>JAAGEH010000452.1:15137731-15233416 GCA_011751065.1 Lasiurus cinereus
CATTGACTCTTAGGTACCTCAAGGGTGAGCCCATTTCATTGACAACTATATAGGATCTGTTTTCCAGAGCTCCTTTCTGTTCACGATGTTTTGGCACTTTAATCCGCCACAATTGCATCCACACTCAGCGGTAGGAGATAGACAGTGCAATAGGTTTCACCCCCTGAGAGTTTTTTAGGTGTCCATGTCCCCCAGCATTGCAGCCAGTCAGGGGGATGAGACTTGAGAAAATGGATAAAATGGGGCATAACATGAATAAAAATGAGGAATTTCCCCCACTTTCTTTGAGTGTTAGACCTCTTTTCCACTCCTCAAGGTAGAACTTGAGGGCTTCTCCTACAGCTCTCTGTCCACACTGATGCCCACTTCTGGGTTCTGGGCTTTTCTTGAGTCCTGGCTGAGGATGTCAGAGGAAGAAAAAGTGGTAAGCTCACCACTGATTAGATAGTATTTCAAATTCTGTTCTTCTTCCTTAACCTACCCGCTACTATTTAATTTTTTGGGTTTTCATCTAGCTGCTGCATGTATTTTCTGTCCAGGATTTAGAGGTGCATTCAGTGCGAGAGACCTGGTGGAGTGTGCTTTCTCCATGTTATCAGAATCAGGAAGTACTTCATTTTCATATAGTGCAATTTAACACTTTTAAAAATTGGTTTCTAGAAGCTTTGTTTTGCCTTTCAATTTATATTCATAGTCTGTCTGGATGACTTCATTTATTCTTTGTTTATTTTGAGTATCATCATGATCTGGGCTTGTATATATTTATTTCAATTCATTACAGCCATTCTCTTTGAGGCTCAGTTTATCCCATCTCGGCTAGCGGGAGCTCATTTCAGTAGGCTTCTACGTCCTTCCAACATGACTCCAGCAGCCTTTGATAGCATTCTGGATTTTCCATTAAGTTCTTACACAACAAAATGTCCTAAGCTATTCTTTTTATTGTCTGACTCAGAGTAGGAATAGAACATTTTTTAAGGACTTATGATTCATTTTAATGAAAAAATGATATTTAGATGTTATGCTATGGGCAGTGGAGAAACTCATTGCTACAAGGTTGCTCTTAATTCTCTTTTTGGAAATGTTTTTTAAATTATAAAAGCAATCCATTTTCTCTAGGACATTTGAAAGTATAGATATACTAGTGACCTGGTGCATGAAATTTGTGCACATTAAAAGGGGATTAATTAGAAGAAATAATTTAATATTGCTCTTTGCCCTTTTTCTATAATAGAAGTGCCAGAGATGAAAGGAAATTAATAAAATGTATATGAAAACCTTCCTCCTGTCAGAGTCTGGAGCTCACCCCGGGACCCAGAGTCAAGTCCCTGACCACCCACATGCACCTCAAAATCGCATGAGAACTAGACCCAACCAGCCCCTCCTCCCCATTGGGCTAGATTCAGACCCAGCCAATCCCACCCTTGTCAAGCCCAACCCTTGTCAGGTCCCTTGGCCTGGTGCTAGGATGGGGAGCATGGCCTGAGGTTCCCCCAGACCAGGGTGGGGGGGCGTGCCTTGAGGTCCTCCATTAAGCCCCACCAGATGAGGGACATGGCTTGAGATCCCTTGTCAAGCCCTGTCAGGTTGGGAGCACAGCCTCGGGTTCCCTGGCCCAGCACCAGGAGGGGAGGTGCAACCTCAGATCCCCTGTCAAGCCCAGCCAGGCAGGGGGGGCACAGCCTCAGGTCCCTTGGCCCAGTGTTGTGATAGGGGCACAGCCTGAGGTCCCCCGTCAAGCCCTGCTGGATGGGGGGGGTGCGGCCTGAGGTGCCCCAGCCTGATGCCAGAATTGGGGGCGCAGCCTGAAGTGCCCTGTCAAGCCCTACTGGGGCAGGGGAGGGCATAGTCTCAGGTCCGTGCTGATTGCTCGTTAAGGCTCCTTATGGGAAATTGGCTTCAGTTGTGGATGCAGCCATCTTTGTGATGGAGTGATCGTCAATTAGCATATTCCCTCTTTATTAGATAGGATACGGATATTAAAATTATCCCTTATTTTCCACTTAGAATTTTGGCTTTTGAAACTAGAAAACTAGTTTTTAAAATGGGAGTTATCAGATATTCCAAATTCTTATTTGAATCTTCTCATTGTGTGTATGTGTGTGTGTGTGTGTTTAATCACTTTCAGAAGATCAGAGACTTGGGGCAATCTAGATGTTTACAAACCCTTCAAAATGAATAATAAAATAGCTTGTTTATTGGAGGGATCACTTTGTAAATTCTATAAATGATTACTCACTATGCTGTAAACCTGATGCTAATATGAAATAATGTTGAATGTCAACTGTAACTAAAAAAATAAAAAAGTATTAAAGATTTTATTTCTAAACTATTCAAATTGACTGTGAATTTAATTAATCAAACATATTGAATTCAATGGGAGAAAAAAAACAAAAACCACCAGAATTGAATGTTCCCTTCTGAAAGTGGTAGTAGATAGATTTAGAAGTTTCCTCTGTAATAAAATATATAGAAAAATAAAAGCAAGAAAAAAAAAGAGACAAAGAATTATACATCAGCTGCTATATCTGTTTCATGTAAACTTTAAAAGAGATTGATAAACAATTTAGAAGCATGATAAACTATAATGAAGTCTCATTTTTATATTTAGTAGACCTTGGTAATAAATGATGCTATTAACCAGGTTGGGGAATATAAAAGCAATGTAAGGTTGGGGGAAATAATGAGGTAAAAATCAAACAAACAACTTTATTGAGATGCTAGAGGACCGGTGCACGAAATTTGTGTAGTGGTGGAGGGGAGGGGTTACTCAGCCTGGCTTTTACCCTCTCGCAGTCTGGGATCCCTTGGGGGTCCAGCTGCTGTGGAGGTGGGAGAGGCTCCTGCCACCACTGCTGCACTTGCCAGCCGTGAGCCCAGCTTCTGGCTGAGTGGCACTCCCCCTGTGGGGATGCACTGACCATCAGGGGGCAGCTCCTGTATTGAGTGTCTGCTCCTCGTGGTCAATGTGCACGGTAGTGACTGGTCGTTTTGCTGTTTGATCAATTTGCATATTAGCCTTTTATTATTTAGGATAGCTCACATATCATAAAATTTACCCTTTAAAAGTATACAATTCAGTGCTTTTTAATTTTTTTCTTTAATCCTCACCCACTGATATGTTTTTATTGATTTTTAGAGAGTGAGGAAGTGGGGGGGGAGAGAGAAACATCAATGAGAAAGAAAAACAATAATCACTTTCCTTCTTTATGGTATGCCGTTTAAACCAAAATTCATAGTACTCCCATTATATAATTTCAGTGATGGATAATGTTTTAGTACTAAGATCTTATTTTATAACTAGAGGCCCGGTGCGTGAAATTTGTGCACGGGGGGGGGGGAGTGTCCCTCAGCTTAGCCTGCACCCTCTCCAATCTGGGATCCCTTGAGGATGTCCGACTGCTTGTTTAGGCCCCAGGACTGCTGGCTCCCACTGCTTGCATGCCTGCCTTCCTGATTGCCCCTAACTGCATGCCTGCCTTCCTGATTGCCCCTGCCATCCTGATCATCCCCTAACCACTCCCCTGCCAGCCTGATTGATGCCTAACTGCTCCCCTGCCAGCCTATTTGCCTCTAACTGCCCTCCCCTGCAGGCCTGGGTCCCCCACAACTGCCCTTCCCTGCAGGCCTGGTCACTGCCAATTTCCCTCCTCTGCCGCCTGTCACCCCCAACTGCTCTCCCCTGTAGGCTTGATTGCCCCAACTGCCCTCCCTTGCAGGCCTGGTCCCTCCCAACTGCCCTCCTTTGCTGGCCATCTTGTGGTGGCCATCTTGTGTCCACACGGGGACAGGATCTTTGACCACATGGGGCTGCCATCTTGTATGTTGGAGTGGTGGTCAATTTGCATATTACTCTTTTATTAGATAGGATATTACCTTGCTTGGTTGCTTACATCTCTAAACAAGGTTGCTGAATGTTGACATATAATACTTCCTTTTTCCCTTTTAGTATTCTTATTCTACTTAAAATGTGGCTTCTGAAGTTCTGTTTTCTTTTCAGAGAAACCATGCCAGATGGATCAACTGGATCGAATCCTTCTCTCTGGCATCTATAATGTACGCAAGGGGAAGACCCAGCTGCATAAGTGGGCTGAACGCCTAGTTGTTCTCTGTGGCACCTGCCTCATCGTTTCTTCCGTGAAGGATTGTCAAACTGGAAAGATGCACATTTTGCCTCTGGTTGGGGGAAAGGTAAGACTCACAAAGATGAATTATTCTTCATTTGATCATCTTAGTTTTTAAAAATCATATATGCTTTTTATAGCTTTTTCACATCTTTTACAAGAAAACAATAGGAGCATTATTAATGCTTACATCACAGAATTTGTCTTTAAGAGTTCTTAGGTTTAAATGAAAAAAGCTGACTGAGGCTAATTTAAGCATCAAGCACATTTACATTATAGACATTCTGGGAGGTCCAAAGGGTATCCATGCCCCAAGTTCTGTTGTGGAGTCCCTTGGAAGATACTCATGTCTTTACTGGTAGGCACTGGTAACACCAACTGCAGACAGAAGATTCTAACACTAGAAGCTGCTTTTGGAAACTAGAAGTAGCTGCCATTACCATCGCCAGTATAGATTCTTTCCAGTTTCTCCTCTCTCCTGTTAGACTAAGGTTCAGACTGTGGGGTGGTCAAAAGTCTCCATCCAGCAGTCATGAAGATGTCAATTTTTTGCATCTGTACTAGAGAATTGCTCATCAAAGGCAATCTGAATTTAAGAGAGCCTCCAGACAAAACGGCTGTAAATTCATGCTTTGAAACACCCAATCTGCATGTCTACACAGCAGTGGAGATAGAATATGCATAATAAAAAGATAAATATATAAAAAGATATAACTGGGCTTAAGAATATAGAATAAAAATTTAAGTGGTGAGTAGGTCTGAGTCTGAGGACCCGCTGGGCTCTGGGTCTGAAAGGTTGTGAACCCAGGAGTTCAGCTGTTGTAAGTATTTGAATCTAAAAGTGCTCTGGTCATGATGAAGGACCTGGCACCGTCTTATTGCTTGAAACCAGGAGATGAATAGTACTCTTTGTTCCTGAAAGAAAGCTGGAAAAAATATACCAAGAACCAAAAACAACAACAACAAAAAAAACGAACCAAACTCTGTTAACCAGTCACTGGAACCAAGGCTGATTTCTATCTATTGTCCAAAGAAGTGAGAGGACCCAGTTATATAGCTTGTGATCAGGAATTGATCAAACTCCAACTGGCTTAATGAATGAATATGTGTAATTCCTATATCAACTATGGGGCAGGAACTCAACACTACCAACATGAGACCTGGTTCTGGCCTTGGGGTGTGCTGAAGGGATGAATGAAGAACATAAGTAAAATTTCTCCAAAGGGAAAAAATGAGAGAGGGCAAGGTTGGGGATTAGTGGGGAAGAAACATGAGACAGAGCAAGAAAGAAAAAATAAACTTCCATTCAAGCAATTCTTGCCCATTCTTTCTCTTCCCTCATAATAGAACAGAATTTTGTTTAGGGTAGCAGTATGACTAAGATAAGAAAAACTATACCTCCCCAACCTCCCTTGCAAGTAGTGGTGGCTAGTAGATATAAACAAAAGTTTCCAGGTGAGACTTTGGGAAAATCCTTCAAAATGGGATGGACATGAATGGCTTGACCCTTTCCCCTACTTTGTTTTCCCAGCACAGTCCCCAGTGTTGGAGGTGGAGCAGTCGTATGGGGATTGAGAATGGCAAGCATATGCAGGGTGTGATCATTTGGAAAGTAGAAAGCATTTGGGTCTCTGGTAGCATTGTGGAGCTGCTGCACCAGTTATGGATTAACTCTATATCTAAGCCACTGTTTTACAACTTAATTAATTGATGTGCTGAAGAATTTCACAGATAAAAATATAAAAGAGCCCTTAAAGAAGGTGCTGGTATACATTAATAGGAGTTCCAGAGAAGAGAGTAGAGGAGAATGGAAAAGCAATAATGGTTGAAATTTTTTTGGAAGTAAAGACAAACTTGAGTGTTCAGATAAAAAATAAATAGTGTATCAAGTAGGACAAATAAAAATAAATCTACACGTAGACACATTGCAGAACATGAAGGACAAAGAGCAAATAATAAAAGCTTCTAGAGAGAAAAAGATTACCTACAAAGAATTGACAGGTCAACAAATTGTGTAGAAGATTACACAATTGCTGAAATAAAATAAATGTCAACCTGCATTTTATAGCCAGCTGAGTTATCTTATGAGAGTTGAGGCAAAATAGGATATTTTCAGCCAAAGAGTAATAAGCTGACGTTCTCACCGAAAGAACTACTGAAGGATGTACTTCTAAAAAACAACCCTCTCCTGAAGAAAAAAAATGTAAAAGAAAAAAAATAGAACAACAAAGCAAAGTAAATTTAAAGGGAAGATATTTAATATAAGAAACAATAAATGCAGAAATTAATAAAATATGGTAAATATATTTATTATAAAAAATGTTTTAAACTTTTGCATTTTAATTATGAAATTAAACTACTAGAGCACAAACTACTCTGAACAATATTCAAGATGTGGTGATATGTTCCATAACAAAGTGTGTTGCAATCTTGGGATAAGAGGATAGAAACACCAAGTAGCTTTCATTGTTACTAGAAAAATTAAATATGCATTTAAAAATTTTAAGGATCAATACTAAAAGTAGAGGGGGAAAAGTAAATATCTGTAATGCTAAAAGAAGACAAGAAAAGAATTGGAAAAACAAAATAAATTGCATGGTAAGTTATCACAAGTTGTAATAGAAATAAATCCAAATATATCAGTAATCACAATAATTGCAAATATCTGAATGTTGTTATTTGAATCTTACTACTTGCTATTTATAAGAGACACCTGAAACTTAGAAGGTTGAACATGAAATGATGTAAAAATTACACTAGTCAAATAGCAACCAAAATAAAGTTGCTATGGTTTTAGTAACATATAAAAAATTTACATAAATATCTTTATATAACAAAGGACTTGTGTCCAGAATATATAAAGAACTTGAACATTACAGTAATAGACAAGTAAAAAAAAAAGCTAAAGATTTGAATGGACCCTTTAAAATAAAGGAAAAACTGATGGCAGATAAACACATGAAAAGATTCTCATCAGCTGATTAAAATCACAGTTAGATACTATACTAGAATGACTAAAATAAAAAGACTGATGAATACCTAGTTTAGCAAAGATGGGGAGCAGCTGGGACACATATGTCATTGGTTGAAATGCAGTCACTTTGGAGAAAGTTAAACACGTGCTTATTAGACGACCCACCAGTTCTTCAAGGTATTGGGAAATGAACAGATATCTTTATAAAGACTTTAACTGAATAATTGCTTGAAACTACAAGCTGCCCCAAATATTCATTGACTGGTGAATGAACATTTTATATACCCATACGGTGGAATACTACTAAGCAATAAAAAGGAATGAATTACCGATACATACATATAAGAACAAGGATGAATCTCAAAAGCATTAATATAAGTGAAAGAGGCCAGGTATAAAAAAATTCTTTTTACTATATGATGCCATTTGTATAATTCTAAACAAAACAAAACAAGAAAACAATAATGATAGGAAAGAAATGAGTGTTTATCAGGTTTTGGAGGGGAAGGGGTTGACTGCAAAAAGGAACAAGGGAAAATTTGGGAGTGATGGGGTTATGCAACTATATTCATTTATAAGAACTTACCCAAATTGTTCACTTGGAACCAGTGAAATTTTTTTTAAAAATCTACAAATTTTATGTAAATTGTGCCTCAATAAAACTTACCTCTAAAAAAGACTAATGAAGAATCATTACAGGGAAAAAGGGTCACTACAAATTGATGAGAGCAGTATTTCACCATGAATGTTTACTAATTCTGAAGTTGCACATTTTACAATGTAGTCTGAACATATATAATGCAAAAATTAACAATTAACCCAGAGAAGTTGACAAGTTAACTTTTTGTGTGTGTGTGAATCCTCACTTAAGGATTTTTTCCCCATTTCCTTTTTTTAAAAGAGAATTAGAGTCCTAGCTGGTTTGGCTCAGGGGATAGAGTGTTGGTCTGTGGAGTGAAGGGTCCCAGGTTCGATTCCAATCAAGGGCACATGCCCAGGTTGTGGGCTCGATCACCAGTGGGGGTGTGCAGGAGGCAACTGATAAGTGATTCTCTCTCATCATTGATATTTCTGTCTCTTTCTCCCTCTCCCTTCCTTTCTCAAATTAGTAAAAATACATTAAAAAGAAAAAGAAAAAAGAGAGTAGGTAGGGGGGAGAGAGAAACATCTGTGTGAGAGAGACACATTGATTAGTTGCTTCCTGCATGCGACTTAATGGGCCTGTTATCAAACCTGCAACCCAGACACGTGCCCTTGACCAGGAATTGAACCCACAACCCATCCATGCGTGGGGTGTCCTCTGACCACTCGAGACACACAGGCCAGAGCTGACAAGTTAACTTCTAGTGGGAGATTTACAAACCTTCTCAGTATTAGACATCGTATATTTTTCTGTGTCAGTATCCCATAATGAATATTTAAAAGGGAAAATTATTGTAAAACAATATTTGTTTTTCATTTCAATAAGATTCTTTATTTTGACACAGACTCATTCAACTGCAGTGTTCTATTACTAAGAAAAATATTCATGTTGTGAGCATCACAATAGAAAGTTATAAATATTATTTAATTTTATTGGATCTTTTTAATATGGTTCTCTTTTGCTGAAACTATTTTATGTTTCTGCCACTTGATTTAATCTTTACTTAGCACCAGAAACCTAATGATTTATGAGTATCACTCGGAAATTTCCAGCCAACTTACTAAGATTTAGTAGCTATGATATACCAAAGCTAGATGTCAGACAAAGGTGTTAATATAGTTATTATAAAAAGACTCCATCCTCATCAAAGCTATATAGGTTGGGCTTTTGGATTTGGAAATTTTTCTTCGAAGAAAGCTGTTGTTCTGTGAATCCCTACTGCCATCCCAAATGGGATCGGGAGGTTTGCCTCTTTCCTCAAGCGTGGTTTCAATAGGACTCAAGAGAGCTTGATACAGGTCTCCTTCAGTAAAGGGGGCATAATGGACTGGTGTCCTGATTGCTGACCAGGAAGTCTTGAGGATAAGAGATAGGCTTCCTTACTGCTTTGATGATAGCTCATGCATTGGGATCATTGTGTGTGTACTCTTTAGGTTTGTCAGTTTGTGACTCAGATGGGTTGAGAGAGAGAGCGAGAGTCATTGGTTGAGTGGGTGGATTCTCTTAGAACATGTCCAATAGGGAGGGCCACCTGGAGGGGCAAACAGGCTTTACCAGAGGACAGGCTGTAAATGGATCACCAGAATCCTTTGGGTCTGAGGAGAGAGTGGTCAGTTGCTGGAGTAGCATTCATTAGCCAGGTCATGGGATCTGAGAGAAGCCATCATTGGTTGGGTTGAAGTTGGTGGGGATATTCCAAAGAACCCTCAGAAGGGCCCATTGAAATCGGCTTTTAAATTCCCTTTAAAATCTGCTGGGCCCTGAGACTGTGGAGTCAGGTTATGACTGCTAGCCTAGTCAGAACCTTGGGCTTTTAGTTTCCCTGTCCTTCCTCTCTTTCCACTACAACCCTGTAGGGAGTCAGAAATGGCATCTAGCCCAGCACGGGCTGGTAAGTACGGGAGGAGGTGAGCCCACCAAGTAGGCCAGGGCACCCCTTGCAGGCAGACTGCTACCTCCAGCGTGCCCAAGTGGGGGAAAGGGTTGGAGCAGTCTGACATCCGAAGTGGAATCTTTGCCTCTATTCATGTACTTGTACTTGCTGTTGCTGCTTCTCCCTCAGGTTTCCTTGCCTTGCTCCTTGCCCCCCTTAGGGTCATTTTTCACAGGTTATTTCCTCAGTGAGTCCTTCCTTGACTTCCTACTCATCATTCAGACCACCACCCTGCTCCCTCCAAGCCCTTACCCTGCTCTGTTTTTCTTCATATTACTCATTATATATCATGTCATGTTGTATCGTGTCAGTTTTGGTGTTAGAGTGTTTGTCCCCTTTCAAATATAAGCTCCATTGAGAGCAGGGAGGGGCTTTGTTGTTTTTTCCCTGTTGTGTCTCCAGCACTCAGAATAATAATATATTTTCAACAAATACTTAATTATCAAATTCAGACTATTTTGTGATTTAAAGAATCATAAATAAATTTACTCATGATTATGCACTGAGTCCTACTCTTTCAAAATATTTGTTAAATAACTGTCCTTTTGCTATTTATAAAAAAAAGATAGTTATACCTGGGTTGTGGGCTCAATCCCCTAGTGGGAGGTGTGCAGGAGGCAGCTGATGAATGATTTTCTCTCATCATTGATGTTCTATCTCATTCTCCCTCTCTCTTCCTCTCTGATATCAACAAAAATACCAAAAAAATAAACATAAATTATAAATAAATTAATAAATGTGTGTGTATGTGTGTGTGTATGTGTGTGTGTGTATAATATGTATATGAATCAACCAATAAAAGTATAACTAAGTGGAACAAATTGACATCTGTCTCAAATCAATAAATTAAAAATTAAAGTGTACAATTTAATGTCTTTTAATGTACTTGAAGAGTCATACAACCATCATCACAATCAATTTTAGAATATTTTCATGACTTTGAAAAGGAAACCAATCCTCCTTAGCCATAATTTTCTGAGCCCTAGTCACCTATTAATCTCCTTTCTGATACGCTGATTCTGGACACTTCAGATAAATGAAATCATACAATGTATGGTTCTTTGTGACTGGTTTCTTTTACTTAGCGTAATGTTTTCAAGGTTTATACAGGTCGTAGTATATATCAATATTTTATTCCTGTTTATTGCTGAATAATATTTCACTGTGGCTATTCCACATTTTTACACGTTTACCTATTGACATTTAGATTGTTTCCACTTTTATGAATAATGCTGCTATAATTTATATATAAGTTTTTGTATGGATGTATGTTTTCAGTTCTCTTGGATCTATACTTAGATGTAGAATTGCTGGGTTATATACTTACTCTATGTTTAATCTTTTGAGGAATTACCAGATTATTTCCCAAACTAGTTGAACCATTTTATATTCTTACCAGCTGTGTATGATAGTTCCAATATCTCCACAACCTTGCTGTATTTGTTACCCAAGACTTATTACCTGTCTTTTTTATTTTAGCCATCCTAGTGGATGTGACGTTTTGATTCGTATTTATCTAATAACTAATGACATTGACATCGTTTCATGTGTTTATCGGCCATTTCCCTATAGTTTTTGGAGAAATAGCTATTCAGATGCTTTGCCTATTTTAAAAAATTGAGTAATTATCTTGTTATTGTCCTTTGCTTTTTGACTAGGAGTTTTTAAAAATGGATTCTGGATTTCTTTTCTATTCTTCTTCAGGTAGAAGAAGTGAAGCGAAGGCAGTACTCCCTTGCATTCAGCTCAGCTGGAGCCCAGGCTCAGACCTATCACGTCAGCTTTGAGACTTTGGCTGAGTACCAGAGATGGCAACGGCAAGCATCCAAGGTGATAAGATGTCAGATGTTATGATGTGGCGATAAGAATGTAGAAGCCAAATAGAAATGTATTTTGAAACTAAATTTAATCCCAAAAGAGTGAATTATAATTCTTACACATTTTATTCAGGCCTTTTTGAGTTTATAATGAATGAAATAAAGGAATTATTGTCAGGTCTTTAACTTACTTATCTTTGGGTAGTACTAAATACTTTCAAAAGTATTTTAAGTTGTATTTATCTTTTATGACATTCTGTGTGGAGGGTATTTTCATGTCTTTGAAAAGGAAACCAACCCTTCTTAGCCATAATTTTCTCTTTGAAGGAATGAGATTCAAATGACTTTCCCTCGACCGTAGTAGTTGGTGATGGATGGAATCATTCCTTAACTGGTATCCTAGTTTTCTTGGTCTGTTTACATTTACCACTTCAGATCTGAACTTATGATGGGACGCGACCTGTGATCCTGCCATAAACTGTTATTCCTGTGTGCTGAGGATAATTAGCTTTGCAGCATAATTTCTACTTTTTTAGCCCATAATGGCAAGTGCTCTGAAGTTGTATTGCAATTTATAAATCCTCCTGTTTGCAGAATTTTAACACATTTTTCTTTGTGGACCTAAATAATTGCATAAAGGGATGGCTCTTTATAATGACCTGTCATCAGAACATGAATGACTTCTCCAGTGGTATTTTGTTTGTTTTGTTTTTTTAGACCCATTTTTCAGAACCTATGTTTTAT
Organism: Lasiurus cinereus; assembly: GCA_011751065.1. NCBI lineage: Eukaryota > Metazoa > Chordata > Mammalia > Chiroptera > Vespertilionidae > Lasiurus > Lasiurus cinereus. The sequence continues at coordinate 15,149,964 of JAAGEH010000452.1, forward strand.
TAGCATACTATTGTAGAAATATAAACTTCATTTTGTTTTATTGGATTTTCTGTACTTATATTGTATAATAAAATCTGCTTGGTATAAATCTAGTTTCAATTTTTAGCAGCTATTGTATTCTTCTGTCCTGAGAAGTTAATATTTTTTGAGCATCTTTTGAATGCTAAGCAGTGTGCTATGTGCTTGATTATTGGACTTTATCTTCACTAGTGCAGATGAAGAAATTGTCATAGCACAGTCAATGTGGCTACAGAAGGACATGTCTTTCAATATCTCACTGCCTCCCAAAGTTTTGTAGTTTGAATCATCTTAACTTTACTTCTTGCATGAAATACTACTTTTCCATCTTTATGATTTATATTTTTTAATATTTTGCTTGTAGACACTTTATAGCATGCCTTTGTGTATTCCTAGCAGCTTATGATTTTAGGAAAAGTAAATATTAACTGGTTTTTATAAATGAATAATTAGATCTCATTACCTTTTTTTCTTCTCATCTTTTTAACTCGGGCTGTTTTGTGTAAATGCCGTTCCATACTGTGCTGGGTGAGAGCATTCGGTACTAGCTCAGATGGCTCTTCTTTTGACCTGATTCAGGTGGTGTCCCAGCGAATCAGTACTGTCGACCTCTCATGTTACAGCCTTGAGGAGGTTCCTGAGCATCTCTTCTACAGTCAAGATATCACCTACCTCAACTTGCGACATAACTTCATGCAATTAGAAAGGCCAGGGGGCCTTGACACTCTTTACAAGTATGTGGAGAACAGATTTTCGACTAACTTACTAAAAATGAGTCATAATCAATATTTTAGTAGTTTTACTAAAATCAGTATTTTAATGGGTTAGGAGTGAGTATGCTTGCCATATATGTATTTTCTATTTTTGAAGAGGAAGTAAAATTTTTAATACAATTTTCCCATTTTCCTTTCCCCTTTTACAAAACAGGAAATAGATGCAAAATTTCTGTTACGGAGGCAACATTGAGCTGCCATTGATCTAGATCAGTGGTCGGCAAACTGCGGCTCTCGAGCCATATGCAGCTTGCCGCTCTGCTGACTAATGAGTTTGCCAACCACTGCGTAAGGCATTACCCTTGCCCAGAAGTTTTGACTTCAGGTTAAAGACATTAGTACATTATTAAAATGTTTTTTAAGTGTTTTTCCCTAAGGCAGTGGTCAGCAAACTCATTAGTCAACAGAGCTGCAGTGCCGACCACTGATATAGTTACTGATAGTGATGTAGCTAGGGTAAATTGAGAGATTCAATTTATGGAAGTTTTTGAATCAAAAGAATAAATGACTTAAAGAGAATAGGCCTAATTTAAAGAATTTCACTCCCAGGTTAGGGCTTTTATTTTTTCTTTGTGTGTGCTCCTGCTGACTCTAACCTTTTATTAGCTATGAAACTTCCCTCTTCTAATAAGTAACTATTTCACTCCTAAAACACCATAGTATGAACCATATATTTTACCATCTCCTTTGTTAGAATACATTTTTAAGATATATTTTATTGATTTTTTATGGAGAGGAAGTGAGAGGGATAGAGAGCTAGAAACATCGATCAGCTGCCTCCTGCACACCCGCTACTGGGGCTGTGCCCAAAACCAAGGTACATGCCCTTGACTGGAATCGAAGTTGGGACTCTAGAGTTCGCAGGCTGACGTTCTATCCACTGAGCCAAACTGATCAGGACGAGAATACATTTTCCATTCCCAATCTCCACTCATGTCACCTTCCTCTTCCCTTTGAAAATGGATAGCAGTGAATAAATATATGGTATAAGTAATTGTCTGGGCTTCTTATGCAGAGGGGAGAAATTGAAAATTACATGGTGATTAAAAAGATAGTATACATTGAAGTGACATTTTACATACTTCCTTAATAACATATTTCTAGAATAAATTATAGGAAGCTCTATGATTTTTATCTCACATTTTACAAAGTTTTCCAAGTTTAAGCCTATGATTAGTAATGAGATCATTGTTTTAATAATATTGGTATTTAAGAAATAAAAACAAGCTATAATTTTAAGGAAGTGGGTTTTTAGCATTTCCTTCTGAGTTGCTATGAAAATAGGATAAATCTAGTTTGAGGGTTGGATTAGGAATTCAGAAGTTAAGGCACCAAGGCCACAATCAGTATTCAATGTCAGTACAATTAGAAATCAAGAGTTGAGCACTGACCTGTTTGCTCAGTGGTTAGAGCATCAGCCATGAAAAGTTGTGGGTTCAATTCCAGTCAAGGGCACGGACCATGGTTGCAGGCTTGATCCTGACCCCAGACGGGGCACACGTGAGAGGCAACCAATCGATGTGTCTGTTTCACATTGATGTTTATCTCTATCTTTTCCCTTCCTTTTATTCTCTAAAAAAGTCAATGGAGAAAATATCCTTGGGTGAGGATTAACAAAACAAAAACAGAAACCAAGAGTTAAATTTGGAAGAGGAGTATTAGTGTGAGGTATAAGGATTCAAATCTGGAAGCAGGTGATACAGAGCTTCATCATGGAGAGCACCGCCTCAGCCTTACCATCTTGCACCAGCATATAGTGAAGTATAATACTCCAAAGGGGAAAGACCATAGTGACTTCTGCAGATCCAATTTAGGTTATTGCTGTCTCTGGCTCAGACAGTATAGATACTTTCACTTGTACCAACAAAATAGAAGCACTAGTAATTACTGTTTCGTGTTGTATATCAGATCACATAACAGTAAAACTCCATAATATATAGTATACATGTCTTAAGCTTCTTATAAGTGGCCCATTCATTTCAAGTGACTTTTGAACCAATATAATTTCAATATTTAAAAAAAAGTTGCTTATAAAGGGATTTGATCTACATGTTAGCTATTCCTGGGTCTATGATTAATTGTTGCCAGGTCTTTGTTACATTGCATGTAGAAATTTAATAATAAAGGAAAAGATTTCCAGTATGACTTAATTGTACCAACATAAGCTTGTCTTCAAGATTTTTTGCCTTTTTAAGGAAAAGAGAGACCTCTCCTCTCATTAGACCTGGTTCCCTTGTAGCCTGGACTGAGCATTGGTCATCTTAGATCTGTGCTGTGCAGTTTGGCACATAGAGCTCAGTGAATATTTGTGGAACAAATTCTATGATGCACATTTAAATAGATTGCTTTCTCGTTCGTAGTATGTATATGTAATTTGTGCTTTTGCTTTTTAGATTTTCTCATCTGAAGGGCCTGAACTTGTCCCACAATAAACTTGGGTTGTTTCCTGTATTGTTGTGTGAGATTTCTACCCTGACTGAGCTGAACCTTTCCTGTAATGGATTTCATGACCTGCCAAGTCAGATTGGCAATCTCCTAAAGTAAGTATTATGACTTTTCACTGGTTTCTTCATGTCCCTGGCGGCATTTGGAATGAAGGTAGTACTATGTGCTCTCACAGTGAAATAAATCCTGTGTTATGAGCATTCTGTCAGCAGCAGTTACTCGCCTATAGCAGGGACTAGTGTCCCTCAGTTTCAACAGCAAAGGCTCCGGCTGTTTTTGATGTTGGAGGGACCATCAATGTCAGTTATGTTTAAGCCAGCTTAATAAGTTTCTACAGATACTTAGAATATTTTATCATTTATTGGATTCATAAAAATTAGTGACATAATTTAGAATCCATAATTCTAGTTCTGTCCATTCCAATTAAAACCTTTCATAAAGTAGACTTGTTTTGCTTTCTTCCTATAGTCTTCAAACTCTCTGCCTTGATGGCAACTTTCTCACTACTTTGCCTGAAGAATTGGGAAATCTGCAACAGCTTTCCTCCCTTGGAATTTCCTTCAACAACTTTAGTCAAATTCCTGAGGTGTATGAGAAACTCACCATGTTAGACAAAGTGGTTATGGCAGGAAATCGACTGGAAGTCCTAAACCTAGGGGTGCTGAACAGGATGAGCCATATCAAACACGTAGATTTAAGGTAAGGTCACTTGTTACCATATCTCCTTTAGCTGGACCTCTGATGGACCTTTAGGTTTTCTCTGAATAAAGATTTTTTTAAAAAAACATTAGGCTTTTAAAACTATAGTTTCAAACATGTAACAAAGCTTCACCTTTCAATCCATAGCAGAGATTATGAATGAGGTATAGGTGTTCCATGTGATAGAGACTTCAAATTGCCCTTGACAAAGGTTATTTAACTTACCTCCCAGCAACATTTTATGAGAATTCCAATTGCCTCACATCCTTCTCATTGTTGAATTTTAGCAGTCTTTTTCCTTATTGCCAGTGCAGTAGATAGGAATAGTATTTCTTAGTGTTAATCAGTTTTTATGATTGAGATTGAACATCTTCTTAATGCTTATTGATTGGTAGTTTGTGTTTTTCTGTAAACTTGGCCATTTTTCTGTTGAATAACATTGGTTTTCTTCTTGATATCCATTTATTATGATAAAATGTTAAAAGGTTTAATAATTTTGTAAGAGTCCTATTTATAGTTATATTTTCCTAAAGGAAGCTGTAAAAGACACATAAGAGATGTTCTGTCATTTACACTAAGCCTTTGATATTCTTATCTACACTAATAAAAGAGAAACATGCAAATTGACTATCACTTCTCTATGCCCACCAGCCAATCAGGAGTGAGTATGCAAATTAAGATGGCAGCAGCCCCAACCCTCAGCCACTCCAGACCTCTGGGCAGCATGAATGCAGGCACAGAGTGGCTGGGTGGGGTGGAAAGCCTGCTATGAGGTGGAGGTTGGGGAGCGGAGGGAGCTACATGAGTGGCGCTCCTCTCTAAGAGAAAACTGAAGGCAGCACAGAGGGAGGGCCTGGGTCCCACGTGCCAGAGGAAAACCGGTGCCAGCAGCCAGGGGAAGGAAGGCCTATTGCATGAATCTCTTCATGCAGTGGGCCTCTAGAAAAGACATAGTAATAGAAAAAATGTATTGGAATACAAGAAAATGAGAACAGGCCTGAGTGCCTTAAATAATATACTTGTATAGACGAGAACCAAGAAGCCATTTTCTATAATTTTCCCTTGAATTATTCCATAGAGATACCGATGATTTTCCATTCCATTAATTAATGTAATGTGAATCTTAGCACTAGAGAGAACAGGCAGAGAAAGGGAGGGAGGAAGTATGGCTGCTTCCTCTTGCTTTTGCTGTCGTCCTCCATGCCTGCTTTGCTACTCACTAATTCAGAAGGTAATATTCGTTTCCTGGTCCTGGTCCTGGTCCTCCTCCTTTTGTCCCTACGTAACTTTATTAGGCATGGGGATGGAAGTTAACTAACTTTGTGGGATCATGGTCCTTTCTTCCTTTCTCTGTATTTAACATGTTATGTGTTTGCCAGTCTGGATTATCAACTTAGAATAAAGAATTTAAGATACAGCTATCTGCAAGATACTTTGAGCTTCAATAGGTGTCAGGTATTTACTAAATATTTAGCCCTTTCCCAGTTCTAATCTCAGACCTTGTGCTGCCTCACTTCTAGAATCAGAGGGACTTCTCTTTTGATTGCCTTTAGTCATGTTACAGAAGCTTAACTTAGTCCCTTGCAAATGAGGCAAGTAGTGTAAGTTTAGAAAGAGAGAAAGACATCATACCTTTTTTTTTCTTTCGATAGCACATTTTGTAGATTTTGTTTCTAATGATTTCCTTATTTTTGAATATTAAGGATGAACCATTTGAAAACCATGGTAATTGAAAATCTGGAGGGAAATAAATACATTACCCACATGGATTTGCGGGACAACCAACTGACTGACGTAGATCTTAGCTCCTTCTGTAGCTTGGAGCAGCTGCATTGTGAGCGGAACCAGCTGAGGGAGCTGACACTCAGTGGCTTCTCCCTTCGGACTCTCTACGCCAATTCCAACAGTGAGTTCTCTGCCCAGCTTCCGTTTTTTTCTCTTACAGCTCTCAGAGCTTTCTAAGAACAATGGCATCTGTGGTGGTCCTCATGCTCTCTTCTCACACTCTCTGTAAAGTAGAATTTGAGGTTCATTAAGACCTAGCTTTGTCTTTTCAGTTTACTATCAACACTTAAGGATTAAAATATGCATAAAAAAGACATTACAAGATACTTTGAGCTTCATTGAGTGCCAAATATTTACTAAATATTTAACCCTTTGCCAACTTCTAATCTAAAACCTTGTGCTGCCTCAGTTCTGTCATTACTATCATTTTGATAGTAATTTGCTCCAGGAATATTTTCCAATGTAAAAGAGCTCTTATTTGTTGAGGTCATTTTTTAATGGAGAGTTCATCTTTACCAAAGAGTTTATAATTACCTTTTCTGTGTTTAAAGAAGGAAAGGAAAAGATGTTCAATTTCACTAAATGTTAGAGGAATTAAAATTTAGATAATGCCATTTTATCCTCATCAAATAAAAAAATAATGCTAAGTGTTATTGAAGATAGGACAGGCAGTACCTCATACACTGCCAGTCAGAGTGCGGTTGGTAAAACCACCTTGGAGAGCAGTGTGCTAGTGATAGAGAAGTGGGAGACACAATGGCCCTGCTTGGAATGTCTCCCAGGGATACTCATGTGTACAAGAATGCTTATCACAGCATTGTGCTTGTTATAGTTGGGAAAAAAATATGACTATTAATAGGGAAACAGGGAAACTAAGCCATGACATATTTGTGTAATAGAATATTGCACAGCAATGGAAATCAACTCAGGAAAGTAGCCAAAATGTGGAGACAAAGAAACAGGTCACAAATGAAAGAAATGGAGGAAAGCAAATGACTAGATATTGAGTTCAAAACGACGATTATAAGGTTTTTCAAGAACTTTCTATAAAAAGCTGATAAATTTAGCAAGACCCTCAAGGATATGAAAAAGGACCAACTAGAAATTAAGCATACACTGACTGAAATAAAAAAATATTATACAGAGATTTAACAGTAGACTAGAGGATTGCAAGAATCAAGTCAAAGATTTGAAATACAAAGAAGAAAAAAGAATCCAAAAATTTGAAGATAGTGTAAGGAGCCTCTGGGACAACTTCAAGCATACCAACATCAGAATTATGGGAGTGACAGAAGAGAGACAGCAAGATACTGAAAACCTATTTGAAGAAATCATAACCGAAAACTTCCCCTACCTGGTGAAAGAAATAGACTTACAAGTCCAGGAAGCGCAGAGAACCCAAACAAAAGGAATCCAAAGAAGACCACAGCAAGACACATAATTAAAATGCCAAGAGCAAAAGACAAAGAATATTAAAAGCAGCAAGAGAAAAACAGTTCATTACCTAGAAGGGAGTACCCATACGACTGTCAGCTGATTTCTCAACAGAAACTATGAGACCAGTTGGGAATGGCAAGAAATATTCCAAGTGATGAACAGCAAGAACCTACAGCGAAGAATACTCTACTCAGCAAAGCTATCATTCAGAATTGAAGGGCAGGTAAAGAGCTTCACAGATAAGAAAAAGCTAAAGGAGTTCATCACCACCAAACCAGTATTGTATGAAATGCTGATAGGTATTTTTTAAGAAGAGAGAGAAGAAGAAGAAAAAGGTAAAGATAAAAATTATGAACAACAAATACATATCTATCCACAAGTGAATCTATGAATCAAGTGAATAAAAAAATCTGATGAACAGAATAAACTGGTGAATATAATAGAATCAGTGACATAGAAAGGAAGTGGACTGATAATTCTCAGGGGGAAAAGGGTGTGTAGGAGCTGCTGGAAGGGTCTGGACAAAACTCATACACCTATGGATGAATAAGGGCAGAGGGTGGGGTGGGAACTGGATGGAGGGGAACTATGGTGGGAAAAAAGAGGAACAATTATAATCTGAACAATGAAGATTTATTTAAAAAGTGAAGCATATTAGGCAGTATGTAAAATTTTGTTAAAAGCTACATGACAGGTGAAAGAGAGTGTTCATTATTTTGTTGTCTTTTCTGTATCTCTAAAATGCATTATTAGGATAAAAGATAGTTAAGGAATTCTTTTAATGCCTTTAATCATATTACAGAAGCTTCAAATGATAGCTGAGATTAGGTCAGAATAGTCACAGCTGATGAGTGTTTTGCTGTTCATAGATACTGTGGTTTGGTAGTAGGTCTTTTGCCATGGAAATACTATCAGGACCATTTTCTATTTTTAATGTATCTAAAGATTTGAATAACTGGCTCCTTTGGAAAAGACCTTATTGACATAGATACAGTACTTCTTAGTAACCAAGGTTTTGTCACAGTACTGTACTAAATGGGGCTTTTTTGTACTTAGCTATTCTGTTTACAGAATCTTTAAATTCAAAAAACTGGAAGAATTCACATCAACACTTGCAGTTTTGACACCTTAAGAGTAAAGGACTCAGCTTCGCAAAAGAAGTTATCCAAATGATCAGTTACTATAGGAAAAGGCACTCAACTTCACTGGTCATTGGGGATATGCAGATTGAAACTCCTGCACACATACCAGAGTGACACCACTGTACACATACTGGAGGGACTAGAATGAGAGACAGAAAATAGCAGTGCCAGTTATTGGCGGTATAAACTGGTACAACCACCCTGGAAAACTAACTATTCAGTATATGTACCGCCTATAGTCAACAGCTCTAAGCTTTTACTCAACATAAATGCTTATACTAGTCCACAAAAGACATGGAAAAAATGTTTATAGAAGCACTATTCGTAGTCACCCCAACTCCTAAAGACTTAAGTGTCCTAACTCTAAAATGAATAAACAAATTGTGAGAGTCATATAAAAAGTTTCGTACTGCCGAGAGAATGAATGAACTACACCCATATGCAGTAATGAACAGATCTCACGAGTGCAATGAGGAGTGAATGAAGCCAAATCAAAAACTTTTAGACTGTATGTGTAATTTATGTAAATAAGCAAAAGTAGCCTGTGGTATAGGGAGTGAGGACGACGAGGGGCGGAGACTGGAAGGTACATGAGAGGAAGCTCCTGGGAGCTAGTAATGGGCCCTGGCTACACTGTGTGTTCCGTGTGTATAAATGTGGCGATCTGTACACGTAGGATTGTTGCCCTTTTCTATATCTGTGTGTACTGTCCTTAAAAGTTAAAATATTGCCAGTGAAAATCCCATTATCAACTTAAAAATAATTATAAGTACCGTTAACAACTGCCTGGTCTGGTGTGAGTCCAGTGCAGTACATACAATCCTTCATTAGTTGTATTTGGTCTTCAAATTGAGACCACACCAGTCATGTGAGTTACCCAGTGGCTTTTGTCTTTAGTTCACGTCAGTAGGTGGCCTGTTTTCTTTGTGACGATGTCACTTTTTCCTATTTACTCTCACTTTCTTCTTTAGACAACTTTACTGACACCCATTCATTTCTCAATTAGGGCTGACAGCAGTGAATGTCTATCCAGTACCCAGTCTTCTCACGTCTCTAGAACTTTCCAGGTGAGTGTTTCCTGAGGGTGGTGCTTGTTTGATTCCTAATATTTAAAAGATGTATGGGATAATTTGGTAGTTTTGAGATACAAGAAATCTAAATACTTCTGAAGTTCCTCCCCTCCCTTCCATATATATCACCACTCACTTAGGTCTATATCACCTCTTGTCTGGAATTCTGTAACAGCTTCCTGATTAGTCTTCCTTTTACTAATATAATCATATCAATCAGACCTCCATATAGCCACAGAGTGACCTTTTTAAAGTACATTGTACTGACATTGTACTTGCTTACTAATCTTCAGTGATCCCTCTATAACTTCAGGGTAAAGTCACAGTCTCCTGGACATGATTTTGTTTTCTCCAGCTTGTTTCTGCTCCATTTCCCTAAACTGCTTATTATTATTCCCACATGTCATGCCATTTCTTTCCTTGCCTTTGTGTTCTCACTCATGTTGTCCCCTATTTCTTAGAATGTCCTCTTTTCAGGTCATTATCCAACATCCTTCAAATTCTAACCCGGCTATCCTGTTTCTTAGGGAGCTTGCCTTGATCCATTCCGGACAAAGTACTTCCTTCACTAAGTTATTGGAGCCATATCTGCATTTCTCTTATAGCCCTCACTTCCTTCTGTCTCATCGTATCAATTGAATGATCAGTAGATACATTGAGACCTAGAGAGGCTAAGTAATATCTGAAAATAAAAATATTTTTACTAGGTGTCTGCTCAGTGCTCTACTAAATATTTGCATTCACATTTTAAATGTTTTGAAGCCCCCCACTAGTTATCTTGTGCCCCTCCTTCCTCACTTTTATTGATTTTCCCCAGAATTTGCTATTCTTCTTCCCGTTATTACTTATAGTCATCTTCAAAGGTTTGTTTAAAATGTCACTTCTTCCATTAAGTCTTTCCACATCTCTCCAACCATTCCATCACATGTATGCTTTTCTACTGTTGAGAGCCTTTGTATCTTCTTTGAGCATGCAGTATAATTGATCCAGGATTATACATGTTTGGTGCTTATCTCTGTCCGCCTCTCTATTGGTGACATTCATTGAGCACCTAGTGCATTTCGGTAGAGGACCAAGAATGCTTATGATTAGTGCTCCTGCCCCCAAGGGGCTCATTACAGACTAATGAAATGAGTTCCACTCATCATCATAAACGATGATTTATGTTGATTTATTTTTGATAGAAACCAGCTGGAATGTGTCCCTGACTGGGCTTGTGAAGCAAAGAAGATAGAAATATTAGATGTGAGCTATAATCTTCTGACAGAGGTTCCTGTGAGGTAACTGTGTATTAATATATATATATCAATAATGTATGTGTATAATGATATCTGTGTGTATATGCATATATTTAATTATTCTCCTAGATTGGGGTTACTTTGTATAAGTACTTTCATGTATTTGTTCAATAACTATTCAGTACCTGCTGAGTGCAGGGCAGTGTGAAGTGCTATGAGTGATACAGTAACAACTAATGCATATAGGCTGGCCTGCAAGAAACTTAGTAATAAGCAGGTAGTTGAGGGGACTTGTTCACAGCTAACTGATAAAATGTAATGGGTTGCAGGCATAGGTTGGTGATATGATACTTAAAATAGATATTTTTTATTGGATGAGTTATTGTGAGCTGGACAAAGTTCTGAGAACTTTACTTTTATTTAATCCTTTGATGGCATTATTATATAGGTGCTGTTATCCCCATCTTACAGATGAGGAAAGTAAGGCTTGAATGAGTAGTAACTTCCCCAAGGTTACACTTAACTAGGAAGTAATGAGAGCTGACATTGCAATGTTGTTATTTTTTTTTTTTTTAAATCCTTACCCGAGGAGTGAGGATATTTTTTCCATTGATTTTTAGAGTGTGAAGGGGCAGGGAGAGAGAGAGAAATACCAATGTGAAAGAGACACATTGATTGGTTGTTTACCACATGTGCCCCAAACCTGCAACCCAGGTATGTGAGCACACCCCCCCAGCCCCCTCCCATGGCCAGACCAGGAACCAAGCCCAAGAACCTCCAGTGTCCAGTGTGCAGGCTGACGCTCCAAGTACTGAGCCACGCCAGCAAGCGCTGAATGTTGTCATTCTTGCCTTTACTTTTCATCACTGCCCTGTATAAATAAAATGTTATAGAAACTCAGAACTTTGAATAATTAATTATAAGATACAAGATGGTGGGATTTCCGCATATGGAGGGGGAAGAGAGAGGTGCTTGGGAGGGGGTAAGTGGTATTTCACAAGCACTGAGTATACCATTTACATAAGGTGTAAAACGTGTAGTTATCACCTAATGGAGTGTTTTATATTAAACTAGAGGCTTTTGTAGCATAGTAGGTATGAGCGCAACCTTGGGAATCAGGCCTTAGTTCAAATCCTGACTGTGCCATTGACTACAGTCATTGTGAGATCCTTGACAGATCAGTCACTGTTTCTTCTGAACCACATATTTAAGTGGCCTAGCACATTTTAAGCAAAGAATAGTGGCTCTATTATAATGAATTCTGTTATTAATTTATTATAGTTACCTCTATTAATATTAATAGAGTCACTCAATTCTTGGTGGTGTCTAGACTTAAATCTCAGTCGATTTATTCCAGAAATTTTTTGTTTAGATCTGTTCTGTGGTGGTTGCTTTCATTAACTCCCCTTTCCCCAGGATGACTGTAATGACTTCCTGGTGCGTGTTGGGTAAACATGTGGCCATGGCTGCTTTCTTGGCTGAGGCACTTGTCAGGGATTATACTGTCTAGAAGCGTATGTTTCTGTTCATTCACTCATTTACTTAAATAGCCAAGGGCAGACTCAGAAAGAAAGATTTAAGTAAGTTTTTTGTTTCTTTGTACTGTCCCCTCTCCCCGCCCACTTCCAGAATTCTTAGTAGCTTGAGCCTTAGAAAACTGATGGTGGGACACAATCATGTGCAGAACCTCCCAGTGCTAGTGGAGCACATCCCTCTGGAGGTGTTGGATATTCAGCATAACCTGCTCACCAGGCTGCCGGACACCCTCTTCTCCAAGGCCTTAAAGTAAGTACCATTAGAAGAGCAGAATCATTAGGCTACACAGACTGCACTGACTTGTCATTGGGGTGACCTCTGGAACTAGATTTATAGTTTACCTCATAGCCCAGCTATGGGTGGAGACATTTGTACTTCCTATGAAATAAATTAGGACACTGTTTTATGAGGTGGTAATCTTCAACTCTAGAGTTGAAATAACCATCAAATACGTAAGAAGTTTTGGTGTTGTAAACAGTTTCAAACAGGTGGGGAAGGTTCAGGCTTTCATCTCAGAAAATGAATACAGTTATGACCTTTAAAGAGAAATTACAGTGTTCTCATGCCACTTTGTTGACAATTTTCAGCTTTTTCACTTGGAGAAAAGGACATACCACTAAAGTTAATTTTGTTTTTGCTTCTAGCTTTACCAAGCTATCCTTCAGTTTTATTCTTTATTTGCATCACTCTTTTACTACCTACTTTGAAAACTACATTTAAAGGTAACACTGTTTCAGAAGGTGTTACTTGCTTTCTCATTGTAAGTTAGCAATAAGTAATATGTTTTCTTATTTTAACACCCATAATCAGTTATACCTAATGTGTATGTCACCTACCATTCAACGAAGATTTGTTTTTATAGCCTTCTGTAATATGGAGAAGGCAATATTCAGTTTAGAAACGGAGAAAATAGAGATAAGCAGTAGTAATTTAACATAGAATATAGCAGTGATTTTCAACTCGTGTGCTGCAAGCATGTTTAAAACATGTAATACCTGACTATTTAGTCAGGGACACTGACCTCTTTTCTCTGAGATTGTCACATAAAATAATGACAATAGCCAACACAAACCCTGTGGTCTGAGTGAATCAAAATTATACTTTTTTTTTTGGTCAAATCAGCAAGAAATATATCTTTTTTAGTGTGCACAGAATTTCAGTAGTTTATATGTGCCATGAGATGCAAAGGTTGAAAATTGCTGGCTACAGGAAACATACAAAAAGTATTTAGCTTACAAATGTCTGGCTTATTCTTCGTGTGACAGCTTATACATCTCAAAACATTTGGTTGGACTTTCCAAAAAATAAAATCTTTGTAAATTCTAAAAAATGTTTGTATATAAAAAGAAAGAAAAATAGTGTTTGTATATATAATACATATTGTAAGTATAATTGGCATTGCCCTTTCTGGAACTCAGTTTGGCAATATATATGAAAAATATAAAGATATGTGTATCTTTTGATCCCATCCAATTCTGGGAGTGTAGTATAAAGAAATAATTGGATAAGGATACAAAGGTGCTCATTATAATATCTGTAACAGCAAACAGTTGGAAGCAGCACTATGCCCATTAGGGGATTTCAAGGGACTTGGCTGAATAAATAACGATGATGTTGAAATCTGACAAACATTTTTCTGAAGGGTGTCCTCACAGTTTGGATATTTGTGAACATGATACTCAACAGCACTCTTTCGGGGGCGACATATAGTAAAGATGAAGCTAAAGTAGATTTCAGGCCACTACAGAAGCCCGGGACTACTACCAAGCCTGAATTATTTCCTGTGTATTTGGCTTGCATGAGTTGAGTAAAAGGAACTTGGATTGTTAGAATCAATGAGAGAAAACTACCTGGAGGAAGATTCATTTGTCATGTGTTTTGGAGCATGTAATGGCAGTGTGCCCTACTGAGCTGGCATGATGTTTTCTACCTAAGGCAACAGATAACCATGCAGGAAATGATGTGTGTGTTCTGTCAGCCTCAGGTACTTGAATGCATCCGCAAATAGTCTGGAGTCCTTGCCATCTGCTTCTGCAGGGGAGGAGAGCCTGAGTGCCCTGCAGCTGCTCTATCTGACCAACAACCTCCTCACAGATCAGTGTGTGCCCGTCCTGGTTGGGCACCCGCACCTGCGAATCTTGCATCTTGCAAACAACCAGCTACAAACTTTTCCTGCAAGGTAAACAAATGCACACTTTGGTCATTTCAGACAAATAACAGGCATTCTGCATTTGTTAGACTACATTGCCATTATCTCACTAGGTACTCTTGCTTTATGTGGACTGACTTATGGATTCTACTAGTTGAATGGGAAGGTGTTTTTACCAAGCTATTACTTATCAGTAACTGGAGAAGTTGTGGTTAAAATGTGTTTAATTCTTAGTTGTAGTTAGCTGATAATGAATGGTCTGAGAATTTTCAGCCTAGAAAAGTACAAGCTTATGAAATAAAGAAATTCTGGAGACAATTGTTTTCTCTCTTCATGTCAGCATTGCTTCATAAAAATACTGTTGAGTCCATTAACTTATTCATTATTTATATTATTTACAGTTGATCCTTGAACAAGCTGAGTGTTAGGAGGAGCCAACCCCCATACAATCGATAATCCACATGTAACTTTTCACTCTACAGTTGGCTCTTTGCATATGTGGATTCAACTAACTGTGGATGCAAAACAATATTTTTGATCTGCAGCTGGTAGACTGTGGTTGGGAATGTGAAAATGCTGTTTCCCATCCACAGTTGATTGAATCCATGGTGGGAAACCTGTGGGCGTGAAGAGCCAACTGTATTTATTTATTGAAAAAAATCAGTGCATAAGTGGACGAGCACAGTTCATATCTATTTTGTTCAGGGTCGGCTGTATATATTGAATGCCCACTGTGGGTCAAGTACTGTGTAAGTACTGGGGAAGCAGTGTCGATTAAGTTACAGCCTCTGTCTTCAAGTGACTTCCAGTCACATGGGGGGAATTGGTAAGTATATAGGCAGTTGCAATGCAACATAATAAATGTAGGACGTTAAAGATATATGCAAGTAGCTCATTGCATTCCACAGAGCCTGGGGTGTTGGCCTTCCACGAGGAAGAGATGAATAATAGTCAGGCTTCTTCACCTATAAGAAGACATAAGCGAGACATTTAAAGGGGTCAAGGTTTTATTTATTTATTTAATATATTTTATTGATTTTTTTTTTAGAGAGGAAGGGAGAGGGATAGAAAGTTAGAAACATCGATCAGCTCCCTCCTGCACACCCCCTATACGGGGGATGTACCTGCAACCAAGGTACATGCCCTTGACTGGAATCGAACCTGGGACCCTTCAGTCCACAGTCCGTTGCTCTATCCACTAAACCAAACCAGCCAGGGCTAAAGTGGTCAAGGTTTTAAACAGTGTTAGTAGGAAAATAAATATCTTCCAAAGTACATTTGATAAAATGTGACACTTGAAAAATACATCTATATCATGAAGGTAATATTAAAACTCATGTTTTGAAAGACTAAAACAATAGGGAAATGATGTTTGGTATTACTATTTGAATGAAAACAATAAAACTATATTTTGATTCTAATTTTATTTTATAAATATTCTTGGAAATGTAATAAACTCAGAAAAAGTGATAGGGATTATGAATTCTTTGAATATTTATGAAAGAAGATATTTAGAGCTTATAAAAGACAAGCAGGATAAACGTGATTACTTCCTAAAAGAATTTAAACAGTGGCTTTTAGCCCTAGCTGGTTTGGCTCAGTGGACAGAGTGTCGGCCTTTGGACTGAAGGGTCCTGGCTTTGATTCCAGTCAAGATGTGGGCTTGATCCCCAGTGTGGGGGGGCATGCAGGAGGCAGCCAATCAGTGATTCTCTCTCATCATTGATATTTCTCTTCTTTCTCTCTCCCTCTCTCTCCCCCTTTCCTTTCCTCTCTGAAATCAATACAAATATATTTAAATGGTGGCTTTTAAAGTGAATGCAGAATCTTAATTTCAGAATGTGATAGATCCCTTGAAATCTGATGAGATTAATTCAGTTGGCCCCACACAGTCATATAAAGTGGAAATGACAGACCACTGACAAAATATATCAGTTTTTGAAGCTGTTGGGAGATACCAGATGAATACTCTGAACCTCATGAATTCCACATAATTTGGTGACACTCTTATTGTTGGAGGGGTCAAAAGCAGGCTAATATTAAATGTAAAATACATTAAAAATATGAAAATAAGATAGAAGTCTTACTTCTACAAGAACAGGAGCAGATCATATAAAATTAGAATATTCTGGTACAGATAGTAAAACTAAATGGAATTTAGGAGCAGTACATTAAAGAAACTATGTTCTGTTCTGAATTATAAATTCACTGTCAGGTCACCTCTTAAAACAGTGTTATAATTGCACAGACATAATCCAAATTTTCTGTTTCTTTTGCACTGTTTTCTAAATCTAGCATAACTCTGGGCACTCCGTAAGAGACTGACTAAGGGGGACACTCACTGTGTTTCTGGCCACCAGGCAAAAAGTAGGAGCAGATCTGAGCAGTATGAGAGAACAGCATGAGATGTGGACATGGAACACTTTTAAAATGTATTAAGTAAAAAACACATCAAGTTATAAAATATAACGTAGCATCGTTTTTTAATTTAAAATATAGTTTCATGTATGACAAAGGACAAGAATACCCTCCACCAAAATGTCATCAGAGTTCTCTGGCAGTATGATATTTTTTCCCACCTCTGTTTTCCTTGTCCCTTTTTCCAATTTTTTTTCCAGTGAATATATATTACTATTGTGATTAAAAAGCAGTTTTAATTTACTGAGCTTAATTATTAAAAAGTATTTATGGCTTTCCTAGCAATAGAAATTATGGTATGTTATATTAGAGCAACTTGTAATAATCTAGATAAAGGTGTTAGGCCATCTTAAGATATTTTTCTTATTGTGGAGAAATCTTTGCTCAATCCAGCAGAGCAGTGAATCACATTGCATTAACATTCTTAGCAGTGCTGTATGTATAGTAACGACTCAATATAATGTTTAGTGAGGATAGATTGTGTTATGTATAGGTAACAGTAGATATTTAAAACTGAAAAGACTCTTAGTGATGATTTAGTACAGCTTCTTTTATAACTGAGGATATTGATATAAACTGACATTAACTTACGCAGTATTTTGCAACTAGTTAGTGGCGAAGCAAGTAATCCACCAACCCTAGGCTGATGCTGATTCAGCCACTCCCTGTACGTCACATAGAGGAAGCTGTTCATGCCACAAGATCCCACAGCTGTCAGCGAAGCTAGTGGAGCTCCAGCCCCTCAAACACACCGGAGGCAGGCCAGGCTGAGGTCTGGCAGCAGCAGTCATCTTGGGGAGCCCTTCCCTTTCTGGTATCTCCAATCATTTCATGATGGCCAGGCACCTGGCAGGGGGCCAGACACCGCTGCACTCCTGCTGCTACAACACTTGATTGGCAGCTCCTTTAGGGTGCAGTGTGGTATATTGGTGTTTCTTTTTCAGCAAACTAAATAAATTGGAACAATTGGAGGAACTGAACCTCAGTGGCAACAAGCTTAAAACCATTCCCACGACCATAGCGAACTGCAAAAGGCTGCACACCCTTGTCGCACACTCCAACAACATCAGCATTTTCCCAGAAATACTGCAGTTGCCTCAGATCCAGGTACTTTCATGTGCTGGAATGCTGTCCCCCTGGGGGAGTGGCAGGAGAGTGAATGAGGTTGACCTCATGAGGGAGAAGGACGTGGCAGTTAGGGATCACAGTATATTCAGTGGATTCCTGGGAAGAAATTAAGTTCCCTTGGAGGACATAGTAGTAGACTGCATGTTAGAGAGTTAAAAATTAACTATGATGTATTTTCTTTTGATTTTTTCCATTTTTTTTCTCAGTTTGTAGACCTAAGTTGTAATGACTTGACAGAAATCCTGATCCCAGAGGCCCTGCCTGCTACCTTACAGGACCTTGATCTGACTGGAAATACAAACCTGGTTCTGGAACATAAGACGCTGGACACATTTAGGTAAGAAAACTTTTAAAATGAACCCCCATGTGCTCTTAGTCCCACCAGCCATGCAGGGGGCTTCTCAAGGTCTGTGGTGATCTTGATTATTTGAAGGAGTAGAAGGGATGAAGCCATAAAAACTCTCGGGCCCCTACTTTGATTCAGTTATGGATGGATGTTCTGTCCATCCACATAATGTTCTCACCCATTTATATTAGGACTCGACACCAAAGCTCAGTCACGTACTGACTATCTTTACATGGCAGGCATAAGTGGTTTAGATGGCACAGAGCACATTACAACATGTAAGAGACAGTACAAATTCATTCATTGTACTAAGACTTAATTGTGTCAAAATACTTACAATAAGTAGACAGTTGGCTGAAATGTTGAAGTCTTTATTGTGCCTAGTTTTCATAGAGAGAACAGCATCAATTTTAACAATATTTGGCCCCTATTTCTTCCTCCTACGCTTTTCCTTTCTCCACCAGTGAGTCAGCACACTACTTTCAAGTGAGTGCCTCTGGAGATGAATCTTAGTCTGTTAACAGACTATTTTATAAAAGTATATAGTATTGTTAGGATAGTTTTTGTAAAATACAGAAGCATTTACGGTTTAATCTTCCCTTTCTCCACTTCCCACAGCCATATCACAACCCTGAAAATTGACCAGAAACCTTTGCCAACCACGGATCCTACAGTTACATCAACTTTCTGGAGCCATGGACTGGCTGAGATGGCAGGGCAGAGGAACAAGTGAGTATCTTGGCCATGGAGACTGAGAAAGAAGAAAGGTAGCCCTGACATCTGGGAACTGATCTGATGCTAAACGCCAGGCCATATTCTCTTGTTGGATGTAAACAAATCACAGAATGTCAACATCAGATAAGATCCCTTTGAGACCATGATCCAGTGGAACAAAAACAAGATGAATGTACAGGCCCCAAAATACCAAATGTTCTCTCATCCCTACCATAAAATGGGCAACGACTACTTTTTGTACCAATTACAGCTTTATCCTTATGCTAATCTTCTGCTATAGATAAGATTGATTGAGATACCCAACCATAGAATGGCCCTGCTTTCTGGCAGCCCCCAATCTAATTTGATCGCCTCTTCATTAGACCTTCTCCAAAGTGACCCAACCAAAGCCTTGTCCTGTGCTAGGTCTTACCTACACTCCCGAGAGTTCCATGATGTGCATTCTGCCTTGCTCAGGGCATAATACACTCAACTCATTCAACCACAGGCGTGCACCTGGGGGCCTCTCACTGAAGGGCATTAACAGTACTGGTCTTTGATATCTACTAAGAGAAAACATCTCATCTTTCCAGCTTTGGCAGCATTGCAAAGTTAAAATGTGTCCAGCTTTTGAATGTGGCTGAATTCCCCTGTTATGTCATCAACTCTTTCAAATGCTGCCTAATTATGTAACACTTTTTATTTATAGGTTAGGATTTACTCTTGTTCTTCACCCTCAGTTAACACTTAGTTTTTTAAAGAAGGCTCCCCAGAGAATAATCCTTTTACCAATAACTTTCTTTGGTGTTTGTCTTTCTGTGACAGGCTGTGTGTATCTTCGCTCGCTGTGGATACCTTTGCGGAGGGCGTGGGAGCGGTGTACGGCATGTTTGATGGGGACCGGAACGAGGAGCTCCCCCGCCTCCTGCAGTGCACGGTGGCAGATGTGCTTCTGGAGGAGGTCCAGCAGTCGTCCAGTGACACCGTTTCCATGGCTCACACCTTCTTGGTATCTCACAGGTAAGCAGGTGGGTGAAGAATTCCTAACTCAGTTCTGCTTTTGGGAAATCTCAGTAAGCCAGCAGGCCAGAGTCTATAAGGTATAAGTATAGGATTAAGATGAGATCTTGCTCCTTCTGCCTTGGCTGTTCTCTCTATATCAGCATAGAATGTGGGGATTTTGGTGCTTTAAAGAGTCTGTGGAAACATCTGTGTTTTCCCTGTTGAACCTAAAGGCTGCTGAAGATCTGGAAAGCCCTGAAATGATGTGGGAAAGGTTGTGTGTGTATGTGTGCATTTGGGGGAAGAAGTGTGGTAAGCTTTCATAAGAGTCTCCAGAGTTGATGACCTACAGAACGTTAAACACTGATCAGATTCATGTGTTTAGAATACTTACTGGGATTTACCAACTAATCTAAGCAACTTAAGGGTAAAAACCCTATGTAACTAAACTATTGAAAATCTCTTAGTAGTTAATGAAGCATCTTACCCATCAGGTGGGCCGGCCACAAAAAGAATACTGACAACTGAGAGGTTGTTATCTTGTACTAGAGGCCCGATGCATGAAATCGGTGCACAGGAGGGGGGTGGGGTACCTCAATCCGGGACCCCTCACTCCTAACCACCCACCTGCTCACTCCTAACTGCCCTCCTGCTCGCTCCTTGCCTCTTGGCCGCTCCTTACCACTCATCTGCTTGCTCCTTACTGCTTGGCTCACTGTTCCTTAGTGCTGCCGCCACTACCACTGCACTGGCTAGCTGTGAGCCCAGCTTCTGGCTGAGCAGCGCTCCCACTGTTGGGAGCTCACTGGCCACTAGGGCATAGCTCCTGCGTTGAGCATCTGCCTCCTGGTGGTCAGTGTGCATCATAGTGACTGGTCATTCTGATCATTCTGCCATAATGGTTGCTGGGCTTTTATATATATAAATATAGAGAAAAATCAGTGTTGAAATGGAGCAGCCTGGAGTCCAAGTTAGTTTTCTCTCTCATTATAATACAAAACAAAGAAGCTGGGAAATGAGTTTAACTTGGCAAAATAAAGGGTTTGGAAGAGAGAACTCTGCTTATGAAGTACCTCCTGAGAGCAGGGCACTGTACCAAGTATTTCTCATACCATATCTTTAATTTTCAAAACAAGCCAAAGAGGTGGGTATTTTATTGAAAAAGTTCTCAGAGAAATAACTTGCTGAGGATCTATAGCCAGTAAACAAAAATGCCGAATTTGGAACCAGATCTTCTTTTGATAGCACCTGCTCTATGCTTGGCATTGTGTACCACGTGCTGGGGATGGATGCCATATGTATGGAATTATGATCCTTCCTTCAAGGAACTTACAACTTAAATGTGCAGTTCTCAATGTGTTGTTCTAGGATAGTAGTTGGCAAAACGTGGCTTGTGAGCCACATGTGACTCGCAAGCTGCGGTTTGCCACTCTGTTGACTAATGAATTTGCCAACCACTGCCTTAGTGAAAAACACTTAAAAAACATTTTTAATAATGTACTAATGTCTTTAACCTGAAGTCAGAACTTCTGGGTAAGGGTAATGCCTTATGCAGTAGTCGGCAAACTCATTAGTCAACAGAGCAACAAACCACAGTTTTGCCTCTTATCTACTGAATCAGAAATTCTGGGGCTGGGTCTGGCAACTTGTGCTTTTACAAACCCTTTGATGCTCTAAAGTTGAAACCCCTGAGTTAGGCCATTTTGGTCAATGATTAGACACAAGTAGAAGGAGCAGAGAAAGATGTACCTTACTCTCTCCTTTGACCTCACCCACTGTGTAAAATTCCTTTTCTCAGTGAGCTAAGTGTGGAAGGCAGAACTCTATGCATCAATTATCACCTATAGCCAGAAACTGCCTGCAGGTGGATAAAGGTGGGATTGGTTCAGCCACGTGGCAGGAAAACAAGGAACTCGTGGCCATGAAGGACTGCCACTTACTTCTTACTCTAGCTACCAGGTCTCCGTTTCTTTCTAAACAGGAAATTAGGGATGGCGGGGCAGAAGCTGGGCTCCTCTGCTCTTCTTTGTTACATCCGCCCGGACACTGCCGACTCAACGAGTAGTTTTAGCTTGACGGTGGCCAACGTGGGCACGTGCCAAGCAGTCCTGTGTCGAGGTGGGAAACCAGTGCCCCTCTCTAAAGTCTTCAGCCTGGAACAGGATGCGGACGAGGCCCAAAGAGTGAAGGACCAAAAAGCCATCATAACAGAGGTGAGTCTCGCTCTCCGCCAGTCACTTCTACTCCCCAAATCTAGTGAATGCTGTTTGCGTAATGGCAGCGGAGGCCCACTTTCCTCCTGTCAAGCCTTGTAAACTGTATCCAAGTCAGATAATAGTACTAGAAGAAAAGCTGATGAGCAGCTGATGACCAGCAAGAAGAAAAGGCAAATTAATTAGAAGGAAAAATCTGAATTTGATGCTTTAGATCAGTGATTTTCAGTCTTTTTCATCTCATAGCATACATAAACTGATTACTAAAATTCTGCAGCACACCAAAAAATATTCTTTTTGCTGATCTGACAAAAAAAGGTATAATTTTGATTCATTCACACCAGACAACTATTGTGTTGTCATTTTTTAATTTGACAATCCAAGGGAAAAGAGGTCAGTGTCCCTGACTAAATAGTAATATTGCATGTTTTGAAAATTGAGTCAGCACACCTGCTGAAAATCACTGCTGTAAATGTATAGCTAGCATGTAAAATGAAGGTAAATGTTCCCTTTGGTTAACTTCCAAACAGAAGAGAAACAGTCCTATAGTTTCACCTATTCTGAAATGCAAAGTTTCAAAATATTTTTTTCTGTTCATAATACAATTGTGTTTGGCTTATATGCTCTGGTTATATTTTCTTTTTTAAATAATGAAGCATCAGTATCTCCACAATTTTACAGCTTTTCTTCTGTTTTAGAAATTAGCATAACATTTTTGCTTTCAAAGAGACTTTAGCAATTCATGTGAGCATTATTTACTGCAAAGCAGAATTCTGTTCAGATCTTTTGCCCATTTTTAATTGAATTGTTTGTTTCTTTATGGCTGAACTTTAAGAACTCTGTGTGAATTTTGGATACAAGTCCTTATCAGATACGTGTTTTGTAAATACTTTCTCCCAGTCTGTGGCTTGTCTTCTTATTTTTTAAATCAGTATCTTTTGCAGAGTTTTTAATTTTAATGAAGTCCCACTTATTTTTCTTTCATGGTTCATGTTTTGGTGTTGTATCTAAAACTCATTGCCAAACCCAAGGTCACTTAGATTTCTTTCTGTCTTATATTTTGGAAGTTACGTAAGTTCAGAAAGTCTGATTGGTTTTGAATTAATTTTTGGAAAAGTGTAAGCTCCATGTCTAGATTATTTTCCTTTTTTTTTGCATGTGAATGCCCAGTCATTGGTTGAATAGACTGCTCTTTCTCCCTTTGCTCCTTTGTCAAAGATCAGTGGGTTGTATTTGCGGGTCCATTTCTGAGCTGTCTGTTCTGTCAGAATTCTGTCAGGACTATCCATGTTAGATTTTATCCAAGGAAGCACAAAACCAAAAAGAAGTATATCACAATGCAGTTGATACCATGAAGATTCTGGAGCTCTGAGGCATTATAGTCTTAGGAAGGTCTTTCAGTGAAAACAAAAAATGAAAGATAAAAGAACATTTTTTTTTATTAGTCAATTCTTACAGAATTTAATAATGTTGTTTCAATTTTGGGGGTAAAGGGAATTCTAGACAAGTAGGACATATTTTTATAAACGTTAAACACATATTGTTTGCTTATTTGCTAAGCACTGTGCTTTCATTATTTTGTTTAATCTTCATAATAACAGCTGTGAAAAACTTGCTTTTATTTCCATTTTACAGTTGAGGAAAATAAAATTTAGTGTTTGTGATAAGTTCTCGTAAATAGAGAACCAGGATTCTCACCCAGATAATGACTGCAACTATGAAGTAAACTTATTGATGGCGTTAGAGGTTTTGCTTGGATTTATCTTGAAAAGAAATAAGTATCAAGTATCTGGCAGATGAACATTCCCATCTGTTACTAAGGTTTTTCCTTTTCCTTTAAGTTTGGAATTAATACCAGTTGTGATTTGATCTCTTACTCATTTTTTGTTATAATCCTTACAGAGTAGGTAAATTTACTGCAGATTTTAGACTTTCCTTTTTTTAGGCTAAATAATTTTGGAGATTACTTAATGCTTTAGCCACAAAGATTGCCTTAGTCATTTAATATCTTTCTGAATCTTTTCCGTCCTAACTGTGCCTTTGAATGAGAAATCATTTTTAGTGACCCATCTGAGTTTGGGCCTCTCTGTGAATACTAGTGATGGAGAATTAATAACAGTTCTGCTCCTTGTTTTTCTAACAGATGAATTTCTATTTAAGGACATGCTGAGGCCTTTATTTCATGTTAAAGCAAGTATCTTTTGAGATTGAGGTACCTTTTAGCCATTTCATTTTAATTGGTTTTAACTTTAGTCCTCTGAACTCTTTAATATAACCAGCTGATATTTTATACATTTATTTTTGTAAGATCATTTAAAATACACAGATCTTAAGAAAAACCATAATACATGTCAGTTCTTCTTCTTCTTCTTCCTTTTTTTTTTTTTTTTTTTGTAGAGCCATGGCACTGTGAGATAGAAAATATAAATTGTATGTCATTATTGCTTGTTTTTCAAAATTTGCATTCTGCTGCCTCTAGGATAACAAAGTGAATGGGGTAACCTGCTGCACCCGGATGCTGGGCTGTACATATCTCTACCCTTGGATCCTCCCCAAGCCCTACATCTCTTCCACTACACTTACCATTCAGGACGAGTTGCTGATTCTGGGAAACAAAGCATTGTGGGAACACTTGTCATATACAGAAGCTGTCAGTGCAGTGCGTCATGTACAGGACCCATTAGCAGCTGCCAAGAAGCTGTGCACATTAGCCCAGAGCTATGGTTGTCAGGACAATGTGGGGGCAATAGTGGTTTATTTGAACATTGGTGAGGAAGGCTGCACTTGTGAGATGAATGGGCTCAGCCTCCCAGGTCCCGTGGGATTTGCTTCAACCACCACCATCAAGGACCCTCTCAAGCCGACCACTCCTTCCTCCAGCAGTGGGATCGCCTCTGAGTTCAGCAGCGAGATGTCCACGTCAGAGGTGAGCAGTGAGGTGGGCTCCACTGCTTCCGATGAGCATAACACTGCTGGCCTGGATGCCAGCTTGCTCCCACGGCCAGACAGGCGCTGCAGCCTCCACCCCACCCCCGTCTCTGCTGTTTTTCAGCGTCAGCCTTCTTGTGCGACTTTCTCGAGTAATCAGTCTGACAATGGCCTGGACAGTGACGATGACCAGCCCGTTGAAGGGGTCATAACCAATGGCAGCAAAGTGGAAGTGGAAGTGGATATCCACTGCTGTAGGGGGAGGGAGAACTCGCCCCCGCTCCCAAAGAATTCTCCCGCCCCGTGTCCTGAGGACCATGCGAGAGGATTGTTTTTTGGGATCCGAAGACAGAACAGTGTGAACAGTGGCATACTTCTGCCAGTGAGCAAGGACAAGATGGAGTTACAGAAGTCTCCCTCCACCTCCTGTCTCTATGGGAAGAAACTCTCCAATGGCTCGATTGTACCCCTAGAAGATAGCCTGAACCTCATTGAAGTGGCCACAGAGGCACCCAAGAAGAAAACTGGCTATTTTGCTGCCCCCACTCAGCTGGAGCCAGAGGATCAGTTTGTTGTACCTCGTGACCTGGAAGAAGAAGTGAAGGAGCAAATGAAGCAACACCAGGAAAGCAGGCCCGAGCCTGAGCTGATGGAAGAGGATCGGACCGAGCTCCCCGAGGAGTTTGACACAGCGCTGTAACCCTCCCCAGCAGCTCAGCGTTAGGGAAGGCTGTGTGAGATCGGGGTGAGGACCCTTCCAGAGGCAATTTGCCTCTGCATTTCTAAACCATAGATGAGGGAGGTACAACTTGGAGCCAAAAATGGTGAGAGCTATCAGGGTCTCACTCTGGATAAGCTAGTAAACACCGTCAGTGTTAAGTTTCACATTTAACCTGCACTGGGATTCCCAGAGTTACTGGGAAGAAAGCAGATGTTGCTCTGTATCAGTCCTGCCACCTGCCATTAACCCTTTCTCTCCTAGGATAATTTTCAGAACTTGCCTGCCTGGGTAGGAAAGGGACTATTTCTGTGGAGGAAAATAACTGAAGATGATTCCCTTTACTGATTGCTGCTGATGGATCTCTGTGACAGAGGAACCACCTTGTATCTCACCCTAACTGATGGGATGTGATGTGACTAGTCACATGACTTTTCATTCTTCTCTACGAGAATGCAGCCTATCAAAATGACGTTTATTGGAAATGTAGAACCAATCAAACAGATAATTTATGTATGTAATGTAACGAGAGCACTTTTCATTGACTGTGAACTTTTTATTTTCAAATCTGCACTCGAGCCAATCTTCTTAGAGGCAGCCCAGCACCTTGGTCTCCGTAGGTAGAATGAGCATCAGGTGTTGGAGCCTTGCATGAGGGTACTAGGCAGGGTCCTGGGAAATTGATTTAATTGTTGGATGTCAGACTGTGAAAGCTGAGAAGCCTGGGGAATAGAAATTTTTTTTTTTTGCGGGGGGGAGGTGAAGATGGGAAAGAAGTGAAGACTAAGACTACTTGCCCCAAATCACAAAAAAAGAGAAAAGCTCCTGACGAATGTGACACCTGCAGGAGTTTCCCAGCAGGTCGCAAGAGAGGCATTTGGGGATTGGCCTCTTTTTGTAACACCTGATGGAGTGGCAGTCAGCCTCCTGGTGTGTAGGGCCAAGGCTGATGCTGCTCACATCCAGGTATCCTTTGAATAACAGCAGATGACCCTGAACGGACAGGCTGAATGAGAACAGAAGGATGGATGGAGCTCAGATGTTATGTTTCTTCTCTAACTCTAGAGCTTAGGAATGGTTTTCTAAAATGTTGCAAGTGAGTGGAGAGTTCACCTCTTTAGTGTTTAACAGAATACTGAAAATTACTTATCCACGTCACATGGTTTGAGAATACTGGGCTCAATTACTAATACAAGAAAGAATTTAAAAATCCTAAGCTTACAGAAAACCTGGTTTACTATATTTTTTTGCACATTCCACATAACCCTAGCAAAATGCAGTTCCTTCCATATTTCTGTTCTGTTGCCTTTTCCATTAGAAGATTTACTTAGGAAAATGAATTTCTATTTATCCCTACAAAATTTTGACACTGCTTGATTTTACCCAATGGGGAATATGCTTTGAGTGATTTCTAGAGTACTTTCACAATTAAAAAGAAAGCAGAGTGGAACCATTTTTAATTTGTTTCATAAGAAATAATGTTAAAGATAGGGTTGGTATGTACATAAGTAGGGTCCTGTCCACAAATGGTTGGTCATCATGTATCTTTACCTTTTCAGAGGCCCCGTATCCACATGTGTGTTTTGGTGGGGTACATACACTCTTGGGGGATTCCATACCACTTCAATGACTAAGTTCAACCCCTCAAGAATCTGAATTTGGGTCCCCAAATTTTCAGGAATACTTGACTTCCTTGTGTCAAACTACTGGTCAGCTACTGCAGGATTTTAGAACTCAGGTCTTGATTTGAAGTGGAGAACATAGTAGTTCATACAAAGTTTAGGTGCTGTTAGAAAGATGGAAACAATAGTGTGTTGCTGCCTTATTTTTATATAGGAAAATGAAAAAATAAGTGAAGGGAAAATGAAAATGAAGGAAACACCCAAGATAATAGTGATGGGTGATGTAAAACATCTTTCTACCCAGACAGCAGAAGCTCTGAGTTATAGAATAGTGATGTTGTCTAGAAGAGAAAGTTGTTTTGGGAATATACCACTTTAATAGTATAGTCTTTTAAAAATTGTCCTTTATCTGTGAACCTTCTTCTTGTCTTCTCTGTTACCCACCCTTAATGGAACCATCACAAAACCCACTTCTGAAATGACTTCTCCAGAAGTTAAATGTATTTACCTTTCATCAGAAGAACTCCAAAGTTCCAGATGTTCTGTGTAGTAGATTTATTTTCAGGAAATAACTAGGTTGTGTTGAATATCTTTAATATAGGCTATACCAAAACTATTTATTCTTTTTTGTAACTTCCTTTAGTTAATTTTTCTCTGTAATTGCTCTGTGTTAACACAGAGGGTAAAAAGGCCATAGCCCATTACCAAAAATAGACAGGAATCTTCTGACCTGTGAGGTCATTTGCAGTCATTGTGTGAACCGATTAGACCGTTAGGTGGTGAAAGACAGTAATCTGTCTCCAAGTGAATGTAACCTACTTCCTAGGACTTCACCCAGAGGATGTGTTCTCCAGGTGGGCGGAGCACCATTGATCTCTATCCAGAGATCCTGGCCTCTGCATGATTCTCAGGTCTCTGTGTGTACCTCCCATTTAATAGAAAAGTTTAAGAGAATTTCTGAAAAGAACATCACTCCTGCTGATGGGAGCAGTGCAGCAGTCCTATGGAAGAAAGGAAAATACACGATTCTTGGCAGCCATGGTATTCTTCCTTTTATCCAAATGAATTGGGAATATATGTGAACATTTGAATGCTGGTATATCAAAGCTACCGTGCTACCATAGAGTGAGTGAATTACCACTCCTAATGCAAGTGAAGGTTTTATTATACTACTGTGAGTATGAGAGTGTGTGTGTGTGTGCGCGCGCAATACACTTTTGAGTTCCTTTTCCTGGTGTATAGAAGAACTAATACGAGCAGCTTGGTAATCATTGGGTGCTATTACAATTGTTTGTAGCGAGTGCTATTTTTCAGGAGATGGAGCCAGTTAGTTAGGTTTGGCTGATCTACTGAATATCATGTGATGCTCTTCTTTCCTTGTAGACCTTCAGTAAAAGCAGGTACTTGGAAGCCACAGGCTCACCTTCTCTCTCTACTCAATAACTATTAATGAAGAGACCTCCATAAGGGAGCACTTGGCTGTTATCAATAAATGTACTAATTATTAAGTAGTCTCCAAGCCATTCAGTGATGTCTGCAGCATCACGATAGAACTGTCTTGTGTCACTTTTTACTTCCCTCTGGGTGGGGCCTTTTAGACTCCCCAATCATGGAGGCAAGTTAATCTTTCTCTCCAGTTAGTGACTTTTGCCCCATAGCTGGGTAAGCACTTCCTCGATGGAGAAAAGCAGCTACAGTAAATTCTGCTCTGTTTCCCTCATTTGGTGATCATTCAAATCACACATCAGCTCCTTGTACTCTAAATTTCATGCACTTCTCCCAGACGCTATAGGGTTTCCTCTCACTGTTGCCAATGGACATCATCCAGACAGTGAGTTCCTATCTTATGGTTTTGTGCAATCATTGTCGTATTGTAGTCCTAAGACTCATTATAGTGTATTTTTGATATTTTTGAAATGTGTTAAATTTTTTAATTCAATAATATGAGCCAGAGCATGTTGCAGCAAATCTATTATTTGTAAAAAATAACAATAACAATAATAATAAATAAAATAAAATGGAATATCTTTTTTCATGGCTTTGTTTTAAAATGAAATACCTGTTATTTTATAAATACTTCATTTTAGCATGCAACTGTAATTTTCTCTAACTTGTATGTAGAATTAGTTTCCTAGCCAAAAACACCATTAGAATTTTTCTGCTTTTCTTGCTTTAGGGGAAGATAACAAATGAAATTACATTCCATGGCACTCTATGAAGCAATGAGTTAAAGGCAGAATAAATATTTTTGATCATCTTTTAAGCTGAGATAGCAATAAAGTTTTTTTATGCTAAGAGACATTTTATTCTGACTTGGTTTCTATGTTTTTTGTTTTGTTTTTTTAATCCCAAAGATAGGAAACATGGTCCTTATTTATGCAGGTGATTAGCTGACTGTAAACAATCTACAGCTCCTCTTAAATCATAGAGCTGATGGTGATAGAGGAGTTAAGTGCGTAATCTGGCCATCATGTTTGGTATAATGTAATAATGGCTTTGGTATTAGAACTTCAGACATAACTGGTGGGTGTTAGTCCATAAAATACTTATAATCTAGGTAAGCCTCTAAATTGTTCGTCTCTCCTCCCCCCATTGACTGTCTCCCAAATCTCGGGACTTCGAGCAAGATTAGCTATCTCTCGCTCCAGATGAAGTTCAAATTGAAGTCATTCTTCAGTGTCCTTCTCATTAGCAGAGCAAACACTTTGAAAACTTGGTTCCCTGACTATTCATTGAGCACCTTCAATGCACTGGGTTCAACCACCACCACCATCTACTTCAATAACTCAGTTCCGTCGGACGCACACCTCCCTATTCCACGGTGGCAGAAGTGAAATTTTCTGTGTGTGCTCCGCTTCGTGTGATATCAATTCCCCACCCAGAACACCGAAGATCACAAGAGTACATTAGTCACAACATGTTCCAGTGTGTGATTCACTGGTCCCGAGTTTTGCCTCTGCTACTTAGAAGGTTTGAATTTAGGCAAGTTAACCTCTCCAAGGCTTCTTTCTCTCAATTGTTAAATGGAAATCACATCTCTCAAGTTGTTAGCTTAAATGAGATGATGCCAAATGCTACCTTAGCTCAGTAGTGCATCTGTCACAATGAGCAGTCAGCGGAATGTCAGCGACTGGGCAAATCACTTAACCTTGAACCTTGGACGCCTCATTTAAAATGTGAATGATGAATCTTGACCTGCCTCCTCCAAGTGGTAGGAAGTAAGATGTGGTTGGAAACTGCAGACGTGGGGTGTTGTGATCACAGTGAATGATGGGCTCCAATCCGTCCAGAGGAGTTGAATCTTGGGAACAATGTTACAGCTGTCTGACAAAGTTGGTGTCAGGCCCAAGTCCTCATTTTATCAAGCACAACTCAAACACCAGACATGTTTTAGGGAACCTGGGAATACATCCTAGGGGAGAATAGTGTGTATGGTTATTTTTTTGAGGAGTGGGCTGATTTTTGCTGTAGTTAAACTCTTCACTGCTCTGAAAACCGTGGGGCTGAGGATGACAGAGTGGAAGTGCCTCTTTGTGATACAAATGTTTATATTTTAACCCCACAATGTAGACTTCCAGTTATTGTTTTTCTCCAGGCTTTACTTTTGGTAAAAGTGTAATCTAGATAACCTCCCATTTCTGGAAGAGGTTCTGTTTTGATCCTTCACCGGGGTTGTTTCTATAAGAATTAGCTATTGAGAGAATTTGAGAGGAGCAAGGAAAGGCAGTATGTTACAGGGAGGAGAGTCAGTGAACATGCAGGGGGGAAAACATGTTCGAGGAAAATGGCTTTGACTTAAATTTTCTAACAGACATTTTGGTAGATGTTGAAACAGGATTATGTTTGCTGGTTTCTTTCTGTATAGATAATGACAAAATTGCTGTTCCTAGAAATTTCTAAAAATTTGCTTTGAATTTATCAATAGTTTGATCTTGTTTATAATGTGACCATAAGAAATTTGCGGGGGAGGGAAAAGCTACTGAAAAGCAAGAGAAAAATTAGGGGAAAAAAAACAACCCCTATACTTTATATAACATATTAGAGGCCCAGTGTATGAAATTTGTGCAGGGGGGCGGGGAGGGAGGTATGTTCCTCAGCCCAGCCTGTACTCTCTCCAATCTGGGACCCCTTGAGGGATGTCCAACTGCCTGCCAGCCTGATCACCTCCTAATCACTCGCCTGCCAGCCTGATCGACATCTAACTGCTCCCCTGTTGGCCTGACTGCCCCTAACTATCCTTCCCTGCTAGCCCTGTCATCCCCAACTGCCCTCCCCTGCTGGCCTGGTCACCCCCAACTGTCCTCCCCGTAGGCCTGGTTGCCCCCAACTGCCCTCCATTGTCAGCCTGGTCCCTCCTGACTCCCCTCCCCTGCTGGCCTGGTTGCCCCTAACTGCTCTCCCCAGTAGGCCTGGTCCCTCTTAACTGCCCTCCCCTGCTGGCCATCTTGTGGTGGTCATCTTGTATCCACATGGCGGCGGCCATCTGTGTGTTGGGAATAATGGTCAATTTGCATATTACCTCTTTATTATATAGGATATATTTGCAGTTGTATCTGACATGAGCTGAAAATCTGAGACGTATAAGAACAGCTAAGAAACTTTAGGTTAAAATTCTTGAAACAACTTTATTTTTAAGATTCAGTGTTCATGATCTGTTATACTATGAAAACAGTTTAGGGTCATGGGAGGTTATAATCTACCTTGGAAGATCTACTCTGTAGACACTGTCAGGGAAAGCAGCAATGGAGAGGCCTCTCATAACCCTTTATAGTCTAGTAAAATTAACTACTTACCTTTAAAATAGTTAAATAACACATTTAAGAAGTTTATGACTTATTAAAAATGTTTTTATTGATTTCAGAGAGAGGAATAGAGAGGGCTAGAAACATTAATGATGAGAGAGAATCATCAATTGGCTGCTTCCTGCACACCCCCTCTTGGGGACTGAGCCCTCAACCCAGGCATAGGCCCTGACCGAGAATCGAGCCATGACCTCCTGGTCCATAGGTCAATGCTCAACCACTTAGTTATCCCGGCCAGGCGAGAAGCACCTGACTTTTATTTCTCACTATATGAGCCTCATATTTCAGAAAGATATTTAGGAAGGCTGAATTCCAGGTGAATGACTTGCAACAAAAAGAAACTAACTTGGAATGCTGGCAATAAAAGCCAAGACATTCTCTCTCAGCTCTAATACAGGAATCTCAAGGAGGAACATGCATGCTAAAAGCCTCTCTCTACATGTGTCAGAAATGCAGCCTCCCATCTTATTCCTTGGGATCCAGGCAGTCAGTATACTGCCTTGTGGGCAGAACATTTTCCCTCTACGAGAGGGTCGGAATGACTCGTCTAGAATTCAGTCACATAATAGCTTTAAAAGCTTTCTCCTGGGACCAAATAGGCGTGGGTATGGCACGTTTCTTTTGGTGAATTTCAGTTGAGACAGATATTTCTACTATAACGCTGGGCTCCCACCTGATGTGTAGTTCTCAACTTCCAGAATCTGGCTACTTAGCCATCATCATCACCTTACCATCTGGTGAGGGAGCCAGACTATAAGTGCATATCCAAACTTCTGATGTTCTTTGTAGCAAATTTGGGGAGATTTTTTTTCCAAGCTTTGAGCTTGAAAAGCTCCCTGACAGAAAAATGAGATGGCCATCTAGCTTTGCATCGGTACCAAAGCGAGCATTTATGAAATCCTGTATGTGAAAACACCAGTTGTCAACTGTGCGATTTTAAAGGCCTCCTCTTTCTGAGGGGACCCAGGGAGGCGGGCTGACATTTCGGTTCTGAGAAGACCTCAGAGAGTTCCGGACCACAGGTACTCCGGCCCCTCGCTGTAGTTTCTGTGCTGCTGTCGGCTGTCTTTGTAGAGCTTCTGTTCTCGGTAGCTCCGGAGGGCCAGCACCACGCTGACCCCGTACATGATCACCAGAATGCAAGCAAAGGTGGCAGCTGCCCCGTCAGTGCCTGCCAGCTGGCAGTTCATCCAGGTGAGGCCTTTGCGGGCATAGAGCCTCTCTCTTCTTTTGCAAGTGTCTGTGGCATTGATCCGCAGGGCTACGTGGAGGAAAACGCCGATGCCCGTGCAGTAGCCCACGGCGGCCAGGAGGCTGAAGGTGGCCTCCAGGACGAGCCACTTCCTTGGCAGTCTGGCGAGACTGTTGGCTCCTTGGAGTAACACACCCATGGTGAGGACACCCAGCCCCAGGGACACGGCCACGCCGCCGTAGATCAGGGGCGCCCGGAGGACAGTGTACTGCTGGTCCAGCTGCCGGACCTGCTCCAGCTCCGTGCCCTCAAATGGTGAGTAATAGTTGTTGCCAAAGCCGCCGCCACTGGCAAAGCTGGCGCTGAATCCAGCCAGGACAAAGTAGGAAGCCACGATACACATGAGAACCATCCCATTCAGTATCACCTCCACTATCTGCACCACACCTAGGAGGAGAGAGTCGGCATTTAACACGAACATCAGGCACCCAGGTAACCTCTCTAGGGCAGACCAGGGACTTGACTTTAAGGACATGGACAGATGCAACATTAACAGCCTTGGACTGTTTTCCAATATTGATATGTTTGAAAAAGCAAAATGCCACTCTGGAAGAAATTTTGGCACCTTACAAAAAAAAAAAAAAATTAAACCTACACTTACCATGTGACCCTGGAATTCTTATTCCTGGGTTCTTATCCTAAAGAAATGAAAACAGGTCTACACAAAAACAAATATAGGGATGTTCACAGTAGCTTTAGTTGTAATAGCCAAATATCCAAAACAACCCAAATGCCCTTCAATGGGTGAATGGTTAAACAGTCTGGCACACCCATACCAAGGAATAATCCACAATAAAAAGAACTGTTCATAAGGCAACGAAGTGGATGGTTCTCAAGAGAATTATGACGAGCTGGGGAATGGGGGGTAGGGGGAAGCCAGTCTCAAAAGGTTACATACTGTATGATTCCATTTATTAACAGTCTCCACATGACGAAATGATAGAGATGGAGAACAACACGGCTGTGGTGGTTGGGCATGGGAGGGAGTGGGAGTGGGGAGGGGAAAGGGGATGCGTGTGACTATTAGCAGGGAACACAGGGGATGATGGGACAGTTCTATACCTGATTATGATGGTGGTCACACGAATCTATACATGATAAAACTGCATGGGACTACACACAAAGACATGAGCGCATGTAAAACTGGTGACATCTAAGCTTTGTAGAGTTGTGATATTATACTATAGTTATGCAAGATGTTTCCATTGGAGAAAATTGGGATTAGGATACATAGGATCTCCACTATTTTTTGCAATTTTGTTTTGTTTTGTTAATCTCACTGGAAGATATTTTATCTTGATTTTCAGAGAGAGTCGTGGGTGGGGGAGAGAGAGAGCAACATTGATGTGAGACAGACACAATGATTGCCTGCCACACGTGCCCCAAATGGGAACAGGTATTGAACCTGCAAACCAGATCAGTGCCCTTGACTGGGAATTGAACCTAAGACCCTTCGGTCAGCATCCAACATTCTAACCGCTGAGCAAACCAGCTAGGACAGCAATGTTTTATGAATCTATATTTATTTCACATTTTAATGTTTTTTAAAGATGCCCTCACTGGTTTGGCTCAGTGGATAGAGTGTCGGCCTGTGGACTGATGGGTCCCGGGTTCAGTTCTAGTCAAGGGTACATGCCCAGGTTTCAAGCTCAATCCCCAGTAGGGGGTGTGCAGGAGGCAGCTGATCCATGATTCTCTCTCATCATTGATGTTTCTATCTCCCTCTCCCTTCTTCTCTGAAGTCAATATATATATATATTTTTTTAAGTTTTTTAAAGATAAAAATGATGTAAAGAGAGATTAACTGAGAAAAATCACTTGTGTCCCTGTCCACTCTGTTCTCCACCCCCAGCCACCTTCATGATTTTCTAAGGTAACTCACAGTGTTCCCTCATGCAAATAAAAACACTCAAACCAGCCTTCCGTCTACTATTCTGCATCTTGCTTTTTTCATTTATTCTTCCCAGAGATGTTTTTAAAATGTGTATGTGTGTGTGTGTTTAATATATCTTATTTTTTACAGAGAAGAAAGGAGGGGGATAGAGAGCTAGAAACATCGATGAGAAAGAAACATCGATCAGGTGCCTCCTGCACAACCCTTACTGGGGATGTGCCCACAACTGAGGTACATGCCCTTGAATGGAATTGAACCTGGGACCCTTCAGTCTGCAGGCCAAAGCTCTATCCACTGAGCCAAACCGGTTGGGGCCCAGAGATGTTTTTAGATCAGCCCCTACAGAGTCCACATTCCTCGCTATGTGGCCTCCAACCCCACTGGGTGGATATGCCAGTCTATTCAGAGCCCTACTGATGGACACTGAGGCTGTTTCCTTGGGGGCTTCTTGCAAGTTTAAGGAACCTACACGTGCCAGGAGACAGCAGGTGCCAACAGGTGAAAGGAGATGAATGTCTTCTTGTCAGAGGTCAGCTGACAGAAGCCCCGGGCTCTTCGAGGCATCCTGCAGGCCAAAGGTCTCCTGCCATTCTCTCAGGATTCAGACATCGAACCCACAGAAAAGCATGTGAACCTGGAGTGGGGACTCCAGGTTCACGTCCCTGCTCTTGACTGCCTGTGACCTTGGCCCGAGTCACCGTCTGTAAAGCCTGATACTTCATCTCAACAATGCAGATCATGCCTGCCTGTTCTCCCACGCGAAAGCAAGTACATGAAAACACTTGGAAAATCATAAAATGTTCTACAAGTGGGTGGTAATGCTCCTCAGTAACGTTTATAAAGTGGAAGGGGCTTAGAGATTTAAGAATAGGATAAACGTATGAGAAGTGTAGCTTCTCAGAAGTCAGGAAAACCCTCTGATCTGCTAGGCGTACTACGCCGTTTCTGAACCACGTGGCTAAAAAGACCAGCATCTCTGTCTAACGTACGTAGGCAACAGCTACTGGGCTCGCTGATCCTATCTCCTGCGGGGCCTACACGAATTCCTGGGAGGTTCACGGGACACAGCAGTCAAGGGCCCGACAGTTAAAGTGGACGGGTCGCTTCACATTACAGTGTTTTTCAAAGTTATCATACTTTAAAAAGATACCAGCTTGTCAGAACACGTAATAAATAACTTCAAAATGCAATGGGTGTTTAATTTTAAAGCGTGCCTTTGACATTTATGTAAAACGTTTTTTGTACTCCTTCAATAGAAGAAACTTATCTGGCCATGGGGTAAGGCCAGCAAATAAAACTATTAGTCTAAAATGTGTTAAGAAACTACATTCCTCTAATTTAAATCTGAGAATAACATCAGGTCAGAACTGTACTCTCTCCAACCCGACACTGAAGCTACTGGCCACTCTCCCTCCCGCAGAGCCTGTGATCCTACCCAGACATCAACCTAATTCATGGAGAGTGAATCCCCCCCTCCCCTCCTTTCTCTGCCTTGGTTTTCCTTACGTATACATGGTAATATCTCACCCGCTGTGGAGAACCAGGACCACTGGCCTCCTACAAGTTGTGGGAACCCGAGTGTTCCCTTCTGGGACAGATTCTGTCCAAACAGTGGACTCCTGATCCATGCAGCCAACACCTGCGAGGCTGAACTGGAACAAATCTACATCTTGTCAACCAACCCACAGACGGCAACAATCTGCCGAAGGCATGTGGCCACTGACTATTGTCACAGTACCAGCCAGACGACCTGGCTTAGCTCTAGGATCAAACGGGCCCAGGTGTTCCCAGTGCTGTTAGTGCAGAAGGTCACAGCTGCCAGAAGGAAAGCAGCAGGTGAGCAGAGCCAGTAATTGTCGCTGGTGGGACGAACACGTCGCTAGGACGACAGGGGGCTCTGCGGAGGGAAGCGGAGACTCTGGACGTGAGGTTTTTATTGTAGGCAGTGCTGTTCTCACAGGGGCTGCCTTGTGGCTGGCTGATCATGTAATACTCTGCCTGGTGATACACCCACTTCTGCCTTTGCACTGCCAATGCGAACACACTGAGGAGAGCAGGTCAGGAATTTATTTATCTAAGCCATGCAGTAAATGAAAAAAATTTTTTTTTTACATTTCCTTTTCTCCAGGAGCAAATGTTGCTCATGCTGTCTTGTATATTCCCCAATAAATGTTCTAATCACACATAAGCATATAGATATACGTATTTCCTTTATTTTTTATATATATATTTTATTGATTTTCTACAGAGAGAGAGGGAGAGGGACAGAAAGCCAGAAACATCGATGAGAGAGACATCAATCAGCCACCTCCTGCACACCCTACACTGGAGATGTGCCCGCAACCAAGGTACATGCCCCTTTACCGGAATCGAACCTGGGACCTTTCAGTCCACAGGCCGACGCTCTATCCACTGAGCCAAACCGGTTTCGGCCATATTTCCTTTTCTAAACCCAAATGGAACTCACCTCTTAATTGTGATGTTGCCTATATTTAAGTAAGGGAATATTACGAATGTATTTATAAAGAGGACCATCACCTCTAAATTAAAATTTTCTTTGGATTTTTTATTAGATTCGAATAAAGAAAATAACATATTCAGTGGTACCAAGAATATATTGTAATGTTCTAGAAGTCATAATTTAACATGTAATAAGAACCCCTGAGGTCGTCTGGCCAAAAGTAGCAGTCTTCTTTTGAGAAAAAGTTTACATTCTCTCTAATGCTGCACGGATCCTGAATGCCAGATGCCGGGTTTTAGTCTTCGTACAATGGCACATTTGTAAGAGGTACAAAACACTTATTGAGCTTTCAAAGCCACGGTAAGGGGCTTTTTAGAATAGCTTCTTTGGAGTGAATTAATCTGATTCCTGTTTCCTCAGCCCACGCCTACCTCCAACTTAAATTTTACAGGAATCTCCCAGCAATTCCATCCTGCACCCAGAGCAGGAAGGGCGCAAAGGACTGCGGAGTTCAGCGTGCAAAAGACAGGGGCTGATCTGCTTCAGACAGCCATGCCTAGACAAGTTCAGGCGGAGATAGATGTCTTGTGTCTCTGCGGCTTTGCTTGAACTCTGAAGATAAGATTCTTTAAGGTCACTCGGTACCTCCCTTTATTTAATCAACAAGTGCGGGTTGCTGCAGCACATGCCTTTCCTGAGGGGTTTCAGACTCCAGTTTTGGCTTTAAAAGGAACTTTGGGGAGCCCCTCACCAACAGAGGACTGGACCAGGCTTATGACAGCCCGAGCTGGCCCAAAGTTGGCCTGTTCCTTTCAAGCCTTGGCAAGTTCCGCGGCACAGTCCCAGGAAGACCACGGCTCAGAAGAACTTACTTCACTGACACTTGGCCGAACGTTCTTAAAAGCCTAAAACCCTAATAGCTCAGCAGGCTTCTCCTTGAGCTTCCTGACCTTGCGGTAACCCCTGAAGGCCAGCATGGCCCCCGTGGCAAAGACCCCGATGCCCAGGGCAGCAAAGATGCCAGCGCCTACATCTCCCCCGTGGAAAGTGCAGCTGAAGCCGCGGTAGCCTTTGCTCTCGTACAGCGCCTCCCGCTCCTTACACACGGGAGAGGCGTAGGCTGCCGACAGCGCGTGGAAGTAGAAGTACAGGGCGGGCACGTACGCCCCGGCGATGAGCAGGTCCAGCGAGCCTTCCATCAGCAGCCACAGGGGGCAGTGCCACGGGACCCGCAGGACACCCAGGATGATGAGGAGGCAGCAGAAGGCCATGAGGGCTCCGCTGTAGGCCATCGCCGCCGTGACGGTGGGCAGCTTGAGCTGGTAGAACTGGAGGTCCAGCTGCTGCGCCTTCTCCCCATCAGCACCATTGAAACCACTGTAAGCCCCTCCAAACTGGTAATAGTAAATGCCCCCCAGGCTGGCGATGCCCGTGTAGCCCCCCGTGGAACTGTAAGACACAGAGCTGCAGGCCAGGATCAGCAAGTTCAGGAGAACCTCCAGCATCTGGCAGCAGGCTGCAAAAGAAGGGCGCGTTACCATCTGAGATGCCCACCGTGAGGCTGCCTTCCCGGGGGCAGCTCCAGCCACAGCTGGCTTTTTTTTTTTTTTTAAGATTTTATTTTTAGCTTTAGCTGGTTTGGTTCAGTGGATAGAGCCTTGGCCTGCGCACTGAAGGGTCCAGAGTTCCATTACGGTCAGGGCACATGCCCAGGTTGCAGCTCGATCCCCAGTAGGGGTGTGCAGGAGGCAGCCAATCAATGAGTCTCTCTCATCATTGATGTTTCTCTCTCCCCCTTCCTCTCTGAAATCCATTAAAAAATATTAAAAATATATTTTTAATTTTTATAGAGAGAAAGGAAGAGGGAGAGAGAGGAACATGGATATGAGTGACACATCGATCAGCTCCCTCCTGCATGACCTCTATCAGGGATCAAGCCCGCCAGAGGGGCATGCATCCTGACAAGGAATCTAACCGGCAATGTATTGGTGCCTGGGATGATGCCCAACCAACAGAACCACACTGGCCAGCTGCTCTTCATTTCTGCCCCCTGGAAGGCCCGAACAGCCAAAACTGCAGTAGATGGCAGCCGGGAACTATGGTCTCCAGAAATGATGTCAGAGGTAACTTTGGCCTGAAAAGAGGAACTCTCAAAGAGGGCAAAGCAGCCTGCCCCTGGTCAGGTGAAGACGACAGTGGAGACAGCAGGCCAGGGAGCTGAAAGGAAGGCATCCTCTATGGAAGGCAAGCACTTGCTCTGCACCAGCCCTTCTCTGCCAGAAAGACGGAAAAGTGGCTCTCTCCCCTTCAGCTTTGTCTTGTGGCTACCTTCAGTTTGAAAGAGGAGACGTCTCCACGTTGGAAGGAAATTGTAATATAGCACTTAACATAATAATGAAGAAAAGTATGGAAGATAGGCATCAAAATGTTAACCATGGTTCACATGTTTTAAACCCATTACAGAGTGAAAGAAACATAATTGGTTTTATTCTTAGGCTTGAACTCCGTGTGCTTTAAAGTGTAACGTTGGTTTCCTTAGTTTTCCTAAAGGGCATGCTGGGGCCAGGATAGCTTCCCGGAGCTGATTCTCTCAGGCAGGGCCCCTGGCTTCTTTACCCTGTTTCCCCAAAAGTAAGACATCCCCTGAAA
Organism: Lasiurus cinereus; assembly: GCA_011751065.1. Lineage (NCBI taxonomy): Eukaryota > Metazoa > Chordata > Mammalia > Chiroptera > Vespertilionidae > Lasiurus > Lasiurus cinereus. Next base: position 15,190,403 of record JAAGEH010000452.1, read on the forward strand.
ATAAGACCTACTTCCAGTTTTGCCTCTCCTGTAATATAAGGCATCCCTCTGAAAATAAGACCTCCCTGATAATAAGGCCTCCCCGGAATATAAGGCCTGCCCTGAAGCTATCGTCAGGCGTCTGACTCCTGATTTAAAGAGACCTCACACTACCTGAACAGCTCCGGCTGCGCTGCGGCCAATCAGTGAGCTGGTTTGTGATGACAACTACTGTACCGTATACAGGTAATAAATTTACTTTTTTGTTGTTGTTCGACAAATGTGTACCGTATTCTTCTTCATGGAAAAATAAGACATCCCCTGAAAATAAGACCTAGCGCATCTTTGGGAGCAAAAATTAAGATACTGTCTTATTTTCGGGGAAACAGGGTAGACATGCAAAGAGCTCCAGCTCATGGAGCAACGCTGGCTGCTCCCTTCAAACCAGCTTTACCGAGAGGTAACTCACCCTCAACACAACAGCCCACCCTACGCCCGCAGCCTGGGGTCTGGCCGGTCATTGATCACATAATCACCGCCGAGATACAGACCATTTCATCTGCCAGGAAGTTCCCTGGAAACTTGACCTTTGGGGTCAATCCCTCACCTTCCTCCTCAGGCAACCCCTGATGTGCTTCCAGCCGGGAGGAAGGTCTGCCTTTCCTAGAATTTCATACAGTCATGTGCTCTCTAGTGTGTCTCAGAGGCATGAAGCTGCGTGCTTCTGATCTGGGACCTGTGCTATGGAGGGGCTCTGGTGGTCAGCTGACTCTGAGGTCAGGGGCCAGGTGGTCCCCGTCTCCCTGCGCTGAAAGAACCAGATGTTGTGCCCGGGTCCCCCTGGACTGCACACGAAGCTGTTATGTCTACACTCCAATCGAAACGACGAGTTCTCAAATATTAACTTTACACTTTACAATTTCCCCCTACAATGCAAATAGCGTTGTTTCCTTTAAGTGTAAAAGTAACATGTACTTACAAAAAATGTAGATAAAACAAAAATACATAATGTAAAATTTAAATTCCAACCATTAATAATAATAAAACAACCACAGAGTTTTCGTTCTGTTCTGCTATCTCTATTATAAAAACCCCTTGGTCGTGATGCCGTCATGGCAGAATGACCAAAGACTGGTCACCAGGAGGCTGTGTGTGCGGGTGGGCGGGGCGATGCAATTTCGTGCACTGGGCTTCTAGTATACACATAAGTTCTGCCACTGCTTATTTGCTTCTTTAGGTAAGAACAGGGTCCTACTCTATAACCCACTTTGTCACTTAAGAATGTGGTGTGGCCATTTTTTCCTATCTCAGCAAAAATGTATCTACTTAATAATGTTAAGGGAGGTAAAGAATACCGCGATGACTTTAAAAAACCCCAGTGTGAAGGACATTTAGGCTTGTCCCAATGTTTTGCTAATGGGAGCAAATACCTGCTATAGATTGTCTATCTTATTGGCGTGTGGGGAGAACTAGAGCTCCCACAGGCCCTTACTCCCGTTTTAGATTTAGAGGAACCAGAGAGGAACCACCAGGGCCAGGAGGGGTGTCCAGGGGTATCCCCTTTTTAAAAATAAAGGCTTAGAGCAGTGGTTTTCAACCTTCCTAAGGCCGAGACCCTTGCATATAGTTCCTCATGTGGTGGTGATCCCCAACCATGAAATTTTGCTACTGTTATGCATCGTGATGTAAATATCTACATTTTCCGATGGTCTTAGGTGACCCCTGTGAAAGGGTCGTTCAACCCCCAAAGGGGTCGCGACCCACAGGTTGAGAACCACTGGCTTAGAGGCTCTCCATGGCTTCCCAGCCCCTGAAGGAATCCAGCTCTCAGATAAAACCCTCTCTCCTGAGCAGCAGTACTAGTTCATTTGTGGGCATTCCCTCCTCTGACCCGGGCTGCATCAGACCTGCTAATGCATTAACAACTCTTAAAGTCAAACGTGGTTTGAAATCATGGTGTAAGTTTAGTCCAGCTAATTACTGGGTTAGGGTATTAAATAGATACCTAAAAGGGGGGAGGACTGAGCATATTAACTGGGGGGAAACCCCACAACTCTCCCCCCTGAGTCTTTCCAGCGTGATCACAAGTCAGTGCTATTGGCTGTGGGAAGCCATCTCAAAACTTCAACCTGCAGGCTCTGATCCGATGAGAGACATACACCACTGACTCTAGGGACTGCAACTCTCCTGGGAGAAAATGAAATGGAACTTTTAAAGATGCTTTGCAAGTAAGGCTATAAACGGAATGCAAACATCATCATGCTGTGTTGTTTTTTTAATTCTTTTTTTTAAAACAACGTCCTTTGTACACGGCCTAGCGCTCCTGCGATCATCTCCATGCTGATTGGAGCACAAGGGGACTACAGTGAGGGGGAAAGGAGAAGCTGCTACAAATGCAACTTGGGGAATTAGAGGGGAGCAGGAAATGTACTTCCTCCCCAGGGAACATGTAACGCCTCACCGGGCCCTCCAAATCCCGAGTGAGCACAAACTACACACAGACAGGATTGCTGGGGATCTGCTCCCCACATTTGTATTTGCTTATTATTTCGTCTTTATCCTCAGCACCTGCCGATTTTAGTCTCTGCCCATAAAAGTGGGTTGGGAGCCTCTCTCTTTCTGTCAGCGTTCTCAGCAGAATGTCTTAAGTTAGGGTGACTCAAGTTCTCTTAAGTTCAGGGTCTCCCCCAGAAGCTACAGGGGGCTACAGCTGCTCCCCACTTCTGCCACTGCACTGGAGGAAGGAGGGCATGATTTTGTCGATAAGGAAAAGAAATCATAAAAAGTGACCTTTCTCCAGGCATGCACTTCCTGCTGGAGAACAGTTCCTGGTGTTTAATGGCTGGTTCTCTGAACACAACTCGGCACTGTGTACTTTTTACAGGCCTCTCTGCGCGCACGGAGATCTTTATAAGCTCTCATTTGTTAGCTTCTGGTTGGTGAATCACCCTTTCACTATCTTGACTCAGAAACCCAACCTCTAGGCCCAAAGCCAAACAGCCAGAAGCGATCAAAGGTAGGAAATCAGGGTGTGTTTTGGTCAGGAGCCTTAAGCTCTGCCTTCTCCTCTTGGTCAATCACCCACAGAAGGAAGAAAACACAGCTCGACAGAGAAACCTGTTAGCCAGCCTGGCTCGTTCCTATTATTCATCTCATCCAGGAAAGAAGAAGGCCCAGCAAGTGAACCACTTCAGGCCTTAGGGTCAGGCTCTAAGTTTCCATTCTAGTTCCTTCTCGTAACAGCGGGGTGACTTTGGGCAACTTACTGTGTCTCTCTGAGCCTCAGCAGTTGTTGAGAGAATTAACAGCACTGAGGCTGTGCCAACGAATGCAAACTGAAGTGAGGATTCCTGTTCTAGGATTGCCCAGAGCTCCTCAGGGGAAGTCCCATCGAATCCTATAACCATGTATATCCTTGTCATCATCCCAAAATGCATGTCCCGGTGTAAGTTCCATGACTCCTCTCCCTCAGACTGGGAAGTTCCCTCTCCTCCCACCCCCTTACTCATCCGCAGCCTAGGAAACCTTCTCAGCCAGTCATGTGAGCCATCAGGGATCACCCTGACCAACCAGATTTCCCTCTTTGCTGGCAAGGCTAGGACGCTGCTGGCATGGGAGTTCTGGCACATGACATTAATTAACTGTTTCTTCCAACTCTGGGTGCTAATAAGTGAGTTTTTTATTTGTTTGTTTTTATGAAACAGAATAGAAATTACTCATCACTTAGTGTATTGTTTCACAGTGTGTGTGTGTGTGTCTGGTCTGAATGTAAAATAACATTTCTTACTATGAGTCTCAGCCAAGTTTAAAGCCACGACGGGGTTCGGGCACCAGATCTCGTATGAGCTGCAAACCCAGCTGCTCCGCCAGGTGACTTCTCGAGCTCAGCTCCCTGACAGCTGGCAGCTCAGAGCTGGCTCTACCTGGAGACCCTGCAGGTCCCCTGGCGCTCAGAAACGGCAAGCGCGGCCTCGGCAGACCCCGGGGAGCCTTTGGGGAGCGGCTTGGGAAGTCTAGCTGCACCCTTCAGGCATTTCTACTGTTTTTTTGTTTGTTTTTTTTTAGAAAACGAGAACCTCATGCAGGAATGGGAACGGAAATGCTAGGAACCCGATTCTGCTTGAGCTTCTGCGTTACCGGGCCAGACCCTTCCAGAACCACCAGCAACAGTGAACGGCCAAACTGCCTTCCCGATGGCTCACCTCTCCCAGTGCACAAGTATCTGCATTTGTGGCATTCCAGGAGTCCTTCAGCCTCTGACTGGTAGTATTCCACGTCCTCCCGTCCAGGCCTGGGGTTCGAGGGCAGAGTGGGTTCGCTGTAACTAAAAACATACACGGCCATTAGGGGGGGGCCTCGATTTCAACAGCTTGTTTGGTATTAGAACTCCGGACACCTCATGCTGGGCCCAGACATCAAACCAGGAGCAGAACAGAAACAAAATCTGCTCAAGTGTTTCAACACTCCAGGGAATTCTTCTGGGGAACCTCAGGGGGCATCCATTCTGCTCACTACCCCATCACTTATCCCTGGATGCCCTCTGCTGACCACCTGCAGCCTTCGATGCTGGTGGTCAGCCTGGGGGCGCCTTCCTAAGCTGCTCAGTCCAGCATGGACCAGGCCACTTGGCTTCACAAGACGCCGATGGCCGGGCTGGGGACAGGACACTGAGGTATAAGGCAAGCTAACACGTAGCTGTCGTTTCCCACGTCACGCAGTTGCAATGCAATGTGGCTTTAATCAGGGAAACAACAGCTGGTGGACTCTATCTGGGCACACCTTTTGTCATTGTTCGGCTAGTTGGTTTTAGATAATGTCCTATAAACGCAGGATAGCGGCTTTCCCGCTATGTGAACACACAGGTGGAGAGATTACGCTTAACCCCACAAGCCCCGAGGTGGAGAGGAGCCTGACCCCTCCTGGGGGAGGGCAGGTGTCAAACCTAGAAGGAAGTCACCACGGCAGTCCTGTCTGCTTCCTTGTTGGACTGGCACGCATCCTGGGCAGTGGTGGGTTTGGATGGGGTGTCTGGTGGGGTCTGGGATCACCTCCTGGCCTCCCTCCCATCCCCATCCTCTCCCAGCTCACAGCCTCCCAACACTGCGATCGGCAAACTGCGGCTCTCGAGCCAACTGAGGCTCCTTGGCCCCTTGAGTGTGGCTCTTCCACAAAACACCACGGCCTGGGCAAGTCTATCTTGAAGCAGTGGCGTTAGAAGAAGTTTAAGTTTAAAAAGTTCGGCTCTCCAAAGAAATGTCCATCGTTGTCCTGTTGATATTTGGCTCTGCGGACTAATGAGTTTGCCGACCCCTGTCCCGGCACATCGCCCTGCCTTCCGCTTGCTCGCCGCCTGGGTGGGAACTCCGTGTGCCAGCAGGCAGGGGCGGCCAAGTTTGCTCGGGCAGAAGGGAGGTGTCTGAAGCAATCAGGGCACCTGAAGGAGGTGCCCAGGAGGACCTCAGGACCAAGGGGTGGTGGGGCGAGATCTCTGCCCTTCAACGGGCAGGGTTGGGTAGATTTCCTTCTTTGGTTAAGGGTATGGCTTCTTCCAGCCGGAAGGGGTTACACATTCAACTATTAACCCAGCATCGGGCTGCCTGTATTAGGTCCTGGGGACTTTGGGGAAGGCTGGTTCTGGAACACAGGAAAAGGGTGTGAAGCCCTAAGGGGCAACCCTGTGATCACATATGTGTGTGTATGCGTGTGTGTGTGTGTGTGTGTGTGAGAGAGAGAGAGAGAGAGAGAGAGAGAGAGAGAGGGCGGATCAGGGAGGAGCCTCAGGTTAACTCCAGCTACCCCTCTCCTTCCCACCCCTTCCTCCCTTTCCTGCCCTGAAGTTCTACCTCCTCACCCGGTCCCCCGGCTCCGCCACTGCTAACAGGGGTGGTTTCTGCTTTATTAACCGGGTTCAGGTCAACAAGTTGGGGCTCCACAAGGTTTTCCTTCCAGCCCAAGTCACCTCAAAGAGCGCACAGGAATGGCTTCCAACCACAAGTGGCCCGGGCGCGCCGGCGCAGCGCAGCGCAGCCGGGGGGGGGGGGGGGGGGGGGGGACCCCGGTGCGGGTCTCAGGGCCCCCGCAGCCCCCGCTCACCTTTCCGGCCCGCGGCGCCCGGCGCCCTCCTTCCTGTGGGGCGCTGACTCCGGGGTTTCCCAAGGCGCGGCCCAGGGGGGCGGGGCCGGGTCCCAGGGGGGCCGCCGGGGCCCGTCCCGCGTCCGGCTTGGGCGGGGTTTCTCCCGGACTCGTGGCTCCCCCAGGCGGTAGTCCTCACCCCCGCGTCGGTCCTGGTGGGGGTCCCGGTCCCGCTCCCGGTCCCGCTCCCGCTCCCCGTCCCGCCGCTCGCCGCCCCTTCGCTCCCGGCGCCCGTCCCCCGCTCGGTCCCGCGGCCGCTCAGGGTGCCGGTCCTGCTGTCGCGCGGGGCGCCGGTCTCGGTCCGGGCGCGGGTGCCTGTCTGCGTCTCTCGGCCGCGTCCTGGGCTCGCGAGCCCCCGACGTGTCTCCCATTGCCGGACGCCGCGTCCCGCCCCGGAGCGACCCGAGGGCAAGGCGGCCGAGCCCGGGTGGCCGAGTGGCCGAGCCGGGGGGGGCGGGGGGGGGCGGGGCGGGGCTCGGGGAGGGCGGGGCGGGGCGGGGCTCGGGGGAGGGAGGGCGGGGCGGGGCTCGGGGAGGGCGGGGCGGGGCGGGGCGGGGCGCTCACCTGCGCGCACACGCACGGGCGCGCTGCGGGCCTGGAGGGCGTGCACTGAGCGCGCGCCGCCGGCAGGAGGCGCAGCGGGGCGCGGCCCGGGCGCCCGCGGCAGAGCGCCGGGTGGGAACTGAGGACCTCCGTGCTGTGCACCCCGGGAGCCCGCGACGTCAGCCCGCAGGTACCCCTCCGCGAGCCACCAGTGCGCGGCCTAGGGAAGCGAGCTCTCCAGGCGCCCCTCGCCCCCGGCTTACTCGCCCGGAGCGGACCCGCCACTCGCTCTCAAGCATCCACTGAGCCGCACCCCCAGCCCTGAGCCAGCGCGGCACCTGCCCCTCCCGCTCTCCCTCTCCTGCGCCCCTTAGGACAGCTGTGCTGCAGCGGAGCTGGAGGCCAGCTCGTAGACTGCAACAGCCCCTGGCAAACGTTTTAAAAGTGGCGAGCCAGCCCTGGCTGGTTTGGCTCAGCGGATGGAGCCTCGGCCTGCGGACTGAAGGGTCCCTTCATAATGGTCGAGGCCACATGTCCCGGCTGCACACTCTATCCCTGATGTGCAAAAGGCAGCCAATCAGTTATTCTCTCTCATCATTGATGTTTCCATCTCTCTCCCTCTCTCTTTCTCTCTGAAATAATATATATATATATACTTTTTTAAAGAATGACGAACCACACAGAATTGACAGCTTTTTTTAAAAAATATATTTTATTGATTTTTTACAGAGAGGAAGGGATAGAGATAGAAAGTCAGAAACATCGATGGGAGAGAGACATTGATCAGCCGCCTCCAGCACGCCCCACAGTGGAGATGTGCCCGCAAGCAAGGTACATGCCCCCAACCGGAATCGAACCTGGGACCTTTCAGTCCGAAGGCCTAAGCTCCATCCACTGAGCCAAACCGGTCTCGGCAGAATTGACAGCTTTTTATTTGGTCAACGAAGGATATGTAAAAGCCTGTAAAATTGCCATCTGAAACTTAACTTTTTAAATTCTCACTTAAGGATATTTTTTCCATTGCTTTTTAGAGAGAGGGAGGAGGGTTGGGCGAGATCAGGGGGAGAGAGGGGGTGAGGGGAGAGGGAGAGAAGTGAGAGGTGGATTGGTGCCTCCCGCACATGCCCCAGTAGGGGCAGATGGAACCTGAGACCCTTCTGTCTGTGGGTTGATGCTCTAACCACTGGGGACACCAGCCAGGGCTTTAAATTCTCTCAACAAACAATGTGCGCGCCTAGCCGAGCAGCTGAAGTCCACCTACCTGTGTGGTGCTTCAGGTCCTGGGACCGGGTGGAGGTGGGGTGGGGGATGTGAGGCCGGGGGAACTGGCAATAAACAAAGAGGACAACGTCTAAAATGTATGGGGGAGGGCAGGTTTCTTTATAGAGACCTGGGAAGGGCACATTGGAGTTGAGATGAAAAGAGGAAGCCTAGGGGATAGATAAGAGAGTGTTGCAGAGAGAAGCCCAGCAGTGCTGAGAGCTGGAGGAGGAAGGTTGCTGTGAGCAGAGTGAGTGGGGATGAGCTGGGGCTGAGAGGTGGGGCAGGCAGATAGTGTAGGATATCCATGGTGCATTTAAAATAAGTATATATATATATATATCTTCGTTGATTTCAGAGAGGCAGGGCGAGGGAAAGAGAAATAGAAACATCAATGATGAGAGAAACTCATTTTTTTATTTTTCTGGAGGTAGGGTTAGGTTCCGTATTGGAATCTGGGACCTCTCTCTCTCTCTTTTTAATTTTATTTTTCTTATTTAATAAATATTTAATGTTCAGATTATTACAATTGTTCCTCTTTTTCACCTCATAGCTCCCCTATACCCAGTTCCCACCCCATCCTCTGTCCTTACTTCCCCCTACTGTCCTCATCCATAGGTGTACGATTTTTGTCCAGTCTTCCTGCACCCCCTACACCGCTTTCCCCCGAGAATTGTCAGTCCACTCCCTTTCTATGACCCTGATTCTATTATATTCACCAGTTTATCAGATTTTTTATTCACTTGATTTTTAGATTCACTTGTTGATAGGTATATATTTGTTGTTCATAATTTTTATCTTTATCGTTTTCTTCTTCCTCTTCTTAAAGAATACCTTTCAGCATTTCACATAATACTGGTTTGGTGGTGATGAACTCCTTTATTTTATTTTTTTTTAATCTGTGAAGCTTTTATCCACTCTTCAATTCTGAATGATAGCTTTGCTGGGTAGAGTAATCTTGGTTGTAGGTTCTTGCTATTCATCACTTTGAATATTTCTTGCCACTCTTGTGTACTGAGGATCCTGGTGAAAAGCAGACCCGATGGTTTGTAAAGTGGCAAAACCCTTCTCTCTGATCGGAATGGAATCTGGGACCCTTCAGTCCACAGGCTGACGCTCTGTCCACTGAGCCTAACCAATCAGGGCTCCATGATGCATTTTTATCTCAAGAGAAGGATTTCTTTTCTTGCTCTGATACATGTTTTAAAAGATTAATCTGACTTCTCTGAGGAGGATGGACATCAGGGGGCCAAATGCAGAGGCGAGAGATGAGTTAGGGAGCTACTGGAGCAATCCAGGGGAGGGGCAGTGGTGAGAAGGTCCAGGTTATAATCTGGAGGAAGAACTTACAACATGGGTTGGATGTAAAGAAGTGAAGGGAAGTAAGAAGTTCACTTTACTGAGGTAGGAATACTGAAAAGAACCAGGTTTGGGGAAAATTGGAGCGTTCCATTTTGGACATGTTAAACTTAAGGTGGCTATAATTCATCCAAGTGTAGATGTCCAGTTGCAATAGGATATATCTGGAGTGAGTGTGTGTGTGTGTGTGTGTGTGTGTGTTAGGGGTGTGGGGTAGGGGACTGGAGATACTCCTTGGGAATGAAGGAACTCACCTAAGGAGGGAGGGAGTGGGACTGGAGAAGGCCTTGGGCAGAGCCACAGGGAAATCTAACTTTGGAACTAAAATGCCAGAGGACTCAGGAGTGAGGAGTGAGGAAGGAGGAAAGCCAGGAGAGTTGGATCACCAGGCTTATCTGCCCAGCCCACAGAAGCGCTGCTATAAGTTCCATCAGCCTTTCTTCCCAGAAGGGAGGGGATGGGGCCCAATTCTAGGACCTTCCACAGATATTTATTAGAGCAAAGCTCCGTTCTGAGCCTGGGACAACAATGGGTACTGAGGACCCTGGTGATAAGCAGACAGGATGGCTTGTAAAGTGGCAAAACCCTTCTCTCAGACTCTAGGGCCTCTGAAACATTCTTTTTGAATAAACAATTTTCCGTACCAGCTCACCTTTTTGTTGTATATTTTTGGTTTTATATTTTTACCTTCCTACATTGATTACTGTCATTTTGACACATTTCTTCTATCAATAGCTATAAACTTTTTTCAATGAAACATTTGAGTTTAGGTTCTAGACACATGTACATATTCCACATGTAGCTCCAAAGATCAATGTTCTCCTAAATAACCACACTGCAAAATCACAGTCTAGAAATTTAGCATTGATATAATATTATTATCAAGAATTCATCCTGCCCTAATCGGTTTGGCTCAGTGGATAGAGCTTCGGCCTGTGGACTAAAAGGTCCCAGGTTCGATTCTGGTCAAGAGCATGTACCTTGGTGGCGTGCAGAAGGCAGCTCATTGATGTTTCTAACTCTCTATCCTGCTCCCTTCCTCTCTGTAAAAAAATCAATAAAATATATATTAAAATAAAAGAATGCATCCCACACTCAACTTTCCCCTACCGTCTCAATCATCCAGTACTTTTTTGGATCTTTAAAAATTGCCCAAATTTGGCCAGTAGGAGTCCCTTTAAGCTGCCTCTTGTGTGCTTTTGACATCAGGAGACATATCCTGAGGTGCACACCAATCTTGTGGCTTCAGCTTGTGCCTGAACTGCTTAGCCTCCTGGCCTAACCTGCCTCTTTCCTAAAGACCCCACATCCAGTGATGCTCCCTCAAGTGGAGAATGCTCACGCCCGACTCCCACATAGGAATGGTCTGTTCACTTCCATATTTGGAGTCACCCATACTCCTTTGAGGTTTGTTGTAGGTGGATTATAAGATGGGCTGGATGGGCTAGACACGCAACATAGCAGTGACTTAACGTTTATTTCTCTCTTGGAAAAGTCGAGGTTGAACTGGTGGCTCTGCTCTATGAAGTTCTTGCAAGTCTAAGCTCCTTCTAAGTGTCACCCTCATTGGCAAGGCCCACAGGAAGGGAAAAAATGGGGGCCAGGAATGGTGCTCTCTGTTCCTTTAAGAGTGAGACCCACAAGTTGCAGACATAGCTTCTGCTCACATTATGTTGGCCAGAAGATAGTCACAGGACCATAGGTTACTGCATAGGAAGTTGGGAAGTATAACCATGTACCCAACTCAAAACTGGAGGGGGGGTCGTGATAGGAGAGTGAGGGGGAGAGTGGACGGTGGGGGACAATCAGGAGGCTGTCACTGGGCTTGTTCATTCAATTTCTGCTCTGCTTGGATGATGTATGAAGTGGCCCCCTGGACTCTTCATTCCCCTGAAGACTCTGGTCCTGCCATCATCAGCATTGAGGCTACAATGAACACTAACCTCACTTGATTCCAAGGAATTGTAGCTTCTCTCCACTTCAGTCACCCCATGGCCTTAACAGTATTATCATCACCCAGAACTTTCCATTTCTGAAATCTTAAGCCCAATATCCCTGTTTCCATGATGTCAATACTCTCTCCCTGTCCAATTTCAAGTGACTAATGGTTTAACAACTGGCTCACAAAATTCCTGAATCGTTAACAATTGGCTCTCATTAGCTGGCGTGAGCTGGTTCCGGCACACCACTGCCTGCATTCCGCTCGCACCTGTTCTTTGACATCACTGGGACTCTGCGGGCCTTATGTTTTTGTTTTCTCCCCCTTTCTTTTATATATATTATTATTTTTTAAACTTTGATTTCATAGAGGGAGATATACATATCTATATATCTATATATCTATACATCTATATACATCAATGATAAAAGAGAATCATTGATCAGCTGCCTCCTGCACGCTTTCTACTGGTTCATAGGTTGATGCTCAACCACTGAGCCATGCTGGCCAGGCATAATATATGTAATAATAATAATAAAAAATCCTCACCAGAGGATATGTTTTCATTTATTCTAGCAAAAGGAAGAGAGAGAGAGAGAGAGAGAGAGAGAGAGAGAGAGAGAGAGAGAGAAAGAGAGAGAGAGAACATCCATCCATTGGTTTCCCATATGTACCCTGATTAGAATTTGAACCTGTGACCCTTCAGTGCATGGGACGATGTTCCAACCAACTGAGCTACTGGCCATGGACTAATATTTGTAATTTTTAATAAGTCAATCTACATTAGTAAGGAAGGAGCAATTAAACAAATCAGTAAGGCAGTTGTGAGTTAGCTCAATGAAAATTTGATGACTTTATTTAATTTTAGTTTCTATTCTTTTACTTTAATATTTGCGGATGAGGTTAGGAGCCAATGCCCTAACCTCTCTTTTGCCTCAGTTAATAATATAATGTGTGTTTTTTTTGGCTTTGGCCAGTGTTGGAGCATTGGCCTATGTACCAAAGGGTTGAGGGTTCAATTCCCGGTCCAGTGTGGGGTGCATGCAGAAGGAAACCCGTCTCACATTTGATGTTTCTCTCTTTCTTTCTCTTTGTCTAAAAACAAACAAAAATCAATGGAAAAATATCGTCAAGTGAAAACTAACAACAAAATAACTACAACATTTTTTCTTTTTAGCATCTGTGGAAGGGCCCAGGGGCAGGAGCCCTTTCCTGAGGAAACACTGGAGTGTTCCACCAAAGTAAAGAGCACACACAAATGGCAGATGGCCCCAGTCGAGAAAAGGAACATATCTGCCAGGCTGCGTCCAAGGTCATTTTCCAAAACAGGTAAAATCATGAACCCGTGCTAAAGATTTCTTTAAATTCAAAGGTCCCTGAGAGAATCAGGCAGATGTTACAAGTCCAGGAGGGAATCTTTAGGACAGGGGTGAAGCCACGGCCAACGTGGCCTCGGTTTCAAAGGCTTAGAGAAAGGACTGCCGTGCAAATGGATAAACGAGACAAGAAATATAAATTTGGAAATTATGGGGGGAGCCAGGGAAAGCTTAGATGTAGTAGCCACGTTCCACCAAGTCTCCGAGTTTCCGTTTATTTACTAGAATACACTATTGCCTTGTAGAAATGCAAACAGACATATCAATGGTAATGTTTAGTAAACAGTAAGATTATCAGGTTGGAGGAGTTTGCTTTAGGCCATTGAGTCAGCAGTAGGTAATAAAATGCAAATATCACCTTGTGAATATTCAAAGAGCCCAATTCAGCCTTCCGATCAGATTTCTCGCATTTACATTAATTGCTGTTGATCTTGGTTCTCAGCAGACAGGCCCAGCGTAGATCAGGAATAATGAGATGAATGCACAAAGGAGGCAAAACTGATTTATTCCAAAGGGGATAGCAGTATCAGTTGAACCTCTACCGGAGAGGATCAGCTCTGCATGTCTACAAACAAGAACCTTTTTTTTTTTTGCATTGCTCTTAATTATCTATAATGTACAGAGCTGTGAAATAGCATAGTTTTCTATTAAAAGTCCAAATGGAAAGACATTGCCTTTGCTTAAAATGGAAAAGGTGGATTCTACATGGTCTTAGAGACTTTGGGGCTTGGGGAAATGTAGCCTGAGAGTAACCCTGAGGAGAAATGATACCTGCTTATGGGTCTGATCTAGCCAGTTTGGAATGGAGATTGGGCATCTGTGTTTTTCAATAGTTCCATGAGGCACCCCGTTTGAGAACCAATGTGTTAATATAAGTACTATTCAATTTTACCTCCTACAGGAGAGCCCAATGCAAGAATAATCTAAGTGCTTAGTTAAGTATTTTTCTTTAAAAGTAAACATTTCTGTCGGTGGGGGTACATTCTGTGGCATTTGGAGACGGAAGATTTACTTTCCCAATTCTGTTCTAACCCTGAGGGGTTTCATTGAGCCATCCCTATCAAGGAGGGGGTCCTTCAGGTGTGTGGATCCAGGGGCAATGCCTGCATATTGCCCACACGACCTTCTGACTCAAGCTCAGGTGGCAGAAGGGACTTTTGATCCAGTTAAACCTGCAGCAGGGCAGAGCTGGCGCCAGTAGGTGGCAGTGTAGGCTCAGGCGGGGGCAACTCACACAAAGCCTTTCTTCACTTCCTTGCCCATCTGAACCTCATCACTGGTGTGACAGAGAGCGGGCAGTTCGATATATCCTGAACTTCGCAGCTACATAAGTGACCTTGGGAAATTACTCAACCTCTCTGTGCTCAAGGGTCTTCGTATGCAAAATACGGATAACTGTACCCATTATAGGATTAGATAGTGTAAATATGTGTAAACACTTGAAGCAGTGGCTGGCAGATATTAGTATTATAATAAAAATATTGGCTGTTTTTATTGTCGTTATGATTTATCAGGGATTGCCTAAGTGAATAAGATAGGCCCTTAGAGAGCTCACAGTTTTAACAAGAGAGACAGAGAGGCAGATGTTGTGGATGGTTGCTAAGAAAAAAGATGTGCATGGTGTGTGGATGGGATGTGGAGGTAGAAGTAACTAGAACACAGCTTCCCAGAAGGAGGAGTGCTTGAGAATAGCTTTGAGGAAAAAATGAAGCAGAGGATCTTGGGGTTTGGGGAGCCAAGTTAGGGGACAGCACACCAAACAAAGAAGGCAGCAAAGAGAAGATAGGCAGGTTTGGGAGCTTCAAGTTCAAATCCTTCCATTTTGGACCAGAACACAAGGAGAAAGGGAGAAAGGAAAGGGAAAAGAGACAGAAGACGTAGGCAGGGGCCAGATCAAAAGAAGCCTTGAAAGTCAGCCATACAAACTTGAACTGAACTGCTGTGGATCTGTGGTCTTCAAGGAAATGCACGCCACCTCCCCTGCAGTGTAGGGAGTAAAAGAGAGCTATTTAACTTGCAAATGTTATCTCTTTGTGAATTTCTTTTTCTGTATCTGACTTACAATGGGAGCAATATGTTGGTAAGGGGTACACAGACACAGTTTATACTGGTAAAGGAATGTTGTGTGTTGGCGGCCATAGTAGGTTTGTGATTACGGGCCATCAGTGCCACCACGGACGACTTTTAACCAGGGAAACACCTCCATCAGATTCATTATGGAAATAACCTCTGAGGATGTTTGGAAGGAGAGCTGGCCCAAGCCACGGCCTTGGGATGAGGAATGAAGAGGAAAAGGATTTGAGCGCTCCTAAGGAAACATAGTTCCATAAACCAGAAGGAGCAAGTGATCAGTAAGCAGTGCCAAGTGGGCAAGAGCATGGCCCCTAAATATCAAATGTTCAAGGAAAGACAAATACTCCAAGAATGGCTGGCACGCAACGAAGGCCAGGTATCTATAGTTGTAAACATTATTTTATTAGAAAGATAAGTAAGTTCAACAGTGCTCGTTATATTTGAGTAATATTGGTGACCTTGGCCGAATCATGGAGTTGCTAGGAAGAAACCCGATTTCACTCTTAGATGAGAAGAGTAGGAGACAGGGCCATGGCTAGGAGGAAGGGAGGCTATTTTTCCGGAAGAAAGAGAGGGAAGCGCTGCAGAGGAGGGGACCTAATAAGGGGATGAAAAGTAGAAACAGCTTCTCCAGTATGGATCCCCAGGGCTTGCTCTCTAGGAAGCATCTCCCTGCGACCCTCCTCACCAGAGAAACCCCTTCTCTTCCAAAGAGTGACAAAGCATGAACATACAAATGTAAAATGAGCCTGTGTCAAAGATTTATTTCGCTCATTAGGACAGAACCGTGGTGTAAAGAAAACTGGTTCACATATAAGTGAAATCATATGGTACTTGTCTTTCTCTGACGGGCTTCTTTCACTTGGCATAATGCTGTCCGGGTCCATCCATCCTGTTGCAAAAAGTAACAGTGTCTTTTTTTCCCCATGGCCATGTAGTATTCCATTATGTAAATGTACCACAGCTTTTCTAGCCACTCATCTACTGATGGGCACTTGGGCTGCTTCCAGATCTTGGCTATTGTAAATAATGCTGCGGTGAACATAGGGGTGCATATATTCTTTTGAATCAGTGTTTCAGGTTTCTTCCGACGTATTCCTAGAAGTGAAATCTCTGGGTCATAAGGCCGTTCCATTTTTAACTTTTGAAGTAACTCCATACTGCTTTCCACAGTGGCCGCAGCAAGCTGCATTCCCACCAGCAGTGCACAAGAGCTCCCTTTTCTCTGCATTCTCAACAACATTTTGTGTGTGTTTTTTTATTTATTGATGGTAGCCATTCTGAACACACAATACGATATACAGATGATGTATTATAGCATTGTACACCTGAAATCTGTATAATTTCAGTAACCAAGGTCACCCCAATAAATTCAATTAAATAAATAAATAAAAAATAAATGAACTCATATATAAAAAAATAATAAGAAAGAAAAAAGAAAGGAAATCGGTTTAGAGGCATATGAGAAAAACCAAAGTATTTCTGGCCAATGAAAGAATGTCGAAAGAAGATTACCAAGTCGGTTCTAAAACTGGCTTAATTCTTGCAGGTAAGGTGACCCGTTGCCCACGATTGTCCTCGTTTTTGCCCTAAATATCCTGTGTCCTAGGTAAGATCTCAGTCCTGGGCAAATGGGAACAGTTTTGGTCATCAAACCTACAAGCAATAAACTATAAACTCTGAAGTTACTATTTCTACTAGGTAAGAAATCTTTTTCATCTTTGCAAAGAGCATTTGCAGTTAACCAATGCTCTAAAGTCTAAAAGAACCCGTACTCAATAAGTCAAACAAAGACTCACCATTTCTAGGGAATCAATAAAATTTGGGAGGTGAAGGCTGTTAGTCAACTCCATATGACCTTGAAGACATGCAGTGATCTTTTGCCTTATTTCCAAGTGTTGAGTAATTTTCCTTAATACTCTCTAAAAGTAAAACAAAACAAGACGACAACACACACACACACACACACACACACACACACACACACAAACACAAAACAACACAAAAAAACCCAATACTGTTTCTACACCTCATCCACAGCACCCATTTTTGTAGAGGTAAGAAAAGTTGTCAAGGGCAGGCCCAGTCCTCAGAGCCTCAGGAGGACTCATGGTGTAAGCTGTCCACTTGCATAATTAAGAATTATGTCTCCAACATTATGTACCATTTCTAAAGGTTTCAAAGCTTTAGAGCCCAGGAAGTTTAGAGTTCAGGCCCAAGGGACTGGGCCCACCCAGATAATTAAGATAATTTCCTTATCTTAAAGTCCCTAATTCAGCGGTTCTCAACCTGTGGGTTGCGACCCCTTTGGGGGTCGAACGACCCTTTCACAGGGGTCGCCTAAGACTATTGGAAAACACCTATTTCCCATGGTCTTAGGAACCAGCACACTGCTCCTCGGTGTAGCAAAATGTAGCAATGTAGTTTACTGTTGTTATATGAAGACTGTTGCCCATGCTACACTACGATTCAAGACAAAATTTTATTTATTTGTAATTAGAAATAAATACTTCACAATATATAATTACATATTATTTTTGTGATTAATCACTATGCTTTAATTATGTTCAATTTGCAACAATGAAAATACATCCTGCATATCAGATATTTACATTACAGTTCATAACAGTAGCAAAATTACAGTTATGAAGTAGCAACGGAAATAATTTTATGGTTAGGGTTCACCACCACATGAGGAGCTGTCTTAAAGAGTCGCGGCATTAGGAAGGTTGAGAACCACTGCATTAATTATATCTGCAAAGCCACCCTTTGCCGTGTAAGGTAGTGTATTCACAAGTCCCAGGGAGTAGGATGTGGATATCTTGGGGTGGGGGGTTAGTATTCTGTTTACTACACTGCGGGTCTGAAGTTCAAGTTCAGGAGTAGGTGGGCTGGATGGTTAGGGGGTCTCCCCCAAAGTTGCAGCCAAGAGTTTGGCAGGGACTGCAGTCTGCTAGGCTTTAATGGGGCTGGAGGATGTATCTGCTCCAAAGGCCATTCACACACATGGTGGGCAAGTTGTCAAAAAACAACTTAATTTCTCTTCACCTGGAGCTTTCCACACGGCTGTTTGGTGTACTTACAACATGGCAGCTGGCTTTTCCCAGCGCCGGAGATCCAAGAGCCCAAGGTCGAAGTTGCAATGCCTTTTTTGACCTTTGCCTTGAAGGTCAGATGGTATCATTGCAGATCAGCCCTTATTAAGGACCATGCAGAGGCTTCAATACCGGATGGCCAGAATCATTGGACCATCTAGGAGACTGGTTGTCCCAAACAGTTATTCTCACTCATCTTTTGATGTACGATATCCTTGAGAATTTCTCCAGGCTGTGGAGACTTTGCACAGCAATCTCTGGTTTTAGAAAAAGTCGAAAAAAGTATCATATATAATAGAAGGCTAATAGGCAAATCTACCGAGTGGTGGAACTACCAGTAACTATGACGCGCACTGACCACCAAGGGGCAGACACTCGGTGCAGGAGCTGCTTCTTGGTGG
Organism: Lasiurus cinereus; assembly: GCA_011751065.1. NCBI lineage: Eukaryota > Metazoa > Chordata > Mammalia > Chiroptera > Vespertilionidae > Lasiurus > Lasiurus cinereus. The sequence goes on from JAAGEH010000452.1 coordinate 15,208,560, forward strand.
TCAGTGCACTTCCACAGGGGGAGCGCCACTCAGCTAGGAGCCCTGAGCCGGGCTCACGGTTGGCGAGTGCAGCAGCCATGGAGGGAGCCTCTCCAGCCTCCGGGACAGTGCTAAGGAGGTCCGACTGTCGACGTAGGCCCACTCCCTGAATGGGGAGCGGGTCTGAGATGTCAGTTGGTCATCCCCCACGGGCTGCTGGACTGTGAGAGGGTGCAGGTCCGGCTGAGGGAACTCCCGTGTGCATGGATTTTGTGCACTGGGCCTCTAGTGTCCTTATAAAAAGGGGACATTTGGCCCAGCTGGTGTGGCTCAGTGGATTAAGCATCACCCCATGGACCAAGAGCTACCCAGTTCGATTCTCGGTCAGGACACATGCCCAGGTTACAGGCTTCAGTCCAGTAGGGGGCATGGGCCCATGCACTTTCCTCACACTGTTTCCTCAGTATGTCCTGTCCTGTTCTCAGTCCCATGTTGACCAGTACCAGGTGTGGAGTGATTCTGAACTCGGGTTTCACAATGTTCCGGGAGGGTGGTTGCATTTGGGAGGTGGCCTTGGATCAGAGAGAGTGGAGCTCTGACGACAAGAGGCAGATCCGGTGCTAGTAAAATCTAAACACAGGTGAAGCGTGCCGCTCACTGCCTTCATACCACCCCGTGCCACACTGTTTCCCTCTGTGGGTCACATGTTGCCCCCAGCAGGCCGTACTCTCTCCTTCCATATCACCTATCCCCCAAATTTTCTCAAAGTACACTTTTACTCAGAGGGACAAATGATCTGTGCCTAGTAACATTACCCTTCCCCACAATGGAAGCTTCCCGGGCGCTGCTGTTGTATGGTTAAGACAGTGCCTGGATGTAGTAAGTGCTCAAGAAACATATGTTGAATAAAGGAATAAATTTCATCTTTTAAAAGTTATTGTTATTATTTTGGGTTATTAGCAGTACTTACTTATAGTAGAACTATTTGAAAATAGAGAAAAGTGTAGAGAAGAAACAAAAATCATCCATAAATCTACCATCCCTTATTCCAAATAATGTTAATGCTTTATTTTTCCCAGTAATGTTGCCATCCAATCCTATATACTTGCTATTGTAAAAGTGCTTTAAAATAGTATCAGGTGGGCCCTAGCTGGTTTGGCTCAGTGACTAGAGTGTCAGCCTGCGGACTAAAGGGTCCCCGGTTTGATTACAGTCAAGGGCACGTACCTGGCTTGCAGGCTCCTTCCCGGCCTGGGGCCCTGCTTGAGGTATGTGCAGGAGGCAACCAATCGATGTTTCTCTTGTATCAATATTTTCTCTCTTTCTTTCCCTCTCTCCTCTACTCTCTCTAAAAATCGATGGAAAAATATATTTAGTTGAAGGTTAAAAAAAATAGTAAAAGATGGTATTAAAGATAATAATTTATAATTTCCTAAAAATGGTCTTTGGGTCCCAAGTATTCTCTCCTGCATCCATTCCTGTGCCCAGTGCCCATCTTCTTCTGTTTACAGTCTTGACAGGGGTTAGGGGAGGATAGGATTATCTTAGGATATGATGAACTTTGCAAGAACTAATTAATTTTTAAAAGTAAGGTCATGCTTGCCAGTTCCTCTGTGCTGGGGCTGAGGGAGAGGGAGGCTGTAGGAGGTGGAGGGTAATAAGTGGTGTCCCAAAATCAAACAAACAACCACAATATGTTGTGTGTTGCAACTCCAAAACGACTGGGAAGGATCGTTTCCCAGCAGCAAAGGTGCTGTCACTCTGTATGTGAAGGACAACCCTTCTAGCAAGCCAGCCCCAGGGACCCTGCACTGGGCCTCTTCATACTACAGTTCTCTCCAAAGTTCTCTCTTTTGAGTTGATGGCTTGTTTAAAACCCAAAATCTAATTTAAAATTTGTTTTTATAGGTCTTCTCATAGCAGTGCTATTGTGAGAACTGTAAGGTTCGAGGCGCAGGAAAAGGGAGTCAGAGGCCAAGGCATGTTTATTGCGGAGGAGGTAGAAAAACCAGGATTAGAGGAGGGGGGGAAGAGGGAGGGGCCCACAGGACTGCCTCCAGGCTGGGAGACAGTAAAATATGTGGCGGGGACCAGGCCTTTTGAGGGAACAGGAAGGAGTTGGGCCCAGGGCACTCAGCTCTCGCTGATTGGTGGTTGAATGTCTTGGGGATGTCCCCGCAGCTGACACCACCGGTTACGGCATAACTCTGCCTAACAGTTGTAGGGAGGAAGACTCTATGAAGAACAGTAGGACTAGGAGAGAAACTTTGGTATTTGTAGGAACTGCCTTGTTTGGCTCAAGATCAGTCACCCATTGTCAACTGACGAAGACTGGAACCCAAATTCCATTACATCTTTTTATGTTGTCACTCCAGGACTGCTGTTTCTGTGCCTTGTTAGGGCTTGAATTATGTGGCTTGATGAGGATGTGGAGAAAGAGGAATCTCATTCATCAATGGTGGTGAAAGGAGTATTAGCGGTAAACTAGGCAGGTTTAGGGAGATGTGGTAATCAAGAGGGCCCATGGGGGAGGAATGCATAGGTGAGGGTTTGGAGCTGCCAAAAAGCATACATTCACAGAGGGGTGGGGGGAAGGAGTACCACAGGATAAAGGAAGAGGAAGACATCCATCCACAGAAGATAAGGAAAAGCTGCAAGGTATGGAGAGAAAAAAGAAACAAGCTTTCACAGAGGATAGAGAAATCTTGACAAATGGGAGAAAGAAGAAAACAGATTCTCACAGGAGATAGAGAATTCTACTGCTTCTGCTGCTGAAGAGGGGAGGGAGAGGGGGGAGCACCCGTGGGTTTGGGGCTTTGAAGCTGATATAGTGATCAATAAGAAGGGAGCATCAAGAGACAAAGAATTGGGGGCAGAACCAAGATGGTGGCATAAGTAAACACCTACACTGCTGCCTCGCATAACAATTTCAAAACTACAACTAAAAGAACGGACATCATCCAGAACCACAGGAAAGCTGGCTGAGTGGAAATTCTACAACTAGAAGGAAAGAAAGGGGCTCACAGAGACCCAAAGGAGCTGCAAAAAGCTGAGGTACGGAGACGCGCGCATGGAGAGAGCGGGTGCCAGAGCACCTGGCTGGCTTTCTCTGGGAGGAGGGAAACAGGAGACTCCCAATGGCATTGAACCCCTTATCCTATGACACTAAACCCCAGGTCCAATTGAAACTCATATGAGGGGAGTTTGGACTGCAAAAAAGGGAGAAGTGACCGAAACCAGTTTGGCTCAGTGGATAGAGCATTGGCCTGTGGACTGAAGGGTCCTGGGTTCAATTCTGGTTGGGGGCATGTATCTTGGTTGCGGGCACATCCCCAGTGGGGGTTGTGCAGGAGGCGACTGATGGATGTTTCCCTCTCATCGATGTTTCTGACTCTATCTCTCTCCCTTCCTCTCTGTAAAAAATCAATAAAATATATATAAAAAAAAGAAAAGGGAGAAGTGCAAGGAATTTTAGGGGAGTCACAAAAGGGCAGAAGTCGGGCAACGCGCACAGCACTGTGGGCAGAAGACCGACTGCTGATTGTGCCGCTGGCTTTCACAAGAGGGCGGGAGACAAAGCATCCCAACTATGCCACTTCTAACTCCACTAAACCCCAGATTCGGGCAAAACCCTGGGGACCCAGATTCATATGGTCCCAGAGCACAGGGGAGCTGGAAAGGCAGCAGTCTAAAGGCACTGCAAGAGCGCGCATGCACACAGGGACGGCTCCAGCTATTACCCAGTCACGTGAGACTCGGGGGGCCGTGTGGACCGACTGGAAGGCAAGGCAGTCCGTTAAGCCCTGAGACTCCACCCATCCCAAGCTCAACAGAGAAGCTTTTGCAGTTTTGCAAGTCTGGTATCATAAGGCTGAATCCAACACAGAATTTCTCCCGGCATAGTGAAAATGCTAAGACTAGGGAAGAGATCACAAACAAAAGAAATGGAGGAAAACAAATGACTGGATATAGAGTTCAAAACCATGATTATAAGGTTTTTCAAGAATATCCTAGAAAAGATGGATAAAGTTAGCGAGACCCAAGGGGAGATGAAAAAGAATCAACTAGAGATGGAAAAGGTCCAACTAGAGATGGAAAAGGACCAACTAGAAATTAAACATACACTGACTGAAATAAAAAATATTATACAGAGTCCTAATAGCAGACTAGCGGAAGGCAAGAATCAAGTCAAAAATTTGAAATATAAAGAATCAGAAAACAATTGGAAAAGCAAGAAGAAAAAAGAATCTAAATATGTGAAGATAATGTAAGGAGCCTCTGGGACAGTTTCAAGTGTACCAACATCAGAATTGTGGGGGTGCCAGAAGAAGAGAGAGAGCAAGATAATGAAAACCTACTTAAAGAAATAATGACTGAAAACTTCCCACATCTGGTAAAAGAAGTAGACTTACAAGTCCAGGAAGCACACAGAACCCCATATAAAAGGAATGCAAAGAGGACTACACCAAGACACATTATCATTAAAATACCAAGAGCAAAAGACAAAGAGAGAATATTAAAAGCAGCAAGAGAGAAACAGTTCATTACCTACAAGGGAGCACCCAAAATGACTGTCAGCTGATTTCTCAACAGAAACGATGCAGGCCAGATGGGAGTGGCAAGAAATATTCAACGTGATGAATAGCACGAACCTACAACCAAGAATACTCTATCCAGCAAAGTTATCATTCAGAATTGAAGGGCAGATAAAGAGCTTCACAGATAAGAAAAAGCTAAAGGAGTTCATCAACTCCAAACCAGTATTATATGATATGCTGAAAGGTACTCTTTTAGAAGAGGAAGAAGAAAAAGGTAAAAGATAAAAAATTATGAACAACAAATACATATCTATCAACAAGTGAATCTAAAAAGTGAATTAAAATTTGATCATCAGAATAAACTGGTGAATATAATAGAATCAGGAGCACAGAAAGGGAGTGGACTGATAATTCTCAGGGGGAAAGGGGTGAGGGGTGTACAGGGAGAGACTAGACGAAAATCATACACCTATGGATGAGGTCAACGGGAGGGAGGTAAGGGTAGAGGGAGAGGTGGGAGCCTGGTGGAGGGGAGCTATGGAGGGGAAAAAAGAGAAACAAATGTAATAATCTGAATAATAAAGATTTAATTTTAAAAAAAGAGACAAAGAACTGCAGCCTTTCTAAATCTTAGCAGAAAAGAGCTTGGTGGGTTACCCCTGGGGACCCCCACCCTATGTATTTGCTTCCAATACATTTCCACCCTTTTCATCTACCACCTTTCATTGGGGGCTTCATTCTTCAAATCCATCTGGACAAGGACCTGGGAAAGGAAATCACCCTTGCATCCTGCTCAGGAAAGCAACCCGACTCAGTGGGAATGCAAAATGATATAACTGCTTTGGAAGACAGTTTGGCCGTTTCTTACCAGGTAAACATAACCTTACCATCTGATCCAGCAAGAGCGCTCTGTGGTATTTACCCAAAGAAGTTGAAAACTTATGTCCACATCAAAACCTACTTGATGTTTATTCATCATTGCCAAAACTTGGAAGCAAACAAGATGTCCTTCAGTAGGAGAATGAGTGAATAAACTCAAGCTAAAGAAACAGCTTAAGCATTATCAGAAGTGTCCAAGCTTTCTGGATCTTCCATGCTCAGCCATCATGTTACCAAAATGCACATTACATATACATCAACAGTCCAATAACTTAAAGTAAGTTTTAAATATTTTGGATTTTTTTGCCCTCGCTGGATAGCTCAGTTGGTAAGGTTTCGGGTTTGATCCCTGGTCAGGGCACATAGAAGAAGCAACCAATGAATGTGTAAATAAATGTAACAACAAATTGATCTCTCTCTCTGTCTCTGTCTCTCTCCCTCTCCCTCTCTCTCTCTCTCTCTGAATAAAAAAATTAAAATGAAATATTTTGGAATTTTTGTTGCTGTTTCCTTTTTCAGTCTGTGGTTTTGCTATGGCAAAAGAAATTTAAGACATTTGAGGGTTACTGTACCACTTACTAAGTACCTGGTCAAAACCACTCATAACAATAAAAGTGACTGGAAACCCTTGAGAAGGTTCTTCCTGGTTATATCTTCCTGGTTGCTGCATTTCCCCAGGGCAAACAGAATGCAGGGAGGAGGGAAGAGGATACAGGAACAAAGAACTGGGGATGTGCGCCAACATCCTGGTGGAAACCCCTGAGGCACCTGCCTCAGCTAGACAGGGGGAGGTGGAGGCAACTAGAAAAGGCCTCAGTCCAATTTTTATTTTATTTTATTATAGTTTTGCACATTATTTTATTTTATTATGTATGTATTTATTTTTATGATTTTTTATGGTTGAAAATATTGCATATGTCTTCTTCTTTCCCCTCTACTATTGACCTCTTCCATCCTGTTCCTCCCCCCACCAGGACCACCCCACTCCCCTTGTCTGTGTCCATGAGCCATGCATATATGCATACAAGGTCCTTAGTTGATTACCTCCCACCCACCCATCCTCTCCCCACTTCCACAGAGACTCTACACTGTTCCATGCTTCCATGTCTCTGGGTCCACTCCATCCATTAGTTTATTTTGTTACTTAGATTCCACATGAGTGAGATCATGTGATACTTGTCTTTCTCTAACTGACTTATTTCACTTAACGCGATGCTGTCTCAAAGAGTAAGAGATAATTCTTATTTATTGCTGCCTAGTATTCCATGGTACACATGTGCCATAGCTTTTTTACCCATTCATCTACTGATGGGTACTTGGGCTGTTTCCAGATCTTAGCTGCAATGAACATAGGGGTGCATACATTTTTTCTGATTGGTGTTTCAGGTTTCTTAGGATATATTCCTAGAAGTAGGATCACTGGGCCAACAGGCAGTTCCATATTTAATTTTTTGAGGAAACTCCATTCTGTTTTCCATAATGGCTGCACCAGTCTGCATTCCCACCAGCAGTGTACTTTCTCCACATCCTCACCAACACTTGTCATTTGTTGATTTGTTGATGGTAGCCATTCTGACAGATGTGAGGTGATACCTCATTGTTGTTTTAATTTGCATCTCTCTGATGATCAGTGACTGAGCATTTTTTCTTATGTCTCTTGGCCATCTGTATGTCCTCTTTGGAGAAGTGTCTATTTAGGTTCTTTACCCACCATTTTTTTTTTTAAAGGCCCAATGGGAGACAGCAAAATCTAGGTGACGTAAGAGGAAACAGTCACTCCATAGTACTCAGCCAGTGAGAACCTGGAGGAGGGACTGAGTAAATGGGCTGTGTTTGCTGCCCCAGATGTGCTTGTACAATCAGACAGACACCCGCTCTCAAGAACATATTAAAAGTCTCATTGTCACCATATTTCTTTCTCCAAGTCCGTTATTTGAATTCGAACAGGTGAGCATTTCTCACAGTTTAGACCCCAGATCCATCACCTGGTAGATTTGTGAACTTGAGAAAAATATTTAACTTTTCTGGACCCAAACTTCCTTCAATGAAGTGAAGTTTCCCTACATTGAAAATGAGCGTAATAGAACTGACCTCATAGGGTGGTTGTAAGAATTGAATGACTTAAGATATGTAAAACATCTATAATTGGGACTGATATATAGTAAGTTCTATGTAAGTGTTAGCTATCATTTTTATTTTCTCTTGTGTCATTTTATGCTTGGACCCTCCCATATTTTGCCAGGAGGGAAAATATAAGCTTGAAAAAAAACCTATTTTTATTTAAAAGAGGGTAAAATCTTGACCAAATGACTTAAAAATGCTTGAAGAAGGACACTTGGAAGAGGACCTCTACTCATTTGAGTTGGGGTGTATTTTTGGTCTGATTTATTTGGCACTTGTAAATCACATTTGTTTTATGAGTTTTAAAAAATTGAGATGTGTAAGTGTGCCATATTTTAACTTTCTCTTGGAAATAAGCACCCAACTCTTGATTACATTGGATTGTTTATGTATGCCTTTGTGTGAGGAACTGGTACTGTGTAAAATCAGTTAAACAAACATGGCCCCTGCCCTCAGAAATGCACCAATATGCTAGTCTTTTGGGAAGATAATACAGGGAACCCAAAACTGGTGTAAGAATTCAGCTCCTGTGCAGGTCACTGTAAAGACAGCCCACCTTGCAAATAGAAGACACACAAATGTTTGCTAAACATAAGAATGAGTTTCTGTTTCAATGAACCTCTATGTCCAGTGTAATGTAGCACTTGGGTTATCAATGTAAGAAATGTTTCTATAAATAAGAAGAAAAATAAAAAGAAAAGAAACAGAAATACATACCCTTCCCCAAAGTTCATACTTGGACAAAGCACAAGCCAGGAACACATTGGTCAAATATTTACAAGACACAAAAGCATTGTAGTTAATAATTTTCATGTTAGGGCTCAGTGACATCTAAGTGGGAACTTAGTGATCGTTGAAAAATCAATAGAGCTATACAAATTAGTACGTTTTTTTAAAAAATATGTATGTTTATTGATTTCAGAGAGGAAGGGAGAGGGAGAGAGAGATAGAAACATCATGATGAGAGAGAATCATTGATCAGGCCCCAACCTAGGCATGTCCCTTAACCGGAATCGAACCTGAAACTCTTTAGTCCGCAAGCTGACACTCCATTCACTGAGCCAAACTGGGTTAGGGCCAAAATTAGTAAGTTTTATGAGCAAATGTATTGGTTACTTTGATAGATTGATCATATATATTCAATCTCTTGAGAAAAAACTGACATAAATACCTATGTGTATAGTTATAACTATTATTTGCTGTGTGTGTGTGTTTTTTTTTTAAAGAAAAGAGATAGGGGTTCCCTGGAGACCCTAGAACAGCTGGCATCACTGGCCTTGTAGTTACTGATTATTGGTCTGATGTCAGGCAACATTCCGTCACCATCTCCACATGCCCAGTGCCCTTTCCAAAGTATGTAAGGGAACTGTGCAGGCTCAATCTTCAGTCACTCTTTTTGGGTTCTTCCCTCTCTGTGTGTGTGTGTCTGGGGATGGTCCTTAGTTATTCCCCACTCCCATTTACTAGGATTCAGCTCTGCCTTGGCCTCCTGATTCTCATTTGGGGTGGGAAAGGGAGGGGAGGACGGGGGTTGGAGAACAGATCCATTCTGTGGCATACGCAATCAGGTGCAACACTGAAGTCACTGCGGCCGACATTTCTCAATATTTGCTCTCGCAGAGATAGGGAGCTGGAGCTGATCTCTTGTTCCAGGGGACTGAAAACCATGTTGTCAGAAGGCAATGAATCTGCACAGCCTCAGGTCTGGAGGGCAGGAGGTTTGCAGGGCAAACCAGTCTTCCTTTGCTCAATCCAGTCTTCCTTTGCTCATTCACTTGGCAAATGGACTCCCTCAAGTTGAAGCTCAAGGGTCGACAAAGTTCCCTCTCCTCCTCTGGGCTTATCCTGCACCTCCCACAGACCTTCTCAGTGTCAATCACTGGTTCACCAGCCTGTCTCTTATCTGTCCATCCCAGGCATCTGCCACGGTGCTTGTCATGTCAAGGACACTCAATAAGTGTCAATAGAACGAAAGCCAACCGGAGCATGTTGGCTCTGCCTTCTTTCTGCCACTTGAGGTAATGTAGGCCAGAGAACGAAATGGCCCAATTAACCAGGGGGTCCCTCTGGTCACAAAATATTTTTATGGCCTTATTCACTACCACTCAAGTGTCATCAACGTAACACAGGATGTTTCAGGGGTTATGAGACAGCCTGATCCATAAGAGTGCGGGTGCCTTGGCCTTGAGTTTTGACTCTGCCATTTAGTAGCTGTGTGATCTTGGGCAAGTTCCAACCTTTCTGTGCCCTCTAATTCAGTTCTATTCCATGCTCCTTACGAATGTACCTCACGCACAAGACTCATAATGGCAAAACCACCCCAAACCAGTGTCCTGATGTTGATATGTTTTCACAAAAGACATTCCTTCCTAAAATGAGCAACAGACCACTCCTGGGTGAAATCCCAGCTGTTTCTGCAGAATTACTTTGGAGGATGAGCTATGCTTGTGGTCGGCAAACTGCGGCTCACGAGCCACATGCAGCTCTTTGGCCCCTTGAGTGTGTGGCTCTTCCACAAAATTCTACAGCCTGGGCGAGTCTATTTTGAAGAAGTGGCGTTAGAAGAAGTTTAAGTTTAAAAAATGTGGCTCTCAAAAGAAACTTCAATCGTTGTCCTGTTGATATTTGGCTCTGTTGACTAATGAGTTTGCCGACCATTGAGCTATGCGATTGAGATTCAGTGGTAACCTCAGCACAGATGTTTTTGGTTTTGTTTGATTATTTTTGGAGGTAACCTGTTATTCTTCCTTTTTAAAAGTTAAGATACAGTTTTCAAACAGTAAAATGCACTCTTTTTGGTGTATGATTCTGCAGTGTTTGTCAAACGCATCTAGTCATAACCAGCATCACAATCAAGACATGGAACAATTCCTTCGTCCTCCCCAATTCTCACATGTAGCCATCCCTTCTTCCAGCCCTGGGAAACCACTGATCTGTTCTCTATCCTTGTAATTCTGCCTTTTCCAAAACAAGAGTGAAATATTAAACTAAATTAATAAATTAATAGCTTTTTAATTTCTCCTATAAAACCTATAAGGTCCTATAGCCTTAACCACAGAAATTATTGCTTCCTCAAACCATCCCTCTGCAGGACTCTTGGATGAGGGCCAAGGGAATGGCTGGATTTGGGGTGAGAGGAGGCAGAGTATGTGTAAAGCCCCTGAAGGGTGAGCTCAATTCCTGAGAGTGTCTGAAGGGGACTCCCCACCAAAGCCCCAGTCTGTGCAGACTCAACCAGAGGAACGGAACAGCTGCTTACGTTTTATCTGCATGCCTGCTTGTCCCTCTGATCTGCACCCAAAAGCAGAGTGGCATGACCCTGCTGACCCATGGCCAGCAGCACACTGCTTTGTGGGATTTATTTTAGTTTTGAGTGGGGGTCAGTTCTGATGCAGATGCGCGCTCCCATCCCTTCCTGTCCGAAGGCATTCATAGATGGCAGTCTGGGGCTGGGGAACAAATGGCCCTGTGTTAAACCAGGAGGTCCTATTCAGGCCTCTCCGTAGCCAGACTGGAGCGCTTTCCCTCTTACTCCATTCCGGCAACCTCTGCTTTGCTCCTAGCAGCCCTCACCTGGCTCTGCCTGGAACACGCCAAGTGGCGTAATGCCTCAAGACCTTTGACCTTGCTGTTCCCTCTGCCTTGAATGCTTGTTCCCTCCGGCCCCTTCCACAGGGCTCATTCTCTCTCTTCATTCCCATCTCCCATTAAATGTCACTGTGTGGTGGTTGGGCATACCCCAATGGGGAGGGGCATATCCCAATGATGGTACACAAAATACCCTTCTACCTTCTAATCCCACACCCTGCTTTTTGTTTCTTTACGACATTGATGCCTCCTACCATATGTTTCTCTGTTCATTGCTTTTCTACCCCCAAAGGAACGTCAGTTCCAGGAAGGTAGGGGCTTGGTTTGATTCCCTCATTACTGTATCTCCAGCACTCGGAGCAGCGCCTGGCTCATAAACATTCGTTCAGTGAGTGTATATACATGGAAGTGGGTTGCAGAACTCTTGCTATAAAAGAGTTTTAAGTGATAAGTAGGCACAATGCCCCGCCTCTCCAGGTTTTGACTTGGTTCAAACCTGAATTCTGTTATCTTGTCTCTCTCTCATTTTTTTTTTTCATTCTCTCTGCCAGTCCTCTTCTATATCCCGTGGTCCTCTTCTCAAACACTAGAGACCCACTGTGTTTCATCATTGTTTTGCCCAGGGTCTTGAGAGAACTCAATGTTCCCAGGCTTGGGTAGTTCACTGCGTTTGGCCCCATGGATGATTCGCTCCCTTCCGCAGATCCCAGCGGTGAACCTGGATCAAGTTTGTAGAGTTACATCACCTTTGGCACTTGTTTCGAGGCAGCATATTGAAGGGGTGGCCTTGAGGCCTCATTGGGGGATGGCAGCAACAAACCCTTTGACATTTGGAACATCTGATACTTCTTGGCTGAGGGAATTCTTCAGGACGTCAGAGCCACAGAGGTCTACTCAGGACTTCCTACAGCACAGAAGGCAGGCTCAGCGCCTGCCTTGTCTGTAAGGAAGACCCTGTATTACCCCGTAAGGCAGTGGTTCTCAACCTGTGGGTCGCGACCCCTTTCTTTTACAGGGGTCGCCTAAGACCAGTGGAAAACACCTATTTCCCATGGTCTTCGGAACCAACAGACCGCTCCTCCGTGTAGTGAAGTGTAGCAATGTAGTTTACTGTTGTCATATGGAGACTGTTGCCCAGGCTACACCACGATTCAAGACAAAATTTCATTTATTTGTAATTAGAAATAAATATTTCACAATATATAATTACATATTGTTTTTGTGATTAATCACTATGCTTTAATTATGTTCAATTTGTAACAATGAAAATATATCCTGCATATCAGATATTTACATTACAGTTCATAACAGTAGCAAGATTACAGTTATGAAATAGCAACGAAAATAATTTTATGGTTGGGGGTCACCACAACGTGAGCAACTGTATTAAAGGGTCGCGGCATTAGAAAGGTTGAGAACCACTGCCATAAGGCACAGGACAAGGGATGGTTTGTGCTGTGCTACAAGCAGATGCTCTTCTGCATGGAGAGTCCTATCTTGTGGCTCAGACATCTCACTGCAGAGGAAAATGTAGGCCTGAGTAAAAAGCTAAAGGCTTTTTTTTGGGGTGGGTCTTCTAAGCTCAAGGATCCCCCAAAAGGTCATGAAGAGAGAGAAAGGTTATGTAATTCAGGCCATTATTAAAACTATTCCTTTCGTTGGCTGCTCAGAGATCAGACTGGATGCGAAAAGAATCCCTCTCTCTTTCTATGAACACTACTATATCTATACATCCTCCTCTTACTCACAGAACTAGTTAGACCTTCACGAGAGACTGAGCTTCATTTTTCCAAGACATCTTTCCAAGAAGGACAAGGAAATTACAAAACAGCTTGGAAAATTAAAAAAATGGGTGCTTTCTTGAACATCTGAACAATTCACTGTGCAGCTGAATAACCTCTTCTGTTACATCTGTTCTTTTTTTAAAAAAATCAGCACAGAGCTCTTTTGTTTATGTCTTTACACTTACTGTGCCATGAATCCACAGGGGATGGGTTCCAGCATCTCAGGCTCCTCTCCATTCATTCTCGCAAAGTGTGCTTCTCTGGGTGGTGTGGGGAGGTGCTTCAGGTGAACCTTTCTCTTTGGCTTCCTTCTTCTTCTGACGATTTCCTTCACACGTGCAGCAAGCTATCTCAACTCTCAGAGAGCTTCGTCTGCTCAATATCTATTTTAATTCTCTTGGCAAGAATCTTGTCCTTCACTTATTTGTTCACAAGAATGCCCACCACGTGCTGGGGGGACATTGTAGACTGTTCCCTGTTTTGCCATGGGGACATTTGAGGGTCTTCCTTTTTGAACAGTGCCCATTCCCTTGGTGATGACATCATTACCTTTCTTGTAGATGTGCACGTATGTGGCCAAAGGAACAGCTCCATGTTTTCTAAAAGGCCTGGAGAACATAGAGCAGCTGCCTCTCCTTTTTCCCCTTGCGTTGGTCATTTTGGTTAATTCCTGGAAGATGGCATTCTGGCCCCCCCCTCTACAAAAGTGCTCCATCTGTTCTTGAAAAGTGCTGAAACAGGTAACTGAGCGCTGTGTTTCAGAGAGGATGGAGACATACAGGGTGGCTTCACACAGATGACTCTCCAGGGTTATGCCAATCCCCATCGCACACAGGATTCAAATCCTCATCCAGGTGAGTGGGATCTTTACTGCCAGACACTTTTGGTTGTGGTCCTTCAGGAGGAAACAGATGGTGCAATAATCTAGGCAATCTGAAGAGAGTTTAATGAAGGAAATGGAGCTGTTCTGCCATGAGAGAATTCATTTTGGGTCTCTTGTGGTTCTGAGGGTTGACTGGGAATAGTTGGGTGGATCTTGCTTGTGATTTCTCCTGGAGTCATAGTCATCTTGGTATGGTGCTCAGGTGGGCTAAACACCCTAGCTGGCTTCCTTACCTCCCTGCCTGGCACCTCTGTGCTTTCCTAGGTCCTTCTCCAGTAGAATAAACTGGATTCTTACATGGAGGCTCAGGGTCCCAAGAGCAGGAAGCAGGAGGTGGTAGGCCAGTTAAGAACTGGATCCAGAACTGACACGGTACATTTCTTCCAACTTGGCCAAAGCAGTCACAGAGTGTGCCCAGATTTAAAAGGGTGGAGAAATAAACTTCATCTCTTTTTAAAAATAGATTTCAGAGAGGAAGAGAGAGGGAGAGAGAGAGAGAAACATCAATGATGAGAGAATCATTGATAGACTGCCTCCTCCACACCCGCTACTGGGGATCTAGCCCACAACCCAGGCATGTGCCCTTGACTGGAATCAAACCTGGGACCCTTTAGTCTACAGGCTGACAGTTCTATCCACTGAGCCAAACCAGCTAGGGCTAGACTCCACCTTTCAATGGGGACATGGCAAAGCCACATTGTTGAAGAGCATGTGGAGTGGGAGTATTGTAGCCATTTGTAGGACTGTTGAGTAAGGGTGAAGAAATCCACAGGGGCGCTGTCCTCCCTGAGGCCTGAAAGGGCAAGGGGAAGAAATAATGACAAGAATCTAGAAAGAACAGTTGTGTGGAGATAGGCTCCTGATAGTAGCTGCGGCCTTCAGAAATGCAACCTAACAGAAAAGGAGCCAGAGGATTAATTACTCAACCTGTGCAAACCCTCCCCCCACTTCAAATGTCCTGCCAGGGACCCCATTGATGGGGAATCAGCCTGCTGGGGCACAGAGAAGGGTGGGGAAGGGCAAAGAATGGGTCTGAAGAGGCAAAGGGAAGATATGACCAATGGACAAGAAAATAGCTAGAATATTGTCACCTGTGTGCAAGAACGAGCTTCAGGACCAGAAAATACTACTCATGGGACTGGCAGGAAAATGGCCTGATTTTGAGCAGCTCGAAGGATTTCTAAGTACCGCGGTGCATTGGAAAACAGTAAGCCTACTGCTTTTGGCAAGAAGATGCTGCTACAGCTACTGATCATCTTACCTAGAAGCATCATCTGACCAGACCCCTCTGCCCTTCTCCAGCCTCATTGTCCACTATTTTCCTCTTATTCCCAGTGCCCCACCACTTCCTCGTAAGTCCCTACCCCATCAATGCTTTCAGCATGATATGTTCTCAGCTTGGACTCTATCCCTCCCTTTTTCTGGACAAATATTTTCACAGCTTCAACTCTCCCTCTCTTCTTCTGGACAAATCCTTATCTTCACAACTCAGCTTAAAGGCACCTTCTTCAGGGAAGGCTCCTTCAACATCTGTCCTCACCCTGGTCTATTCGTCCGGCACTTCTCCTCTGTGGCACTTATCCTAATAGCAGTTTACCTCTCTACTTGTGTAATGATTTGCTTAATGCCTATCTGAGTCACTAGATTCCAGTTTCTTGAGAGAAGGCTCTGAATCTTCTTGAACATATGACTGTGGAACTTCAAACAGTGCTTAACACGTAGGCACTCAGTAACTATATGTGAATCGGTTAGTGAATGAATATGGTAGAAAAATCAGCAATGATTTCTACAGAGGTGGTCTTTTGGTGTGATTTTTTAATGTGTTGTTTTCAGCAATAGCCACTGTTTGGATATATTTTGTTGGAGATTACATAGGGGTGGGGGATTAAGAATTAGGAAGGCAAGGTATGATGCCAGAAGCTGAGTCAGTTAGCAAGTGTTAAGCAGCTATGAAAACACAATCAACTGCCCTGGCTGGGTAGCTCAATTGATTGGAGGACACTGTCTAAGATCAGATAAGTTTCAGGAGCAAATACTTAGATTGTGGGTTTGATCCCTGGTCAGAGTGGATATGGGAGCCAACCGATCTCTCTCTCTCTCTCTCCCTCATCAATACACATATCCCAGGGTGACCATAAAACAAGCACACCACAATCAAGGAATAGCCTCAATGTCTTTCAGCTGATGAATAGATGAACAAAATGTGCTGTATTTATACAATGGAATATTATTCAACTGTACAAGGAATGAAGTGCTCATACATGCTACAACATGGATGAAACTTGAAGATGTATGCTAAGTGAAAGAAGTCAGACACAGAATCCAAGATGGCGGCATAGGTAAACACCTACACTGCTGCCTCACACAACAATTTCAAAACTACAACTAAAAGACAGAACGGACATCATCCAGAACCACAGGAAAGCTGGCTGAGTGGAAGTTCTACAGCTAGAGGGAAAGAGAGGGGCTCACGGAGACCCAGAGGAGCTGCAAAAAGCCGAGGTACTGAGACGCGCGCGCTGAGAGAGCGGGTGCCGGAGTACCTGGCTGGCTTTCTCTGGTGGGAGGGAAACGGAGACTCCCAACGGCATTGAACCCCTTATTTTACGACACTAAACCCCAGATCCAACGAAACTCATACGGGGGAGTTTGGACTGTGAAAAGGGAGAGGTGCACGGAAATTTAGGGGAGTCGCAGAAGATCAGGTCCGGTCTTGCACGCGGACAGTGCTGCGCGCAGGACAGCTTGCTGATTGTGCCGCTGGCTTTCGCGAGTGGGCAGGAGACAGACCCTCCAAACTGTGCCACTTCTGACTCCACTAAGCCCCTGTTTCGGGCGAAACCCTGGAGACCTAGACTCGTGTGGTCCTAGTGCTCAGGGGAGCTGGAAAGGCAGCGGTTAGAGGCACTGAGGGTGCGCGCGCGCACAAGGACCGCTCCAGGGATTACCCAGTCACGTGAGACTCAGGGGCCGTGGAGGGCGGGGCCGACTGGAAGGCAAGGTGGTCCCTTAAGCCCTGAGACTCCACCCCTCCCAAGCTCAACAGAGGCTTCTTCGGTTTTGCATCTGGTATCATAAGGCTGAATCCAACACAGAAGTTTCCCTGGTATAGTGAAAATGCCAAAACAAGGGAAGGGATCACAAACAAAAGAAATGGAGAAAAAAAAACGACTGGATATAGAGTTCAAAACCACGCTTGTAAGGTTTTTCAAGAATATGCTAGAAAAATTCGATAAATTTAGTGAGACCCAAGAGGAGATGAAAAAGGACCAACTAGCGATACAAAAGAGCCAACTAGAGATGGAAAAGGTCCTACTAAAGATGATAAAGGACCAAACAGAAATTAAACATACACTGACTGAAATAAAAAATATTACACAGAGTCCTAACAGCAGACTAGAGAAAGGCAAGAATCAAGTAAAAAATTTGAAATATAAAGAAGCAGACAACATTCAACTGGAAAAGCAAGAAGAGAAAAGAATCCAAAAATGTGAACATAATGTAAGGAGACTCTGGGACAGCTTTCAGCGTACCAACATCAGAATTGTGGGGGTGCCAGAAGAGAGAGAGCAAGATACTGAAAACCTGTTTAAAGAAATAATGACTGAAAACTTCCCACATCTGGTAAAAGAAATAGACTTACAAGTCCAGGAAGCACACAGAACCCCAAAGAAAAGGAATCCAAAGAGGACTACACCAAGACACATCATAATTAAAATGCCAAGAGCAAAAGAGAAAGAGAGAATATTAAAAGCAGCAAGAGAGAAACAGTTCATTACCTACAAGGGAGCACCCATACGACTGTCAGCTGATTTCTCAACAGAAACGATGCAGGCCAGACGGGAGTGGCAAGAAATATTCAACGTGATGAATAGCAAGAACCTACAACCAAGAATAATCTATCCAGCAAAGCTAACATTCAGAATTGAAGGGCAGATAAAGAGCTTCACAGATAAGAAAAAGCTAAAGGAGTTCATCAACTCCAAACCAGTATTATATGATATGCTGAAAGGTACTCTTTTAGAAGAGGAAGAAGAAAAAGGTAAAAGCCAAAAAATTATGAACAACAAATACATATCTATCAACAAGTGAATCTAAAAATTAAGTGAATTAAAAATTTGATCAACAGAATAAACTGGTGAATATAATAGAATCAGGAGCACAGAAAGGGAGTGGACTGATAATTCTCAGGGGGGAAGGGGTGAGGGGTATACAGGGAGAGACTGGACAAAAATCATACACCTATGGATGAGATCAATCGGAGGGAGCTAAGGACAGAGGGAGGGGTGGGAGCTGGGTGGAGGGGTGCTATGGAGGGGAAAAAAGAGAAACAAATGTAATAATCTGAATAATAAAGATTTAATTAAAAAAAAAAGAAGTCAGACACAAAAGACCACATATTGTACTATTTCATTCAGAGGAAATATCCAGAATATCCATCGTGATAAAAAGTAAATTAGCCGAAACCGTTTGGCTCAGTGGATAGAGCATCGGTCTGTGGACTGAAAGGTCCCAGGTTCGATTCTGGTTAAGGGCATGTACCTTGGTTGCGGGCACATCCCCAGTAGGGGGCGTGCAGGAGGCATCTGATTGATGTCTCTCTCTCAATGATTTTTCTAACTTTCTATCCCTGTCCCTTCCTCTCTGTAGAAAATCAATAAAATATATATTTAAAAAATCAATAAAAAGTAAATTAGTGGTGCCAGGGGCCAGGTGCAGTGGTGGGGAGTGGGAGTGATGGCTAATAGGGATAGGGTTTCTTTTTGGAGTGATGACAGTGTTGTGGAATTAGATAGTGGTGATGATTCTACAACTTTGTGACCATACTAAAAACCAGTGAATGGTACACTTGGAAAGATGAATTTTATGGCATATGTATTATACCTCAGTGTTTTAAAACTCAGTCAACATATATTATTACACAAATAATGAGAACTTCTGAGATAGAGATAGGCTGAGGGATTGGAGCATGGTTTAGACTCTAGATTATCCTGGACATCAGAATGGCACAACACAGAATTACTTCCCAAGAATCTAGGCTTATTGTTTGATGGCTACCTCGATAAGTACAAATGACACTCAATCTTGATGAATGAGGGTTTAGAGTGGGACTGAGATGTCAGCCATCCATAAATGAAGGAACACTGAGTTCCATCTAAAGAAAAACGACTGTGTTAAAAGGGCATGGTTTCAAAGGTTATACAAAGCACAAACAAACAAGATGGTGTTATTTGCCAGATTTCGTGACAGTAGTTCTGTTCATCAGCAAATAGATGAAAATTTTATTTCCTTTTTAACCTTTAGAGCTCTGATATGAAGTGAATGGCCATTACATTTAAGTTCAACTGGTCCCCCCTTCTAACCAGGAGAAAAACATCAGATGAAAGCAAATTTGAGGGACCTTGGTCATGAAAAATAAGGAAAGTCTGAGTAACTCTCATAGGTCAGAGGAAACTGTCTAAGGTCAGATTAGTTTCAGGAGACAGAAAAAGGGATATTACTCGGAAAACTAGTGAAGTCCAAATAAAAGGTGGAATTTACTTAATATTAATAGGCCAGTGTTTGTTTCTTAGTGTGACTAAAAAT
The DNA here is from genome assembly GCA_011751065.1 of Lasiurus cinereus. Lineage (NCBI taxonomy): Eukaryota > Metazoa > Chordata > Mammalia > Chiroptera > Vespertilionidae > Lasiurus > Lasiurus cinereus. The sequence continues at coordinate 15,227,918 of JAAGEH010000452.1, forward strand.
GTATCAGAGTAACATAGATTAAAAAATAGGGAAAAACTTTGTAGTACCTTTGCAACTTTTCTGTAAATCTAAAATTATTCTAAAATAAAAAGTTTACATATAAGTATAACCAATGAACACAAGGCACTGGGAGGTTAGGGTATGCTTGGGGGGAGGAGGGGAACAATGGGAAGCTATGTATAATTAATAAAAAATTAAAATAATAAAATAAAAAATTTAGTTAAAAAATTAAAAGCTCAACCAGGTTCACCTCTCTGTTCTGGCAGCCTTTTCTCTATACAGCTTACAGATATAAGTTTTTTTTTTCCATTTTATTTTATAAAAATTACATGTGGGGAGAAACTACAGAGCTCTCTCTATGAATTAAGATGGCATTATGAGTAATCAAGGTCCAATCTAGCCTCCTAACTCCTCCTAGATTCCTTACCACACCCTCTCTAACTATGCAAAGGTTTTGGTTTCCCTCATCTGTCACTCCTACAGTTTCTTTCCTTCTAATTTATGCACTTCCCATTGTCAATTGGCAAGCAAGCATTGAACATGGCTCATATAAGGCTCCAGGCCAGAGGAAGTGGAGAAGTACAGGATAAGGGATGCCCCCTCCTTGTACTTTCTCAGGGAACTTACTGTTCACTGGGGGAATTAAAACTAGGGGAATTCATCAGTACCCAACTGATGAATGATCATTGGTCATGGTTCAGGACTAGAATACACAAAGTAACTATCCTCTATGATAAAGAGCTAATATGCTAATTAGACCAAACAGCAGAATGACTGTCTGGACATCCTTTGGGACGACTGTCCAGACAACCTTCTGGATGAAATTGGGGCTGCGAGGCCTGGCTGAAGCTGTGAAGGGCTGGGAGGACTGAGCCCCTTGCACGAATTTCATGCACTGGGCCTCTAGTTAAGGAAATAAGCAATAAAAGGCAGGTGAATAGTTTATGCTTAATCCACACCGTTAATTCATTATTTTCTTAAAGTTATCACCAGCTGGCCATCTCTTCATGTTTTTTTATTTATTTATTTATTTATTTATTTATTTATTTATTTATTTATTTCTATTTATTGAAGAAAGGACTATACTTTTCAACTTATGTTGTCCTCTAAAGAAAGGCAGACTTGTGTAGTAAAAACTGGAACTCTAACTGACCACTCATTGCCTGTGGGACTCACGTTCACCTGTAAAGTGGGCATAGCCCAGGCCCTACTCCTTGAATGGATGTGAGGGTTCTGAGCTGATTCAGCTAGAGTGGGTCAAATGGTGCTTGGTGTGGGATAGGTGCCCAGTGAGTATGATCTGTTATGCTGCTGCTCTGCATGGGTAAAGGAAGGGCGTGAGAATTAGATCTCTACAATGAAGAGCCCAGGCAGTTATTAAAAAGTGAGTTTAGCTGAAACCAGTTTGGCTCAGTGGAAAGAGCATCGGCCTGCGGACTGAAGAGTCCCGGTTCAATTCCAGTCGGGGGCATGTACCTTGGTTGCGGGCACATCTCCAGTGTGGGGCATGCAGCAGGCGGCTGGTCGATGTCTCTCTCTCATCGATGTTTCTGACTTTCTATCCCTCTCCCTTCTTCTCTGTAAAAAAAAAAAAAATCAATGAAACATATTAAAAAAGAAAAGAAAAGAAAGAAGATACTTTGCACAACATATTTAAAAAAAATAAAAAATAAAAAGTGAGTTTAGCCCTGCCTGGCCTCTGTAGCTCAGTTGGTTGGGCATCATCCTGTGTACCGAAGGGTCGCTGGTTCAATTCCCGGTCAGGACTCATGCTTGGGTGACAAGGCTTAATTCCTGGTAAGGGGCAATCCCTGGTAAGGGAGGCAGCCGATCAATGTTTCAGTCTCACATCGATGGTTCTTTCTCTCCCTCTAAAAACTCAATAAAAAGATAATATATATCTTTTTTTAAAAAGTAAGTTTATAAAAATTTTATAGTTGTAGGAAAATGTTCATCAGACCATGTAAAATGACACTCGCTGAACGTTCTGACACATAAAGCCTATGGATGTACGCTTAGAAAAAGATACATTTCAAAATGTTAATTGTTGGGAAAATGGTTAGCAGTGGTTATCTTTGGGTCGTGGCACTACTTAAAAAAATAGTGTTCTTTCCAAAAAGCAGAAAGCTTTAAAGGAGAAAGGTGGTCACCAAGAGCTGGGAAGAGGATGGAGGGAGAATGAGTGTTAAACGGACAGAGACTCAGTTTTGCAATAGGAAAAAGCTCTAGAGATCTGTTGCCCAGCAGTGTGAATATACTTAACACTACTTATTGAACTGTACACTTAAACACAATTAAATTGATAAATTTAACATTATGTGTGGTGGTGGTGGTGGTGTTTTGTTTCGTTTTTACCACAATTGAAAAAATACTTTTCTATGGCAATCCCAATAGTTTTGTATTTAAGGAAAAAAATCAACGAAAGGTGTTTTTTGATTTTTAAATGAATGTCTTAACTCTGGCAGGGTGGTGCAGATTGTATGAGTATTTTTAAAATATATATATTTTATTGATTTTTTACAGAGAGGAAGGGAGAGGGACAGAGAGCCAGAAACATCGATGAGAGAGAAACATCGATCAGCTGCCTCCTGCCCATCTCCCACTGGGGATGTGCCCGCAACTAAGGTACATGCCCTTGACCAGAATCAAACCCAGGACCTTTCAGTCTGCAGGCTGATGCTCTATCCACTGAGCTAAACCCGTTTGGGCCGTATGAGTATTTCTACAGTGTATTGGCCTTGGCTGCCCAGTGGAGTTCACCGGGTAGCAGTAACTTCCTAAATAGAGCGGGATGGGGTCCTCTCATCTGTTCCCTACCCCACTCTACCCCCACCGCCAACCCCACCAGCTTTTCTTTGGAGAGAAAACGTGAGCTACAGAAGAGGGGTATGACCAAAACTGTTTGCTTTGTCTGTTTTTCCTTCTGACGTAGGTTCAGGTGTCAGCTACTGAACGAGGGTGGTACAGCAGCCCCTGCCCCCTCAACCACTTTGGGTCCTGCAGAATCTGCGTCAGCTGTCTGTTTGCAGACTGCCCTCCACTGTCTCGTGCTGCTGGCTGCTTATTGATCACAAACTGAGTCTGAGCCAGACTAGTTGAGACAGAGGAGGCTTGATAGGCCCAGGTGTAGCTTAAGAAAAACATGAGTTCCCCTGCAAGACAGGTGAGGGACTTGAACAGATAGTTCACAGGTCACAAAGAGCTAATACATACTTGAATAGTGACCCCACACACACACACTAAAATAAAAATAACAGGAATAATAGCAACCTTTTCTTCCCTGTCAATCAAGGAGGTGAGACTTTTTATTATTATTATTATTTTATTTTATTTTTTGTAGAAAACCAATTCTAGGATTTGCAAACAATGACTAATAGGTAGGAATTGGCCTTTCTAAAAGCAAGCTCACAATGTGTGTCAAGAATGGTAAAAACGCTCATTCTAGGAATATCCCATAAAAGTGTCAGGAAGACTCAGGAGTTCCGTGTCCAATAAAGGTGACATTCCAAATTAACAAGGAGAGAGACTTCCATTTCTGACCGCACTGAGCTCAGGATGACCTGAAAAACCTTTAATTATAAAAAATATTTGCAAGTGTTGTTATAACAAAATGCTTGAGCTCCAAAGATAAAAAGAGGTCAAACAACAAGGACAAAACACCAGTGACAACGCACGCTGACACTGCGGCTGCCCTAGGTTATTTACTAGAACAATCTAAGGCGACCACGCTGACACTGCGGCTGCTCTAGGTTATTTACTAGAACAATCTAAGGCAACCGTTGTAATGTCGGGTGAGGACAGAACACCAAGCCTTGAGGCTGTGTGGGTGTGGGAGAAGGAGTTGGACCTGAGTCTCAGGTGCAGCTGGGGTCCTTGAAAGTCCAAACCTTGAGTGGCAGAGATCAGTCACAACAGCTTCTCACTTCAAGGAAAACCCACCCTTGCTTGCCTTGACTCTTTGCTGAGGCCAAGATCAAGAAGGGTCTTCACCTCTGAGAGTCTGCCCACCCTGAGAACACTCGGCTGGATCCCTGGGCCCCGCCTCAACGTGGGCATGATATCCTGACAGGCAGTCTCAAGTACAAGAGGTTGCCAAAATAGGACATACATTGAGTGGCCAGATCATTATGATCTCTGAATGCATAATGATCTGGCCACTCAGTGTGTGTGTGTGTGTGTGTGTGTGTGTGTGTGTGTGTGAGTGTTTGTGTGTTTATGTGTGTGTGTGTGTGTGTATGTGTGTGTGTTTGTGTGTTTATGTGTATGTGTGTGTGTATGTGTGTGTGTGTGTGTGTGTGTGTGTGTGTGTGTGTGTATATATATATATATTGGAGGCCTACTGCATGAATTCGTGCATGTGGTTGCCAGGGGCTGGGAGGAGGGATGGAGGGTGGCTTTTTAATGAAAATGTCTTGGAATTAGATGGTGATGATGGTGACACAACATTGTGAGTACCCCTAAATCTTCTACTTGGGAATGGCTAAAACGAGGAATTTTTTGTTATGTGAATTTTATCTCACTTTGAAAAAAATAGGTCTATAGAATAAGATCCGAACTTTATAAAATAAGACTAATGTGTTCAAGAGTGGTGATGGGGTTGATAGGCCCAGGTGTAGCCTAAGAAAAACATGAGTCCCCCTACAAGACGGGTGAGGGACTTGTATAGATAGTTCACAGACCTTCCTTTTCTGTATTTCCATCTGTGGATGTTGTAGAGATGGGGTTCTTTTGAAACAGGGTTGCCCTGATTATGTAACTTAAGGCTCAGGGCTGGCTTCAGAACTTAGCCCTGGCTGGCCTCCTGGAGTGGGGAGGAGAATATATTAGATAAGATCTTCAATGCACTAAGAGATGAAAAGATCCAGAAAAACAAAAGGTTATTCAACCCCTCTGGTGACTCCAATCACTGGAAAGTAGATTGAGGAGAAAGAATTTACATAATGACTCCTCATCACCCAATAATTAAACTGATAGGATCTGAGGGCAGGGGGCGGGGGAGGAGGGGAAGGGGGTGTCCCCGAGGTTTCTCTTAACCCTTGAATGGGTGGCATTTTGCACAGGCTCACCGGAATGATGAGATCTCGGCTGTGCTTGCTTAGCAATGTTTTGCTTAAATCTCATCTGATACCTTATTCTTCCAATGACCCCATAGCAGGCAAATGAAAGAAATTTGCCCAAATATCTTTCAAGATATTTGCTGGGTGGGCCTTAAGTTACTTCAACTGTCCAGTTTGTTTCCACTGGAGTAGAACTTTGTAGACTGGCGGGGAAAGAGAGGAGTCCCAGATGTAGGAAGCAAACAAAGATGTTGTGGGACAAGTTGTAGAGCATGATCCCATCTGTGTTTTGAAAATCGAAAATCTATATATATCTCTACCTACCTACCTACCTACCCACCTACCCACCTATCCACCCACCCACCCACCCACCTACCATCTACCCACCCACCCACCTACCACCCACCCACCCACCTACCTACCCACCTACCCACACGCACGA
>JAAGEH010000452.1:15233816-15246330 GCA_011751065.1 Lasiurus cinereus
CCACCTACCCACCCACCTACCTACCCACCTACCCACCTACCTACCCATCTACCTACCCACCTACTCACCTATCTACCTACCTACCCACCTACCTACCCACCTACTCACCCACCCACCCACCCACCCACCTACCTACCTACCCACCACCTACCTACCCACCTACCCACCCACCTACCTACCCACTTACTCACCTACCCACCTACTCACCTACCCACCTATCCACCTACCTACCTACCTATCTACCTACCCACCTACCCACCCACCTACCCACCTACCCACCCACCTACCTACCCATCTACTCACCTACCCACCTACTCACCTACCCACCTACCCACCCACCTACCTACCCACCTACCTACCCACCTACCTACCTACCTACCCACCTACCTACCCAGCCATCTACCCACCTACCTACCCACCTACCTACCTATCTTCTCTCTAGCTTAGTGAATGGATAGAAAAGGCCCTATTATTGCCATTGCTTATCCCTAGGAGAGAGAACAGAGTGTGGGTTAGCAAAGGGCAGGGAAAGACTCTCACCTTCTCCTTGGCACATTTCTGTACTGTTATAAAATGTTAGTACATTGTTTTGTAACCAGAAAATTTTAATAAAAATTACCAATTGTAATCACAATGGTTCCCCTTCCTCCCCCAGTCCTCTCCAGCATCTCACCATGTGACTAGAAAGAGTTAACACAGAAAATTCCAGATGTTTGATGAGGACAGATTCCTGATTTGGTCCCTGGGGGTGGGAGGAGGGTTAGAGGTGAGAAGCACCAAAAAGTGAAAAGGGGAGGAAAGCAGAGGGTTGGCTGCCCCGCTCTCCACCTAACCAATAGCACAAAAGCTTCAGGTCCAACACCCACCTGTGGAGGGTATTTCAGGGTTCAGGACTTGCATCTGAGCTCACTGTCATTTGTCAGAAGAGAATTAAGACAGCTTTCTGGTTTGGCTACCTGGAGGCAGCTTGCTACTCCTTCACTGGAAGGTAAAATTTAAAGCCTCAGCTATTCCGGTGGTGGTGATTGGGGTGTTTGCTTTTTTTTCTCCATGGTGTGTTGACTTCTTTTTCCACAGGGCAGACATGAGTTTGTTTATAGGCCAGTGCTTTATTTTTACAACACTGTTAACACTAAATTCCTAACCACGTGGAATGAGGTTCTTACTTGCAGAAGGCAAGATGCAGTCTGTTGATGTGTTAGGGAGATGTCTTGCTTGGACAGGCACTACAGGGGAAAGAGAAACTACCCATTCTTTGCTTGTTTAAGAGTTTTCCTGTCATTTCCCCTGTTTCATTGAGAGCCCAGTTAAACTTTCGTGAGGACTAGGGTTGCATATAGCGAATCTCACCGCAGGTAAGCTATTCAACAGAATGCTAACATTATAGGATGGGCTCTTGTTTTATTTTCCGCCTCAGCAAAAGGTCTTAGAACTCCCTTCGTTCATAACACAGCTAACTCTTCAGGAAAAAGCAGCAAAACGAGGAAAAAGGCTTGAAAAGGGATGCCCAGTGAAATCACCCCTCCGTTTAGGTCCAACGATGGCCGCCCAGGATGGGGCTCTGGGCCTGGCATCTCTGAGACCTCCTTTCCTCTCCCCCTGCCCCACAGACTTTGTTCATGATGGACCCATACGTGATCGAAATGAACGGCAGCGGCGGCCTCCCCTCCGTCCTGGACGTGCATGTCAGCGTCGGCGGGAGAATCTCCACGCCTGGCAAAGTGAGAGGCAGGAAGGCCCGGTGGTCTGTGAAGCCCTCGGACATGTCCAACAACACCTTCAACCCCATCCGGGCCATCGTGGACAGCATGAAGGTGAAGCCCAACCCGGACAAAGCCGTGATTTCTCTGTCCATCGGTGAGTTGGGGGACACACTCCATCCCCACAGGCTGACGGGAGAAGACGGGAGAGGAGGGTGAGTCTGAGCACTGGGTGTGGGAGAGTAACCTCTGGTGGCTTTTCTTTTCCCTCCCATGAAAAGGGGACCCTACTGTGTTTGGAAACCTGCCCACGGACCCGGAGGTTACCCAGGCGATGAAAGATGCCCTGGACTCCGGGAAGTATAACGGCTATGCCCCCTCCATTGGTAAGCTTCTCCTGAGACTCTAAGTCAGTAGTTCTCAACCTTCCTAAGGCCTCGACCCTTGCATACAGTTCCTCATGTGGTGGTGACCCCCCAACCATGAAATTTTGCTACTGTTATGCATCGTGATGTAAATATCTGCATTTTCCGATGGTCTTAGGCGACCCCTGTGAAAGGGTCGTTTGACCCCCAAAGGGGTTGTGACCCACAGGTCGAGAACCGCTGCTCTAAATGGCTTCTGGATCTGTGGTAATCTTCCAGTAGGAATACATTTCTAGCAGTTTTCCTTGCTTTTGATGCATGGTTCCTAGGAGAGGCGAAGATACCTGGCCACCTGGAGTTGGAGGAAAGAGGCTAAGATGCTTAAACACAGCTTCAAGGCCCAAACTTCTTGCCTGGCTTTTTAAAAAATATACGTATTTTATTACTTTTTTTTTTTTTTTTACAAGAGGAAGGGTGAAGGATAGTTAGAAATATCAATGAAAGAGAAACATAGATCACATGCCTCATACACACCCATCTGCAACCAAAGTACATGGCCTTGACTGGAATTGAACCTGGGGCCCTTGAGTCCGCAGGCCGGCGCTCCATCCACTGAGCTAAACCGGTTAGGGATAGCCCGGCTTTCTAGGCTTCCATCACATACTTGTTTCTCAAATAATGCTCCTCTCCTGTCATGTCTAATGCTCCAAATGAAGGCCTTGAACTTGGCTGCACCTGCTTGTTTACTGAGCCCTCTACGTCCTAAATTAATCCAGTTGGCTTTATTTTCTCTTCTCTGTGTATTCAAGGCTTATTTTAATTATGGTCCTGATCACACTTCCAATGAAGTTGTAATTGTTTCATAGTAAAGAGGAATAAATACCACCCACACCACCAACAAAGAATAGACTGTCCTATTGAGGAATAGAGGATTGTTTCTGATAGAAGGAAATTATTCTTATTTATGTTTAATCCTCTCCATCTATGAAACATTTCTACACTAAATATTTTAGTAAAATACCTGAGTCCTTGGCTTTGTTTCAGTGTTGCACATTTTTACTCTGTGTTTATATATACATAGAAACATATTATTTTTTTAAAAATATATTCTTAAGGCAGAATAAAAGTTCTGTTTTATGCTAAAATAGAATTTTAAAAACACTTCAAAGAGGTTTAGGGGCATGATTTTTAGGTGGTTATTTACATTTTATAAAGCTTCATATAACAAAAATAAAGACAAAATGAGACCAAAAATTAGGTTATAGAAAAAAGTGTGTAGTGATTTTTATAACTAAAGCATTAGAGAATTGATTCAACCTGAAAAACCAAATCAAGTTTCATAAATATTCAAAGGATATGAGCACTCAGGCCAAAGAAAACACAGATGAGAATAGACAATATATCTTAGGAAATGCTCTTCCTTGTTAGTAATTAAAGAAGTGCTGATTTCTGTAATTTCAAGAGATCTATCTCTACCTTTTAAGTTAACAAACACTGTAAAATATTGCCTCAGGCCCTGCTAACGAAAGACAATCTTTTTGAAGAGCAGTTTTGCAAAACGTGGTCATTTGCATGAAACTGTCTATACTTTAAGCTTATAAGCCAACATTTGGAAATAATGTATGAGACTGATTTTAAAGGTAAAAATTATACAAAAACAGTAAGAGGGATATAATATGAAAAACTTAAGATGGACTGAATGCATCACACTCTTTGATTATAACTTTTAAAAAAATATAGAGCCTGGGTGGGACTTGGGAATAATTGAAATCCTGTATTTGATGGAGAATAAACACATAATCATAGTAACCAAGATGGTGCAGAGTGTCCAACAGTTTTGGTGAACTCTTTCTTGTTATTATTTATGTATTTGTGCTTATTTCACAAATTTCAAATATAAACTTAATCTCCTTTGTCAGCAGGGGCTGAGAGCCAACCTGAGTTGTATGTGCTCAGGAAGCCTACAGCCCTCTGACTCTCTGGTAGAGCTGTCAGTCATAGGATGAAAACTTCCAGCTTCCTCCTTCTGCTCCTTTCTTTCAGGTTACCTATCCAGCCGGGAAGAGGTTGCCTCCTATTACAACTGTCCCGAGGCGCCCCTGGAAGCTAAGGTGAGCCTGAGACAGGGTACCAGCTCTGAAGCAACATTGGGCAAACTATACCCTTTTCATTGTTTCTGTTATGCACATAAAGGTTTCTAGGGAAACAAAAGCTGGGGATAGTTTCCCTTTAACAAGTCGAGGACTTCTTATATAATCAGGACACTAATGAGGGATTACATTTCATGTCATTACAGTATGATGATGATGTTGCATACAGTGTATAGGCTCAAATGAGGCTCAAATGACTCAGAGATCATTCTATGTTTGATTCATAAATACTACGAAACAGTTAAACCTTCTTATTTTACCAGTAGAATCTTTTTATTTTGATAATCCTCACTTGAGGATATTTTGCCATTCATTTTTAGGAAGAGTGTCAGAGAGAGAGAAAGACAGAGAGAAACATTGATGTGAGAAAAACACATTGATTGGTTGCCTCCTGCATGATCTCTGACCAGGGCCCAGGCTAGGAAGGAGTCTGCAACCAAGGTATGTGCTCTTAACCGGAATAAAAACTGGGACCCTTTGGTCCGCAGGCTGACCGAAGTTCTATCCACTGAGTCAAACTAGCTAGGCCCAATAGGATCTTTTTAAACCTTTCCTCATTCACTTTAGGTCCCTCAAATAGGAAGATTGAACTACCATGGCATTGAATTGATGGCAGTGCCAAGTTTAAATACAACCCTCACCTCTATTGTTTACCCTTCACCTACATTTCAGAGAAGAGCCAGACTTCAGATCTTAGGTCAAAAGTAAATAAATAACCAGGTGAAAATACCCAAGGTTAAATGACCACTCATGGAAGTTGGCTGAATCAGAGTTGACCTGTCCTTTTTTTAAATGACTTTTTTACTTCTTTTAAATGGCCAGCATTTTCAATAACCTTTAGATAGAGACATATATAAGGCTGTTAAATTCTTTCTGGCTTAGTACAGTCCCTACTACTTTACTTAGAATTTATAAAAGTAAGTTTATCTTTGTCCCCCACACACCCATCGGACAATTTCCTTTCTCCTGTTGCTGTTGGAACGGCTAACAAAATGAACTTTTTACTTTTTGTCTCCACAGGATGTCATTCTGACAAGTGGCTGCAGTCAGGCTATTGAACTTTGTTTAGCTGTGTTGGCCAACCCAGGGCAAAACATCCTCGTTCCGAGACCCGGTTTCTCTCTCTATAGGACTTTGGCTGAATCTATGGGGATTGAGGTCAAACTCTACAACTTATTGGTAAATGACTTTTTAATTTTAGACATAAGTGCTCAATTCCTACTTATGTTAGCAGGAAAGGCCCTGGAAGTGGGTGGTTGAGATCACAGACACATTTTATTATTTATATAACACCACTGATTGGTGTAATATAAATAATAAAGTGAATTTGATTTAAGTGAATTTGCTCCTTAAATTTTTCATATTGATCTTTTTTAAAAAATATTTTTTTTATTGATTTCATAGAGGATGTAAGAGGGAGGGAGAGATAGAAACATCAACGATGAGATCGGCTGTTCCCTGTAAGCTCCACACTGGGGATGGAGCCTGACCGGGAATCAAACAGTGACCTCCTGATTCATAGGTCAATGCTCAACCACTTAGCAACATTGGCCGGGCTTGGAATCATCTTTAATCTCTCCCTTTCTTCCTCCCCAGCCAGAGAAGTCTTGGGAAATTGACCTGAAACAATTGGAATCTCTGATTGATGAAAAGACGGCTTGTCTCATTGTCAATAATCCATCAAACCCCTGTGGGTCGGTGTTCAGCAGAAGTCATCTTCAGAAGATTCTGGCCGGTGAGTCCAACAGGGGAGAAGATGAGGATGGAATCCTTTAGTCATTGATCCAAATGAGAAAAGAATTCATCCCTAAGTTCCAAGCCTAGGATGGAGGTTGGGGAGTTCCTCTAGGGTCTCTAGTGAATAGTGTGCCATTGGAATGGTAGGACTTGCTTAAAAGAAGGAGAAAGAGAGGAAATATTTGACACATCACCACTCCCATCATGTGGAAGAGAGGGTCTGAAATATCTAGTTAATTAAATGTCAAATTAGGCCTTGTACCCTGCAAGAATATGTACCCATTTAGTTCTTAATGAGGAAGACAAAGTACAAAACCATGAAATGCAAAGTACAATAAGCTCAGGTGAATAATAAATGCAAAGACAATTCACAGTAATGATGTGCATGTTTCTCTTATTTTCAGTGGCTGCAAGGCAGTGTGTGCCCATCTTAGCTGATGAGATCTATGGAGACATGGTGAGTCTTGGGCAGGAGAGCTCACTACATTACTCTCCATCCCAAATTATTTCCGGGGACCTTCAGAGGAGGCATCTAAATAATCAGAAGCAACTCCTAATCACTTTAGTACAGCAAATCAATATGCCGGCACTCTTCACAGATATATAAATCTGTGTCTCCTTAGCCAGTTGTCTGAAATCCAGAAAGCTATGAAAATCTAAAGATTTTTGGAATTCATTTGGTGGCAAACCCTGACTTGGCGGATATGAAGATATTTGTAGATTTCTGTTTTTCTCACTTATGGATCTGTATGAGTGTAAGGGAAGGGGCAGAAATGTTAATATGCTTGATTAGGAGTGTTATCCAAGAGTGCTCAGGGAGTGTTTCATAACATGTAACTAACATGTGCTATTTAACCTTTTTAAAATCCAAATAATCCTGCAACATATTTAGGACTGGGAATTTCAGCTAAGTGACTATGGGCCCATATTATATTTCTAAATCTATGACTCCACAAGTCATGCCTTCTCTAGAACTGGCTTCAGGGAGTTGTCCATATTTCAGGGCGAGGGCCCGTTGCCTCACTTTAGGCTTCCTGTAACCCAGACCAGACAGCAGGTTCAATGTCTTTGGACAGCTCCCTTGGAAGCCTCTTGGGATCCCAATCATGCTTCAGCGAAGGAATGAGCCCCCAAATCCGAGTGATAGAAGGAAAAGGGCAGGAGGCATGGTGTTTGGAGGAGAGTAAGCAAGAAGACAATGACAGCAAGCTCTTCTCCACAGGTGTTTTCGGGTTCCAAATTTGAGCCTCTGGCCACCCTCAGCAGCAACGTCCCCATCTTGTCCTGTGGAGGGTTGGCCAAGCGCTGGTTGGTTCCTGGCTGGAGGTTGGGCTGGATCCTCATCCATGACCGAAGGGACATTTTTGGCAATGAGGTGAGAGCAATGTGGTGTGTCTCTTTTGGGATATATATTTACTTTGGGTGCACAGTGGGTGGGAGGTAGATTTGTGTTATTTTTCCCCTTTCTTCCTGGCCCTGTAGTTCTGGGTGCCTGAAAGATGCTAGATAAAGATGGTACTAGTTCCTCTCCAAACTCAGTTTTTCTGTACCTGGCTCTGTGAAGAAGTTATACCTGTCTCCAATTTTTGGACCACAAAAAAGGAAACAATAGCAGTAATAACCCTAAGATTGTTTGCAGGCATACAACGTGCCAGTACTTTATGTGCATTATTTTAATTTAATCTTCCCAACAACCTTATGAGGCCAGTATTAGTATTATCTCCATTTTACAGATAGTTGAGAAAAATGAGGCACAGAGGAGTTATGTAATTTTCCTAGAGTCACACAGCAGGTGCACGGCAGAGCTGGGCTACCAACATAAACGGTCTGATCTAAGAATGACACTAGGCACCAGCACTTCTCCAGAAATGTAAGAACTGATAGAAAGAATCGTCAGCAGCAGAGTCCCGAAGCCAGGATGCTTCAGAAAGGCTCAATACTGTGTTTGCTGGGGGGGCTTTTAGATCCGAGATGGGCTGGTGAAGCTGAGTCAGCGGATCCTGGGACCCTGCACCATTGTCCAGGGAGCTTTGAAAAGCATCCTGCGCCGCACCCCTCAAGAGTTCTACCACGACACCCTAAGCTTCCTCAAGGTAAGGGAAGCCTGTGGCCTTTCACTTTGGGGGTCAGGGAAGGCCACCAGTGGAATCGGGAATAATGGGTGCTCATTCCTGGAGCAGTGTTCTGTGATGGTACATCCAAAATCCGGAGGTGGCATCGGGGCAGGTGTCTGTCCACCCATACATTTCCGACCTCTGCTCCTGGCCAAAGCTTCCTGTGGCAGGTTTTTTCCTTATTGACTCCTTATGCCTTACCGTTGACTCTCCTTTAAAAAAAAACTTTGTTTTAAAAATTGATTTCAGAGAGAGGAAGGGAGAGAGAGAGAGAGAAACGTCAATGATGAGAATCACTGGTCAGCTGCCTCCTGCATGCCTTGACCGGGGATCGAGCCTGTAAACCCGGGCATGAGCCCTGACCGGGAATCGAACTGTGACCTCCTGGTTCCTAGGCAGAGGCTCAACCACTGAGTCACACTGGCTGGTCTGGGTTCTTCTTTGAATGACTTGTTTTTTGTTCCTTTTACTTAACCTTTAATCTGCCTTCTCTTATAGTCCAATGCTGACCTGTGCTACGGGGCGTTGGCTGCCATCCCCGGACTACGGCCAGTCCGCCCTTCGGGGGCCATGTACCTCATGGTAAGAATGCGAGTGGCCGCCACGTGGGTAAGGCAAAGGAAAGCCAGTGTGCAGGGCTCGCAAAGAGCGAGGCTCCTGCGTCAGTCAGTTTAGGAATGTGTTCCTGATTGTTCCACTGACATGATCTAAGCTCAGTGTTAGACAAAAGAAATCCCTCTTAAAATGAGTTAATTCCTTAACATACTCACTTTATAGACACAGAGAAGAAATAAGGCAGAGGAGCCTCTCTACATCATTGTCGTTCTCAATTTGGAATGATACTGGTTCCCTAGGGATGTTTGGGCATGTACGAGAATTTTGCTTTTAGAATGACTGGGGGAGGGAGGGGTGCTGTTGGCATTTTGTGGGCCGGGCATGCTACATATCTTGCAATGGGTGGGAACATTGCAGGCAATCAAGAATTGCCTGACCCATGAGGCTAATAGTTTTTATTTTTTATTTTTTGAGAAATACGGGCATTCTATTTCCAGCTTTCATTTATCAGCATACAGGAAGGAACCGCTCAATAAACTAAAATGTTAAGATAAAGACATTCCCTCTTCTTCATGAAAAATTCCATGAGCTCCTAAGTGCTAGAACCTATTTATCAAGCTAGTTATCAGTTGCAGAGTTCCAAGGTGTTTTTTAGAGCAGTCCCTACCTTACTTTCTGCCATAGGGAGTTGGCCTGTTTTCCCTCCTTCTGATAAGTTTGCCTCTCCCTGCTGTCGGTATAGGTTGAAATTGAGATGGAACATTTCCCAGAATTTGAGAATGATGTGGAGTTCACGGAGCGGTTAGTTGCTGAACAATCCGTCCACTGCCTCCCGGCCACGGTGAGTGCTCCTGCACCCCTCAGGACATTCTCAGCCGTGTCTAGAGCCTCGGGAGCTTTCCCTGAGCTGGTTTTTACCCCCACATTCCCACCCCCAACCAAGTGCATGCTCGTTTGGTGAGATCCAAACCGATGTGTCTTGTGGCCTCTAGTATTTAAAATTTGTTGTTCTCCATCATTACCCCATCAGTATGGGAAGAAAAGGTGTGGTGGAACGCTCTCCGTGAGGGGGAAAATCAAGCTTTTAAGATGAATGAATTCAGTGACTTAATGTCCCTGAATGGCACTGCTGCTTGCTGTTGGGGCCCTGGCCAGTTTAGGGTGGTCCCGGACCAGGTGGAATTGCTCTGAGAATAACAGGCTCTTACTGTTGCAGTGCTTCGAGTACCCGAATTTCTTCCGGGTGGTCATCACCGTCCCTGAAGTGATGATGCTGGAGGCCTGTAGCCGGATCCAGGAGTTCTGTGAGCAGCACTACCACTGTGCTGAAGGGAGCCCCGAGGAGTGTGACAAATAGGCCCGAACCCACGCTCCTGACTCTGTCCCGTCCTGGGAGGGCCGGACTGGGCCCTGCTGCTCCTCAGGGAGTCAGGCGCCCCTATTGGGAGAGGAGCCTCAGAAACACATCGAGGGTTCAGAATCGCCCCTGCTTTACCCCAGCTGTATCCTTCGGCACACTCTGTATTCCCGATTCTTCTCTCACTCTGCCCTGCTGGAGTGACTAATTCATTCTGTATCCCAGATTCTTCTCTCACTCTGCCCTGCTGGAGTGACTAATTCATTAATTTGCCCCACTTCCACGATGACTTCCTTTTTTTTCTGAGTACCAAGTGAACAAAGTTCACCAGCAAGCAGTAGAGACAATTAAGAGCTCAGGAGGAGAGAAACCAAAGAGTGAGAGAATTTGGGCCCCCAACCATTTCCTCACACTGTAAGAACATAGTCTCTCTAGGCAGATCTGAAGCCCAATTCTGTTACTGCCTAACTCAAGGTTTTCCTCACTTTATGCACTAGAATTATAATGAAAGAAGTTGAGGATATATGTATTTGGTTAATTATATTCTAAACCCATTAGGAAAATTTGCTAATTCAAAGGATCGCTTACAGAAACACTTTTTTTGGGGGGGTAAAGAATTACTTTGTGATACAAATAAATATCCTTTAATGATTGCCTTTCTAAATTTAGATATGTGTGTATCAGACTTTCTTAAAATGAAGACACATCTATACTTAAAAAAAAAAAGGAGGTATCATTGGATCTTCCAGAAATACTGCTCTGTAAGGACCACAAATATCCCTATTTGTCATTGTTATTGAATCATTGTTACTTTGCCTGTAATGTTATTGATTTATTAATATATGTATTATATTATCTTTTCATGTTTTCTAAGGAACATTTATATGGACAAGATCCTTTATTTTGGCAAAGGCATAAATTATTGTTTTTCTACAAAAAATAAAACTTACTAAGTATGCTCTCTGGTTTTGTGTTTTTCCTTTCTGTGGGGAATTTCTACCCCCAGGGGCTGCTCATTGCTCAGTCTGATTGATGCCTTACCCGCCAGGCTTCATTTATTTCGTGGTAGCTGTACTGCCATTTGGAGTTACTTAAGAAACACTATTCCTCATGAGTGGGGGAGGACCATGGAGGATAAGGACACATATGTGATACCTTAATCAAAGAAAAGAAAGAAAGAAACACTATTCCTAAAATATTTTATTTGGGAACTCAACTTCTGGCTTCCTACTTAAGCACAAGGCAAACTAAGAAGCAACATTAACTTCTGCCCTTAGACTTTACACTTTCCACCTTTTGGGTCCCCAATCTCTGGTCCCATTTTCTTCCACTTGTCCAGATCCTCTAACTCCCTGTGGAACGAAGGCGAACTGGTTCCGTTAACCCAGGGAATGAGAAGTGTCCAAGGTCTTCTTTCAGCACGAGCTTTTCTCCTGCAACCCCTCTTGGGCACAGTTGCCTAATTTTTGCCTCACCGTTTCCTTTAGAGGACGGAGTCTGAAGGTATCTTGCAATTGTTGGGGGCAGAAATATACTGTAACTCCACACGAAGGGACATTTTTCCAATCTGAAAGGAACTTCAGGCCTCAACGCTGCCAATTAATTTCCTTTACAAAAATAAACATCACATGTCCCCTGTTCAGGGAGCTCACACTACAATTTACCTTTCAATTTTTTTCAGCAAACCCCAAAGGAATATGCAGTGGTTGAGATGATAAGGATTGGTTTCCTGTTTGGTGCCACTGATGATCATTTCCCAAAAAGCCTGGCTCCCCTTTTCCTGTACCCTGTGGCCTCCCCACCTCCCAGAGAGCTCTGTTCAGAAATAAACAGGAAGACTTGGTGGGTCACACAAGACATTTCTTCTTCAAACATATATATTCTATTAAGCATTACTGAATTCCACCCAGACTTCTTAAATTTCCGAATTTCCTTGGTGTCTACATTTTCATGGAGTCAAACATTCAAACATTTACAAAACAATACATGCTCAAATTGGACAAATTTAAAACAATACAATCCTCCCTCCCTCACTCCACTTCCCAAAACGCCACTCTTCCGGCCCATCTTCAGCCTCCCAGTCTCTTCTCTTAGTGAGGTAATCAGTTAGCAGTTGCTGGGTCATTCTTTGAGCTTATTCTGTGTATATGTATATGTAAACGTGTGTCTTTGGGGTGTGTGTGTGTGGGGGGAGTAGTTTTCCTTTTTTCTTCCTTTTCTTCAAAGTATCTATTACTCAACGTTATAATTCAGTTTCCTATTGAAGAAATGACCTTTGAGGCGTCCATCACGTCTGGGATGTTTTTCTAAACATTCTTTAAAATTTTTTTTTTAATTTTTCAAAGAGAGACACCAATTTGTTGCTGCTCCATTTACAGTATTGTTGATTCTTCTTTGTGTCTTGATGAGGATTCAACTGCAACCTTGGAGGACGCTCTAATCAACTGAGCTACCTGGCCTGGACAGTCCTGGAGGGAGGGAGGAAGGAGGGAAGGAAGGAAGACAGAAGGGAGGGAAGATATCCACAGGAAGTAAG
>JAAGEH010000452.1:15246730-15303237 GCA_011751065.1 Lasiurus cinereus
GGAAGGAAGGAAGGAAGGAAGGAAGGAAGGAAGGGAGGAAGGAGGGAAGGAAGGAAGGAAGGAAGACACCCACGCCAAGGGTGCGTCCAAACAAACTTCCCGATACAACTCCCAGCTGCTGGGCGGATAACGGAGAAGATAACGGGAGAGACGGCGGCGTCTGAGCGTCCCGGGTGAAAACAAAGGACGCACAAGACCGTGGGCGACAAGGGCTCCGAACTGCCAATTCCCCTTTCCCTCGAGGCCGGGTACCGCCTGCCCGGAAACTACCGATGGGAGGTGCAACAAAGCAGCCCCTCGGTCAGCGGGGGGAGAGGCCGGAGACGCCCGGCTGCGCAGGCGCGGAGGTGAGGCGGCGGGCGTTGCGCTGCGTGCGGCGCATGCGTCGTCGCAAGGCTGCGAGGCGCCGGCCGCTCGGGGTGCGGGCGCCGAACCTGAGGGGAGGCGAGGGGCGGTTCCTTGAAAGGGGCGCGGGTTTTACTCCCCCGCCAGCCTCTCCCTGGACCCGCGTCCTGTTGAGCGGTCCTCCTCCTCCGTCGTGTCCTGCTCGGGCCGCAGCCAGCTGGAGGGGCGTCCAGGACGTGGACAAAGGCCCCGAGGCGTCGGAACCGCCTTCAACCTTCGCCAGCTCTGGGCCGGGCCCGCAGAGCCCAGGGTTTGTGCAACAGAAGCAGCAGCTCCGTCCCGGGAGCGGTTGCCCGCTTCCCAAGGTTGGGTCTCTGGAAGGGTCCCCCAAAGAGCCGTGGGCTTCGCGCTCCCCAGGGCCTGGCGGGATGTGGCCCGGCAGCCAGCGGCGTCCCCACCGCCAGGCGCCGCGCACCGGGGCTGTGCTCTGACCACGCCGCCGAAGCTGGAATTACTGGGGCCCTTGGAGAAGAGCTCAATACCCAGGACCTCTGCATTCACCAACAAGTTCCATACGGTTTTCATGGCGCCGGCAACGATGGATGCGCCCTGTAGGCCACACGGTTGCCCAGCGCCTTCCATGGAGGTAGGTTATGCAGGAGGTGATGCCAGTTCTGCACAGAAAGCAATCACAAGTAGCAAGGGTGTCTTCACTTTGGTTCATGTTCCAAGCAGGGGGTGAATCTTCTCGCTCCTTGAGACGTTTGCTCATGGATACCTGAAATTCAACGTGTATTCTAAAATTCAGAGTACCTGATGCCCTGTTTAAAATAAACACACACACAAAAAAACCCCACTTGGAGTTTTTGCTTTGGCAGCAAAATTAAACACATACTAAAATTAAAACAGTTTGAATTCAACAGCAGGTAAAAGGATTGCACATCATGACTAAGTGGGATTTATTCCCGGGATGCAGGAAAAAAACCATATGAAAAATCAATCACTGTGATATACCACAATAATAGCACAAATGACAAAGAGATGGCCATCTCTAGGGAAAACAAAACTTTAAAAAAAAAATCTGTAGGAGATAATGGATATTAACTGAACTTAATGTAATCACAATATACCTATGTAAGTCAAGTCAGTATGCTGTACGCCAAGCATGTGGAACTCACAGGCTAAACACGGGCCAAATAAACGAGGCATGCGGCCCATGGGCCACAAGTCTGACATGCTTGCTGTGCACTTTAAACTCACACAGTTTTGTACGTCAAATATAGTTCAATAAAACTGGAACGTTTTAAACCATGAAAATGTAAGTTTTATGGGGCTTCCTGTCAGCCCTGCCCTGCATGGAAACCCTGGGTCTCAGTGCCTCTGGATAATCTCTGCAGCCCTCTCTGTGCACATGTGCGCTTGCCTCCACACTTCTGCCTTTCACACACATGCGAGCCTCCAGACCTCTGCCTTTCTGATCCCCCTCAGTTTCCGTGCACTCTAGAGACCGTATGAGTCTGGGTTCCCAGGGTCTCACCTGAACTGGGGGTTCAGTGCAGCTGAACCTGGATTTCAGTGCTGTTGGGAGGTTCTATTTTCCTCCAATTAGAGAAAGCCAGTGGCACAGTCAGCGCTCGGTGTGCACACATTTATGTGCCCCCAGACCTCTGTCTTTCTCGGCTTCCCTAAGTTTCCCTGCACTCCTTCCTTTTCACAACAGTCCATATTCCCATATATGAGTCTCACCTGGAACTGGGGTTCAGTGCAGTCAGAAGTGTGGTTCAGTGCAGTTGGGATTTTCCGTCTCCCTCCTGCTAGAGGAAGCCAGCCAGACCCTCCTCCGCCCATCCTCTCCACGAGCTTGTCTCCATACTTCAGCTTTTTACAGCTCCTCTGAGTCTTTGTGAGTCCCTCTCTTTACTTCTAGTTGTAGAATTTTCACTCAGCCAGCTTTCCTGTGGTTCTGGATGGTGTCTGTTCTGTCTTTTAGTTGTAATTTTGAAATTGTTGTGTGAGGCAGCAGTTTAGGTGTTCACCTCTGCCGCCATCTTGGTTTCTGCCCTGCCATAGGCTTTTTGCTCACACTCTTTCCTCTGTCTGTATCAAGTTCTGTTCATTCTTTGAAGCCCAACTCATGGAAGTCTTCTTGTGACCCTCTAGTTGGGACAACTTCCTTTTCATCATTGCTATTACTATCTTCTGTTATTACGCATTTCTTTGAATGGTTCCAGCATTTGATTAATGTCTGTCTTTTTCACTAGGCTGTAAACAATCTCAGTCCAGTGGCTGCCTGTTTTTGCTTATCATTTATTAAGTATTTGTCTCTCAGACTGCGACCAGCGCGGCTAGAGAATGATCTACCAATTCTGAGTGGGGGCGGCTGGGGATTGAGAA
The DNA here is from genome assembly GCA_011751065.1 of Lasiurus cinereus. Taxonomy (NCBI): domain Eukaryota; kingdom Metazoa; phylum Chordata; class Mammalia; order Chiroptera; family Vespertilionidae; genus Lasiurus; species Lasiurus cinereus. The sequence continues at coordinate 15,249,470 of JAAGEH010000452.1, forward strand.
AATGAAAGAAAGAGACAGACACAGAGACAGAAGGGAAAAGCTGGGACCGGGTGGGACAGCTGTCTGCTGATGGAGAGACAGTGACCCAGAGCCGGTGCAGTGTGTTTATTATATACAGTATAATTCTAGGAAGTTTTACTAGAGTTTAAAACAAAGGAAATTATGTGAAATCATGGTTAAAGATGAAGTTGTAATTTTTCATTCTTTGTGGCTTCTTTGTAATGGTTACTCCTGGCTAAGCCCAGATAATTGCGTCCATTCCTTACACCTGGCTGAACTTAGATAATGAAACCCACACCCTGGCTTCTGAGCTAAGAGTCAGGCTGACAAGGTACCTGCCTCTGGCACGGTACATTTCCAGGACATGGCTCTGCTAACACCTCTGGATTCAGCTGACAGTAATTAAGGAAATGCTCCTGTGCCTTCCCAGGCACTCTCTACAATCATTGTCACCCAACAATTAATGTTGAACAAGTGAATGACTGCTGGTTCCATGACAACAGTGGATGGTGCCTCTTTACCATCTTTAGCCACAACCTTTCCTTTGGATGCACTGTAGACCACAGTCCTATTTCTTACTTTCTGGGGCTGCTGTGGAGGAGGAAGCATCTGCCAGCCAAGAGCTTGTGCTCTGGGGGCAGGGAGATATAGGTCCATTTCTGTGCAACCATTTACCAGCTGTGGACCACTATCTCTCTGAACCTCAGTTTCCCAGTCTCTAAAAGAGGGTTACCATTTACCTCATAAGGTTGTGTGTTTGTTAAGTCACACCCAATACATTTAATATTTTTTCCAAAATATCTGGCACACTTTTCATTTTCAAAGTTTTGAATTGTCCCCACAATGTTTTTTTCCCAGCCTTTTTTGAAAAAAAAATCTAGTTCCAATTAGAGTTTGCCCATTGCATTTAGATTATATCTCTTTAGTCTTATTTCATTTAAAGCAGTATACCTGATTAAAAAAGATTTTTTTTTTTTTGCCTCTCATGATAGTGACAATTTTGAAAAGTTCAGGATTGTTGTCTGGTAAAATGTCCCAAGTTCAGCTGCCTCATGATTAGATTCCAGTTAAACATTTTCAGCAATGATCTTGTTTTCTTCTCCATACATTCCACCAGGAGACAGACAAAACCAGTTTATCCCATGATTAATGATACAAATTCAGTCACTTGGTTAAGGTGCCCTTAATGTCACAGAGCTATGATGTGGGATTAAATGAAGGAACATACCCATGGGGTCTGGTCCATAAACTTTACTTCTTGCTTCTTCCCCCTCAACCTTCACTTTCGGGCAAATCACAACATTGCTGACTACACTTTTCCACCACAAATGCCTCTTGGTGGGACTGGTGGTTAACACTAACCTGAGACTACTTAAAAAAAGTCTTATTATGAAATTTTCCATAAAGGTAGGGAGGGTATTATAATGAATCTCAGTGTATTCATTACTCAGTTCCAAAAATTATCACCATTTCACCAATTTGTTTTCTTCCCCTTCCCACCCCCCTTTTTATTTTTCTGGTGCATTTTAAAGCAAATCCAAGATAGCATATGAATTCATACATAAATTCATACATAAATGCATAAATGGTTCATCATTAAGAAACAGGAGCTTTCGCCTTCCTTTTTTCTTTTCTTTTTCCTTCCTTTCTATCACCATAACACCTAACGAAATTGAAGATCATGTCTTAATGTTATCTAAAAACATAATCATATTCAAAGCTTTGAAATTGCTTTGGAGTTTTATCTATTTACGCTTCATTTCTTTTTCCTAATGCACAGGCCCATGAATTTTACAGCTGCCATTTGTGAAAACAGTTCAATTAGGAGTTCTCATTCTGTTGATCCAGTTTGGCAGGTAAGTGCTAATGGTCAATGCACATTTTTGGAGATAGTAGGTATTGGTTCAGTATGTCCAGAAATTGCTGTAGTGCTTCTCAAACTGCATACAAATCACCTGGGGTCATATGAAATTGTAAATTCTGATTTCACAGCTCTGGAATAGAATCTGAAGTTCCACATTTCCCAACAAGCTTCTAGCTAAGGCTGATGCTTGTGGATTTATCATGTTGGTATGGGATTTGCATCACATATTTATTGAGCATCTTCTATGGGGACAATAAGACAGAAATATCCTAGCAGTAGGGGATATAGAAAACAAACATGCACATAAATAACTAAGACAATTTCAGGCACTAAAAGATGTAACAAAGAATTGTAAAAGAATTAAAAGAGCTCTAGACAGGGTTTCTCAGTGGTTAGAGCATTGGCCTGTGCATCAAAACGTTGTGGGTTCAATCCCTGGCCCCATTTGGGGCTCTTACAGAAGGAAACTAATTGATATGTCTCTCTCGTATCAATATTTCTTGCTTTCCCTACCCCCCTTTCTCCCTTCCTCAGTCTCTGAAAAGCAATGGTGGTGGTGGTGGTGGTGGTGGTGTGGAAGGTGGGGGGCGGGGATGGGATCCTCTGGTGAGGATTAAAAAAAAAGAATTAAAACAGACCCTAGTTTTCCACATTGTAATCTTTACCATCTTCCCTTTTTCTCTCTCTTCTCCTTTCCTCTTTCTCCCCTTTTTATTTCTTCTTCCCCTGAACTTTAATTAACACTCAGTGACAACAGGGTTTAAAAAAATCACTCTCAAAATTTGCATGGAACCTATGAGTGAACAGAGATGGAAGCAATTGGGACCCAACATTCTCAGCTTTCTGTGCCTAGGTAATGCTTGTGCCCTATAGATGGAAATTGGATTTTGGAAGGAAGTCCCAATCCAGTCCCCTGCTGTTTGCCATGCCCTAGCCTGATTCTTTTCTTTAAAAAAATCCCTGAGACCCCTCCCTGCACAATTTACAAACCCACCCAAGCTCTGCACAGTGGCTTTGCATATAAATGGCCTGCCCTATCACAGCTTAACCTAACAAACTGCAGCTCTGGTCAGACATTTCCAAAACCTCCAAACCCCAAGCAAAGAGGAGAATTCTGCAGATCTCACTGTAGCTCCTGCTGGGTGACCTCAGACAGTAGCTGACCTGCAGCCCATTGGAGATCCAGAAGCCAGTGTACCTAGTGGTCAGTGTGAGACAACACCAGATTTCAACTCCTCACATCCATAAGTGACACATTCAAGAGGCAGACTCAGTGAGCACCAAAGCCCCACTGAAATAAGTCCTGCCCCCTAAGGGTGTCTCCAGCACAGCAGTTCTTCCATTATAGACACAGAGGGTCCTCACAGCCAATTGGCCTGGAGGTCAATTCCTCCCAGTGTACCAACAGCAATCAAGGCTTAACTACAACAAGACTTTTCACTCAGCCCACACAAAGGGGTGCACCAAGAGTGTCCACCTCAGGTGATAGGGGAGGCTGAACCACTGGGCTCTATTGGTCACCTACCACAGAAAACCACCCCATCAACACAAGGAATCAGCCAAAATGTGGAGACAAACACGTCATGAATGAAAGAAATGGAGGAAAGCAAACTACTAGACATAGAGTTTAAAACAACATTCATAAGGTTACTCAAGGCAAGATGTTTTTAAAGAAAAGAATCAGGGTTGGGAGAGAGAGAACAGATACAGAGGAAAAGAAACATTGATCAGACTGCCATACTACAGCAGGAAGGCAGGGGAGGTTGGCGGGGGTCTGTAAGAGATCAACCAAAGGACTTGTTTGCATGTATATATAAGCATAACTAATGGATATAAGACACTGGGAGGGGGCAGGTGAGGGCATGTACTGGGGGCTAGGGAAGGCAGGAGGGAGGTCAATAGGGGGAAAAAAGGAGACATATGTACTACTATTTATAATACTTTAAACAATAAAAAAAAGAACCTTCTAAAAACCTCTGAGGAACTTAGTGAGACCTTTAAGGATTTTAATGATAATGCCAAAAAAAAAAATGGAAAAGGGCCAGTCAAAAATTAAGCATACACTGTCTGAAATAAAGAATATACAAAAATTCAACAATAGACCAAAGGACCCCAAGAATCAAACCAAAGATTTGAAATAGAGGAAACAAAAATCACCCAACCAGAAAAACAAAAAGAAAAAAGAATCCAAAAATATGAAGATAGTGTAAGAAGCCTCTGGGACAACTTCAAGCGTACCAACATCTGAATTATTGGGATGCTGGAAGAAGAGAGAGAGCAAAATATTGAAGACCTAATAGAAGAAATAATGACAGAAAACTTTCCCTACCTGGTGAAAGAAATAAACTTACAAGTCCAGGAAGCACAGAGAACCCCAAACAAGAGGAATCCAAAGAGGACCACACTAAGACACATCATAATTAAAATGCCAAGAGGAAAAGACAAAGAGAGAATCTTCAAAGCAGGAAGAGAAAAACAGTTACCTACAAGGGAGTACCCATATGACTGTCAGCTGATTTCTTAACAGAAACTATGCAGGCCAGACAGGAGTGGCAAGAAATATTCAAAGTGATGAACAGCAAGGACCTATAACCAAGATTACTCTACCTAGCAAAGCTATCATTTAGAATTGAACAGCAAGGAGTTCATCACCACCAAACCAGGATTATATGAAATGTTGAAGGATATTCTTTAAGGAGAGGAAGAAAAAGATAAAGATAAAAATTATGAACAACAAAATGACAAATACATGCATATCAACAAGTGAATATAAAAATCAAGTGAATAAAAAATCTGATGAACAGAATAAACTGATGAGTATAATACAATCAGAGGCATAGAAAGGGAGTGGACTAACAATTCTTGGGGGGAAAAGGATATGAGGGGTGCAGGAAGAGACTGGACAAAAATCTTACACCTATTGATGAAGACAGTGGGCAGTGGGTAAAGGCATCGGGTGGGGTGGGGAATCAGGTGGAGGGAGCTATGGGAGGAAAAAAGAGGGACATCTGTGATAATATGAACAATAAAGATTTATTAAAGTTAAAAAACAAAAACAAAAAACAAGAAGATTTACTGCCCAGCTGCTGTGGCTCAAGTGGTTGAGTGTCGACCCATAAACCAGGAGGTCAGAGTTCGATTCCAGTCAGGGCACATGCCCTGGTTGATCTCCAAGAGGGGGCAAGCAGGAGGCAGCTGGCCAGATATTCTCATCATTGATGTTTCTATCTCCCTTTCCTTTCCTTTCTCTGAAATAAATAAAAATGTATTTTTTTAAATTAACTAAATTTTCTTGAATAAATATTTCTCTATTTGCTGTATACTCTTAGGACAATATCCATAGACTTTAACTGGTTGCTTTTCATAATTTTCTCTAGCTAAATGTTTCTTTCAGCAGGGAGTTTCAGATGACACTGCTATTGTAAGAGTGTTGTCACCTTAGAGGTTTTCATATCCCCCATAATTTTAGTATGGAAATTTTTATACAGCAAAACTGAAAGGTTTTCACAATGGATACCAATATTCTTCTTACCAGCATTCTACCTGACATTTTAGTATAGGTATTTTATTATATGTCTATCCATCTATCATTCACTCTGATGTATTTTTGGATGCATTGCAAAGTAAGTTATAGACATCAGTAACTCCTAAATTTCTAGCATATGTGTCATTAATTAGAATTCAATATTGTTTTCAATTGCAGTTAGCACTCAATATCATATTAGTTTCAGGTGTATAGTATAGTTTGACATTTCTATAACTTATGAAGTAGAATTCAATATTTGTTTGCATTTTTGAGGTAATATTTACATACTATGAAATATATAAATCTTAAGTACAGCCACTGAGTTCTGACAAATTCATGCACCTAGACAAACCAAACTCCTATCAGGATATGAAACATTTCCATCACCTCATGAAGTTCCCTCGTTTTTCTTCCCCACTCTATCACCACCACTTCTTCCAGAGGCAACTACTGTTAGGATTTTTCCTCATCAGGTTAGTTTTTCCTGTTCTGGAGCCATATATAAAAGAAACTATACAGTATAAACTCTTTCCTGTTAAACTTTTACTTACCCTGATAATTTTGAGAGGCATCCATGTTGGAAGAATCAGTTCATTCCTTTTATTGCTGAATGGTATGACATGGTATGAATTTACCAATTTTTTTTTCCAGTCTCCAGTTGCCAGTCACCTGGGCTATTTACTGGAGGTCTATAGGCAGAGAATTGGCATCTAACTTACCCTTTAAAGATAGATCACTGTGGTTAGTTAGTTAGTGGAAGGTGAACTATAAGGACAGGGCAAGAATAGGCAAGAGAGCAATTGGGAGGCTTCGTCAGTAGTTCCAGTGATAGTTGAGGTTGGTTTGGGTGCACATTGTAGCATTGGAGGTGGTGAGAGGCAGTCTGATTCAGGGTATATTTTGGAAGTCAAACTGATAGGAATTGCTGATGAATAGGATGTGGAAAGTGAAAGAAAAGGAAGAATCAAAGATGACTATTCCCCCAAGCCATTTCTTTAACCATACTTTGCCAACATGATGGTGGAGAGGCAAGCTGGAAACTCTCTGCTTGGAAATTTGGCTAAGAACCAATTGGAAGGCAATCAGTGAGCAAATATTTGCCAAATGCTTCCAGGTGGCACTTAATTAGTTCATATGCTGTACTTATGAACACGGCTCTTCAGAAATACAGCATAATTTGCAGTTTCTCTTGCCATGATAATATCACTGTTAGAAATATAAGTCAACTTAATTTTTGAATCCCTACTTTATTCCCCCTTCCCACCTGTCACCCCACTCAACCCAGCACTTCTGATATTGACTTTAAGATTCAACTTCCCTTCTTTCTCTCAAACAGGAAACTTTTAAATGTCAGTCCTTTCTTATTTGAGTCTTTAAACATGTCACCGTGTTTCTCATAATAGAAGATTCTGTGATTGAACTTTTGTCTAAGTGTTACATAATGAATGAGACCTTTACAAACAGTACAGATGAGATCAAGTTACACTCATTAAACAAGTATTTGCCTATTATATGCTAGAAATCGTGCTAGGCATTGATTATAGTAGAGTGGATAAGACATTGTCTGCCCTCAAAGAGCTCAAAGAATATGTATATTGGAGGGATTTATTATAGCATGACCATTTTTATGATAGTAGAAAGCCTGTACAATGGCACTCAAGAGAGGCTTAAGGATAAAACCAGAAAAAAACTCCCAGAGGAGGTGTTTTCATTGAGAACTGAGGGGTCAGAAAAAAACAAGCCAGAGAGATTGGAGTGAGACAGAATAGGGTATTTTCGTGGGAGAAATAGCACGACCTAAGATCCAGATGTGTACATGGTTGGGCTCGGGTGAAATGAAAATTGGCAAATGACCACTGAGTGAATGAGCAATATGAAATTTAATTTTTATTGTTAGAGCTGTTTGAAAAGGAGGGCGGGATCCAGAGTGGAGTGGGTTGCGGAGGAAGTAGAAGGTGAGGAAACCAAGCTAATGAAGAGAGACAACTTTTCAGAACAGTTGGGCTGTGAACGTGAAGAGGGAGAGGCTAGTAGGTGGATAAGGATATGGGGGTGACAGAGAGGTTGTTGTTTTTTTCCCCCAAGAAGAAAGAAAATTGAGTAAGTTAAAATGTGAGAGTCCTTTGGAGAGAAGTTGAATTCAGAAGTGGGAGTGAATAATAAAAATGTGTAGTTCTTGAAAATGTGAGAGGGGATGTAATCCAAAGCTCTGATGGAGAGACTGGCCTTAAACAGGAGATAGAACATCAATATTGTAGCACAATATCGGAGGGAAGACAGAATGGCAAGAGAGGTTTAGATGCTTACATTGACGAGTTGAGAAGTCTATGTCTAATGGCTTTTCTTTTCTCTGGGAAGGAAGGGAAAGTATGTGGTCTGAAGATGGTTGGGGAAGGTTCTTATGAAGAAGGGGAAAGGGTTGCAGATGACTGTTGAAGTGATCATAAACTGATGTAGGTGATCATAAATTCCTTGTAAAGTAATCTGCCTTTGTGTGATTTTCTCCATTCGGTGTTTGTCTGCTTGGGCTTGGGAGAAAGCTAAGAGAAACCAATGTTGGGGTCTTTGGGGTTATGATTGCTGGAAACAATTCAGCATTTCTCAAAATGGTCTTTTTCAGAGCATTCTCCTAACAGATGTTACTAGGTATTTTGATTAAAAAAAAAAAAAGTCCTTAGTCCAAGAAGTTTGGGGGCACTGCTTTATACTCTATTCTTAATATGCACATGAACATATTTGAAGTTCTGAAGGTCTTAACCCAGTTAAATTTAGAATAGCCAACTTTTTCAAGCTTAGTTGCATCCAGAATACTGTGTGTGTGTATGTGTGTGTGTGTGAGAGTGAATGTGGCATATGTTAAGGCCGTGGTCAGCAAACTGCGACTCGCAAGCCACATGCGACTCTTTGGCCCCTTGAGTGTGGCTCTTCCACAAAATACCTGGGCGAGACTGTTTTGAAGAAGTGGCCTTAGAAGTTTAAGTTTAAAAAATTTGGCTCTCAAATTTCAATCATCGTACTGTTGATATTTGGCTCTGTTGACTAAGTTTGCCAACCACGGTATCATAGTTTGTTTATGATGGGTTAATCAAGAGTTTCCTCCATTCACCTTATCTTTACAGGAGCCTTTATTCCTTTCATTCAGCACATTTACATGATCTGTAGTTAGCCATTTAAATCTACTTTCAATCAATGAATCCCAAATATTCTCCTGAAATGTACCTCATTCTTAAAAAAAAAAAAAGAAATATGTATATTGATTTCAGAAAGGAAAGGGGAGGGAGAGAGAGACAAATGTCAATAATGAGAGAGAATCATTGATTAACTGCCTCCTGCACACCTCGTTCTGAGGATCTAGCCCGTAACCCGGGCATGTGTTCTGACCTCCTGTTGAACCATGACCTCCTGGTTCAACACTCAACCACTGAGCCACGTCGATCAGCCTACTCTGTGTTTCTATAATGTCTACTCTGCCACTCTCTTTGAGATGACTTGAGGGGGGACCAAAAGAGCCCTGGGTGTGGCATCTCCCCAGTCAGGACACTTGTCTGGTAGTGTGCTATTTGAGTGAGACTGAATGTGATTGAATGAGGATGGAAGAGAAATCTATTTGAATCATCAGTTCTTCAGCCTTCATGTATTATTCTCTGATTAAAGAAGGGTTTATCAACAACTGCACTGTTGACATTGTGGACTCGAACATTCTTTGTGGGGGAGGGAGCTTTTCTATGCATTGAGGGAGGTTTAGCAACATTCCTGGCTCCTCCTCACTAGATGCCAGGAACACTGCTACCCCAGCCCCAAGTTGTGACAACCAAAAATGTCTCCAGATATTGCCAAATGTCCCTTGGGGCAGGTATGGGGGTGGGGGAAAGATTGCCTCCAGTTAGAACTGCTGTAGAGAAACTAGATCGGGAAGTTACCGATCTCCTAATCACTATCAGTGTGATCAGCAACGCCGTAAAGGGCTCGTGATCTACTGTTCAGCATCACCTTAATGAAGATGTTACCAGAAATGATGGAAGACAATCCTTGAGAGCCAAGACCAGGTGTTAGCATGATATTCAGAGCTGACATTTAGTGAGTGCCTGCATGTGTGCCAGACATTGCTAAGTGCGCTCTGTGCTGCCATTATTGTACCCACCCTACTGCCGAAGGATCTAAGACATGGAGATGTTAAGCGACTTGCCTGAGCTCCCCCAGCTGATAATAAGTGTCACCTGGGCAATGTAGTTCCAGAGCCCATGTGCTCATGAGCTCATACCCCTTTTGTCATACTGTCCTTCCTGTAACATCTGTACTTCTTCATTCAGTACAAATTCAGCATAGCACCGAGCACATGACAGGTTCTCACAAGACCCTTATTGTTTCCGTCCATATTGACATTGGCATTTAATGGGGCACTTTGCTCCAGATGTCTGCTGCACAAGAGTCCATGCTCAAACATCACTTTCTCAGTAATAACGTCCTTTATCACCCTCTTTATAACATTATTCTCCTTTACCCCTAACTCCTTATCCTAACCTGTAACACATATGATCATATGTTTATTGCTTGTTCTGCCACTCCTCAACGGAAATATAAGCTATATGAAAGGAGGGGCTTTGCCTGTGGTTTGCTGCTGTAGCCATAGCACCTTGCACATATCTTGGCATATAGTAGATGCCCATTTAATGTATGAAATTAGTGAAGACACCCTTTAACAGAAATGCTATATTCAAATCTCCTTACCCTGGTTATTTATCATTACTTTCTCCTCAATACTGCATTTAAAAAGTAACCTTTCTTTTACTGACTGGGAACATTTGTGCAGAAGAGGGGCAAAACCTTCAACAGGTTATTGGAAATCCTAAACTAACGTGTATCAGAGATTTGTTAGCTGACCTTTGTCACTCACATATATTCATTTTAAATTTTGCTTTGCTGGTTTGTGAAAGTAATTCAATAGAAGTCATGATAATAAACATAGTCCATAAAATTAATTTATATTTAGTTTAAATCACATAGTAAATTATAAACTGTATTAAAACTTTTTAAAATCCAACCTGAGGATATGTTTATTGACTTTTAAAAAGAGAGAGGGAGGGAGAAACACTAATGTGAGAAATATTGCCTCCCATATATGCCTAACTTGGGATCAACCCACAACCTAGGTATTGATTGGGAATCAATCCCAAAACCTTTTGGAATATAGGACAATGCTCCAACCAATGGAGCCACCCGGCCAGGGCTATAAACTGTTTTTTTGAGAAAGATGTTACAGACAATATAATGGAAGATTTTTGCACAAAAAATCTCCCTCCCCCACAAGTTGATTTAACCTTCCTATCTCTTTCCATAACTACTATACTTAAGTTGAAAAGAATAGTTTTAATTAACATTTACTAAACTCTTAGCAATTGTTCTCATTATATGGATAATGAAGCCATCTAGTAACACAGTTAAATGACAGTCAGTCAAAGCCCCTTTGTTTCAAAATGATCTTTTTCTCACCCTCCAAAAAACTATCTAAAATGTTTTGACTAATGTCTTAAAAATGGAGGGCTTAGGGTAGGTGCCCAGTATAGTTTTCATAAAAACATCAATTGTGGACCTGAAATGAGGCAGTTCAATCCATTTTGTATAATCTAAACATGAGAGAGCTCATTTCCCCAAACTTGCATATTAGACCTGAGAAATTTAGATAAAATTCCCCCTCATCTGTGGTTAAACATTCTCAGATCCCATGCAGCTATGTAGGCTGAGGAGGCAAACAGATGCCTTTCGGTTGCTTGGATTTAGGGATGGAACAGATGTCTCCAAATTAGGAAGGATGTTTAGCAGAACACCATCTTCTGGGCTTGTCACAGGTTCTCAGCTCCCTAAACTCCCCATATCCACAGTTGGTGTGCTGCCTCCTTCCTCACTGAATTCCAGTGTCAGCCACCTGAGCACATGGACAGGAGTCTAAGTGCACACTGAGTCTTGCTCAACACTGGGTCCGATTTTTAAAGAGGTCATATAGCATGGCTTTATGTTCTTGAGGTATGTCTAGAGTGGCTTGGATTTGGATGTTAGAATAAATTCACTCCTTTAAAGGCCCATATAAATTAACTTCAAAGACTCAGTTGGCAGAGGTAGCTATTTAACCACGTAGAAACATAAGGAAAGATGAAATGATGTTATCTTTCAAATTTGGACAAAATATTTTATAAGTTAGGACTCAGTTAGGAAATATTTTATAAGTTAGGATTCAGAGGTCCAAGGACTTGCAGCTAGATTTAGAGTTTTAGACCTTCTTCCAATGCCTTCCAACCTGAGGACAGCAGCGATATCAGGAGTAAATGGTATAGACACTTGGCATGCCATGAAAAGTCATCTGCCTTGGAGCAAGAAGGTCAACAGTGCTGGTGCCCATTGCCAGGCTGGCCATGGAAGAGTCACCTGGTCACTTGTTTTATATATATCCCATCCCTTGTCCTGGGAGATTCCAATTTAATCATGATCACCAGTCATACTGGGACTGAGGTTCTCTGGCTGGGGGATCAGATTTAAAAAAATCATTGCCCAGACTCTAGAGTGATGCATATGGTATCATTACAACTTATGCCTCACACAAGAAAGAAAGGTCTTGGTTGCTGGTTGTCTACATTCTACAAATTCTTAAGAGGGCAGTGTATCAATTAGTATTGATCAGTTTAGACTTACTTCATCCTCTGACACTGGACATCTTGGTAACTTTTCTATGTGTGGGTGATCCTATATAATAAAAGGCTAATATGCAGCCAAAACCAGTTTGGCTCAGTGAATAGAGCGTCAATCTGCAAACTGAAAGGTCCCAGGTTTGATTCCACTCAAAGACATGTATCTTGGTTTCGGGCACATTCCCAATAGGGGACGTGCAGGAGGCAGCTGATCGATGTCTCTCTCTCATCGATGTTTCTAACTCTCTATCCATCTCCTTTTCTCTCTGTAAAAAATCAATAAAATATATATATTTTAGAAAATCCCCTTAGTGCCTAGTACAGAGCTAAGCATTTAAAATAGGCTTTAAAAAAAAAAGGCTAATATGCAAATCGACTGAACAGTGGAATTACCAGTCGCTATGAGGCACACTGACCATCAGGGGCAGATGCTCAATGCAAGAGTTGCCTCCTGGTGGTCAGTGTGCTCCCACAGCGGGGAGCGGTGCTCAGCCAAGGCTGGTGAGCTCAGCAGCGTTGGCAGGAGCCTCTCCCACCTTGGTGGCAGTGCTAGGGACCCCTCAGGGGATGTCCGACTGCCAGCTTAGCAGGAAGGTGGACGTCCTCTGAGGGGTCCCAAAACCCCCTTCTCCCCTCCCCTCCCTCCCCCCAGTGCACAAATGTGCACCAGGCCTCTAGTAGATAACAAAAGAAAAAATATCTATGGAGATGATTATGCTCTTAGGTTGGGATGCTCTAAGGAGCATTTACTGTTAAGAAAATTAGAAAACATAAAAGGACATTCCAAACAGAGTCTTATTTTGGAATTTTAATGTTAACAGATGGTAGCTTCCCAGGTGAAAATTTTTTATGTAATAGGAAAACACTGAGGAGTAATGCCATGAAAATCAGGCCCAGCCACCCCATAAACTTAAGAGCTTCCTCTGTTGTGGAGAGATTTTCTTTCATATTTGTGATAACGGATAACTGATGTCCAGCCTCCTGGGTAAATGTCCAATCCTGTTCCTCACCCTCTTTTTTAATCAACTGGGAACTCTAAGAGCTCAGAGTTCACATCCCTGAGGAATGGACTGATGGGCTCTTTACTGGAAGACCCATTTCATGTCTCTACCCTTTTCCATTTGGCAAGATATGGACAGAGAAGTTAATGGACTTACTCCACTGATACTGTGTGTTACCATATAGGACCCCAACCACAAAGTCTCTGAGGTACACACAGATAGGAAGGCTAAGGAGAGATGGCAGTATTCCTTCTCCAGTGGTGTAATGTGCCACACACACACAGTTACTGAGCCTCTTTTCTAGACCTGAAGAGAGCTATAAAGCTTCCTTGGCTTGAGCATGTATGGGCACAGCTTAAGCTCACGTGTACACCAGCAGAGACATAAGCAGGGTTCAGACATAAGCAGCTTTCAGTTAACGTGGCTGAGGCTGGTGCCAGTGGGGATGGAGCCTCCTCAAGGGGTCCAGGTAGACAGAAGACCCAGCGACAGGTTTCTCTGCTCTTGCTCAGATCTGACGAGGTGGTAGCCCAGCAAGTCCATGGTATCACCACAGACTCTCTGAAGATGAGAAACCTTTTCATAAGGCAAGGACCAGCGCCAGGCCTGGGAGATATTGAGGGCATCCCTAGAATCTGTTTTGAAGGAGTGGCTACCCGTGCCCTTGCCTCGAGTGATGTTGTGTACCCAGGCCTGGAGGTGTGGCAAGAATTTCAACCCTGCATATTCATACATTCGGGCAGTCTGGGCCAGGGGGTTCTGGACCATGTCTTCATAGCGCACAAGCAGGTAGCGCTGCTTGAGTGCTTTGGGCAAGGTCTGCACAGCGTTATAGATCTCCATCTGGCTTTGACAGATAACCCGCATCACATAGTAGGGTTTCTCATCCTCCTCGAGGTCCTGCTGCTCCTGTCCCATCACAATTTGGCTGTCAATCATGAGTTCTTTTGTGGTGCGTTCTCTGGAATAGAACACCGCCCGGGGGTCCCGAACCAGGTGCACGATGTGCAGATTGAGGGAAGGGTCCCTCAGCAGTGGGTAGAGTACCTGCAGGTTGAAGAAGCGCACCTCCTTGAGCACCACGTGGCTGTAGTTGCGGCAGGCCTTCTCCACCATCTCAAAGGGCTGTTTGCTGCATAGGATCTTGCAGTGAGCCTGCGGTATGATGGTATTCCTTGGGAAGGCGTTGCAGGCAGGCGGGGAACACAGAGCTCGGCTGGTTTCCCACTGGAAGAGGCTGGACTGTATTCGGGGACCAGGTTTCATGTAGGCATCAAAGACGCTCATGTCACACAGAAAGATGGACCGTATCAGATCCCGCACCGCCATATGCAGGTTCCTGGAGGTGCTTTGTGTGAAAGTCATCCAGACGTGCCAGGCAGGCTCCATCAGGTAGAAGACATCTGGGTGCTGTCCAAAAAGCTGCCCCACAAAAGAAGAGCCAGAGCGCCAGGAAGTCAGGACCAGGACGTGCATGGGCTTGGGCTCCTCCCTCGTAGACAGGGAGTTGAAGTTGTGGTTGTACAGGTGGATGTACAGAATGAAGATGCCCATCTGGGAAATCAGGAACAGCAGCAGTGGCCTCATTCTGGGGGGCAGTACCATCGTGCTAAAGTGGAAGACCTTTAAGGAACAAGCAGAAGGGCGGTGTTGGGCTGTTGTTTTGGTGTTTGCTTTCTCTTCCCTCCTCAGCCAAGGCCACCTTCTCCCCTAACCCTACCAGTGAGCAATGCAGAGAGCTGGAGCCTTCTTGCAACCAATTGCCCAAAGCCTCCTCAGAATCAATTCCTATCTCTTGAAATTAGTGTGTCAATAAGTTCTGTTTATTTTAGGCTCTTTACCTCCTCTCTCTTTGTCTTCCTTGTCCATTGTGCTATGAAAAATTTCTAAACTCTGCCAAATTTCATCACTGGAGGGAACAGCTCCACTCTGGCACCCTGGTGACATGCACGTCTTCACTCAGGCCACTAGGCAAAGCTTAACTGCAGCTTTGAGATTGCCACATTATCTTTATCTCAATGAAGCACAGGACTCTCAGTCCCCTGAAGGTTACGGCTGCAAGATACAAAGGTGGACTATATCAGATCCCGCTTTAGTTTGGAGTTAGCGCCTCAATGTCACAGGGTCCCCCTGATTTGGTCTCATCCTATGGGACTAGGAACATGGGGAGCTGACCCAGTGCTGACCTTACATTATGGGTATGTAATAAATTATCTGAAGTTACTTAGATAGAATTGTCTCATTACAGCCAACTCTGTAAAGTATGGCTAGCAAACCTGAGCTGCAGTCATGATACTGTGGCCTGTTAGGGACTGTGCTGCTGCTTGGGGGATGCTGGATCACTTGACACAATCTGCTCATGGCTGGCTCCCCAGTATGGTTGGGCACATTGTGTATTGGGCAACCCTAGGGAATGCTATCTCATCAAGAATTTAAGATATTTATTATTAAAAAAGTGTTCTGGTGGGTAAAAGTAAACTAACTTTGTCTGACAGAATAAGTATATTGGATTGCTTTGCTAATTGTTAGATCCTATATAATAAAAGGGTAATATGCAAATTGACCAGTAGAATGACTGATTGCTATGATGCACACTGACCAACAGGGGGCAGACACTCAATTCAGGAGCTTCTCTTTGATGCACAGTGTCTCCCATAGCGAGAGCGCTGCTGAGCCAGAAGCCAGGCTCATGGCTGGCGAGCACAACGGCGGTGGCGGAAGCCTCTCCCATCTCCGTGGCAGCACTAAAGTTGCCCGACTGATGGCTTCTGAGGGCTCCCAGACTATGAGAGGGTGCAGACTGGGCTGAGGACCCTCCCCGCAACCAAGTGCATGAATTTGTGCACTGTGCCTCCAGTGTTAAATATTTAGAGAAGCGAATTTCACTTTGTGATTTTCTCTAAAGCTCTGGTGGGAATCCTGAGCTAGTCCTGTCACAGTCAGGGCTCGCTTTGTGTGCAAAGACTATGGTCCTCAGCATCATGCTAGAATACTATTCCAAGAGAGAGCTTAACCCTCTTCAGGGGTTAAGATGATTCTGGATCATTTTGGGTGACTTATTGATATAAATAATTATTAAGAGATAAGATAGCCTTGGCTGGTGTGGCTCAGTTGGTTGGGTATCATCCCATGCACCAAAAGATTGCTGGTTTGATTCCCAGTCAGGGTGCATGCCAGGGATGCAGGCTTCATAACCCCAGTGCGGGGCATGCAGGAGGTAGCCAATCGATGTTCTGCTCTCACATTGATGTTTCTCTTTCTCCCTCTCCCTCCTATCTCCCTAAAAATCAATATTTTAAGAAAAAGCTAAAATAGCTTATTACACAAAGGATAAAATATTGAGAGTAGCAAGGTGCTAATTTGCCTATCACTATATAACCCAGAAGTTCTTCCTTCAAGCTTTAATAAAGAAAATACATTTCTAGACAGTAACTGGAGCTGGATTCAGGGTTGCTATTTTCCTGTTGACAGGTCTTATCACAAATTAAAAAAAAAGTTTTTACTAGGTAATAGTCACATGGTTTAAATTGTTTTTAAAAATATCATTAAATATTGAGGGATCACTTCATGAATTATATAAATGTCAAAGCACTATGCTGTTCACCAGAAACAAAACTAAAATCATACTGAATGTCAACTGTAATTGAAAAAATTTAAAAAAAACCCACCACAATCAAGTAAACAAAAATATAAGTATCATTATTATGGACATTAAAGTATCATTATCATGGACATTAAGTCCACAGATTCAGAGTTAAAAGAAGGCTTCCTAAGATTCTTCAGGTAGAACGGAAATAAAGCGGTACTTGCCAGCCCACACCCTTTATTGCCTGTCACTGGGCTCTGTCACATATTGCACGGTAGGCAAGGGGAAATCCTGTGACAGGGAGTTGGGTCTGTGGAGGAGGCCTAGTCATCAATGAGAAAACTTCTAGAGCTGTTTGTAAACACAGGAAAAGACATACTTTTTAAAGAGGCCACCGTTTTGTTCTGGGGGAAAGAACACCTACAACGTTTATCTAATTAGTTGGTGTGTTGTCATCCGTCAGTGAAAAGTCTGCTTCTAACACCTGTCCTCCATCTGCCCATTTCCAAACTTGCTCCCAGATAGCAACTGAGTTCATTTATTATGTCCTTTCAGTTGCTTTTTTTGCATACAGAAGAAAATTCAAATGTATATGTGTTCTTCATTTTTCCTTCTTTATAATGCAAAAAGTAGCAAGTTAATCCAACCTCGCTACACCTCACTTTTTCACCTTAACAGTATGTCTTGGAGAGCTTCAGGGCCATATGTAAAAGGTTTCCTCAGTCTTTTTTATCACTAGAATAGAACAGAATACTATTGTGTGAATATACCACAAACCAGTTTCCTCTTTGAGGGACTTTTGGATTATTTGCCATTTCAAAAACCTCAATAATGATCTTTATATTCAAACATCATTACTCATGTATGTAAGCTGATTCCTCAGCAACAGAATTGCCAAGTCAGAATACAGATGTAAGTATCTTTGATATCTATTGCTCTTAAAGCCTTCATACTGGTCATAAGCCATGCTGTAGGACCAGAGTTTCAGAGATTCTAGGGAGTGGAGTTCCGAGGAAGAATTGGACAGCCACAGAGGTGACATTGGAGTTTATAGTAGAGCATTCTTGGCCAGTTCATGGGCTTCCCATGGAAGTCCCCTGAACCTTCTGGGAAGTATGCAATGACCCAAGCCAAACCTGGTGTGTCGGTGGCACAGAAACCCCTCTCTATCACTCATTACAACAATGCATTTCCTCTGCATGTGCCAGAAGGAGCCAGCGAGGATCATCCCTCCTTGGTGGCCAAAAAGTGCTTTGCTATGTGCGAGGGAAACGCCAATGAGTGATAATCCCTGCCTTGGCCCTTACGGTTAGAACAGGAACAGCGAAGATGTGCCTCTAGTCCTTTTCAACTTGAGCCCAAGTGGAAATGATTAGAAACTAGGCCATTATTGATAATGCTCCTACCCCTCAAAGACTGAAGAGGTAACTTTAGCTAGAGATGTTCTCCCAAAGGCAATGTGAGCATGACGAAAAGTTTGGAACAAAGATAGGGAACAATGGAGCAAAAGAGAGGAAAGTGAAGAAGAGAAAAACTTGACCTGTGCACAATTATAAGGAAACTGGGATAGAATTTTATAAGCAGGGCCTATCATCAGTTCAGGGAAAGGCTAACCTTTCCTTGGGATTAGACAAGTCAACTTTTCAAGGTTACCCCTTTCCTCCCCATAATCCCAGCTTTGAGCCAACTCGGTGTCCTTTGTGGGCTCCAGAGCTCTGAGCCCTCCTTGCGGGCCATGGCTCCTGGCCTCTTGCCCCTTCTCTTCCAGAGCTGGAGCCAGGCCTTCTGACTCTGTCCCCAGTTGTCCTCAGAAGTTAGTCATTCTTGCTTCTCAGGAATTCCCATGGGAAGCCTTTGACTTCTTTCTCTTTTTTCTTTCCATGGGCACTTTCCCTGGCCAGAAAGAAAGTACCTTTTGTCAAGTGAGTTCCATTTCATCTCTGGGATTGAGGCACATCCTAGATCTAGGCAATATGATGGGCTGACCAGAACTGCTAGGAAATGCTTTAAGGTGCATCTTGGGCAAAGCTCATCTCTGCAGAGACTGGAATAAGTGGTAGAGATGGACATTCTTTTTTTAACTGGGGATTTTTATTTATTTATTTTTTTATAGATTTGAGAGAGAGAGAGAGAGAGAGAGAGAGAGAGAGAGAAGAGGGGGGGGGAGGGAGAGGCAGGGGGACAGAGAGAAACATCGATGTGAGAGAGAGACATTAGTCAGTTGCCTCTTCTAGTCACCCTGACCAGAATCAACCCGCAACCTGGATATGTGCCCTGACCAGGAATTGAACCCTCAGCCTTTGGTGTACTGACGACGCTCCAACCCACTGAGCCACCCGGACAGGCGAGAGGGACATTCTTGAGACCCTGGGAGAAGCGAGATGACGTGGCTCCTGAAGAAAAGGGAACCAGCAATCTCTTCTAACCTAGCCATTACCTTTCCCCGATTGTTCTGCACTCATCTCCTCTGTAGTCCTTGGTGTTGATAAGCATTTTTAGGAAGTCTGTGACTGCCTCCCTCTCAGAGTCCCTGCTCCACCTTCCCAAGTGTTCTTTTCTGGCTGTTCAGGTGCATGCTTGAATCGCTGTTGTCTGAATCCTATGTCTGCTCATTTCTAGCCTGGCTTTGCCAGTAAGCAGCCTCTTTCTTCTGTTCCTCAGCTCTCCCCATCAGCCACTGCTGCCCCAAACTACCCTTTTAAAGTGCAAATCGGTCACTCCCCTCCTTAAAATCCTTCAACAACTTTTGGGAGGAAACAGAGTTTACACCCCAAATTATTTATGCCTTTTGGAATCTTGATTATTTTAAGTTCTTTTATTTTATTTTATTTTTTATTTTTTAAAGAAACAGAGACTCAGAAAGAACTTTTAGCCTTTTCCCTAACTGAATAAAATCATTTAGCTAGAAGACCTGCTTCAGGCCAGGAGCCTCTTACTGACAGAAAGCTGTAGTTTGCTATAAACTAAGTATGATCAAAGTCCTCTCTGTGTCCCATTGTTAAAGATGTCCCAGCAAACACTTACATACTAAATGTTTGCTTTTCCATCTTTTTTTTTAATGGTGCTGTATATATTTATTTAAAAAAAAACCCACACACACCCATGCATATAATTGGACCTGTGCAATTCAATTCCATTTCAAGGGTCAGCTGTGTTTGTCTTTTTTCAACTGACTTATTTGCTTAGCATAATGTTCTCGAGGTTCATACATGTTGTCAGGATTTCGTTCTTTTTTAATTTTTTAAAATGTTTTTTATTGTTGATAGTATTACAGATATTTCCCATTTCCCCCACCCGCCTTCCTCACTTTCCTCCCAATCCCTATCCACCCTCCCCCCCACCCCCCCAGGTCTTCACTGACCTATTGCTTGTCTCCATGGGCTATGCATGTAAGTATATAAGTTCTTTGGCTTATCTCTTCTGGTCCCCCAACCCCACATAGAGGTATGTCAGTCTGTTCCTTACCTCCATGCTTTGGGTCTTATTTTGTTGTTCAATTCATTCTGCTCATTAGATTCCACAAATAAGTGAGATCATGTGATATTTGTCTTTCTCAGATTGGCTTATTTTGTTTAGCATAATATTTTTCAGATTCATCCATGCTGCCCCAAAGGGTAAGAGAGTCCTCTTTTTTACAGCTGCATAGCATTCCATAGTGTAAATGTCCCCCAGCTTTTTTATCCATTCATCTACTGATGGGCACTTGGGCTATTTCTAAATCTTAGCTATTGTAAATAACGCTGCTATGAACATAGTGGTGCATATGATTTGTGTTTCTGATTTCTTGGGATATATTCCCAGAAGTGGGATCACTGATCAAATGGGAGTTCCATTTTTTTTTATGTTTTGAGGAAACTCCATACTGTTTTTCATAGGGGCTGCACCAGTCTGCAATGAGACCATCAGTGCACTAGTGCTCCCTTTTCTGCACATCCTCTCCAGCACTTGTTTGCTTTCCCATCTTTATGTGAATTACCTTCCTGCCTGTTGAAGTCCTAACCACAACCCCTCCAGCTCCCTTCTCCTTAGCTCAAGATGGCATATAAGCCTTAACTGCCCAATCTGTCTTTGGGCCTCACATGCTTATGGAACCCCCTATGAAAATGTGGTCATTTTCTCCTGTTAATCTCTCTCAGGTTAATTTGATTATTAGTTCAGCCAGAATTTAAAACTGATAGAAGGAAAAATTGTTTTTCCTCCCCCATACTTTCCAACCCGTACAGGATTAAGTCAAAATCCCTGTCTTGTACCCGGGGTCCTTCATGATCTGAGCTTTGGTTACCTGTCACTCCCCTCCTTTTGGTATCATAGGCTCCAGACTTTGCTTTCAGTTCTTCCCAACTTGACCTGCTATGTAGAAGTCCCGAGACATTTGCAAGACAGTTCCTCCCTCAAGATTGTCCACATAGCTGCTTTCTCCCTGAAAGCTATCTCCCTTCCTTTAAGATTTAGCTGTTCCCCAAACTTTCCATTAGCATCTACCTCTCATTCTATAGTGAATGGCTATAGATGAATGTCTCCCGCTGGTGGTTGTAACTTAAGGGTAAAGTGTATGTCTCATGTTATTTACAGGTACATAAAACTTACAAGTGACTAGGGCTCAACAAATACTTGTTGAGTAAATAAATAGTTGACTGTGGGAAGAAGCAGTTATTACCACAAAGCAGATAACTGAACAAGATGCATAAAAAAACAGACTCTTGTCCTTTTCTAAACTGCACATGAATGTCTCTTTAGTACCAATTACTAAAATTTAAGTGATTCCATTGAGTACAGAGCACAGAACCTATACTGTCTTAATTGCATGGAGCAAGATATTAATAATACAAACATCAGAGGCATAGGTGCAATCCAATATGGAACAGTTAACCTCACTCCAAAAACATAGTTACTATACTGAGCATGGATTAACTAAAACTAGGGGGAAATTAATATCATGTTAAGAAACATTTATTAATAAGAAATAAAAGCCCTTTTGCAGAGCAACAGAGTACTCAGCTCTGTTAGTAAAAGAAGAAAAAAAAATCTCAGCATATCCCATCATCAAAAATTTAAAAACATGTTGCTCCAATGATGGACAAGTGGTATCATGTTGGCACACAAAAAACACTCCGTCACTGAAGAGTCATGAGAACTTTAGGCACAGGGACCGTGAGGCACCAGATTGAGGACTCCATCCAGCAGCCTTATTACAGAGGGCTGAATTACAGATGTCCCCCAAATCGGTACCATGTAGCCTTTTAGGAACAAAATAAATCTGAGTGAAAAACAGACAGATATCAACATTTGAGCCTGGTATTCTAGCCACTGGCACATTCCTAACTTAGATTCCCAGTGAGATTACGCCTCTCCAACCAGGAGTTGTAGAAGGTGGAAGATATTTGCACAAACAGAAGAGAGAGAACAAATAGAGCAGAGCTGGGTTGAGGAACCAACACCCACACGTACAGCTGTAGGCTTGGGAAACCTGCGGAGATAAGCACCGGGGCACAGGTGTCCATGTGGTAAGAGACTGTAACTAGATGGAAAGGACCAGGAAGACGGGACCTGGGTCCTTGCCATTGCTATGTCTGTAGTGCCAAAAACAGTGCCTAGCACACAAAAGGTGCTCAAGACACATCTGTTGAATGAATGAATGAACGAATGAACGAACATTTATAAAGCATTTTTACTGCTTAAAGTGCCCTTATTGATCCGGTTGGTAAGAAAGACGGAGGCCAGATATTTTTATTTTGCACATATAAAAGTATTTCAATTCCAGTTAGAAATTCCAGACTTGTCCGAGGCTGTATAAGATAGAGATCTCTTCTACTTTGGCTGACGTGCTGATCTCATAACTTAGTCTTATTTTCCATGCGTATGGCACTTCACAACTTTGAAAGCTCTTTTAGCCACAGATATAACCATAAGCCAATGAGATATACAGACATACCTCGTTTTATTACACTTTATTGCCCATCACAAATACTGTGATTTTTTTTATTGTTAATCCTCACCCAAGGATACTTTTTTCCCATCAATTTTTAGAGATAGTGGAAAGGAGAGAGGGAGGGGGAGAGAGGAAGAGAGAGAGAGAGAGAGAAAGAGAAACATCTGTGTGAGACATGTGAGTTGTTTGTGTCCTTTCCCCTTACCCCCCTGTACATGCCTCGACCCTGGGATCTGAGCAGAGATACAATCTGCAATCTAGGTATGTGCTCTTGACCTGGAATCAAACCTGCGATCCTTCGGTGAGTGGGCCAATGCTCTAACCACTTAGTAACACCAGCCAGGGACAGATACTGCATTTTTTTTTAAATTGAAAACAAGACCTTCACCAGTAAGAAGATTACAGCTTGCTCTATTGTGAGACCCGCTTGATTGCTGTGATCTGGAACAGAACCTGAAATGTCTTTGAGGTACGATTGCATAGGACAGTGGTGGTCCACACCCCAATTTTTTTTAGAATAAGCAAACTGAACTTTGATTAATTGATTTAGTGGTGAAAATAGTCTTGCCAGAACCAGAACTCAGGTCTTTTGGGTTCCAGGTCCCAGACTGTTCAATTATCACACTACCCTTCACCTTAGTTAGGGAAAACCTGAGGCTCCCTGAACCTCTGGTCTGCCGCTTCCCAGCATCTGCACAGCAAAGCCACAGGAAGTACAGAGACCTGAGTTCCAAAGCAGGATCTGAACAAGTTAGATGCTTCAGGGGACTGGCTACAAAATACACATGAAAACAGCCCTGCTAGCATTCCCGGCTCTTTCAGACCCTCTTAGGGATGGAGCCATGTGGATGGAGGAGCTACTGGCAGGAGCTTGCGTTTTCTCTGGGTGATTCTCCAGGTGAGTCTTTTCAGCCTCCCCCCCTCCCCCCGGTATGTTATCACTGACCTCCCAGTTTAGCCGACCGGGTGACCTGACACCCACTCCTGTGGCCCTGGGATAACGGCCCTTCTTTGGAGCAGTGTATACAGAAAAAGCTGCTCTTACCTTGTTAATGGCTTAAGCTTCTCCAACTGCTCTCCAGGCTCACTGTTAGCCAAGCCCGCAGCTTTTCTCCTCTGACTCACTCTCTTCTCCTCTGACTCACATTCCTCTCCTCCATCTCCTCCCCCTCCTCCCCCTCCTCTTCCTTCTCCCCCTCCTCTTCCTCCTCCCTTTCTTCCTTCTCCTCCCCACTCCTCCTCCTCCTTCCATTTTGCATACCCATCCCTTCTCAAAGGAAATTCCACTGCCCTCTTCCTTCTGCCAAAGAAATGACCCACCTTCCCTGGCAGGGTTGAGAAAGCTTTGATTCCCAGAGAGCCTTATGAGGCCGCAGGGGTGGGGAGACTGAGGTGGGCTGGAGAAGATCCTGGAATGCTCACTCCTTTAAGCAGCTGAAAGGTTAATGCCCTTAGGGCAGAGTGAAAACCAGAGGGGGATCCTGGAAAACTGGGAGCTGAGGTTGAAAGCAAATCATCCAATAGTTAGAGCCAAAATGCCACAGAATATGAAACCTGTCTTCTATCTTAACCTTATCTCTTGCAAAAACAAAGATTGGGGGTGATGAGAAAGTGATGTCTGGATTGCATCTGACTGCTCACTCATGTTATTAAGGGGGTTAACTTTTTCTTTTTTTACTTCTGTATCATATTCAACATCTCTGTCCTTCTTGCAGGAAGTAATAACTAGATGTGTTGCCTAAATGTAAAATCTGCATATATGGGAGGACATAGAAGCATTGGCATTTAGTTGGAACGTAGGAAAATAATTTTGTCCCTCAAGAAAAAAAAATAACATAAAAAAATATAGCTTCTTACTAGCTACATGTCCTTGGGGAAATTGCACAGCTACTCTAAGCTATTTTCCACGATTGTTGTGAGTGTTAAACAATAGATGAGAAAACTCTACAACATGTGTACAAATACATGTAAATTGTGGCGGAGTGTATAAAAGTCACAGACTTTGGATTCTGACATTCGGGCAAGTCATTCCACCTCTTTCAAGCCCTGGTATATTGGTAAAAATAAGTTGTAAAATATCAGTGTGAAATATATATTCACCTTACAGAATTTTTGTGAGCAGTTATGATTGGATTAATGCATATAATGTGATATTATGATAATAATGAGTTAAAAAGTTATCAAATAGTACCTATTTCTTCTTACACAGCTGCTGGCTCATTTTCCAGGCTTGAAACAGAGAGCAGGCAAAGTTGTATGAGTTCTGGAGTAATCTAGGAACTGTCTTCACTGGTTTTCATCAGCTGAGCTCCCAAAGGCCTTATCGCTGGCACAGATGACCAGGCCTGTGGTGGTTCCTTGTTTTGATTTCAATTGTGTGGCCCTTCCTCCCTCCTTATTTCTCTCTAGTGGGGAGGAGAGAAATGTCTCTTCCTGTGTACTATGTGCAGGATATAACTTGAAGAGCCAGAAGTGGGCAGTTGGTGATTTTATTTTTATTCTCATATTTTTATTTTCAAAGTAGTACTTGCTGATTATTAAAAATTTTGAAAAATACAAAATGTATAAGGAAGACAATATAAATTCCTTTATATTTTGCTAACCAGAGAAAGCAATTATTGATCTACCCTCCCACACACACCCTCTCCCCCACTTCACGAATGCAGACATCTGTGTAATTGAGATCACACTGGAAAATATAGGCTTGTTTTCCCTTGGTCTTTATTTTAAAATATTTACATTATGAAAGTAGGGTGTAAAGGTACAATTTAACTAATATAAAGGCACTACCACTTTTTAGAAAAACTTTTCTTGTTTTTGTTAAAACTCACCTGAGGATATTTTTCCCATTGATTTTTAGAGAGAGTGGAAGGGAGGGAGGAAGAGAGAGGCACTTGGTCTGGTTGTCACAGGCATTGGGGGACAAGGAATTCAAACTCCTGTCCAGGTATGTGCCCTTGACCAGGAATCTGCCCGTGACTCTTTAATATTCAGGCGGACACTCCAACCACTGAGCAATGCCAGCTGCTAGCCATGGCAATTTCTCGTTTTTCTTTCTGGTTTATCACCTTAAGCAATTCAATAAACAATTCCTCAGTTTGACCTTTATTACCTAGAATCATGCCCCATATATTCTTTTCTGCTTTGCTTTTTAAATTTTCACATTATCCTTAGAAGATTCATCATATTATTACATAGTTTTTTTTTTTAATTTTTTTTATTACTGTACTAGAGGCCAGGGGCACAAAATTCATGCACGGGTAGAATTCCTAGCCCTGGCTGGCAAGCAGGACCAATTAGGGCCTTACGGCTGCTGGCCAGGGCCTTCCTTCATTCTGAGCTACCTCCTGATGGTTAGTGCACATCATAGTGAGCAATGGTACTCCCAGTCTCCTGGTCTAACTTCCATGGGGACATTTTGCATTTTAGCCTTTTATATATAAAGACTAGAGGTCCGGTGCATGAAATTTGTGCAAGGAGAGGGGCTCCCTCAGCCCAGCCTGGGACCCTTTGGGGCATGCCCAGTTGCTGGTTTAGGCCTGATACTGCAGGGATCGAGTCTAAACTAGCAGTCGGACATCCCTATCACAATCTGGGACTGCTGGCTCCTAACCCTTCTGCCTGCCTGCCTGACCACCCTGCATGCTCCCTTCCTGGTCTGATCGCCCCTAACCACTCTGCCTTGGCCCTGCTCCTGGGACCCAGGCTTCTCTCTGGCCAGCTGTGGGCACCTGGGACCTGGCCGCTTTGCCCAGGCCGGCCGCAGCCACAGGCGCCCAGGACCTTGGGCGGCCTCACCCGGGCCTGACTTTGTCAGGAAGCAGTCTGGAAGACATCCAATCTGATTAGCATATTACCCTTTTATTAATATAGATAACATTCCCAGTGTGAATATGCCACGATTTGTCCATGATGTTGTTAATGGACAGACATTTGAATTGTTTATGGTTAAGAGCTATGACTATACATTCTAGACATGTCTCCTGACATGTTTCCATAGGGACATGGGAGGGGGGTTAGCTTTGATTTTTTTCAGTTCACGCTGTATCATAATCATGTACCCATCGCAACAAATATTTGTGGAAAACTTTACTTTGAAAGGATTTACTATATGCCAGTATTCTAGTGCTCTATTATTAGACATTTAGATTGTTTTCAATTTTTCTCCTATTACATATAAGTCTGTGAGGAATACAGTGATCTCAATAATTAACTAAGCAACCAGCAGAATCTTCAGTACAAGTAACTGCCCCATCTCTTACCTTCCATGTAATATCACTGATCTTAGCTCCTTTGGTCTGTGATTTATAAATCAGGAAGAACTATTGGAAAGGTTGGGCTGGAAGCAGCCATTAGAAAAAGGAGTTCATAGTAATTAAAAATCCAGGGTATCCAAAACAAAAGGTATTCTCAGTAAGTCAGTATGGAGCATGAAGACCATGAAAGAGGACAATTACAGCCACTGTTTGTTCAGAACTTGCTACAAGAGAGGTACTGTGCTTTACACATGGTTGGATATCGTATTCAGTCTTTCCCATGACCTTACGGTGTATGGTCCACATTTTCCAGATGATAGAATGGAGGCCTAGAGATGCTAAATAATAGATCCAGTTTTATGGCATACGGTGTAAAGTCTGGACTGAACCCCAGCTGTGGGATCAAAGTCCAGGCCTATTCAAGCAGTGCTATTTTCCTACATTATTATGGAGCGGGACTATTGAGTATATTCCCTTTTATTGTGCTACTGAAAACTGTCAACATGCAGGGCAGAACTCTTTCTAATGGTAGGAATAGAAATTTGCATATTAGCCTTTTATTATATAGGATATACACTGAGTGGCCAGATTATCATTCAGAGATCATAATAATCTGGCCACTCAGTGTATAAGTCTAGAGTTCAAGCTCACTTTGACCAATAGGACATTTTTAAGCAGAGACATAGAAATCCTTTGTGCTGTTAGGAGTGCTCTTCCTCTTGTGTCAAAGCCACTGCCATGAGGGTGAGGACACATAAAGCAGAGTTGAATCAGCATAATGAGGCTGTCCTAGATCAGCCCCGCCACCTCCCAAACCAATGGCACCCAACCAAAATCAGCAGAACTGTCTAGGCAACCACCGCAGATACCTGAGAAATTAACAGTTATTATATAACACTGAAGTTATGTGGTTGGTTGTTACTGTAGCATTAGATAATGAATACAGAGTCCCTTGGGCATAGCTCTGTCACAAGTGTTAGCCCTGTCTCTCCAACTAATGGTGGGGAGTCCCTGTAGGAAGGGCCTTTTTCATAGAAGGATGCTAAGTGAAAACTTGTGAAAGGAATGAATGAATGAACCTTTGTTCAGTCTTTAAGAAGGAACTTTAATGCTTTGCTCACAGCTGGTGCAGAGTTCCTCATAACCAAACAGCGTAATCAAATGAACCCACCCACAGAAAACCTGGTTCAACAAGGTATGTGAAGCTACAATATAAATAAATCCTCATCACAGATTAAGGTGCTTTTCTTCCTCAAGTACAACAGTCATTTCTTAAACACAGGGTACTCTATTTTATATTCTATTAATACTGAATAGATTAGTTCAAAGGTAATCTAAATCCTATAAGTACACTTTAAGGGGTAGAGTGCAAATAAGTGGATATGACTCAGTCTAGATATCCTTACTATTATCTTCAGTACACAATACCAAACCATTACTGATATTTCTTAATAAAGTCAAGAAAATTGAATTGCTATTAAAAATGATATTTATATTAACATAAAAATAAGAGAATTTTTACTAGGATTCTGCAGAGGAAAATATATCTAGTAGCCTAGCCATGTATGGGGTGGGATGGTGAGAACATCATTCTTATTAAAGGCCAGCAGTTGGTTCATCAGCCGCATCTTCCTGCGCAGTGCCAACTGCAAACCTCAGACACCATGGTGAAGATCACAGTGAACAGATTTGGTCATATTGGGTGCCTAGTCACCAGGGCTGCTTTTAACTCTGGCAAAGTGGATATTGTCACTATCAGTGACCCTTTCATTGACCTCAAACACATGGTCTACTTGTTCCAGTATGATTCTACTCAAGACAAGTTCAAAGGCACAGTCAAGGATGAGAACGGGAAACTTGTCATCAATGGAAAGTCCATCTCTGTCTTCCAGGAGCAAGATCCCGCCAACATCATTATTATTTTTTATTTAATAAATATTTATTGTTCAGTTTATTCCTTTTGTTTCTTTTCCCCCCCATAGCTCCCCTCCACCCAGCTCCCTCCCCTCCCTCTACCCTTATCTCCTCCCACATTGTCCTCATCCATAGGTGTATGCTTTTTGTCCAGTCTCTCCCTGCACCCTCCCTCACCCCTTTCCCCCTGAGAATTGTCAGTCCACTCCCTTTCTATGTTCCTGATTCTATTATATTCACCAGTTTATTCTGTTCATCAGATTTTTAATTCACTTAATTTTTAGATTCATTTGTTGATAGATATGTATTTGTTCCTAATTTTTATCTTTACCTTTTTCTTCTTCCTCCCACCAACATTAAGTGGGTGGTGCTGGTACTGAGCATGTTGTGGAGTCCACCGGTGTCTTCAATACCAGGGAGAAGGCTGGGGCTCACTTGAAAGATGGAACCAAGAGTGTCATCATCTCCGCCCCTTCTGCGGATGCCCCATGTTTGTGATGGGTGTGAACCATGACAAGTATGACAACTCCCTCAAGATTGTCAACTGCTTGCCACCGCCCCCCCTCCTCCCCGGCCAAGATCATCTATGACAGCTTTGGCATCATAGAGGGATTCATGGCCACAGTCCATGCTGTCACTGCCACTCCAAAGTTTATGGATGGGCCATGTGGCGTGATGGCCAAAGGGCTGCCCAGAGCATCACCCCTGCTTCTCCTGGTGCTGTCAAAGCTGTGAGCAAGATTACCCCTGAGGGCCGAGACCGGTTTGGCTCAGTGGATAGAGCGTCGGCCTGCACACTGAAAGGTCCCTGGTTCGATTCCTGTCAAGGGCATGTACCTTGTTTGCGGGCACATCTCCAGTAGGGGGCGTACAGGAGGCGGCTGATCGATGTCTCTCTCATCGATGTTTCTGACTTTCTATCCCTCTCCCTTCCTCTCTGTGAAAAATCAATTAAAAAAAAAAAAAGATTGCCCCTGAGGTGAATGGGAAGCTCATTGGGATGGCCTTTGTTGTCCCCACTTCCACTGTGGATCTGATCTGCCACCTGGAAAAAGCTGCTAAATACAATGACATCAAGAAGCAGGCGTCAGATGGTCCCCTTAAGGGCATTCTAGGCTATACTGAGGACCACGTTGCCTCCTGCGACTTTAACAGTGACACAGTGGATCCGCCTTCAATGCTGGAGCTGGTATTACCCTCAAGGACCACTTGTCAAACTCATTTCCTGGTATGACACTGAATTTGGCTACAGCAACAGGGTGTTGGACCTTATGGTCCACATGGCCTCCAAGGAGTAAGAACCCCCTGGACCACCAGCCCCATCAAGAGGAAGAGAGACCCTCAGCTGCTGGAGAGTCCATGCCTCAAATCGGACCTTCCACACACTGAGACTCTCCTGACCTCCACAGTTTCCATCCCAGACCCCCTGAGGAAGGGAGGGGCTGGGGGAGCCCTGCCTTGTCATGCACCATCAATAAAGTTCACTGTATCCCCTCCCCCAAAAAGGTCACTGATCACATGTATAGCATGTTTGGGGATATGAGCAAAATTAATTTTGCTAAAGAAGAGGGCTTCTGCAGAGAAATAGTAAAAAAGGCTGGAAGTAACTAATATGTGCTAATTACATCTAAATTTTCTTAAAAGGCAGGGTATGGCAGGGAATTATGAAGCCAAATAAGTGGAAATCTGAATATATGATCAGGGGCATTTTAAAATTATATTTTACTCAGCAGAAATGTTATAACTTTTGATCAAGGGAATGGCAGTATGGTATGGGAAGGTTTTTTTGCAGAAAAAGTCATATTAAATAATTTAATACCAAAATACTATTAAATAATTTAATACCAAAATACTATTATGCAGATACTATTTCCATTTATTTCTAAATCACATGTCTCATTAAAGTGTGGATTTATGTTGGATACAAATGACCAAGGAATTATTTTGAGATCATAGGTTTGCTCCTTTCTTCCTGTCAGTAATTTAGCATATTATCCATTCATTGGGAGTCCATGAATTATTCCTCCCACTCTCCACATCCTGCTGGTCCAGTTCTGTGAAAAACGAATTATAGCCAGGGGTGAAGGTCAAGAGTAAGAATGAATGAGACCCCACATAGCCAAAACCAGAATCAACATTAGGATAAACTGTTCTAAGTGCCTTTTCCAAGAGCACACCTCACCTGAGTTGTGGTACCATTTACCTTCTGGGTGTGAAGGTGTCATTTTGTCCATGAAAGGTGTTTCATAACCCATTAATTTTATTTGCCACATGGGTATCACTATTCTTATTCGAGTTGAATTTAGATCAGGACGTATAAATATCCAAAGTTTTACGTCCTGTTAATGATAGAAGAATGTCTTTTCACACTCCATTCCTCTATACCTGTTTTCTCTAGAATGTTCTCTCCATCTTACCCCCATTCCACCTTAAAAACTTCTATTCAGCCTTCTAAACCCGATTCAAACATGCCCACATAAACAAAAACTTGAGAATAAATGTATTGATAATATTTAGATTTCTTCCCAGCTCCAAAATGTAAGGGTTCTCTGCTTGGAAAGCAGTTTGGGTCATATATAACTTGTGGAGGTCCGGGGCTCAGCAGTGAGCATCGACCCATGAACCAATTCCATTCCCAGTCAGGGCACTTGCCAGGGTTGCGGGCTCGATCCCCGGTAGGGGGCCTGCAGAAGGCAGCCAATCAATGATTCTCTCCCATCATTGATGTTCCTATCTCTCTTTCTCCCTCCCCTTTCCTCTCTTTAAAGTCAATAAAAATATTTTTTTAAAGAATAATTTCTTTAAAAAATCTGGACATATACTGTAAACTTAGATATACCGATGTGGTATATACTGGATAAACTTTATATTTTCTGTTCATTTGCTGGTGTTTAAATTTGCTGGTGATTTCTTTGTGCTCTTGCCTTGTTTTCCTGGTATTTTCCCAGTCTGGTGCATTTGGAGAAAGGAGGTCAGTGTAGGTGCTATTCAGACTCAGGTCGCTTATTTGCTGTCAGATCTTTGGCAAGTCTTGATGACCCACACCTATCGCAGAAGAGTAACGCTTGTCTTTATGGGAGGGAAACACAAGACCCAGACAACAAAGCCTTTTAAAAAGTTAAAAGTCCTCTTTGGGGTCCTGGCTAGTTCGGGTCAGTTGGTTGGAGCATTGTCAGCTTCTTTTTATTTTTATTACATTCAAGCTACCTATAGGTATGGCCACACTTGAGACCTTAGATTCACACCTACTCCTTTTTAGTAAAGAAGACTGTTGGTGCCTGGCCGGCATGGTTCAGTGGTTGAGCATCCACCCACGAACCAGGTCTCAGTTCGGTTCCTGGTCAGTGTACGTGCCCAGGGTTGTGGGCTCAATCCCCAGTGTGGGGTATGCAGGAGGCAGCCGATCGATGATTATCTCCCACAATTGATCTCTCTTTCTCTCTGAAATCAATAAAAATATATTTTAAGAAATAAGATTGTTGGATTTTCATTGATAGATCTCTACCCCAGATGTCTGTAGGTTTATGTGGGGTTATTTGTTGCCTCTCAGGAAGGGTCTTTCAGGCTTCCAAGGAGAGAGTATAAGGCCTGGTTGATAGCGTTTGAGATCCCGGTGGGAGAATAGGGCTGGGCAGTGGTGAGGCACTGTGGTGCTTCTCTGTTCAGAATGCAGACTTTCATTCATCTTCTTGTTTTCAATCCACTGCTTTAATCTGGCTCTTTGCTGTTTTCTCCCAGAGAATAACCCCCTGTGTTACAGGGCTTGGGAGAAGTCTCTGGGCTGTGCTTGTGGGATGGGATCTGCAAGTCTAATTGCTCCGTATATCTCTCCCTTTGGCTGTCTCCACCTTGCAAAGTACTGGATCTGACACCTAGTTCCCGAGCCTTTCCTGGAGGTCCCCCCAAAGTGAGTCCACTTAGTTCCTGGTATTAGACATGAGTCCTAACCACTCCACTCCCTAACTCCACTCCCATGCAAGGCTTCCAGTTTCCCCTGGTTACCATATCTCTATCCCTTTGCATCTTCCCAAACTGTATTGACATCACTCATCGGTTTTCATCTTTCTCATGCTCTGATCCTTGTAGATTCTCATCCATTTTGTATTTTTAGTGTCATGTTCCAGAAATGCTTGTGTTCACTTTACCTGTATTTAATAAGGAGCTATTCTTTAAGCCCACCAGTGCCATGCAATGTAATACTCTGCAATTGTTAAATAGTATAACAGCAACATGTATGGACCTGTGAGTGGGCAATCTAGAAAATTAAATGAAAAAAGAAAGCTGTAGGTTGGTATGTATGATACCATTTTCATAAAAATTTTACATATATAAACACACATATACATATGTTGTATCTGTAATATAAAATACATTTTCCTTAGCATTACCTGAGACAATATACTAGATGTTCCGGTTAATAATAGCAGATTTTGTAATCAAAGAAAATATAATTTCAAGAGAAACATCAAAAGTGCTTTATTCAAAGTAATGTCCATCACTAGCTACACATTTCCTCATCTTTCAGGTAATTTGTGGATACCATCCCAATAGAACTTTTCTTGTTTTGAGGCAAACCATTCAGAGACCCAATTTTCCACTTCTTCATACTCAAAAAAGTGCTGCTGAGAAAGTGCTTGTGCCATGGATCGGAACAAGTGGTGATCTGAAGGAGCAAGGTCTGGTGAATACGGCGGGTGGGTTAATACTTCCCAGGCAAGATCTTTTAACGTGTCTTTAACTGGTTTTGAAGTGTGTGATAGTGCATCATCATGAAGCAAAATTAATTTGCTTCTTTTCTGGCACAATCTGGTCATTTCACGATCAAAGCATGGTTCAAATTGATTTTTTGTTGTCGGTAACTTATCAGTATTAACGGTTTCATCTGATTTTAGAAGCTCATAATACACCACACCTTCCTGATATCACCAAACACAGAGCATTGTCTTCTTTCTGAAGCTATTTGGCCTTGCAGTTGATTTTGATGGTTGACCTGGATCAACCCGTGATTTGTGCGTTTGGGATTCTCAAAATAAATTCACTTTTCATTGCCAGTCACAATTGGATGCAAAAAAAGACTTGCTTTTGTGCCACTGAAGCAACATTTTACTGATGACTTCTCGGTTTTCCATTTGTCTTTTGTGGTATCCATTTTCCTTCCTTTAAAATCGTTCCCATTGCTTGTAAACGATCAGAAATTGCAAATTGTTTTTGATTTTGACGCGTTCACAAGTATCTTGAAATGGAGCATGTTCACCATAAGCTTCTCGAAGTATTCCGTAGCACTTTTCTTCAAAATAATAAAACTTCCCGCAAATGCTCTTTTTTGGCATGACATTCAACATTTTAAAGCATAAAAATATCTTATGATGTTAACACCTTCAGAAAATTTGACATATGAAGTTTTGAAGCTTGTTGTCAATACAACAAAATAGCATACATATCAAATCGCATATATAAACATATGTGTCCTTTCCTCTATTAAAAAAGTTCCGCATTATTAACCAGTACACTTATTAAATAAATAAATATATCAGAATAAATATATTTTTAGAGCTAGTTGGATATATTCATTTGGCAAAAATATTTCAAAGGATCTGATTTAAAGTATAGTTAATCTGGCGAGTGTAGAAATTTACTTTGGGGGCCATCGAGCCAGGAAATAGCATTCACATTTTGTTCTAAGTGAACAGTGCCCCCTGGAGTTGTGCAACTGTGGGACCCTTCCTGGAGGTCCCCCAAAGAAGAACCTGTCCTCTACAGAGTAGCAGCAGGGGTTCATTTGTGAAGGAGGCGCTTCTCTCATGTGCAACTCCTAGTGCTACCTTAAGCTGCCAGTTGGAGTGTAGGCCCAGCTGGCCACTTTGGAGGGGCAAGCCAGGCACGGGGGCTGGGCAGAGGATGTGGCCACATCTGGATCTAGGACTGCCCCATGGACTCCAAAGGGCTCCTCCAGATGTGTGGATTCTATGTCCGGCTTCTGGAGGAGGACCGAGGGCTGTTGGCATCAGGTTTCCTGATGGCAGATCCTGAAGCTCCATCTTCCACCCCACTGCCAGAGACAGGGAGCTCTGGGGAGTCTCCTCCATTGGCCAAGATTGTGTGTGTGTGTGTGTGTGTGTGTGTGTGTTCTTAACACTTAGCGGCCAAAAGCTAGAAAGATGAGTAATCAGGGCTCAAGGTTCCCCAAAAGCTGGCAAGGTAATTGTATAGAAAAAAAGCCTTCCCCTCCCTATCCCTGGCTGAGTAGCTCTGGTAATTAGAGCATTGTCCAGATACACCAATGAATGCATACATAAGTGAAACAACAAATTGATGTTTTTCTCCCTTCTCTCTCTCAAATCAATCAATACATTTTTAAAAATTAATCATTTTTAATTTTTAAATTAATTTATTTTTGTTGATTAAGGTATTACATATGTGTCCTTATCTCCCCATAAAGAACCGCAGGCTTGAGTAGGAAGGAGGATGGTCTTTGAGATGGGAGTCCACCATTCTCTCAGGTCCGTGGCACCTGAATTAACCTCTTTCATTTTGCACCAGCACCTGTCTCTTTAGTTTGGCTTTCCTTGCAGCAGGCAGACAAACTGATTCTTGGTCAGAGCATGTGCCCAGGTTGCAGGCTTAATCCCCAGTCTGGTGTGTGCAGGAGGCAGCCAATAGGTGTTTTCTCTCTCACATTGATGTTTCTCTCTCCCTCTCTTCTCTCCTCTCTTCCTCTCTAAAATCAATAACAAATTATTAAAAAAATAAAAATCTGATGCTGAGGCTGAACCTTTAGTTAGAGAGTCGAGTCTTTAACAGGGTTTCTCAACCAGGGCCCTACTGACCTTTGAAACTAGACAATCCTTTGCTATGGGAGACTTTCCTCTGCATTGTGGGATTTTAGCACCATCCCTGGGCTCTACACACTAGATACCAGTTGAATCCTCTCCCAATTGTAATAACCAAAAGACATTGCTAAGTGTTTCCTGGTGGGAGGAGCAAATCGCCCAATTGAGAATCACTGCTGTAGAGGCCAGGGTCCAGGCATCATATTTTAAAAAATCTTCCCAGGTGATTCCAATGTGCAGTCAAGTTTGAGAATCAGTGCTCTGATGGAAAGTCCCAGGAATTTTAGAGTAGGTTTCTATAAACTGATTTACTATTAACTCAGCAACAATAGATCTATTCTGGGCCAGATGAGCAGTTCCACTCATCCTATCCAGTGAGACTATTTCTTTCTATGAAGGGGACTTTGGAGAAAAAAAAAAAAGAGGTTCTGAACATCTCAAGAAGCTAGCAAAGCCAGCTGAGCTTGAACACAGAGAACCTTCCTGCAAGCCAATGAAAGAGATCCAAACTAATGAATGGTCTAACCAAGCATGTCAAACTCGCGGCCGGTGGAGTTTAACATGCTTGATAAGCAATATTTGAGGACCCACAGGGTGTACCCTTATTGATGCCAAGATAATATTGACTGGAGATACCCTGTAGGCCAGGGTCTTGTGCTAGGGCAGTGGTCCACAAACGTAGCTTGCGAGCCACATGTGGCTATTTGGCCCCTTAGGTGTGGCTCTTCCACAAAATACCACAGCCTGTGCAAGTCTATTTTGAAGAAGTGGTGTTAGAAGTTTAAGTTTAAAAAATTTGGCTCTCAAATTTTTTAAAAATATATTTTATTGATTTTTTTACAGGGAGAAAGGGAGAGAGAAACATCCATGAGAGAGAAACATTGATCAGCTGTCTCCTGCACACCCCCTACTGGGGATGTACCCACAACCAACGTACATGCCCTTGACTGGAATCGAACCTGGGACCGCAGGCTGATGCTTTCTATATTCACTGAGCCAAACCGGTTTCAGCTCAAAAGAAATTTCAATCGTTGTACTGATATTTGGCTCTGTTGACTAATGAGTTTGCCAACCACTGTGCTAGGGAATTTGTTTATATGCCATCAAATAAAACATCTAAGTTATAAATAATATGTTAATAAATTAATCCTATATAATAAAAGGCTAATATGCAAATAGACCAAAGGGCAGAATGACCATTGACTATGACACGCATTAACCACTAGGGGGCAGATGCTCAATGCAGGAGCTGACCCCTGATGGTCAGTGTGCTCCCACAGGGGAAATGCTGCTCAACCAGAAGCCCAGACTCACAGCTGGCAGCAGTGGTGGCAGTACTAAGAATGTCCGACTGCTGGCTTAGGTTCACTCCCTGCCAGTCAGACATCCCTGAGGGCTCTTGGACTGCAAGAGGTCACAGGCTGGGCTGAAGGAATGCCCACCCCCCCGCCAAGTGCACAAATTTTGTGCACTGAGCATCTAGTATTAATAATAAATAGGTCTAGTTTAACGAATAGACATGTCGATACTTCTGAAACATGTTTTAATCCTAACTTGTGCACAAAAACATTTATACATCTTGAGTATGCTCCTCACTATCATTTGTGGCAGAAACTACAGTTAGGCTCTTTCCACACCCTTCCATCCTCTCTAATAATAATAATAATAATTAATAATAATAATAATAATAATAAAAGCTAAATACTTGCCAGATTTCTCTGCTGGTGGAAGTAGCCATGTGACATAATTTTGGCCACTAAGAATGCAAGCTCTCTATGAAGACAGATTTTTTTTTTTTTTGGTCTATTTTGTTCTCTGCTGGTTAAAACTCACCAAATCTAACACTTTTAAAAATGTCTGCTCCAGGTGGGGGGAAATGACAGATGTAGTTTAAGGGTACAAACTTGCAACCAATAGTAAATAAATCCTAGAGATCTATATGCATAGCATATTGATTGTAGAAAAAAATATTGTATCACAATCCTTAAACTTGCCAAGAGACCAGAACTTAATTATTCCAGCACTAAAAAAATGATAATTATGTAATGTGGTAGAGGTGCTAATTATTGTCACAATGGGAGTCATATTACAATATATAAATGCATCAAATTAACATGCTGTGCATCTTAAATTTACACAATGTTCTATGTCAACTATGTTTCAATGGAAAAAAAATATGTCAACTGTGTTTCAATGAAAAAATATAAAATGTCCAGTTTATGTACATCAGTTTTATTTAAAAAATGTGAAAGAACAAAAGAGCAATTGTTAATAAATTACAAGTTGAAAAACAAAAAAAGTAAGAGACCAAGATCCTGTTTCTCTCAAGTTCAGGTTAAATTGCAGTGCTAGCTGAGATTTATCTTGCTAACACTAGATGTCACCATAGTGTTGTGCAAAAGTAGCTGATCCTTAGGAGTGCTGTTTAATATTTTTCAGCAAGGGTCAGGCTGTTCAAGTGTTTGAAGATTGGTCATCCTCATTCCACCCATGCCAGACTATGATCGCTGTGGCCTTATTAAAATGCCCTGAATCTTGATGTTTTTTCTTGGTTATAATTCATTCTACATCCCTGTGCCCAGTACTGCTTGGGGCCAAGTGAAAGGAAGGTGCCAGCCTCCATGCTCTGTGCTCCAGATAAAGAGTTGCCTGTGCCGTGGCTCCCCGCTCCAGGTCTCTGTCTAGGACCTGTGCTTGCATCTCTCTGGAGGCCTCTGGGGGCTAAATTTTAATAATGGACTTATGATCCTGCAGACACCAAAGTGACTCAGATACAGTGGAAGTTGCTTCTTGAATCAAGTTTCTTCCAGCTTGAATCAAGTTTCATTAGTTCCAGTTGTTGCTTCCTCAACAAGATATTAGTCTATAATTTTCCATAGCTGTCCTTTCATGAATACGAATAACCAGTGACATTTTGTGGTGCTTTCTTAAAGATTCAAACCAGGCGCCTGGCTTCAGAGCCCATGCTCTAACCATCACGCAAGGTAAGTCCCCCTTTTCCACTGCCTTTTTTTTTTTTTTCCAGCTTCATTGTATGATTGACATACAATGAGCTTGTTGGTTTCTACAAAAGGTCTTGCTGGGATTTTGACTGGATTGCTTTAAATAATAATAATAATATTATTATTTGGGGAGAACAGCATTGAGTTGTTCAGTCAATGAACAGTATCCATGTATTAAATATTTTTTCATTTCGTTTATTATTTTTTAAAACTATTTTTTAAATCCTCACCCAAAGATATGTTTACAGTATTGTTTCTTAGAGAGAGAGGAAGGGAGAAAGAGCAAAACATCTATCAGTTGCCTCCTGTATATGCCCTGACCCGGAATCAAACCTGCAACCTTTGGTGTGCTTTTGATCCAGTCTCAGAGATTTCCTCGCTTTGCTTTCTCCTGTCTCCCTAATCTA
This sequence comes from Lasiurus cinereus, assembly GCA_011751065.1. Lineage (NCBI taxonomy): Eukaryota > Metazoa > Chordata > Mammalia > Chiroptera > Vespertilionidae > Lasiurus > Lasiurus cinereus. The sequence continues at coordinate 15,288,465 of JAAGEH010000452.1, forward strand.
CCAATGGATTTCATGTACCCCCCCACCCCCCGCCCCCTTACCTCTTCTGCTTTGATTCTAATGTATCAAATAAGGTGCAAAACTGCCACTTCTCAAATCTATTGAGATTTTGCTTCCCAGCAAACTGTTCTGTTGTTGGTTTGGCTCAAACAAACGCAGAGAAATTCTTGCAGGGTTGGACATTTCTTATGTCCCACAAATTATAAGAATAACCCGTATTTTGAGATACTGCATCTATATATAAACGGTAATGCGATGAAAATATCTGTGATTTCCTGACAAAAATCACAGGTACTACTGATACTACTGTGGTTTGTTGCCAACACGTAATGGAATGAAATGCTGTTTCGGTTAGAGATGAGCGAAAAGGACCATCAACCTTCTCACCTCCTCGGGTCACCTCCTCGGGGTCTCCAAGGTCCCAGGCCAAGCAAGGAGCCCCGCGCTGGGAGCGGCGCCAGAGAACCACCGAGCTGCGCGCGCTGGCGTCCTAGAGAGGAAGCGCGTGCGGCTTGGGCGACGCGCTCGGGGTGACGCACTTCCGGTGGCGCCGGACTCTGCCTTTCCGGAGGTGAGTGCTGGGGGCTTGTCACCTGGGAGTCCCTGCGAGGAGCGCTCGCTCCTTTCGCCCTTAGAGAAGACGATGGCCTTTGCCCGTGCTGCCGGGGCGGAAGGAGTCGGAGGCGGCCTGCGAGCCAGGCCCGCGCGCCCTGGGTGCCCTGGCTCGCCCAGCCGCCTCGGGGAATGGAGGCTGAGGATGGAACGGAGACGCGCTGCGTGCCCGGCACAGCCACTGGGTCCCTCTGCGCGTGGCGCGAACTGATTCTTGAGCCGCGAAATGCCCAGTAGCTGTTCCAGGTTCCCGGGATGCAGCTCTAAATGAGACGGGGTGTGTGGGTCCAGGCCTCAGAGGGCTTTCAGTTTCATGGGAAAGTGCATGTTAATCACATCTGATCATCCCATCCCATCTGGTCCGCACATTGTAGCTGCAGCCGGTTGCTTTTAGGTTGAAGACCAAGCCCGCAAAGTGCGCAAGGCCTGCGTGGCTTGGGCTCTTGCAGCTTCTTCCCCTCATGTTGCAGCCCCCCACCCCCACCTCCACCCCCGCTCAGCTTCAGACTTTTACTTCTAGAATGAGCTTTTGCACTTGCTGTCACTTTTGTAAAGATTTCCCTTTAAATCAAGCTAATTCCTGCTCGGGCTTATAATTTAGAATAGATTCTTTTGGGCACTAGTCACAATTGTGATCTTAAAGTTATTTATGACATTCTTGGATTAATATATGTGTGTCCTTTAGCCTAGACCAAGCCCAGTGACGAAAGGGATCACACCTTATTTTCTCTCCACTGTATCTCACACTTGGGCTGGAATGTATGCAATAGATGTTTGTTGAACAAAGAAAGCACACCTCAGTGTGTAATCTCAAACATGGGAGACGTGGTATACAGGGAAGGGAATACAGTACTAGTGGAGTGTGTAACATGGGGACCTGACCTGGTCTGTAGAGGACCTGAAGGATGAGTTGGCATTACCTAGCTCAGTGGTCAGCAAACTGCGGCTCTTTGGCCCCTTGAGTGTGGCTTTTCCACAAAATACCACGTGCACACCCGCACGTATAGTGCGATTGAAACTTTGTGGCCCATGTGCAGAAGTCGGTTTTCGGCTCAAAAAAAATTTCAGTCGTTGTACTATTGATATTTGGCTCTGTTGACTAATGAGTTTGCTGACCACTGACCTAGCTGAAGAGGGGTTCAGGCTGTTGGGAGAGTATTGCAGGTGGACAGGATCAGTTACAAAGGCCCTACCTAAGGTTGGAGAAGAAGGTACAGAGGTCCTGAATTAGCATAGCAGAAGAAACTGAAAGAAGGCTAGAATGGCTAAGAATAAGGATGGCACAGATGAGCTGAGCAGGAAATTATACCTTGCAATGAGTTTCCTTAGGGAAGGTGCAGGCTTTTTGGTAGAAAATGACTACTTAACGAGAATACGAAATGTTCAGAGGGGATATAATGAAAGTAACAACCATCACATTTTGGCATATTGAGTTGGCCTTTCATGGTCCTTTGAATGGGACGAAAAGAGAGACTAAGACTCTTATTCTGGATTTCTTGGCTACTCATTCTTCCATATTTACCTTAGAATCACTTATCAGGTTCTAAAAGAAAACCTGTTGGGATTAGATTGGAAACAACTGAATGTAGTTATTAAAAGCACGGCTTTTGGAATTGGCAGATCTGAGTTCTGTCACCAAGGCATCCATCCACTCACTGAGTGACCTTGTAGAGAAAATTATTCACTCAGCCTTGTTTTCTCATTTGGGAAAAAGAAAAGGTTCAGAAGATTATTGTGGGCATTGAATGAGGGTGCCTATACTTCATCCAAAAAGCATGGTATTTGTTTCTGTTTTCTTTAACCTTTTTTTGTTTCCCAGTAAAATATTTTTTTAAATGAAGATTTGAGTTTCCTTTTGTTAGGTGTTGCTGCTGGCGTTTTTGCTCTTTGTGTACTCAAGTTCCCCTATACTGATGTCCTACCTAGGACAGAGCATTGCTTGATGTTGGAGAGTACAGGCTTTGCTGCCCAAGCACATCAGAAATATTTATATACCACTTACCCAGTGGGCATTTAGTAAACGATTGCTGCTGTTATTGGCAGGTTTGTTGGTGTTAAGGAGAGCTTTGACGGGGTAAGGCTTACTCTGGTTCTCTGCTTCTTCCCTCAGCCCCGACCCGTCACTGAGAAGGAGCCCAGGTGATGGCAGCCATGCCCCTGAAAGAGGTGAGCCGTTAATTCCTCAGGTCAGCCTTTGAGAGATCTGATTTGAAGGAAATGATGGGAGGGATGATTCTGGCAAAATTCTTAAGAGCCAAAGCAATAGGAAGATCCCCTGTTGATGCTCTCTAACTGGACGCTGAGGGGAAAGCCAGTGATGGTGAGGGGCTGAGCAGCTAGGAGCCCACCAAGCAATGGCCGGAGAGAGTGTCCTGGGAAGTGGAATTGTAGCCTCTTCGAGGCTGGAGGGTCCCCAGGTTTAGAGGGATCTGTGAGAATGAGGGACAGGCTAGTGGTGTAGGTATCTGGTTGCAAGGTCCTTGGGAAGTGATGACAGAAGGGCGGCAGGAAGAGGACAAGAATGAAGAAGCTTATCCTAAAGAGAGAAGTTTGGGCTTCAGAATCAAGGGAAATATATCTTCCTTGAGGTCGGTGGTGCTGGCTAAGGCAAGGCTGTGGGCTCTGACAGGGAAACTGCACTGGCACAGGGCACCGGAAGTTAGGAATCCCATCAGGTCTCAGTGGCCTTGACCGGTCACTGAATCTCTGCATCTTAAATGACTTCATTTGTGAAATGAACATTCAGGACCTTACATTTGTGGGCAAGGAAATTTTTGTTTTGACTTGTTTTTCACTCTTTGAGACTGATGAGTTGCTAGATACCGCTTTGTTTACTATGTAATAAATAGTAAATAGGGACTTATTTATCCAATAACTTAGCATGATTTATAGCCCAAGTGTCAATCCTGGATTTCTGACATCTGGCAGGTGCCTCCGCTGACTGTTTCACTGATATACATTGTCTTCCTTGTAGCTCACCCCGCTTCTGATCTTCCGTAAGTACTGGAGAGTCACTGGTATCACCATCTCGAAGTCCTGGCCACTCAGTTTTTAGATTGCTGCATGCTTATTGACACTTCTTCCTGGGTACCACTTCCAGAGTCACCAAGTCCGATTGCTTCTGCCTACTACCTCTTCCACTTATCCCATGTTTTATATTGCCTTCCTTCAAGGTTGGTTCTTCTCTGGGATTTTGTTTGCAGACCTTCCCTGCTAGTTTCTCTGTGTACAGTCCTATGCCTCCCTCTCACTGATCACCTGATACATCTCAATTTCCTGAGCTTGGACTTTATCTTCTAATCCAGGTTTCTCAGATTTTAGTGTGCGTCACAATCACCTGGGGGCTCATTGATGGAACATTTGCTCTCGGATGAGGCCTGCCAGTGTGCCTCTCCAATAAGTAAGTTACCAGGTGCTTTGCCCTGGGGCCCACACTTTGAGAACCACTATTGTAGTTAGTGGTGACTTATTAAGTCATTCAGTTGAGTGGGTCAGGTTGTCATTTAAAATAGGTCATTTTAAATTGTATGTGCTATTGGGGGATGGATTCAATGTGGGACAGCCGGAATTGGAGCTGCTTAAGGTCCCCATCTTTTGCATTGGTGTACGGATTGTATAATAGTGAAGAGTCGATTCCAGAAATATTTTGGCAATAGGCAGGATTTGATTACCAACTGTCAGAAGTGAGCAGTGATGGGGGCGAGTTAGTCTAGGATGAATCTTAAGTTTCTGGTATTGGACATGTACTGAAATTGCTACTGTCAACTGAGATAGGGAAAGAAAATTGTCAATTACCGTGTGAATTAGTTTATGTGAGTTACAGAGGGAACCAGTTTAGGGAGGGTGGGCAGATGATTACTGTTAGCTGGTGGTCAGACATATTGGGTCAGCAGAGAGTGTGAGGTATGGGGATTAGTGGAAGGGGCGGATCTGCAGAATCAGTCAAGGTGTTAGAAAATGGGAGGATATTCACCACATGTTCAAGTAACCACTTCTGATACTAAAGCCTAAGGTGTGAATGCTGGAGTTTTCTGGGAAGGTAGACTTGGAGCTATCAGGAAAGGCAAGGATGGCTGTTGAAAAAACCATGAGGCTTGGTTGGCAAGAGCTATTATAGATTATGCTGGAGCTATAAAGACATAGGCTAAAAGGACTATTAGATTCCAGAAGCATGTTCTCCCAGGAAGACGCATCAGGAAGCAGAATGCGAGGCTGCCCCAGGCAGCACAGCTCCCTCTGCTGGATGGTCTTGAGCACAGACAACACAGCAATCTTCAAGCGACAGATGGGGGTTGGATGCAAAGGCTCATTGTGGCAAACCGAGCCTCTGTTCTTGTTGTGTGGGCTTGAGGTTTGGGCAGATGAGCACTGGGGCAGTGAAGGGGGAGCAGGTAGTCCTGAGATGCCACCGGGGAGTGAGTGTCCGGACATTCTGAGGCTAATTGCCCACTTGTAGGTGTAACAGTGAAAGACTGACAGTGTCTACAAAGTCAGAGAGATTTTGTCCTGAGAAGGTGAATGATGGGAGACTCTCCAGGCCTTTTGAAATGTTTTATCTTGTTTTATAACTGCACACTTTATGTTCCAAAGGAAGCTCTTCTGATAGAGAAGTTCCAGGTTGTTGGTTGTAGAAATAGTCGTTTAATGGTCTAACACCTGTTCTTTCACTTTTTCTTATTAGCCACCTCTAATAGGACTCCTCCCTCATACTGTCCCCTGTGTCCCACACTTTGGCTCTGAGCCAGAGGATTGGTTCTGGGACAGCAGGAACCTCTTGTTTCAGGAGGTGGTGACCTTCGAGGACGTGGCTGTGCACTTTACCCGAGCAGAATGGGCTGGCCTCTCCTCTGCACAGAGGGCCCTGTACAGAAGTGTCATGCTGGAGAATTACAGGAACTTGACATCCCTGGGTAAGGCTGCTTTCCTCCTGGGACTCAGATCTATCCTTTCCTGCTTCCTTCTTTTTTCCTTATGGGCTGGGGGCATGGTGTGGAGAAGGAGGGGTTGTTGCTGGTATCCCCACTGCATGGTTCAACCACTGACCCACACCGGCTGGGCAGTTTTCCTTCTTTTGACATCGCAGGCCCAGGACTGAAAGGTGCCATTTTCTCCCCCTTTTCAGGATACACAGTTCCCAGATCTGCCCTCCTCTCACTTCTGGAGGCACAGGGTGACCCACCTGCAAAGAGGAGCACACACGTCTGTAAAGGTAAAGGAGGCAAGTTTAAAATGGGCAACTGTAGGGCTTTACAGAGCAGTATATTTTACAATTAACCTTGCTGTAAGGATTGAAATAGATGATTTTTCCTAATAGGTAAAATATGAAACCTTTCCCACCAACTTTAACTCTTAAGATAACTATTTCCACTTCATGCATCTCTTATGCAATTCTTGAGTCCCTTGTTCCCTTCTGAGTTTCCCTCAATGGCCCTTCTTCTTTGTACAGGATGGATTTACTTAGGAGCAGTTTTTCCGCACTTGAGTGTGCCAAGTTTTGTTTAAGACTCTAGAGCAGGAGTTGCCAACCTTTTCAGACCTCAGGATGGCGACCACTGCTCCAAAGGTTTCCTTAAATCAGTGGTTGCCAACCTTTCGGACCTCGCAGACCACTGGTTGGCAACCGCTGCTCTGGAGGATACAAGGTGTGGAGACGGATGTAAAAGCTTTTAAAAATGTGTAGATAGGCAGTGGGCTGTGGGAGCTCAGCAGGAAAGCTTACCGGAATTACCATTTAGAAGCTCAAGTAATGAGTCTTCACAGGTAGTGCCATTTGTTCTGAATTTGACTGGGTACAGTGGATATCATGTGAAGAAAAAGAAGGTAGATTGTCTGGCCCAAGGAAGGGAATAAAGGATCCAGTAAACCATTGTGAAGAACTTTGCAGTGTAATGTGCAGGAGAATGACTTGGGAGCATATTTTAAAATGGGTATTTTTTTTCTGGAGCCCACCTACAAGTATTCCTCTGTCTTTTCTAGGAAGTAGTGCAAAAGGACTCAGAACCTAAGTAAGACTTCCTAGAATCTGGGGCTGGCACAGAGTCAGCAGTGCATCTTGACCCCCCCTCTCCTCCACCGATGGTGTAGGTGAATGTATTTGGTCTCTCTTATCCACTCAGCATTGTGTGGAATATCTAGAATGCAGACTTTGTGGTGGGCCTGAGGGCTCTTTCTTGAATTTATAGCACAGGAATAGGAAATGGGAGAGTAGGCAAAACAGAACATGGAGCAGTAGTAGTGACACTGAGTTTGGTCAGCTTCAATGTCACTACTTAGTTTTTGAGCCTGTACCTTCTTTGGTATTTTGTAGACCCATAAGTACCTAAAGTCAAAAGATACTAGAACATACAAGAGACAAGTCATTCAAATACAAAGCTTGCATAGTGTCAGGTGCACGTTGACACCCTGTTCCACCTCAACAGTTCTCTGCCCGTGTGATATTTGGCACCTTTATTGCTAGCAGACCGATGTGGAGGTTGAAATAGTAATCTCTAAAAGCTCTATGTTATTTGATGCTCCTTTGTTTCTAGTATAATTCTCAGGTGGCACTTGTGCTTTCTGTTTATGTCAGATACTGAGACCAACATTGGCAGTGACTCCACATCAGTAAAGGGAATTTCTGAAAACAGAGCTGTGGTGTTGTCTTGCGGTCTGCGGAAGAGTGCTCCTCAGAGAAGCAACTTCCTAGAATCATGGAAACTGGAGAAGCACCAGGAAATCTCCACAAGGAAAAATGGTAGAGGAAAGGTTCCCAGAATTCGCTGTGACGGGAAACCCTTCCGGTGTGAGGAATGTGGGAAGTGTTTCAGCTATTTTTCTCACTATGTTAGACACCAGAGAATCCACACTGGGGAGAAACCCTTTGAGTGTAATGAGTGTGGAAAAGCCTTCAATGGCAATTCCTCATTGATTCGGCATCAGAGGATCCACACTGGAGAGAAACCCTATCAGTGTGAGGAGTGTGGGAGAGCCTTCAATGATAACGCAAACCTGATGAGGCATCAGAGAATCCACAGTGGGGACCGACCCTATCACTGCCAGGAGTGTGGGAAAGGCTTCACCAATAGTTCTGAGTTTGTTATACATCAGAGAATCCACACTGGAGAAAAGCCTTATACATGTAATGAGTGTGGAAAAGCTTTTGTTGGTAATTCACCACTACTTCGACATCAGAAAATTCACAGTGGAGAGAAACCCTATGAATGTAATGTATGTGGCAAAAGCTTCGGAAGGACTTACTATCTTATGCAACATCAGCGTATTCACACAGGGGAAAAGCCTTATTCTTGTAAAATATGTGGGCAGGCCTTCAATTTGCATAAAAAACTAAGTCGACACCAGAGAATTCACAGTGATAAGAAACCCTTTGACTGTGTAGCTTGTGGAAAAGCCTTCAGTGCTCAGGAACAATTAAAAAGGCATCTGAAGACCCATATTCAAGAGGCTTCCTATGTATGTGATAAGTGTGGAAAAGTCTTTACTAGCAAAAGAAGTCTTCTTCAGCATCAAAGAATCCATACTGGAAAGAAACCCAATGGGTGTGTCAAGAATGAAAAAACCTTGAGGACTTCTTCCCAGCGAGGTGATCTTGAGCATGTGCATCCTGCAGAGAAACCTGAGCTGGACATTGGTCGTTTTGGCCTCCCAGAGTTTTTTACCCCCTTTGACTGGTAGTAGATTCACTTTCCTTTGGAACTCCATCTTCTGCTCTAGAGTAAATGTGTAACACAGGCCTGGCTTAGCCATCATTGTTCGTCAGTGGGTGACCCAAGATGCCCATTAGAGTTCCATGGTGTGACCAGACTTAACAGGAAGAAATACTTTTCTTTTCCCTTAGTATTTTATTTATTTTTATTTTATTTTATTTATTTATTTTTATTGATTTTTTACAGAAAGGAAGGGAGAGGGATAGAGAGTTAGAAACGTCGATGAGAGAAACATGAATCAGCTGCCTCTTGCACGCCCCCTACTGAGGATGTGCCTGCAACCAAGATACATGCCCTTGACCGGAATTGAAACTAGGACCTTTCAGTACGCAAGCCAATGCTCTATCCACTGAGCCAGACTGGTTTCGGCTCTTTTCCCTCAGTCTTAAAGCTGAGAGAAATCCCTGGATTATTGTGGAAGCTGAGAATAGAATCAACACAGCAGAAAAGAAATCAGAGTTGGAGATTAGTCAGCCTTGACATTTCCATTTGAACAACTACATTAAACTATGTCTGAAGCTAGAAATACATCAGGGCTTTTGAATCCCAGTAACCAATAAATTCAGTTTTGTTTTTCTCAAGCAAGTTTGAGTTTGGTTTTCTTTACTTGGAATGGTGTCTTATCAGTCTAACAATTATCTATATCTATCTATCTATAAAGAGGTAATATGCAAATTGCCCAGGACCCTGTAATGACTGCTCAGGAGGAGGCTGTGTGCACAGGTGGGTGGGAGGGGACTGCGTGGGAGATGAGGCAAGCCATGGATGCTGCGGCAACCTGAACAGGCCCAGAGTGGAGACCAGGGTCTGCCCACGGGCACACGCCAGCAGTCCCACCTCTGCATGTGAGCTGCAGAGGAAACATCTTTTCTGACCGTTCATTGGCTAAGCTCCTGGTACGCTAATCACAGTGTTCTTGGTAACTTGGGTTATAAGAATCCAAGAAAGTGATCTAGGGTTTTTCCACCACTGGTCTGCTGGTAGAGGGGCTAAGAAATGTCATATCCTATCCTAACTGGTTTGGCTCAGTGGATAGAGCCTCGGTCTGCAGACTGCAGGGTCCAGGTTTGATTCTGATCAAGGGCATGTACCTAGGTTGCAGGCTCCTCCCTGGCCAGGGCCCAGGTCAGGGCTCATTCAGGAGGCAACCAATCAAAGTGTCCCTTTCACATTGATGTTTCTCTGTCTTTCCCTCTTCTGTGTTCTCTAAAAATCAGTGGAAAAATATCCTCAGATGAGGATAAAAAGAAAGAAATGTCATATTCTATGATACATCTTGAAAATGTCTAAAGAAAGTTGTCATTTTTTCATCGTGAAGGGACTGGAATAACTTGTTGGCATAATCCAAAGGCTCCGGCTCCAACTCCAGTGTGTTGGTAAAAACACCTTGGTGGTGGCAGCAGCGGGGTGATGGGGATGGTGTCTTCTCCTGATCATCCTAGTCACCTCCCACAGAGCGAGGCCAGACTGCGGCATAGGGGGGAGCTGGCCTAAGCTGTCAGTAGAATATCCCCTGAGGGCTCCCAGACTCAGAGGAGGCAGGCTGGGTTGAGGGCCTCCCCCTCACCCAACCCAGTGCACAAATTTCATGCACTGGGCCTCTAGTGCTATATAATAAAAGGCTAACATGCAAATCGACTGAATGGCGGAAAGACCAGTCTCTATGATGCACACTGACCACCAGGGGGCAGACGCTCAATGCAGGTGCTGCCCCTGGTGGTCATTGTGCTCCTATAGGAGGAGCGCTATTCAGCCAGAAGCAGGGCTCATGGCTAATAAGTGCAGTGGTGGGAGCCTCTCCTGCCTCTGAGGCAATCAGACATCCCCTGAGGGCTCCCATACTGTGAGAGGGTGCAGGCAGGGCTGAGGGACCCTGGAGTGCACAAATATAATGCACCAGGCCGCTAGTTTTTTAATAATTGTTATAATTTAATCTTCAGGACTAACGAAGGAGAAATGTTTTATGTGTATGAGTTATGGGAAAGTCTTCAGCTATGGTCCCAGCAGCCCTGGTAATTGTAACAAGAATAGGAAACCCACTGGAATATATGAGGGCCCAGGTTGCATCAGGACACCAGTGAGTAGAAGTTCTAACAGCTTAAGCTCTGTGACAAACATTTCAGTCTTACTACAAAACTATCAGTGAAGCCATTCTCAAGAAAAGTCTTACCTATGTAACCAAAAGCTATCATTAAGATTTTCTTTTCTTTTTTTCCCATTTTTATTTGGAGTGGATGCTATTCTAGGTACCAGACCGGTAAGTGCCAGGCTGTCGTATCTTTTCCAGCTGTATGTTTATCTAGAATAGCATGCCCACCTTTCCCTTGGATCTAGAGAGTCTGTTACTGGATAAGTAGGGAAGAAGAGAGGTTGACAAGTGGTCTCTGCTTCTGCATGTCTTCTGTAGAACTTTAGTAAGCTGGTGTGAGCCTGTTTTAGGAATTGGGGCTTCCTGATTATTTAGGAGGTCTTATTTTCTTACCTATAAAATTAGGTGTCTTTTTTGTGATCCACCATTTGGGGTCAGCATTTCTGTGACACAGATATGCTAACTTCTTCCTTAGACAAGCCTTTATTCCTAGTTATAGGTCTATTTTCTGAGCCTAGGAAGAAAAGAAGTGGAAACCTTTATTGCCAAGAACAATATAGTCCCCAGCAATCACTGGCCAATTGTGGGGCCATTTTCCTCTCTGAAAAAGAAGCCATGTAAATTGCTCAGGATCAGGAAAAAGCAGAGAAGGACTCCTAGCAATGATCAGAGATCCCAGGTATAGGACATATCCTCCCTCCAGTGCCACAGAAATAAAGAAGGGTTCTGGCCTGGAGTTGGATGGCATTGGAGTTGGAGCCTTTGGATTATGTCAATAACAAACATTACATACCTCCTTTGTGCCAGACCTTGTACTTGAGCTGAGGCTAATGGTGTTGAACAAGGTAGCTATAGTCCCTGCTTTCTGGAGTGACCAGAGAAAACATGTTTAAATAAAGGGTCACCATTAAATAAGCACAAATGTAGTAAGCACTGAAGTATAGAACGCGGCAATGCATTATAACTGACCGGCCTCCCTTATACTAGGTGGTCAGGGAAGACTTGCTTTCCAAGGGAAATGGGATTTAGCTGAGGCCAAGTAACAAGACAGAGGTGGGAATGGGAAGGGAAGGGCATGGTGGGCATAGAAAACAAGATGTTCAGCAAGTGGGCTGAAGTGGAGAGGGGGAGAATGGGAGTGCTCCAAGGCTGGAGAGATGAGTGCAGGAAAGGAAGGGATCAGAGCTGGTTGATTCTCCCTACTGAAAGTTTTCATAGTCCTAATGGATTTGGCTCAATGGTTAAAGCCTCAGCCTGCAGACTGAAGGGTCCTGGGTTCAATTCCATTCAAGGGCATGAACCTCGGCTGCAGGCTACATCCTGGGCCCTGGTCAGGTGAGTGTGGAAGATAATGAGTCAGTCCACCTCCGCCCCCCTCTTTCTCTCCTCCCTTCCCTTCCACACACACACAAAAAGAAATCAATGGAAAAAAATAACCTCCGGTGAGGAGTAGCAACAACAAAAGAGGTTTTCAGACATTGGCCTTGCTGGACATTCATGGAGGTAAAAACTGCTTATAAAATACTGAGTCTAAAACTTGTTTTTAAGGTAAACACAATGTGGTTTTGCAGTTTTAACATTTGCTGCTTCTCCAGGAATATGATCAAGACAAGATTGTACTGTGTTTCATTTAAACTTTATCAAAAAGGTTCACCAATTTGGGTCCCAACTTGTGATTTCTGAGACACCAATATAAGACACAGCATTGCGGCTGTGGCATTCAGTCATATCCTAAGTGCAGAGGCAAATACCTGACCACTGCCTTAGGTCTCCTACAGCAGCAGCCATGACCAGACCTTTACATATTGAAATTCGTTTTCAATTACAAATTATTTTCCTTTTATTTCTCCTTTACTTCAGGCACAATCATTTTTTACGATGTAAACTGTTTATATTATTTATGCTTTTTAGAGTATTACCTATGATTTTTCACGACAAGAGAATAAACTGGTCGCTAGGAAACACTTTGTTACAGAAAGAGTGGTCTAGGTTTTGATGCCCTGCAACCCCCTGAATCCAGTCCGCAGACTCCCAAGGCTGGTGGCACCGCAGCTTTACTACAGATGCAGATGCCCAGCTCCAGCCCCCGGCTGAACCCAGCGCCCGCCTCTGAGCCGTGCTCTGCCCGGCGCACCCCGGGGAGCAAACGCTACCCGAAGGAGCTCCTCGGAAAAGGGTTGGACACGGAGCGCCAGCCTGTGGGGGCCGCTGAGGTTTTCGGCGCCGGGGGCGGGGCCAGAGCACCACCGAGAGGGAGCGGCGGTGTTCCTAGAGAGGCCCGGCCCCCCCCAGCCTCGTGACGCACTTCCGGCCTCCCCGAGGAGCCGCGCGCAGCCAAGGGGAGTCCGCGGGCAGGGTAGGTGAGTACGGGTGGCGGGGTGCGACCCTGGCTCGGTGCGTTAGGGGTGCCCTTCCGCCCGGGTAGGAGCTGGGTTGCCCACCCCTGGAGGAGGGAGCAGGTCGGCGGCCCCTCTTTGACTCCCCGCTTTTGAACTTGGTGGCCGAGTACGTTCTGTCCCGTGGGGAGCGAAGCCCCAAACCAGCTGGGGAAAGCGGCTGTGACTTTGGGGGCGGGGTGCGGAGCAGCCAGGGGGTGGGATATCTGCAGCGGTGAAGCGGCCCGCAGTGATGGCCACGAGTGTTTTGCCATGTTGAGGTCATGCAGGGGCTTTCACCACCGCGGGGGGCGGGGGGGGGTGCTCTCTGGCTCCTGACAGGGGGCCGCGGAGCCAGGCCCAGGGGAAGGGAGAAAGGGCGGGCCCCTCCGTCCCCAGAGCGGAAGAGACGGGCTTTTGGAAGGCTGGAAGGCGTCGTCTGCTTCCGGGAGCGCTGTCCGTTCCCACAGGTAACTGCTCCCTGCTCCCCATCTGTGGGAGGACCGTGAGCGACCTGGGGATGTTACGCAGTCATTTGCTCAGTCCTCGAACCCACTTAAGAGAACTCCAGAATTGCTCACTCCTGCCCTTAGGGAAAAAAAGCAGGTTTAATGCCAACAAATAAAGATGCGAGGCCACGAAACAAACGTCTTCGGGGTCTTCAAGGACCCGAATCCCACCTAAGCCGCGGAGAGGACGGAGAAAGGCGGCAGCGCCCATGAGGGACTGCCGGCCACGCTGACGGGGTTTGCTCAGTTCCAGTATGGACACGAGGGAGGCGAGAGCTAAGGAAGAAAGCCAATTCCCCCTGTGCCCGTGCAGCAGTTGTTCTGAGGTGTTTATGGTGCCCGCATGGTTATGACTCTGCCGTGAGCCGAGTTTAGCAGCAGGTTGTGTGTTGTGTTTGTTGCGGTGCAACCACAGGGCGGGCTAGCCACGGGAAAAGCAGCCCTGGCCACCGAGGCACAGCCGGTGCACCGGCCCCACTTCCCCCATGGCCTCCTGCCTCTGTTCCAGGGACTCCGCCATGTGTATTACGCTTGTTTTTTTCCCTCGTCACCAGAGGGCAGCATTGAGCACAGGTCTTTGCAGCCTCTGGTTACAATGCTGTTTTGCCAAGTTACTTAGTTCTTGTCTCTCCCACCGTGTCAGTGTGGCCACGTTACTCAGTTGCAGGATAGTTAAGGCTCATTTAATGTTGTCTGTGTTCCTTTTTTTGGGGTCATCCCCACCATCCCATCCTGGCTGGTTCATTTTTTATATACGTATGTGTATTTATTTATTTGGATCTGTGACACATGACGCTGGTTAGAAAAGAACAAAAAGCACACTCAGAGACACGACCCTCTCTCCTTGTCCCTTCTACCCGGTTTCCTTCCATCCTCCCATTCCAGGGTTCCTTTCACCCACTTCCCACCCGCACCTAGTGTAACCACTCTCCTTGGTTTCTGGTTTATCCTCCCCATTTCTTTTTGTATAAATGATCAGACACTTATTTTCTCTTTCTTCTGTTTTTTGCACTTGTTTTTTTATTTATTTTTATTTAACAATATACTTTGAAAATCACCCCTATCATAGAGATAATTACCTTTTTTAAAAAATGCCATTCACATATACACAAGACTGCATCTACTCTGACAGGTAAAAAGCATAGTAAATGAGCAGCCATGAACATACCACCCCATTAAGGAGGAGAACATTACCAATACTGCTGCATCTGTCTGTGTGCTCTGTCCCAACCCAACTCCCAGCTTCACACCCCTAGAAGTAACAGCTGTCTTGAATTTTTTGTTAATGTAGCCTTACCTGTTTTTAAAAATCATTTTATCACCTATGTGTGTATCCTATCTAATAAAGAGGGAATATGCTAATTGACTGCCACTCCCTCACAAGATGGCAGTGCCCACAACCACAAGATGGTGGTGTCCAGTCCCCTCAGCCCGCCTCATCCAGCCTCAGTCCCTTGGTCCCCTCAGCCCTGCAGGGGAAGGCAG
>JAAGEH010000452.1:15303247-15314410 GCA_011751065.1 Lasiurus cinereus
GCAGGGGAAGGCAGGTGGGGGTGATTGGGCCAGCAGGGGAAGGCAGGTGGGGGTGATTGGGCCAGCAGGGAAAGGCAGTTGGGGACGATCATGCTGGCAGGGGAACAGTTAGGCATCCATCAGGCCAGCAGGGGAGCAGTTAGGGGGCTATCAGGCTGGCAGGCAGAGTGGTTAGGGGCAATCAGGCAGACAGACAGGCAGACCAGTGGATTGGAACCAGCAGTCCCAGTTTGTGAGAGGGATATCTGACTGCCGGGTTAGGCCCAATCCCTGTGGGATCACACCTAAACTGGTAGTTGGACATCCCCCGAAGGGTCCCAGATTGGAAAGGGTGCACGCTGGGCTGAGGGACACCACCCTCATGCATGAATTTCATGCACCAGGCCTCTAGAATGTAAATAATGTGTTCAGTTTGCTTTTGAGCTTTGTGAAAATGATAGCATAGGGTCTGTAGTCATATGTTCCTAAATTTGTCCATGTTGTGTCATTCATTTTTGCTGCTGGGCAATGTTCCACTGTAAAAACCTGTATGACAACTTATTTATGCATTCTCAATGGACATGTGAGTTGCTTCCAGTTTTGGGCTATTAACATACTGCTGATAATAATTCTGGACATATCTCCTACATATGAGTTTCTCTAGGGTGTAAGTTTTTTAATTTAAGCATGAATGTAAGGTTTTATCAAATGCTATTGAGATGAAGAGTATATTTATCTTTATTTGATTTGTTAATGTGGAAAAGTATACTAATTTGTATCCTAATATTGCAGTTTACTTGTGTTCATGAGAGGATGATAGGCACTTTCATGCACTACTGGGGCCTTATTTCTTATTATTTACAATTTTGCATCAATATTCATAAATGAGACTTGTATGTGGTTTTGTGCCAGGATTGTGTTGATGTTATCCAACTTAAAGGGTTCACTGCTTAGGCGTGCTTAGGGGGTTCTAGTCAAGGAGACATGGTTGTTGTCAGGCAGTTTTATTTACTCACAGCAAGTAAAGGAGACCAGGGATTCACATCCAGATCTGCTTCCTGGAAGAGAGGCTTAGTCATTGCTTTCCAGTGGCTCTCAACCTTTCTAATGGAACCCTTTAATACAGCTCCTCATGTTGTGGTGACCCCCAACCATAAAATTATTTACTTGCTACTTCATAACTGTAATTTTGCTACTGTTATGAGTCGTAATGTAAATATCTGTGTTTTCTGATGGGCTTAGGCTCTACAGCAGCGGTTCTCCACCTATGGGTTACAACACACAGGTTGAGAACCGCTATCAGGGTCGCCTAAGACCATCAGAAAACACAGATATTTACATTACAGTTATGAAGTAGCATTTAATCTTATTGCCACCTCGCCCATCTTATCTCCAAATATAGCCCTTGGGGGTTAGACCTTTAACGTGAATTTTGTGGGGACACAAAATTTACTAAGAGAAAAGGTCTAAAAGCATATTTATCCAAAAGAAGAAGTGGAAAAAGCAAAGTAGCTTCAGATACGGAGGAAGTGAAAAAAGTCATAAACCAGTTTTTTCCACAACCGTGCTAAAGTTGAAATCCTAGAAGTCATAGATGAAATTTTAGGAAAATACACATTTTCAAGACTGATTTTAGGATCCACAAAAATCAGAGAATAGCCACTCCGTGTGTTTTTAAACACTGTGAGCAAGGGGCTTTGGGTAACGGGGCCCTACATGCCACAGCGATCCCCTCTCTCGGCTTCTCTGCTCTCAGAAGGCTGGAAAGGATGAGGAGGCAGCCTGGCCCCTCACTCCTTGAGGTAAGCCTGGGCCATGGGGGAGGCTGACCTCCACGCTCTTTACGGAGACTTGAGGGGCTGGAGGAGACTCGTCTGTGTGAGGAGACAGGCACACGTGGGGAGCAGCTGTCCCTTTCCAGTGCTGCCTCCCGGGCCTGACTCGGGCCTCTGTGCTGGGGGCAGCACCTCTGGCCTGTCTTCTCTCGCAGGGTGACGAGGGTGATGCCTGTTTAGAGAAATAAATCAAAGATCTTAGTATTCTTCTGTTCTCTTGAGTTGAAGCACTGCTACTTGAATCTTTATTATTCTCTAGGCTCTGCATACATTTTTTTGTACGAGAGAGAGAGAGAGAGAGAGAGAGAGAGAGGAATGGGGAGGGGGAGAGAGGTGTGTGTATGTATCAGAATTGTAAAATCCTAGGGTTCCTGGCAGTGAGCACCAGTGACATGGCTGGGAGGAGTCGGGTTACTAAGCAATTGAACAGATCACCCCCTTCTTCCTATGGCAGCTCCTGCTCACTCTCCTGTCTGGACACAGGCTGCCTGCATCTTGGATCTTGTCTTCTTGGTGGGGTGGCTTACCTCACACCGTCTCCCTCTGTGCTTTTCCTTAGCTCCAGCCCTTCTCCGAGAGGGAGACGAAGCCACGGCAGCCATGCTCCTGACAGCCTGGCCTCAGGTGAGCTGTGGGTTCTTCGGGTCTTGCTCTGAGCAGTTTCAAACTGAGAAACTGAGAAGGGAAGCTGGTGAGCTTGTGATGAGAGCTGGAGAGGGCCTCCATGCTTATACCTGCCAGACTGGACTTGTGGGGAGAGTGACGATGTAGAGGGATGGAGCGCGTGCCCGGAGACAGGGGTGTAGTCTTGGGCACATTGAGGTTCTTTGCTCCCCTCAGCAGGGGGCTCTGGGGATAGATGTGGGAACTGACCAGGTAGGATGCTCCGTGTATGGGTGTGAATGGAGGAGGTAGCAGAGGACTGGGATTCCCAGTGACCAGGGACAGGTGAAGGGGGATCAGATCAACATAAAGGAGGGCTGTGCTTCTAATTCAGGGCAAGAGGAGGGTAGTGGGGGCAAGAGAGGAAGAAAACGGGGAGCCCTGTGGGACAGGCTGTCTCGCTATGTCCTGAGAGGCTTTCAGGGCTTGGGGTGCAGTGGCTCAAACTGTAGGTCTCTGATAAGAGCTCTGGACCCCCTCCCCCAGAAAAATATATGTGCAAACCACGTTTTCCATACAATTTCAGGGACTTCACGGATCCCCTGAAGCTCATCCATGGACCCCCATGGACTGCAGGTTGGGAAAGTCAGTCACAGTAACTCCAGTAACATCGTTTGAGGCTTCCTATGCTGCAGGCACCATACTAAGCACTTTGCATGGATCGCTCTTTCCTGACAGCTGACCTCTGAGATAGGTGCTGTGTTGGACTCTTACACCACAAAAGACACGAAGGCAAAGGAGACAGACTGACTTGCCCCAGGTCTCACAGCCATTCTGTGATTCTTACCTGCCCAGCCTTATGGCATGTATGGGCCCAGTGGAGTTAACATGGTCAGATTTGTGATGACTATAGGGAGTAACTTTCAGGGAGATTCAAAAGCAGGTTGACCACTTCAGAAAAAAGTCCACTGGTCCAGGCGACGTGGGCTTAATCAGGAAAGCAGTTGTTAAAGAGGGGGATCTAATTCTAGTAATGCTTCACTGAAAAACCTAGTGAGGAGATGGGGGTAAGGGAGAGCAAGGAGTCAAGAATGAATCCCCAGGGTTCTAGCTGAGGTTTCCTGCACAGATAGTGGTGGGTGACACCAACCGAGGTTTGAATTCAGGAAGAGGCACCAGCTTACCTGGGTAAAGGGTGGTGGCAGCGGACAGTGAATGTGCAGAGAAGTTATTTGACTTGTCACACAGCAAGTGACTCACAGTAACACCCAGAAGCTGACTAGATTATCTGCTGGGTGGAGGTTGGTAGTGTCAACCAAGACAATCCTGGCAAACAGGAGTTGAGGGCAAATCCCTGTCAATGTGTCCCTTAGGTTGTTAGCGAAGGCTGGGGGCAGAGGGGGGAGCAGAGACAGCTGGAGTCTGCAGCTGCTCAGGAGGGAGGAGCCGGTCCTGCAAGTATGTATGCAGCATCAGCCTGGACTGGCAGAACCGGTGCTGACTGCATAGGGTACTGATGCCAAGAGGAGCAGCCCACAGGGTGTTTGAGGAGCTGACCAACAGGAAAGCTGAGCTCCCTTCTCGTCCGAAACTTGGGTGACATTGGAAAGGATGAGGCTTGAATGGGAGAGGGCAACAAAAGGTCAGGTTTTCAGCAAGACCCTCATCCCTGGTCCCCAAGCCGGTTTGGGCAGCCCCGAGCTTCCTCTGTTGGAGGTTCTGAAGCAGAGACTGCACAGCTCCTTGCTGGGAAGTTGGTGACGCGGATCAGGCTGCAGATGGGCTGGATGAGATGGAATCCGTGGCCATTCTTTGGGAGCAGGATGGAGAAGCCAAGACCTCAAGGAGATGAAGTGGGAATGCTGTTGGGTGGGTCCGGAGCTGGGTCCGCCAGTGAGGGAGTGGCTAATGTTATCTTCTAGAAGTATCAAAATGGCAGAAGTATCAAAATGGCATGAGGTTTCTCTGCCATGACAAGTCAAATGTGCCCTGGTTTGCTTTCCAGGTATTTTTCTCACATTTTTTGCCGTGTTATTACTTTCATGCTCTTCACAAGCTCCCTCCCTGAGCCCTTACACCACCCTCTGCCCCCACTTAGGGCCTGAGCCATGGAATTGGCCCTAGGGCAGCAGGAACCTGTTGTTTCAGAAGTCGGTGACCTTTGAGGATGTGGCTGTGTACTTCACCCCAACGGAGTGGGATGGCCTGTCCCCTGCACAGAGGGCCCTGTACAGGGATGTGATGCTGGAGAATTATGGGAATGTGGCCTCCCTGGGTAAGGCCTCTCCCTCTGGACCCAGACTTGTTGGTGGGGGGTTTCCTGACTTCCCATACTTGTTGCAGGGGAGACTTCAGAGCCTGAGATTCCTAATTCCCTAGACCCAGGGATTTCTGGGAAGAGCAAACCCCAAGTCCTTTTTGGGTCAATATAGGACTTTGCTGGGACTAGTGTGCACTCTTTATGCACCCTATAGAAGCTGTGTTTTAGACAATGTGGAAAAAGTAACGTACAGCATTCTCTTTAGTTCCCCCTCACCTGCATCTTAGGTCTTTCCAAGGATGTCTGCATCCTCTGAATATCTCAGGCCAATGTCACAAAATGATGTCCCTTTGGGCAGATTCTGTTTGCTCTGCATGAAGTGTCCTGTGCCCACGGTCTGGGCCCTTGTCGACTTCTCCCTCACCTCCTCAAGCCCTCTCCTCCCCCCACACGGACAACCTGGGGCTCTCCCCACCCCATTGCCAAGACAATCAGAGAAGAGGCTTGGGAATCACCCATGGCAGACTGTTCACCCTTCTCTCCTATTTCCTTTCTCCCAAAACAGGATTTCCACTTGTCAAACCGGCTGTGATCTTACAACTGGAGGGAGGAGGTGAGCTGGGGGGCCCATCTCCACTGGCTGCTGAAACAGGCACCGACCCTCCAGGCCTCTGGACGGGTAAGGGAGGCACATATTGCCTATTATTCTGGAAAGTTTAACTCTTTAAGAGAAAAGAGTTAGCATGTTAGCAACATATAACCGTGCCATGTTTATTGGCCAGCTGTACAGAGTAAAATTTAAATAAGTTTTGATGATCTATATAGAGATAGATTCAATTACGATCTTTTCTGTTTTCACAGTTTGCTATTTCTTTGTAGGAAGAGCAGATAGTTTTCAAAAGCCCCATTCTAACTCGTTTTAATCCTAATTTTGGAATTCTACCTTACTAAAAAACAATGAACAGATTAAGTAATTTGGGTGCAGGGAGGAGGTTCTTGCTAGTTTTCTAAGCATTGTCTATTTAATTAACACTTTTTCACAGAACAGGAAAATAGCCTTGTGGTTAGAAGTAGTTTTTGGAGATTTTCTGAGGTTCAGTCCTAACTGTGCAACTCCCTAGTTGTGTGACTTTGAGCAAGTTGATTATTTAGTTCTTTGAGAGTCAGTGTTCTCATCCCTGAAAATGGGATAATAATAATAAAAGGTTTTAGGGCTAGTCTTACAGTTTGAGGATAGAATGAGCACATGTATCATGTGCCTGGCTAATAGTGTGTACTCAATGATATATTAGTTGTTAATTTTGTTTTTTGGAGGAGACAGCTTTATATAGTAAGCTATATGGAATAAGGCAGAAGAGAGGAAGTGACATAATTCATTGCTTCTCAAACCATAAGCAAATGAATTACCTGAGAGTCTTAAAAATATGAAGATTGTTACTCAGTAAGTCTAGTGTGGGGCCAAGATTTTGCATTTTTGTTAAGTTTCTGGGTGATGCCAATGTTTTCAGTTCCCAGACCACACCTGAAGCAGTGAGGCTCACATTGGCTGAAGCAGAATAGCTGCCAGATGACTTCCTATTTCCCATGAGGCCTATCTTTACCTCCTGCATTTGGGTTCCATAAGATTTTCTTATATCCCTTCAACGAATCCTCTTTTTTTTAAAAGATGGTTTCAGTGGGTTTATATTCCTTGTCATTCAGTCAGATGATCTCTGATCAACAGACATGTTTTAGTCATGGAGAGTTTGAAGCGCTTGGCATATAGAGGGGGGGAAAGTGATATGGAGACCCTTAATCAAAGGTGTCTGGAAAAATCTATAGACAGTAGGTAGTCCTGAAGTTTTTGAACAATCCATCATGATCTGAGCTAATAGTAGAAACACTGATCTAGTCCATGTCTATAGGTTTATTGAGGTGAAGACTCAAATGGGTTTTAGGCAGGCAGAAGGGGAAGGAGTAAGGCATAAGACCCATGTCAGCAGAGTTGACTTTCTTTTAAAAATTACTTCCTCATGCCCCAGTTGGTTAGATTGTTATCTCATACACCAAAAAGATTGTGGTTATGATTCCTGGTTAGGGTACATATCTAGCTTGCAGGTTTGATAACTGGGCAACCAATTAATGCTTCTCTTTCATATAGATCTTTCTCACTTTTAACTTTTATGTTATTGGTTATTGTTGGTTTAGGACAGGTAGTCTTTTTAAAATGATTACTTTAAAATTATACTATTGGCACATACTCAAAACAGTAAAGAAGGTCTATAAAATGGTGGGGAAATCTATTAAGCTTCCTGTTATTTTGTTGAGTTTCTTGTGTCTTCTTCTAGAAGTGTTCTAGGTTTAGTACAAATATGTATGTATGCCCTTTTTATTTTCTTTTACACAAATGGAATCTACATACTATTTTTCAACCTGTTTTTCTATTTAACAGTATATCTTTTATATCTTTTCCTATTAGCATATATGGATTTAACATTTTCTGTTTTCTGTTTTTTTATAATAGATATTGATATCCAGGCTGACAATAATATGACAAAGGAAATGAACAAAGAAAAACATAATACATCGTTTTTACTTCAGGGGGACTTCTCCCAGGAAACAGACTTCTCAGAAGCCTATATTCTAGAAAAACAACAGCAGGAAGTCCGCCTAAGTATGAAGAAAGAAAACAGCAGTATCATTGACGGAACAGTGAAAGATGACACAAGTCTCATGGACAAGTGTTTGTTTAGTCAGAGTCCAAACTTGAATCAGTGTAATACCATCATCACCACTGGAGAGGAGCCCCTTGAATGTACAGGATTGGAGAAATCCTTAAATTTTGACACAAAACTTACCCATCATGAAAAAAATAATTTCAGGGAAAGACCATATGAATGTGAAAAATTAGTGGAAACCTCTAAGTATAAATCTCAACTTAATCATCATCACGACAGCTACCTTGGGGAGAAGCCCTATCAGTGTAACGATTGTGGCAAAGCCTTTAGTGTTAATGCAAAATTAATTTGTCATCAAAGACTTCATAGTGGGGAGAAACCCTTCAAATGTGTGGAGTGTGGGAAAAGCTTCAGTTACAGTTCCCATTACATTACCCATCAGACAGTCCACAGTGGGGAGAAGCCCTATCAGTGTAAGGTGTGTGGAAAAGCCTTCAGTGTTAATGGGAGTCTAAGCAGACATCAGAGAATCCATACAGGAGAGAAGCCTTATCAGTGCAAGGAGTGTGGAAATGGCTTCAGTTGCAGCTCTGCATTTATCACACATCAGAGAGTCCACACTGGGGAGAAACCTTACGAGTGTAATGACTGTGGGAAAGCTTTCAATGTTAATGCAAAGTTAATTCAACACCAGAGAATCCACACTGGAGAAAAACCTTATAAATGTAATGAGTGTGGGAGGGGCTTCAGGTGCAGTTCCCAGCTCAGGCAGCATCAGAGCATCCACACTGGAGAGAAACCCTGTCGGTGTAAGGAGTGTGGAAAAGCCTTCAGTAATAATACAAAACTCACTCAGCATGAGAGAATCCATACTGGTGAGAAGCCCTATGAATGTACTGAATGTGGAAAAGCCTTTAGTGTCAAAGGGAAGTTAATCCAGCACCAAAGAATCCACACCGGTGAGAAGCCCTATAAGTGCAATGAATGTGGAAAAGCCTTCAGGTGTAACTCCCAGCTTCGACAGCATTTGCGAATCCACACTGGAGAGAAGCCCTATGAGTGTCATGAGTGTGGGAAGGCCTTCAGCGTCAATGCAAAACTAATGCAGCATCAGAGGATTCACACTGGGGAGAAACCCTTTGAATGTAATGAGTGTGGGAAATGTTTTACTTCTAAAAGAAATCTACTTGATCATCACCGAATACATACTGGAGAAAAACCTTATCAATGTAAAGAATGTGGGAAAGCCTTCAGTATCAATGCCAAACTAACCAGACACCAGAGAATACACACTGGGGAGAAACCTTTCAAATGTATGGAATGTGAGAAAGCATTTAGCTGTAGTTCTGATTATATTGTACATCAGAGAATCCATACTGGAGAAAAACCCTTTCAATGTAAGGAGTGTGGAAAAGCCTTCCATGTTAATGCCCACTTAATTCGCCACCAGAGAAGCCACACTGGGGAGAAACCCTTCAGATGTGTGGAGTGTGGCAAAGGCTTTAGCTATAGTTCTGACTGTATTATACATCAGACTGTCCACACTTGGAAGAAACCCTATGTATGTAATATGTGTGGGAAAGCCTTCAGGTTTAGCTTCCAACTTAGTCAGCATCAGAGTGTCCATAATGAAGGAAAATCCTAATAAGGATGTAGAAAACTCTCAAGATTAATGTTGAACTGAATCAGGTACCATGAGACTTACCCCAGTGGAAAACCCTGAGAGAGAAATTAATGTAGCAATCTTTACATGGAAACAAATCTTACTCATTACATTTTAAATCAGGAATGAAGACCAGTTAAAAAGTAACATTCAAAAACAAATAGGTCATTAGGTGGCAGAGAGAAGAGAAGCTTGCCTACGCCTAGCGTCCTGGCCATGGACATCTGGATGGTTGATAGCCTGACACTCAGGAAAAAAACAAAAAATTAGTTTGTTTTTTAAATCAACAACCAATTAGAAAATACAATGGAAGGAAATATCCCATTCCCAATACCATCAAGAAAAGTAGATTTTTCAAGGAATAAATTTAATTTTTAGCAGGACCTATATGGATCACCACTGAGGACAACAACGAGAAACAAATGGGGGGAGAGAAGCCTTGTTCTTGGATAGGAAAACTCAACTGTTCACTGTACCTAAATTATTTCCCTCTCATTTTTGACAAGCATACATCACTTTGTAAAGAGGAAAAACAATAAATATTTCCTTAGAAAAGGAAGAAGTGTGAGTAATTTTTATTTTCATGGAATAGAGATAACCTTTAGAGGCATGAGATGAAGTCATCAGATGAAACCCCACCTTCGCTCAGCAAGCCCAGCCTCTAGAAACCAAACATAAGGGAAAATATTGATAAATTGACTTCAAAAATAAATGTTTTAAATCCAAATAAAGTTAAAAGATAAAGCACAAAAGTAGAACCCTTGTAAAGTTTGTTATATGAAAATAATAATATGTAGAGAGGTCTTATCATTAAGAGAAAAGTCCTATATAATAAAAGCCTAATATGCAAATCGACTAAACAGCGAGGGACTGGTGGAATGGCAGTGTGCTGTGATGTACACTGACCACCAGAGGGCAGATGCTCAATGCAGGAGCTGCCCACAGGTCCCAGACCAGCCAAGGAGGCTGTCAGAGGGATGCCCACAGAGGGAGGTGACCACCACCAATGGGAGTGGGGCTGGTGAGTGGGTGGCGCCATGCTGGCCAAGATAAGTGTCAGTGGCACCCCCGCCCCTCATTGCCCCACCAATTGCCCCCCCAGATCAGCCCTGGTCGCAGGCCAGGCCTAGGGACCCTACCAGGCCTCTAGGAATCTAATAAAACCCAGTAAGTCACACTAGCAGGCAGCTTTAAAAAAGATATAAAAATTATTAAAGTAAGATGTTCAGTCTTGGTAATATTCCAAGGAGTGGAAATTAAAACAGGTGCAAACAACCACACACAGGAAGCCCCTGAACCTCTCTCCCACAGACACAAGATGTACACACAGACCTTCCCATAGATGCACAGATTCCTGCATATGCAGAGACGGGCCACCTCCCTGCCCCAGACATACCTCCCGTGCTCTCCAGCTTGAGTGACCTGTGTTGGCTGGGAGTGCCGTCTGGAGTGCTTCAAAGGAACTATTTGGTCAGGAGGCTAATGACTTGAGCAGTGTCCGGGAGATGCCATTGCCTAAGTCCTCTCCCCGGCCCCCAGGCTCCGAGGAGCTGATCTGTGTGCAGGCAGGCCCTGGAGCCTCAGAACTGAAGTGGCCCGCTGGCCTGCTCTGGAAAATTCCAGGCGGAGCACGAAGACCCAGAGTGCATGAGGCATGAGGTCCATTTACACCCAGAATGCATGAGGCACGAGGTCCATTTACCTGCTGGGAAACAGACCCAGAGATGGACGCTCTCCCGGGTCACACAGCAAACCGGTAGTCGATGTGGTCACCCAGACCGGAGGAGAGGTGAAAGGCCACAGCTCGCTCCAACCCTCCTGGTTCATGCACCTCCTGTAGATGGTTTCCGGATGTGTAGTCAGCGGAGGTGGGGACAGGAAGTCCTGCAACCCTGGGTCCCAGCGGGTCCGACGATTTCTGCTATGGCAGCAACGAGGCAGGGACTCTAGGAGGATCAAGTCGCTGAAGACAAACTGGATCAGCCATCAATGGTCCTGGTCAGCCATCATCAGGCTCCTGGTCAGCCATCAATGGTCCTGGTCAGCCATCATCAGGCTCCTGGTCAGCCATCAATGGTCCTGGTCAGCCATCATCAGGCTCCTGGTCAGCCATCAATGGTCCTGGTCAGCCATCAATGGTCCTGGTCAGCCATCAATGGTCCTGGT
>JAAGEH010000452.1:15314810-15326036 GCA_011751065.1 Lasiurus cinereus
GGGCGGGAGGGCGCGCGGCTGAGGAGCGGGCGGAGGGCGGGCTGAGGAGCGGGCGGCCTGCGGCGAGGCGCGCGCCCTCCCGCCCGGGGCGGTGCTGGCCTCCGCCTGAGGGGCGCGGCGGGCGGGCCTGGCGCCCGGGCGCGGTGACTCGCCCGCCCTGGGGCCCGGGCCGCCCGCTCCCTCGGGGTCCGGGGGCTGCCTGCAGGCGGGAACCCCCCCCACCACCTCCCCGGGGGCGGCCGGGCCGGCGCTCGCGGCGGGGAGCGGTGCACCCGCGGCGGGGGCGGGGGACACGCGCTCGCAGACCCGGAAGTCCCGCGGCGCCGCAGGTGGGGCGGAGGGCGCCCGCGCCCGAGGTGGGGCCCCGCTCCGAACGGTTAGGCCAGCGCTTTGCAAACTTGTCTTCCAAGAAGCACCGCCGGCCCCGCCGCCCGCCCCGCGGAGGCCCGTCCTGCGACCCGCGCGAGCCGGGCTGCCGTGGGGCCGCGGAGCAGGCAGGGCCCGTGGCCGCGGGGCCCGGCGGCGAGCGAAGGGCGGCGGCGGCGGCGGGCTTTGCTTCGAGGTACCGTCAGGCGGGGCCGGGCGCCCGGGGCGGTAGGCAGGATCCAGAGCAGCGGCGCCCCCCGGGCTGCGAGGCGGGTCCGAGGAGGACACAAGATGGGGGCGACAGGACGGCCACCTCCCCGGGGTGCTCTCTCCGGGGAGGCCCAGGAGGAGGGATGGGGGGGTGGGAGGCGCCCCTGACCCCATGGCCGCGGGGAACAGGAGGGTCCTGGCCTCGCCGTGCAGCGGCCCTTCTCCCCGGGGCCTCCTCCCCCTCGCCGCACGGAACTGGGCCACAAGCCGCCTCCCCCCGGAGGGCCTCCCTGGGGCCTGGGTCAGCGCGGCCTGCCCAGCTGTCAGCTCCCACCTCCGTCTAATGGTTCCCAATGGTTCCCATTCTCTTCCAACACCCGCCCACCCCCATCCCATCCTCCCTTTCCACTCGGAGTTGCTCACCGGCGTGCAGCGCCCTGGCCTGCAGGCCTTGCTGGGGCAGCACCTCGGTGCAGCGGGCGATGCCAGGGGGTCTGAGGGAAGAAGGGTGTTTTGTGTCTGTGTTTAGACGGTTCGTACATGTTCGTCCACAGCCTCCCAGGTGAATTCCCGGGGGGCTCTGGTGCGGGCTGGGTGCGAGTGGGGTGGGGCGCAGTGCCCTGAGCACCACCACCCAGTGCACGAGCCCGTGAACACACGTGGTAAGAATTGGGTTGCTCTTCTACTGCCCACGGGAGGGCGCTCCAGCCTCCGAATAAAGATCTGGAAACTGAAGTTTTGAGGTCCGGCTCGGAGGATCCAAACTCTAGGGCTGGGGTTACTTCCCCCCCTGTACCCCAGCATCACCACCACCTTTGACGACGGGAACTGGTCAGGGTCTTTGGGCAGGGCTTCCTGCCTCTCTCCTAGGGAAGCAAAGGTAAGAAAGCCACCTGCCAAACTGCCCAAGGCCAATGAATGAGAGGGACACTGGAAGGGAACAGTGTGCTCAGTGGGAGGCGTGGGCCAGGCCAGTGGCAGAGGTGGAAGGAGGAAGGGGGGCAGGAGAGGCGCCACCCCTCCCCCTCCTCCTGCCAGAAAGGGACCCCCGGGCAGAGGGGACAGGCAGTGCTTCTCACACGGGGTCCCCAGGCCGGCAGTGGCAGCATGGAGACATCACCTTGGAACTTGTTAGAAATACCAAGTCTTGGGCCCTACCCCCCCAGATCTACAGAATCAGAATCTCTGGGGTTGCCCCCCGCCCCCACTCTGTTCTAAGAAGATCTGGGGGGCGGTTCTGATGAGTGCTCAAATTTAAGAAGCCCTGGGTGAGACAGCCGCAGGAAAGAACGGCTTCCCTGTTCTTCACTTTTTTGTTTTCTTATAAATATGGACGCTTCAGGAATTTGCGTGTCATCCTTGGGCAGGGGCCAGGCTGATCGTCTCCGTATTGTTCCAGTTTTAGTATATGTGCAGCCGAAGCGAGCACCCCTGCTCTTCACTTTCAGGGACACTCGGGAAAGACCAAAGATCACAGAGCCAGGCCTGCCCACGTCAGAACGGGGGGAAGGAAAAGAAAGGTGGCTCCTCCGTCCTCCCATAGTCACCCACATGGGGGGCAGCCCAGCGCCAGCCTTCCCAAGCAAAGGGGACTCACCCAGAGATGGACATTTGAAGTGGCTCTAGTGTACCACCCACTCCCCCTGTACATCTTTGAGGAAACACTAGCTCTAGTGGGCGGCCTGAACACAATCCAAAGACGTGTCCCTCTGAAAACGTCTCACTCCATCTTTCCTCCTGCCGTGAATTTACTGCGCAGATCCCCATCTTGCCCCTCATCCAGGGACACCGGGGTTCTTTGGAAATGGCACCCCAGGGATGGCCCGCGCTTGGCTGTGGTTGTGGCCACGTCTGGTAGATGAGCCATTCAGGGCAGTGCCTGGTGTGGCGGGGAGGGGCTCCCAGCACTAGCTAGATCTCCGCTCTGCTGACTCCCCTGCTTTCAGGGGTGAATTTCATGCCATGGGCACTGGGTGATGCTTATCTTGTTGGCGGGGTTGGCTCCCTGCTCTGGCATTTTATGTTGAAGCTTTGGAAAGAGGGAGTTGCCTGGGAAGGGGAGAGGTCTCAGTATTCCCACCTCTGGGGACAGGGCAGAAGGGGAATCGGGCTGTCAACTCTTATCTTTCTAGAAAGACTCTTCCTTCTCCTCTTTCTTAGGGTGAAATCCTGGTTAAATGGCTTCCCTGCCTTTAAGTTTTACCCAACCCCCAAGCGGGACTCTGGGCGCCCCTCCCCCCACCACTTCACACTGGGCTGGGAAATGTGTGCTCTGCTTTTGCCCTCAGCAGGGCCCAGGCAGCCCTGGTGGCCCCGTTAAAGGAGCCTGACACGTGTCAAGGCAGATTTGGTTGAGCATCGACCTATGAACTAAGAGGTCACGGTTCAATTCCCTTTCAGGGCACATGCCATGCTTGCAGGCTCAATTCCCAGTAGAGGGCATGCAGGAAGCAGCTGATTAATGATTCTCTCATCATTAATCTTATCATTAATCTCTATCTCCTCCCTCTCCTTTCCTCTCTGAAATCAATAACAATGTATTGATTAGATATTTGCTCAGCTGCTCTGAGCTTCAGTTAAAAAAAAAAAAAAAGCAACACACACCAAGTAACTAAGAATCATGAGGGCCCAAATGGTCATTTGGGGGAAGGTGAGAAAGGGATTTGGTTGGGAAGAAGACTCAAGTTCCCACCGTTTTTAATTTAGGTTCAAATAGCCACAAATAGGCAGAAACTATCCCAAGTTATTTAGCAACAAATCTTCCTTCCATTCTTCTTTCCTGTTTGCCGATTTCCATGCCCCAAAGCAACCACTCTTCCTAATATGTACATCCAGACATATGCAAAGAAAGATTCTCGTTTCCATCCTCTTTTACACAAAAGCTGCGCATTTTCAGAATCCACCTGTCCACCCGTGAACACACCTTGGAATTGTCCACATCCATGCATTAGTTCCTTGTCATTTTTAACAGCTGTATAGCGTTCCACTTTACGTATATACCGTAACTTACTTCACCAGTCCCCTCCGTGGGGTTTGTCCACTCATCTGCTGTCAGCACCAGCGCTTCAGTTTGTTCCTGTGTCCTCTTGCATACATTCAGGTGCGCCTTTAGGGTAAATTCCTTGAAGTGGAAGTGCTGGGTCCGAGGAAACTGCATCTGCATTTTAATTACGGAGGGTGCTGCCTCCTTTCCTCTGATGGGGAGGGAGGTAGGAGAGGAGGCTGTTTGGAGCTAGACAGGGCAGTTCTGAGCTTCAGTTTTAAAAATTGGTAAAATGTGGCCCACACCGTTCTAGGATAAAATGGGCTCAGCTAGGTACAGTGTTTGGTTGAGGGCCAAACACACAGCGAGCGCTCAAAGGTGTCAAGTCGTGGAGGCTTTGATACACCGCCCCCTGCATTGGCCAAAGAGCAGGCAGCCCGCTTTCTCCGGGGAATCGGCTGGAGCGTTGGAGAGAAGTGGTGTCTGAGAGCCAGTGTTTGAGCCTGGTCCACAGGCTCCCCAGCTCCACCATCATTTTGTCCCCGAGGCTGCTCACGTTCCCTGGGAATGGCACACGGGGTACCTGAATGAAGGCGCTTGGTCTGCCTTCCATCCCCCGAGGGGTGGTCCCAAATAAACCCACACATCACAAACAAAAAAGCCACAGTCCACAAATAAACGCAACCTCGGCCATTTATTGCACATTTGTCACTTAGCTTTACATAATTCTGAATGCAGGATTCCATTCAGTTCTCAGAGTTCTCCCATTGGGTAGGAAAGATTACCGCCAGCAGAGACCCTCCTCATTGCTCCGCCACCTTGTCCCATCCAAACGGAATATCATGTGACTTCTTCAGCCTTCTTCCCCTGCTCCCGCCCCCTCTGCTGTCCCCTCCAGGGGGCAAGAGGCCCTGTGATGTGCGTGGAGTTTCCAGTTGCCTTACGTTTTATTTATACTGGGGACGAGCCTTCGTTTGTCAGATGAAAGGGTGGATGGATTTTATGGGACTGGAAATGCAGTGTGTGTGTCTACAAGGAAAAACACGATACCTGGTAACATCTCAAAATGTCTCTGTGAAACTCGTCACCAGTGCTGCCAACGATTTGTATAAAACGTTAGTGACCAGTCTTTTGAATCCTCTCACCACGAGAGGTGTTCCCTGCTCCTTCTAAATAGACCCCGAACAGCGTACGGGACCCGTCCTCTCTTGCTGCAGGGGGTAAGGACGAGCTGGGAGCCCAGCGTCTGTCTGCCGGCCCACCGTGCCTGTGGCACCGCCTCGGCCTAAGAACATGAGTGGAAAGAAGGAAGAGGCGGCGTTCAGCATCCTCAGAATTTATGATGAACCGGAGCCGAGGAGGTGTGAGCCAGAAAGCTCTGGCGTTTCCTCTCAGCATAGGCATCAAGCACAGCCCCAGCTGGGTGGGGTGTGCGGCACCCCGCAGCGGTCCCCGGAGGCCCAGCAGGGCCCGGTGTATCAGGAGATGAGCACTCTGACCCCGCAGCAGTGGGCCCTCCAGGCCCTCGACAGGTCTGAGCTCCAGGCCAGCTGGTTCTCTGAGGGGCAGCCCAGAGAGGAAGCAGAGTTCGCCTCCAGGTAGGAACTCCCTTGGTGGGGGTGGAGGGGGGCCGGAAACTGACCTGGGGGAGGGGTCCGAGCAGGGAGCCCTCCATTTCATGTTCTGTCTCCCCCCTCCCCTCTCCTTTCCCTTCTCTCTCTTCCCCCCTCTCTCTTCCCCCTTTGCCAAAGCAGCTTACTAGGATTCGAGTTTGGTAAGTGCAACCGGGACAGTGTGGGCAGGGAGGGTGGCAGCCCAAGGTGCTCGGATGGGGCCTGGGAGAGAGGCCCTGGCGTCAGGGGAGCAGGCTGCCAGCTGCCCCCTCCGTGAGCCGTGGGCATCGATACTTCCCTGCAGGCCTGCCTTGTCCTTCGCCTCCTCCCAGTGACAAAGTCTGGTCCTTCCTCAGAGCAGTTGTAAGTAGCTTGTTTTTAAAAAACAAAAAACAAAAATGTGGGACCTTTCTCTTCCCCATTCCCCCAAAACAAGAAGGTGAGGGGGTGCAGTCTCCACACTGGCTCTCTCTCCCATAGGTGGTGGGGGTCCTGTGGCTCCCCTCTTCTCCCGCCACCAGTATACGGGGCCTCTGCTCACACGGTCACTTCCAGAGCTGCACCGTGGGGGCTCTGAGCCAGGTTCTGCTCTCGCTGCTGGCAGTCGGAATGGCCTCAGAAACGTGGGCCTGACCTGGGCTAGTGTAGCAGGTGTCAGTGGGCTGGGGCCCCACTGAGGACAATGATCCTGCCTGGGGGTGAGAGGGGAGCTGTTGGATGAACGGCTAGGACTGTTAGTCAGAGGATGGGGCAGGCAGTCCCCATGGATGAGGGGCCCAGGACAATGGCCGTTCAAGGCCACCACCTCTCCTCTCCCAGCCTCCCGTGGCAGACGAAGTGGTGGTCAGGCACAGGATTCCACGCAAGTCCTGGAAGGTGGGCAAACTCTGCCACGGCAAGAAAGTCTGTGCCATTGCCATCAGCAGCTCGACTCACCACGTGTACACGTGTGGCCACGGCTACATCAGGGTGTGGGACGAGAGCGCCCTGCACACCTGGAGCAAGACCCCGCAGGCCCAGCTGAACTTCCAGGTGAGGGCTGTGCTCCAAGGGCTCAGGGCACGCAGACACGATTCCGTCAGGAGCCTCGCAGCCTGCGCTTCGTGGAGGTGATGTGAGCGTGTGACCGTCCCTACAGGACCGTCATAACTGTGTCCTCAGCTGCAAGCTGTTCCCCGACGAGCAGAGCCTGATCACCGGGGGGGTGTCCCGGACCCTGACGCTCTGGGATCTGGTACCCACACCCCGCATCAGGGCCCAGCTGGCCTCCGCAGGCCCCATATGCTACTCCCTGGCCATCTCCTCCAATGCCCAGATCTGCTTGGCTTGTTTCAAAGGCTTCGTTGAGATTTGGGATCTGCAGAACCAAATCTTAATCAGGTACGACCTGGAGGCGGGAAGGCATGTGTCCTTTCTGGGCCCCACTCTCCCCTGTGTGTGGCGGGACTAAGCGAGTCAGTGTGAAGAATATATCGGGGGTCCTTCTAGGGCCGTGGTTCTCAACCTGTGGGTCGCGACCCCTTTGGGGGTCGAACGACCCTTTCACAGGGGTCGCCTAAGACCATTGGAAAATGCAGATATTTACATCACGATGCATAACAGTAGCAAAATGTCATGGTTGGGGGTCACCATCACATGAGGAACCAAATGCAAGGGTCGCGGCCTTAGGAAGGTTGAGAACCACTGTTCTAGGGCCTTCCTGGGCCCCAAACTCCTGGGGTCCAAGCAAACACAAACCTCTGAGTTATTTCCCACCAGGAAGCATGAAGTCCCTGAGTTTGGGTCCCGATGTGTGGACATCACGGGCAATAAGTTCTGGACCGGAGGCGAAGACACCAGCCTGTATTCCTGGGACCTGCGGAGCTGCCAGAAGCTGCAGCAATACAGCGTCCACCACGAGGTGCCTGCTCGGCCAGCGCTGGCTGAGTGCGGCCCCCAGGGCCTGGGAGCTGTGGGTACCCGCAGGAGCGGGACCTGAGCTTGGAGGCGGGCACGAAGGATGGGGTTGGCAGCCTGGAGCGCTGACTCCCACCTCCTTCCGCACAGATCCTCAGCATTACCCATGACCCCAGTGAGGAGTGGCTGCTAGTGGGCCTGCGGACCAGCGACATCATCATCATGCACACACACCGGAGAGAGGCGTTTAAGGCCGTCATACATAAATATGTCCATCACCACAACCTCAAGTTTGCCGCCTGTGGTGCGTGAGAAGCCAGGCAACACCTTGAGGTGTCCTGGTACACTCTGGGGTGTCTACTGACTTTTAAATTCTGGGCCTAGTCTATTTCAGACTCTTAACTCCTCCCTCTCCAGTCCCAACACTGGCCAAACAGATCCAGTGCTGCTCTCCTCCTGCATCACCCCCACCCCCACCCCAGAGTGTTTCTCCCTCTGATAGGCTGGCTACCTCGCTTATCTCTCTCTCTCTCTACTCACCCCTTTTCCTTTCCTAGCTCTGTCAGAAAGGGTTGCTTCCCCCACAGAATAGCAGCCTGAAGATGGGGGCAGACGGAAGCGGCACGAAGTCCCAGCTGCTGTTCTGTTCTATGATACCGTGATCCTCAGTGGGGCTGAAGGGTGGGGGCAAATGAGGGAAGGGTTCGTGTTGTGTCTATGATCTTTTGGGGAAACTGAGGTAGAGAAACCTCTTCCCTAGTCCGGCCCGGCACAGAGTTGGACCAGAATGCAGTATGTGGCCCTCCATCTTCTTTTCCTTTGCAGGGAGCTATTTTGTGACCACAATGGATGAGTCTGTCCACTGCTTATCTGCACCTTATCTACAAAGGTTGTTTCAGGTACTGGAAGGAGGGGTGTGCAAATCCGGCACTCGGAGCTATAGTCCCGATCCCAGTGGGTCAGGTCCCAGAGGCACTGCTGGGGAGGACCTCTGAGGTGGCAGCCAGGGCCACTTAACAGGTGGGGGGAATGACCACTTAAGGTCCTGTAAACGCAGGGGCTCCACCCTGAGCCCTGAGCCCTGGCCCTGCCTCCAAACGGAGCCTCAGGTCTGTGCTGAGCCTTGCAAGAGCCCTCAATGGAAGCATCTCTTGCCTGAGCCTGGCCCCTGCATGGAGAACCTGTTTGGCTCCTCTTTCCCTCCAGGAAGAGGAGTCTACAGAAGTCCTGTGTTGCGACGTGTCCTCCGACAACCAGTATCTGGTCACGGGCTCCAAGAACTGTGCCACGGTTTACCAGCTCTTGTATTGAAGGTTGGGTGCCAGGTCCTGCTGGCGAAGAGCCAGAGAAAGCAGCGTGCTGAGAGGATGACCTTGGGCGCTGACCAACTTCTAGCACTTCCTGCGCCTCCACCTTCTCCCTCGCAGGTCACATGTCTGTTCCCCTCTCCCAGAACACCCCCCCAGCCTGCACTCCCAGGTTTTTATTGTACAGCTTAGGGATTTTTCACTTTGTTATTTTCCACCACCGATTGCTGGGTTTTGGTGGGGAAACTTGCCTTTGTAACTAATAAAATAGAAAAGCAAAAACCAGAATGGCCTGGATATGTGGTGAGTTCTTTCCAAGGACAAATTCATTGTGGTGGTGGATTCCTTATGTCCCCAGTGAGCAAATTCCAGGGTGGGGAAGAAATTTTTTTTTTTTTTTTTAGAAATTGTATTTATTATTATTTTTTAGATCCTCACCTAGGATATTTTTTTATTGATTTTAGAGAGAATGGAAGAGAGACGAAAGACAGGAACATTGATGTGAGAGGAACACATTGATTGGTTGCCTCCTGCATGAACCCTGACCAGGGCCCAGACCGGGGAGGAGCCTGCAACCAAGGTACGTGTCCTTGACTAGAATCAAACCCTTGGGTCCACAGGCGGATGCTCTATCCACTGAGCCAAACCGGCTAGAGCAGGACTTAGTTTTGTTTGTAACTTTTTTGGGCGGGGGGACGTGCAGGGAATTCTTGGAATTTAAGAAGGCTTAAGAATAAATGTATGTATATATACAAATTTTCAAGTTGCATATTGGAGTTGGTAGATCAGCAATGCTCAGCTCAACTCTTGTTAATCCTCACCTGAGGATGAAGGGAGGGAATGAGAGAGAGTGATGCGAGAGAAATACTGATTGGTTATCTCCCATACAGGCTCTGACTGGGAATTGAACCAGCAACGTTTTGGGGTACAGGACAGTGCTCCAACCTACTGAGCCACTGGCCAAGGCTGTGTGAGGCTCCATGAGCTGGTCTAACCATATCCTGAGAAAGGCTCTCTCCTTTTAGCTTCCTGATTCATAATACCTCATTTTGTCTGAGTCTTCACAAGTCCTGACCCCAATTCTGGCATTTGGTGCGAGTCAAGCTATGGTTTTATGTCATCTTCCTCATGTTGAGGATGTGATGATGTAATATTTTTCTGGCCTCCCCCAAGTTGAAAAAGCCCCAATTCCCCAAAACAAGCCAGAGAGTCCTGCTCGCTAGTCCTCTCCCAACTCGCCTCCTCTTTGCTTGGTGTTGGCACGGCCACAAGATAGCTGCCCATTCAAGTTTGTAGCTTCGAGTTGTCACTGGGAGGAGCCTGCGAAGTCATGGACCAAGGGCACCATCCTTTGCATTGAGATGTTGTTTGGTACCTAATTCTTGCTGACTGATCACGAGAGAAGAATGGGTCCCATTTATGGGCCAAGACTAAAGGAGTAAGGGTGTCCCTCCAGGTTCTCTGTCCTCTTCTACCAATGCAAGGTGAATGGCAAGGAAGAGCAGTGGTTCTCAACCTTCCTAAGGCAGCGACCCTTGCATACAGTTCCTCATGTGGTGGTGACCCCCAACCATGACATTTTGCTACTGTTATGCATCGTAATGTAAATATCTGCATTTTCCGATGGTCTTAGGCGACCCCTGTGAAAGGGTCGTTCGACCCCCAAAGGGGTCGCAGGTTGAGAACCGCTGCCCTAGAGGATCATAGAGCCATGTGGTGGAAGTATCCTGTTTCCACAAATCAAATATGGAGAAAAGCTGCCCACTATGGATTGTGATGTGGATGAAAAATAAACGTGTTAGAGCTATTATAAATTTTGGAGTCTATTTGTTACTGTAGCCCTGGAAACAACAAACTTAAAGGGCCAGGTAATAAATATTTTAGGCTTTGCCATTTGGCTTATGCCCCAAATACTCCTCTCCTATGGCGTGAAAGCAGCCATAGACAATACATAAAAGAATGTGTGGAACTGTGTTGCAATAAAACTTTATGTATAAAAACAAGCAGTGGCCAGATTGATTTGCTGGCTATAGTTGGCCTACCCTGCTGTGGCCAGTGTGCCTCTAAATAGTATAATTAGCATCCATGTAAAAACATGACACAGAGGGTAGAAGCCAACAGAAGATCTATCCTACTGGGCTATAGGAACAAATAGACTACATAATGTGTAATGTCCATTGAGGTTTAAATCCAAAGATATGAGTAATTATGGTGGATATAAATAGAGTAAATATTCGTATTAATCTGTTGATCTATGACTGGATTTTAAAAATTCTCAAATGTACATATTTAAGAGATTAAAACATAAGGATACAAAAGGGATGAAAGTGAGATATTTCGTGTACACACTAAATCCAAGCTCTAAAACAAAGAGCAATATCTGAGATAAAGGTTAACACTTCATAAATCCAACAGGAAGATACAAAAATTCTTATGTTTTATGCATTTATTAATTTAGTTTCAAATTTATAAAGAAAAATTGACAAAAAATAGACAAATCTTTCTCAGTAACCAATAGTTTAAACAGACAAAATAATAAGAATATAGAAGAGTTGAATAACATGATGAGTAAACGCAGAATAATTCATACAGTCACTACAGGGTATATTTTTTTCACGTATACCAAGTATTTATAAAACCTGACCATAAACTCAATCATAAATTTCAGAGGATTTAACTCTTACAGAATATATTTCATGACCACAATGCAATTAAGACAGAAATGAATAATGAGATGAAAACCAGAAATGGTCCTATCTTTTGACATGAAGAAATAACTAATAGAGACTAAACCACAAAGTAATGGGGAGCTACTGTAAAACTGAATAATCTAAAATGGAAAGATTCAGGG
>JAAGEH010000452.1:15331974-15435722 GCA_011751065.1 Lasiurus cinereus
CCCCACCACGGGGGCGATGCTCTAAAAGCACCTGCTCTTGGCGCCCCATGGGTGTGAGGAGGGCTCTGCCTCTTCTTTTTTAATGAGCAGTTGTCCTCCTCAGACGGAGCGGGCCCAGGCGTGGCTCTCCGCCGGCTTCCCTCCTTGACGCCACCCGCCCCCCCTTCCCAGTGATTCCCACGAGCCGGAGGAGGAGTCTCGGCTCACGAGTGATGAAGGTTCATCCAGACGCTGGGAACTGTTTCTCAGAACGCTCCCGGAGCCGGTTTCCGGGGCGCTCCCGGCCGGGGGTTCACGGGGCAGCCCTGCGGTGCCAGGAACCAGGCAGCGAGCTTTGGAAACGCTGTGGGTCCAGCCAGGAGCGCCCTGGGTGTGTGCCCTGCCTCGGGCCGCGGGAACCAGTGCTCACCCAGCGTGTGCCTGGAATGGGTCTCCGCTCTGAGGAGTTGGGGGATCTCGCCAGAGACCCCAGGGATAAGGATCAGTGTGAAGTCTGACTCGGGAGGTGCGTGTCGGGAGCGGCGCTGTGGCCCTCGGAGTGCCCCTGGCGGTCCTCGGGGCCCCTGCGGCCGCCCGCACCTCCGGTCCGGGGCTCCCAGCAGCGCCTGGGGGCACGGTGGGGGTGCCGAGACCGCGAGGGCGGGCGGGCGAGGCGTGTGCGCCCCCGGGAGCGGTGCTGGTTATTTTAAAGCAAAGAGGCGGCTCTCGCAGAGCCAGTGGAGCTGTTGTCCGGGGATTCGAACGGTGGCCCTGGGGCGGCGAGGGCTGCCCACAGGGACAGGCCGATGGCGAGGGTCATCCTGGTCCCTCCTCGGGGCGGGCGTGTGGCCGCGGAGCTGGGCCTGGGTGTGGAGCTCACTGCACGGGCACCGCCGAGCCCACAGGCCTGGTCCCGGCGGGCGAGCGGCGCCCAGGATCGGAGCCGTGGTCAGAACAGTGTGGGATCTCGTTGGCGCTACAGACGGTGGGGGGGTGGGGGGACAGTGGGGGTGTGGCCGGTCTCCACAGCGGGGGCCGGGGGGGCGGTGGAAGAAGCGGGAGGGCTGCCGGGGAGGCGATGGCGGGCGGGCCAGCGGTCTGAGGTGGCCCCCCCTGGCCCTGACACAGGGGCCTCCTGCGCGCACCTGCACCAGCGCGGCTTCCGAGGGGCAGGGCGCCGCCTTAGATGGAAGGAAGGGCAGGGTGCATTCTAGGCTGACACCCCCGCCCCCCACCCGGGGGAGGGCCGAGGGGGCCTTACCGATTGGCTCCTTGGTGGTGGTGGGGGAAGCGGAGGGCCGCATTTCATAAAGCCCTCGCCGCCGCAGTGGCCGTCTGTGAGCTCTGCTGCCCGTGCGTACCCTCGGGAGGAGGAGCTCGTTCCTGGGGAGTCAGTGGGCAGCGGGACAGGGTGGCGGCCTCGCCGGGTGCTGGGCATCTTGGGGTGACCATGGACGCCATGGACAGGACCGGTGGCCTGTGGCGCCCGGCTCTTTAGAAGGGAAGGGTTTCTTGCATCTATTGGGGGGACCCCCCCCCCCCGGCCGTACCAACGGGGAGGCAGGCGCTGCACTCGAGGCCGAGGCCGGCGGGGACCCCTGGGGCTTCCTGTCCAGGCCGGGCTCCTTCGGCAGGAAGAGGGCAACTCCTCAGGGGGGGCTTGTCGCGGGCTGGCCGCTGCGGGCGGCTTCCGGGAAGCCTCCTGTGACTGCCGACTTGACTTCTCGGAGCCGGTTTGAGGGTCACGGCTCTTTGCGAGAGCGCTCCTCGGCGTGTGTGTCCTGAAATGTGTCTCAGTTGGCGCCCCCCCTCCCTTCTCTGTGTCCATGGCTCACCTGTTCCTTCCTTGTTTTTCTCATTTGTTTTCTTCAGGTCTCGGGTGTTCTAGGTGCTCGCTTTCACGTCCTCAGGCAGCTTCTCCCTCCCTCTGTCCTCCCCTCCCTCCCTCCCTCCCTTCCTTCCTCCCCCCTCCTCCCCTCCCTCCCGGGGGGGCTGCCGGGCTGCGCACCCCTGTGCCCGTGGCCCATGGTCTTCGTCGGGGCCACTCGGCCTGGCCGTTTATTGTTCAGGTGAGCCCTGGCCGCCTGCAGAGAGCTCTCCCTCTCTCCTTGCTGTGCTTTTTAAAAAAATATTTTTATTGATTTTTGAGAGAGAGGGAGAGGGGAGGGAAGAGAGAGAGAGAAACATCGCTGAGCGAGATACGTCGATGGCTGCCTCCTGCAGGCCCGCCCACCCGGAATGGAACCGGCCGCCTTTGGGTGCATAGGACGACACCCAACCAACTGGGCCACGCTGGGGCGGCGGCCTGCCCCCTCTGACGCTTCCCACACCTGCCCCCCCCCCCGGGGCCGGGGGGGGGGGAGGGCTGCGTGGTGCCCGCTCTTTTTCTTCCTGACTTCATTTGTGCTGCCGAGCCCGCCTGCTGGCGGCCTGCCTCCCGCGGGCTCAGGCCCAGCGGTCCCTCTCGGGGTTCTCAATAGGGCACAGGCCGCACGCCTTCCTCGCCGACCCCGATGGCCGATGGCCGGGCAGAAGCGGCCGCTGTCCCCGCAGGAGAGGCGGCCGCCTCTGTGGTGCCCCTGTGGGGAGTGTGTGGTCGTCCCGGGCTCCCTGTTTCTGACACGCAGACTTCGTGTTTTTCTTACCCTGGGGTTCAACTGCTTTCTCTGACTTGTCGCTCCCGCGATGCCTAGGCGCGTGGGGCTGTGTGGGGGGAGGGAGGATTGGGGGGTTTGAGTGTGTACCCCCCCGCCCCCCGCTCTCCTGAGTGGAGAGAAGCTGCGTGGCCTGGGTTCGTTTCGGCTGTAACACGTTTTCTCCAGATCTCGGGGCCTCCTTCGTTTGCCCGTTCTGTTTTTGCTGGGGCGCCCCCGCCAGCCGCCGGGGTTTTCATGAAATAGCCCCTCTTCTCAGGAGTGTCTCTGGAAACCAATGGCCAAGAAGAGTGACCCTGGAAAGACCCCCCCCTTCGTCAGCACCTTGGGGTGAGCGGAGGAGCCCCCCTCTAGGCTGATGCTTGGGTGCTGACAGCACTCCCGGGGTGCCGCTGTCCCTCCCGCCCGCCCCCCGGGCGCCCGGACGCTGGGCCGGGCCGCTCTGTGATGTAGGGCTCAGTGTTGTGATCGGGAAGACTCCCCAAGACTTCACTCGGCATGTGTTGTTTTTAACCTTGCTTTTCCTTAGCCTTGAGCTTCCAGTTGCAATTTCTGCTCTAACAAGTGTTCGCAGTCCCTCTGCAGGGGGTGGGGGCGGTGAGGTGCTGGGTCCTGTGGGGCGCAGGGAGGGCTGACAGCCTCTCTCCCGCTCCCCATAAGCCATGGGGTCGCGGCGGGCGGTGCACACCTCGGGGGGCCCGCAAGCAGTGCGCCCGCACCCCCTGCGCGTGGTCTCGTGCCTTGAAATGCTGAAGGAATGCTGTGGAGGAGGCCCCCTGTTCTCCTGGCGCTGGGCCCTCCCGTCCCTTGCCTGGCCGGTCCCGAGAGGGGCAGGCCCGGAGCAGACAGGGTCCCTGGAATGTGACTGAGGGCAGCCAGGCCAGAGGGAGGGCCCGTTGGGATCCTCGAGATGAATCTGATGAGAGCCGAGGCCTTTTGTGGGGGGCTCTGGAAGGCAAGAGAGGTTCGCCTCCTGGGGTCCGTGCTGCAAACCCGCAGTGAGACCCTCCACAGCGGAGGAGCAGAGTGGCCGTGGCCGCGCTGTCCTTGACAGGCCGAGACCCAGGGCAACAGATGTGGATCCCGTGTTCTGCCGCTGGTCCAGCGCGAGGGAGCGGTGCCCTGTGTGCGCACCCGCGGGACCCGAGTCCCCGCTGCTTTCCCAGCCTCCGGCCTTCCGTCCAGTCTGGGCTTCTTGCGTCTCTGCTCCCCCTGTGGCCCTCCAACTCATGCACCTCAAAAGTGTCCACTTAGCAGGATGACAGACAGTCCCGCCAACCACTTCTGTCTCTTTCTGTCTATTTCTCCGTTAGGCACGATTCCTCCCCACTGGCCGGCACCCCCACCCTGATCCCCGCCCGGGACGAGCCCCTCGCTGCCCGTGGGCTCGGTTCACAGTATGCATTGCCTCTGTGCTCTCTCCCCACCCGCCTGCCTGCCCTGTCCTGGCGGCTGCTCTCTGAGGCCAAGCCCCCCTCCCCCTGGACTCCTTCCAGCGCGTGGACGTGGAGGACGTGGAGGGCGTGGCAGGCTGGCTGCCGCTGGGTTGGGGGGCCCAGCAGTGTTTTTCGTGGGGGTGGGGAGGTGAATTGGAGCTCACGCCTCCATTCCTGGCAGGTCATTACCCCGCATTCTGTTACTAGTCACATGAAAGCATTGCACCCGGGCCCGCTGCGGGCGGGCGGGCGCAGGGAACCTTGTTCTGCTCAGGAGGTGTTTCCTGGGGGCCTGCTTGGAGCAGAGTGCCAGTGAGGGTGCCAGGCTGCTCGCCACGGCCCGATCGCAGGCCCTCTCACGTCCCTTCTTCATCTTTACTTTTCTTTACTTCCCTCATTTGCAAGCCACGATGCTCCCTCTCCGCGAGAGGAAGCGGTGGGTCCCCGTTTGTCCCGTCCTTCTTGGTGGAATAGACCCCTGGCCGGCGGCGGCGGCGGCACTGTGTGTTTTCTGTGCCTTCGCTCCCACCAGCTTTGTGCTGCTGCTTTTCTTCTTCAACCAGTGGACAAGCCGGCCCACTCTTGGGACTGATGAGGTGCTTTGGCCAAGGGCACAGCGTGGTGGGGGGGGGGTAAGGGGGCGTTATCTCATTTCTTATTCTGTTTCTTTATACACCATTTAAAAAATACCTCAGAGGACTGTTATTAAAGCTGGGGCCAGTGACACCAGGAAGGGCCTAGGCTAGAAGAAGCCACAGGAGAGAGACGAGGTGGGGGCCTGGGCCTGGCGGGCGGCCTTGGCTCACTAAGAAGTCAGATGAAAGGGGCCTGGCGGACACAGTCGGGGCCTCGCCCAGGACGGGGGGGCTGCGCAGCCCCTCGCTCCCTGGCAGAGGCGGGAGGGGAAGGCGGGGTGCGCTCCTGGGAGGGAGAGCGCGCCCACACCAGGTATTTACCGTGTGATCTTCCCCCTCTTCAGTCTTAGGACGGACCGAGACGACCCAAAGAGCTTTTGTTTATGTGGGTTAGAACTATTGCTGGTTACCCCGTTAGCTGTCGAAATCGAGACGGTAAAAAAAAAAAAAAGCGTATCGCTTCATTTGAAGATAGCGGTGATGAGCACGTTGCCTGTGAACCTAAGTCCCACGTCAGCGTCAGCATCGTTGTGAAAGCAGTTTTGACTCTGCAGACTAACGAGTCAGGGTGCCCCCAGGGGACGGGGCGCTGTGGAGGACAGAGGCTAGGAAAGGAATTCTGTCCGTGCTGTTTGAAATGCCTGCCCCCGGAAAGAAGCCGAGACGTGTCACATTTGGAACGTGCTGTGTTTGCTCGGGTGCAAAGGGCCTGCCTCCTCGGTTTACTGATCAGTCCCGGTGCCTGTAAGGTGGGAGATTAGTCCGGATGACCGAGATTCTGGGTCTCCCCAGAAAACCCTTTGCTCAGGAGCCAGCCATGTTTACACTGCTGATTGTAATCATTCTCTTTAAAAAGAGAATTTAGATATTATTTACCTTTTCAGAGAGTTAGGTCAGGGGGCTTTTGAATACGCATCGGTTGTGTGACCACCAGCACTATCTGATTGCACCTAATTCCCGAACGTTGCCCAGATGAAACCCCGTGCTCGCTGGCAGTCACTCCCCGTTACTCTCTCCCCACCTGCGCCCCTGGCAAGTGGGGCGAGTCTACCGCCAGCATCGGTGGGCTTGCCTCTTCTGGACATTTCGTGTAAATGGAATTATACAATGTGTGGCCTTTTTGCGGGCTTTTTTTTTGCTTAGCCTGACGTCTTTGAGGCTCATCCGTGTGGTAGCATGGATCAGTGCTTCATCGCATTTTATGGGCGAATGATATTCCATTGTTTGGATATACCGCTTTTTTAAAAAAAGAAAACATTAAGCACGACGGCCATTAAGGACCAGTAGCTGTAAGAAGCTGTTCAATCGTATCTGCCGGAGAGGGGGCCTCCTCAGATGCCACAGCAAGACTGGCACCTGTTCAGTCAGCGCACAGGAGCCTGACCCCTCAGCCTGGCGGGCTCGCCGGCCGCCCCCCGGGGGGGGTGCTGCTGAGGCCGCGTCTGCTTCGTGCTGAGGTGTGTGTGGGAGCTGCCGCGCCGCGGCCTGTGGCCGAGGAGCGGGGGCTCTGCCTGCCTCTTCCTTGTGTTTGCAACCTGGCACAGTTTGGGGAGCTCTCGGGAGCCAGGAGTTCCCGCCCCTCCAGTCTTACAGCCTTTAGAAAAGGGATCGGCGTTGGGCCGCATCTCCCAAGGAGGCTGTGTTCTAGCTCCAGATTGCTCCACCTCATGGCCGACTCCAGAAAGCAGACGGGCGTGAGGCAGACCTTCCTCGATGAAGGCTTTCTCCTCGCCACAGACGGCGCCGTCTCGGCGGCCCTGGGCTTCCCCTGCACAGTGAGTGCCTGGCCCACGGCCCCACGGGGAGGGGTCCCTCAGGTGCTCGCCCTCTGCGGCGTGTCACAACCCCTGTCCCTTTCGCTGCCACCGGGAGCCAGCTGCTCCCGGCTCCAGGGATGCGCCCAGGTCAGCAGCTGGAGGGGTGGCCCCTGGCCGGGTGGCCGAGGACCTGGCACTGGATCGCTTCTAGGTCTGCCCCAGAGGCCCTGGCTGTGGCTTCCTTACAGTGTGGCAGACATGCGAGGCCCTGGCTGTGGCTTCCTTACAATGTGGCAGACACGCGAGAAGGCGGATCTGACAACTCCCTTTCACCTGGTGGGGTGGGCCCTTTAAGCACCCCGGGGGCCACTCGGCCCTGAGCATCTGGAAGGCTCCTGTCAGGCTTCA
This sequence comes from Lasiurus cinereus, assembly GCA_011751065.1. Classification (NCBI taxonomy): domain Eukaryota; kingdom Metazoa; phylum Chordata; class Mammalia; order Chiroptera; family Vespertilionidae; genus Lasiurus; species Lasiurus cinereus. The sequence continues at coordinate 15,338,844 of JAAGEH010000452.1, forward strand.
TGAGGTTTTGGATACCAGGGGCCGCCTCGTTACGTTGAGGGCAAACAGCAAGGGGGGCGGATAGCGTGGCAGCTGTTGACCGCGCTGTTCACAGTTCTCTGCATAGCCCTGGCTGCGTTCCCACTCTGGGGGTGGCTGTCGCTGGGTTGGGTGGCAACTCAACTCCCCTTAACTCGAGTGTGAGCAACACCGCCGTGTCCTACCACATTTTGTGTCTCCACTCATCAGTGATGGAGGGTTGGGTTGGTTCCACTTTTCGGCTGTTATGAATTATGCTGCTGTGAACATTCGTGTGTGAGTTTGTATGTGGCCACAGAGTCTTCAGTCCTCTTGGGTCTGTTTACATTTTATCACTTAAACGGGAGAGCAAGGTTGGTTTGTCAGGCACCGATGCTCAGCTGTTAATCAAGAGTCTGAATCTCTTCTGACAATTCTTTAGATTTTTCCTTCCCAAATATTTTAATAAATACAGAATCAAAAGAATGGAAGGGAACATTGAGGACATCTTTGACCCCTCCGATGATCTTTGAGATTTCCCAGGGGAACCCGGAAAATCACAGAGATTTGTTTTTGCATCTCATTGAGAGAGATGGCAGGAACGATCCGGCGCGTGTGGTGAGTTACTGGTGTAAGACTTGCCTGAGGAGAGTTGTCAGATCAGAAGACATGCTCAGCCCTCCTGAGGCTGCGCTTATATGGACCAAATGTTGACACATTTTAGACATGGTACGTTTTACGGGGAGTCTCTGGCGATTTGTCAGTCCCCCCTGCCCACATGTTTTTACCCTCACGGGAGATACCCATTAAAGTCTTAAGAAACAGTTGGGTACTGTATCCTGAGAGGGAAGTCTCCGTCCTTCATGCTGACGTGACTGGTTAGAGAGACAGCTTACTCCCGGCCACCGCGTCTCTGCCACCTGTTTTTCTTTTCGGTGATGTTTGCCTGAAGGCTCAGCTCTGAGGTGCAGCCTGCAGCTTGAGTCTTCAGCGAGAAAGGACAGTCTTAGAGCTCAGAGCAAATGAGGCACCGGGTACTTCAAACCGTCCAAACTTGAAAGGACAGACTCGGGGTGCAGGCCTCTGAGCTGCCGTGACTGGGGCAGCTCTCTGACTATCCCCGGGACCGAGCCAGCCCAGAAGCAGACGGCTCGGCGAGAGCGGACTGCTGACCCGGCTCCAGCAGGAGGGGAGGGGGGTGTGTAGGCGCGCAGGAAGGGGGGTAGGCGTTCCTGTGGTTATTTAAACCCGTGGTCCTGTTGATTTCCTGCTGGGTTTTCTGGCGCTGTGAGGAAGCCCGGTCTCTCTCTCAGCTCCCTGTAACCCACACCGGTTTTGTAGACTCTGCTCTTGTAAATGGAAATAAAACTTTTCAAAATTACCTTTGGTTTTTTCTTGGTGTGCAGTGGCATCTCACTGTGGGGTGTGTGTGTGTGATTTAAATTAATATATTTGTATTGATTTCAGAGCGGAAGGTTGAGGGAGAGAGAGTCCCAAACATCAATGATAAGAGGGAATCATGAATCAGCTGCCTCCTGCACACCCCACAAGGAGGATCCAGCCGTGACCCGAGCATGTGTCCTGACTGGGACTCGAACTGTGACCTCCTGGTTCATAGGTCGATGCTCCTGGGCTCGTGTGGTTTTGCATTTCCTTAAAGGCTAATGATGTCAGTCACCTTTCACACATGTGTTTGCTATGGATACATGATACATGCTCTTCAGGGAAATGTCAGGAGGTAAGAAGTTGAGGTACCTGCCCACCATGTGTTCCAAGCTTCCTATTCTACAGAGGGGGGATTTGAGACCCAAAGGTGGGAAGTGGGGGGGATGTCTGGCCAAGTTCTCCCAGCAGCCTGTGGTCTCTCAGTGAAGCAAAGGATTGGTGAAAGGAAGAACGAGCCCCTAAAACCAGGCTTGTGGGCGGTTTTCAGCACCTCGATCTTCTCAGCATCAGCCCAGCCCCTGCCATGGGATCCGCGTGTGCAGGTGAGCCCTGGGCGGGGGCAGACAGAACGGTTCCCTTGGGGTGTCCGCCAAAGCAGGAGGCAGGGGACCAGGTGGCGTCTTCTCTGAGGGGTGGCGGGGAGGGAGGGGGTGAAGGGGAGGAAGGATTTCACAGATGTGGAACCCGCCGAGTCCTTATGGCAGCTCCAGCAAATGTATCCCCACAGCCGCCCCTGGGCCACACCGGGTGCCAGGCACTGTGCTCCGTGTGTGTGCACCTCGGGTTGCCTCAGTCCTCACAGAAACGCTGAGGAAGACTCGTTCTCACCCACACTCCATACTGGGTTTTGCCTGTGTATGTACTTCCTGGGGCCACAAACCTGGTGGCTTAAAACAACATGAATGCGCTGTCCTGCAGCTCCGGACGGCGAAGTCCACACTGGGCTGCGATCGAGAAGCGCAGGCTCTCCGGGGATCTGTGGTCCTGCCTTGTCTGGTTTCAGATGCTTCCGCTTCCGTCTGGAAGGCTGGCTCACTCTGACTTTGTCTTTCACACCCAGGGACCCCCCGGTGCTCAGCCCCCCGCTGATAAACCCAGGATGAGCGCCTAAAGCCAGCAGATTGGAACCAGGCCTTAATTCTGCTTTGCGGGTAACAGTGTATTTACTGCACCCGGGGATTAGGGCTCAGACGTGTTCCGGGGCCTTTATTCTGGGGGAGTGGAGGGGCCCAGGGTGAGGAGGAGGTTTGATTTCAGAGAGGAAGGTAGAGGGGACGGGAGCTGGAAACATCCATGATGAGAATCATTGATCAGTGAGGAGTGTGGGTGGTGCAGGTGTTGGCAGAGCGACAGGGTGTGAGCACACCTCCCCTTCAGGATGTAGTTCTAGGTGGGTGTGGGGTTGGGGTGGGGTGCTGGGGGCCAGGGGGCCGGAACATATATCGGGCTCAGGGTCATGGTGCTATGGAGGAAGATGTGCCTGGAGGGGCGATGGCAAAGGGGAACAGGGGCTGCGGGCCTCACTAAGGCGGCGCCAGGGGAGCCAAGACTGAGAGGAGGAGAAGGGAAGCGTCTCAGAGCAGCCGGGAAAAGTGAAATCCCAGGGCCCTTTACTAGTCGGTCCTGTCTGGTCCTGAGTTTCCTCCCTCCCTCCCACCTTCCCTTCCTTGATTTCAGAGAGAGAGAAACATCAGTGATGAGAGAGGATCATGGATCAGCTGCCTCCTGCAAGCACCTTACTGGGGATCAGCCCACAACCCTGGGTATGTGCCCTGGCTGGGAATGGAACCCTGAGCTCCTGGTTCATAGGTGGATGCTCCACCTCTGGGCCACGCCCCCTGGGCCTTGGGCTTTATTTCTCACGTCTCCCTCTCTTGGCTGACTTGCAGTTCCCCCATCTGAACTGCTCCCTCTGTCTTTGGTGCCCCTGTTTATACTGATTTTCACTGTTTCTGCTCTTGCCAGCATCGGCCCGGGCTTGGTTTTGGATTGCCACGGTGCCACCTCTGACCCCCGGAGCTATGTCACCAACTGATTTTAGTACCACACGTCCCACCCGACAGCCCTGGGTCTCACTGAACCCGAGCTTCTGGGGCCTCGCCGGCCAGATGTCACATTCTATCCCCGGTGGCTCATGGGCTGCGCCGTCCGGGCTGTGCACAGGATGGCTTCTCTCAGAAAGGCGTGTGGCTGGGACAGAAGTGGGGCTTAGGTCTGACCCAGCCATCCCCACCGGCGGCGGCCTGTTGCTCCCGACGGGTTCCTGGCTATCACATAGAGGACAGCACCCAAGGGGACCTCAGGGTGAGACCAGCCTGTAGTGAGCCCTAGCTCTGCCACTTAGGAGTTGTGTCACCGTGAACAAGTTACCTAATGCCTTTGAACTTCAAGATATTCCCTGAGAAGAGAATCCATCTCATGGGATTGTGTGGGATTAAACGAGGAAATGTCAAATGCACCTTGTAGGCAGTCAATAAATAAGAGCATTAAAACCATCCGTTCTCGCCCTAACCAGTTTGGCTCAGTGAATAGAATGTCGGCCTGTGGACTCAAGGGCCCCAGGTTCGATTCCGGTCGGGGGCATGTACCTTGGTGGTGGGCGCATCCCCAGTAGGGAGCGTGCAGGAGGCAGCTGATCAATGTTTCTCTCTCATGGATGTTTCTCACTCTCCCTTCCTCTCTAAAAAATCAATAATTATAATAAAAACAAACAAAAAAAATCAGTTCTCTATTCTGGCATCTCGAAGAGCTCTGTGGCCCCGAAGGCTATTCCAGGGGCCTCTCATGGGTTGTTGTGTTGTGAAGTGCGCTCTGAGGAGGGGAAGCTAGGTTTGTGGAGGTCCCGCACTCCTGGGTGATTGGCGGGGACCACTCAGTCCCCCTGTGCCCCAGCCCCTGGTCTCCTGATATGCAGGAGTCACACCCTGGCTCCCGCCCCAGCTGGCCATGGGGGCTCGTTATTATCTGCGGTGTCCTTGTCTGTACAGAGGAGCCAATCCCAGCACCTCGCCCAAGGGTTAGGAGAAACCCCTCAGGTACCCCGCTTAGCACAATCCTGGAGATGGAGGAGCAAACAAGGAGCAAAGAAGTGGCAGGTGATGAAGAGGCAGGCAGCGATTCTTCAGGGAAAGCCCTGAGCCCTGGGGTCCTATGCCCCCGCCCCAGTTGGGGGTCCTGACGCCCCTTCCCCCCACGTGAGTGCAGGCTCCCCCCTCGTCAGGAAGCGCGGGTAGCCCAGAGAGAAGCTGAGCGCTCAACCAGCAGACTTTATTGTCGGTCAACTCTTCTTTGGTAAACAGGAAGACAAGAAGCCCAGAGAGAGAAGGAGCATGCTGAGCGGAGAAGACACGGAACGGGCGGTGTCTCACAAAACGCTGAGAAGACGGCTACACCATCAGCAGGTGGCGGTGGAACTAGGTGAGAGGGTGGTGGCCTGGGGGAGGAACAGGGGAGCAGGAGGGAAGGGTCCACCCAGCTGGACACAGAAGCCTAAATTACACAGCAAATGAGCTCATGCATCACAGCGAGGAGAATCGGGGAACCCCGCACTGCGCCTGCCCACCTCCCACGCTTGGTTGGTCCCCACTGCAGCCAGAGCCCTCCCTGTGCCTGGGCAGGCCTGGAGGGGGGCTCCAGGAGGCCTGGCAGCTGCCCATCTCGTCTCTCCTTTCCTGCTGTGCAGGTGGCAGGGGCGTGGGGAGGAGCACCCGAGATCTCCGGGTCTTGGGGGGAGTGTCGGGGCCGCGGGGCCAGGGTTGGGGGAGGAGGAGAGGCCTCCGGCTCCCTTTACAGGGGGGTCTCTCTGCAGAGCACAATCTCCAGGTCCTTGCGGTAGAGCTTCCCCGCCTCGGCCAAGGACATGACGTTCTTTCTGTAGTTGGTGAGCTCTTGGATGTTCATTTCCTGGGAGACACAGAGGGAGGGCGAGAGCTGGCTCAGCGGTGGCATCGCACAGGCAGCCATGGACTCGTTCACAACCCCCGGGGCAGGCCTTTCCTCGAGCCCCCTCGCAGCGCAGGCGGCTGGGAGGACGGCAAGGCCTGGGTTCTGGAGGCGGGAAGACCTGGCTAAAGCCCTTTTGCACTGACTGGTGCGTCGCTTTGGGGAAAGGATTCAACCTGGGTCTCCGCTGCCTCGGCTGTGTCAGGGGCACAGAAATGGCTCCCGCCCCCTGAGCTGTGGGGGTGACCAGCTGAGGGGGTGGATGTGAACACCACTTCGCTCCGCACCTGCCGTGGAGCGTGGACTCGAAAAGATGCGGCTGGGGTGATGGCAGCCGCCTCTGTGCCTCCACCGCACAGCACGGCCTCCTGACTCTGTGTCCCCACTGGCGAGGGAGGGGGGCCCGGGCAGCTCCCCGCCTTGCCTCCAGGCCCCTGGACTGCACTTCCCTAAGCCTCGCCCTTTAACTCTGACCCCCTGTCCTCCAGCAGCAAAGCTCGCTGCCTCTGCTGCTCCTGGGTTCTAAGGTGTGTACCACAAGACTGGCCAGTCACAGCCCTAAACAGCCCTAGTCTTCTCCAGTTTTGGGGGACCTCTTCCCTCAAGTTTCGAGGTCCCTGGAAATGCCATCCACCCCATAACACTGGGGTGTGCCTGAGTAGGAACCAGGGATGGGAGCCCAATACGAACTCCCAGCTCACGCAGAAAACCCTCCGCCCCAATTAGTGCGGCATCAGGAGGCTGCAGCCTGGAGTGAAGGGCTGTCTGCGTCCTGTGTCTGCAAGAGTGGCTGGAGCTGGGAGGCCTGGCAGGAGTGGCAGGTGCCTTAGGGGGTAAGACGCCCGCCTGATGCCATCAGCCTCTCCCAGCAGCCGCATCATTCCAGCTCCGGCCCCATCACAATGGCATGGGCACCCGCCCCGAGGTTCACCAAAAGCAGCCTTCCCTTCCCAGCACGCAGCTCTCTCCCCAGATCCGTTCTCCGTACCCCCGGGTGCCAAATCCGAAGCCAGCTACAGGTGGGAGGCGCCTGGGGAAGCACCTTGCTGAATCCCCTCATCTCCCTTTCAGCAGCCGACTGCTTTTGTGTTCCCCATCCTGAGCAACCCATGGGGCCGTCTGAGACAGTAACGGAGAGAGAGCCTCGGCAGGCGGTGACCAGGAGGATGGAGGGACGGCTGCATGCCTTCAGGGCCAATCGGCCCTGGGCGCGAGGCAGGGCCACGTGGAGACCATTGGTGCCTCATGGATACAATCACAGGCAAAGAGTTTTCCCTTACGATGCTCCCCCCGCTCCTTGGTGCAGAAAAGTGAGTGAATAACTTTCTCCTCGATTTTGGTGCCGGGAAAATGTCTGCCACGTTCGAGCACTGGGGGAGTGCTCTCCTTCCTGGGGAAAACAACCTGCCTCGTTGAGAAGGCAGCTGCGGGCACCATCGAGAGAAAAAGTAAATGTGGGATGAAAGGCAAGGAGGGTGATACTCAGGATAAAGATACAGAGGTCGGAAAGCGATCAGAAAGGGAGACAGATCAGAAGCTGCAATGTTTACCCCCTCCCCCCGAAACTGAGCTCTTGCCTGGCAGCCAAGGCAGTTAGACGCGCAAAGTATTACCAAGTGTTCGCCTTCCAACTGAAGGAAGCAGCCCACAGCAGACCTTTGGCTCAGAGGAAGACGTTTCCAGGAGGAGGGTGGCTGCAGAGGCTCCCCTCTAGTTCTCGTCCCCCTGACCCTCCACCCAGGGCACCTGACCCCTCCCACCCAGGGCACTTGACCCTCCCCCACCTAGGGCACCTGACTCTCCCCGATCCAGGGCACCTGATCCTCCCACCCAGGACACCCAGCTGAGATCCCAGAGGCCTCTGGGGTCTGTCCTATCGGCAACAGAGCCGGCAAAGCAAAGAAGTCCAGGCTCTGAGTTTTCTCTGAGGGGCACAAAGGCTTCTGTGGCTCCTGTTAGCCCAGTGGTTCTCAACCTTTTTCAATGCTGTGATCTTTTAATACAGTTCCTCATGTTGTGGTGACCTCCAATCATAAAATTATTTTTGTTGCTACTTCATAACTGTAATTTTGCTACTGTTAATGAATCATAATGTAAATATCTGTTTTCCAATGGTCTTAGGTGACCTTGCTAGCAGTTTTCGACCCACAAGTTGAGAACCGCTGCTGTAGAGCCTAAGACCATCGGAAAACACAGATATTTATATTACGATTCATTAACAGTAGCAAAATTACAATTATGAAGTAGCAACAAAAATAATTTTATGATTGGGGGTCACCACAACATGAGGAACTGTATTAAAAGGTCACAGCATTAAAAAAGGTTGAGAACCACTGTGTTAGCCCCTTGCCAGCCCTAATCCCACCCTGACTTAACTCAGAAGCCTCCACCTCCCGCTGGGCTCTGCTCTCCAAAACCTCTCCTTGTGTAAAAAAAAAAGTCTTTGTTGCTGTTGGCATGTGGCTGACACTCCATGAGCTGGGCCAGTCAACACCGCTGTCACTCAACGGCCACAGGTGGAGCTTTGAGTGTCCTCCACAGGGGAGTGGAGAACGCTTGTGGCAGGAACACACAGGGGGGATTAGTCGCCTTCAAAAGGAGGGACTCTGACACCTTCTACAGCACCGACGAGCCCGAGGGCTCTCAGCGAGAGGAGCCAGTCACAAGGAGACAAACGTGGGATTCTACCTACGCCAGGTGCCTAGAGCTGTCAGGGTTATGGGGACAGGAGACGGGGTGGCTGCAGGGCCTGGGGAGGGCGGGGCTGGGAGTTGTGGAAGGAGAATGGAGTTTCCGTTTTGCAGGAGGAAGGGAGTTGCACAAGTATGCACTTGCTAGCACTGAGCTGTTCACAGAAACAGGGGTAAGATGGTAAGCCTTATGCTCTGTGTCTTTACCAGAGTTAAACAAAAAAGAGCTATAAGCCAATCTACCAACTATTCAAACAGACACAAACCAACAAGCTAAAAACAGTTTCCGCCTTGTGTGGCTGGTCAGAGGGAGCCAAGTGCCCTCCTCGGCCCTGGGCGCGCCGCTCACCTTCTTGTTCTTCTCATACAGGTCCTTCAGAAGGGCGTCCAGCTCGTTCTCGTCAATGTAGCCGCTGCCGTCCTGGGGCGGGTGCAGAGCAAGTCCGGGGCTAGCCGTCAGCCCCAGGGCCGCAGACTGTTCCCCTCCCCCCAGCTTTCCCACCCATTCGGTCTAACCTCCTCTGTACCCAGACCGTGTGGTGCCAGTCTAACCTCCTCTGTACCCAGACTGTGCACTGACGAGCTACTCTGACTTCCCCAGGCCACTCGGGAGCGGGGCGCTTCAGGGCACACTTTGGGTAGCCCTCAGGGGGCACTTAGCTAACTGAGTAATAAGATGCCAAGAGGAAGATGGGGGCTCACCCCCAACCCTGCGGTTATAAGGAAGACCCTGGGAGTGTCCTGGACGGGGTGGGTGGCACCCTCTCATTCCCAATGTCCCAGCACAACAGGACCTGCCAGCAGGAGAGCGTCCCGGCACCTCCTGCCCTTGGCCCCCAACACCCTGTCACCCCCACTGAGCAGAACTCCCAACCGTGAACAATTCTCTCTGTGCCTTTAAGGAACCAAAGCCTGGGTTCCACAGGCCATGGGTGCCGGTGACACTTATCTTCTCGCACAGCAGAGGGTGCTGCGGGGATAAGAAGGGACAGGAAGAACCCACACGGCCCCCGCTGCCCCCCAACAGCTCCTCTGCTCCTAAGGACCATTCTGGCAGGGGCTCCCCAGGCAATGGGGCCTCCTGGTGTCCACCCCACCCCATCTCGTACCTTGTCGTAAAATGTGAAGATGGCGTTGAACTCCTCTGAGGTCAGCTTCATGCCCTGGAAGGACCAAGGTTGTTAGAGAAGCAGAGGCCATGCGTGTGTGTGTGTGTGTGTGTGTGTGTGTATGCACGTGTGTGTGTGTATGTGTGCGCGCGCGTGGATTGGGGGCAGGAGGGCGGAAGGTGAAGCTCAGAGGGATGAGAGGCAGGGAGGAACCAGGGAAAGCAAAGAGGCTCTTTTACCTGAAATTTAAGCAGGAAGTTTTCCTGAACAGGCAAGAGTCTGGAAAGGAAAGGTCAGAGCAGAGGTTAGAGGCTGAGCAGAGGCGAGAGCAGCTCGCACCGGGGTGGGGTGCAGGGGCCGAGCCCGTAGTTCTGGAAAAGGTGGCCAAGCACCTAAGAGCCTGCAGTGAGGGGACGCTCTGACAAGAGGCAGACAGACGCACGGAGGCGTGGCCTTCGCGGTGCCATCTGGCTTTGCCTTCGCTTCCTGAGGCCTGACCTGCCCCCGTCCCAGGGACGGATCTGAGAGCAGAGGTGGCAGCACGGGAGGCGGGGCGGAGGGCAGGCACCTACCGGGACATCTCCGAGAGGCCCAGTTTGCCATCGCCGTTCAAGTCGAACATCCGCAGCTGTGAGGGACAGAGAGGGGGGCCCGGGTTATCCGCCTGGACCCTCCTTCCCCCTCTGGAGAGGGAGGGCGCTGGGAGGTCACCGGGGGCCAGGGCCCAGCCTGGGGGGAGACGGTCAGGACTCGGTCACCGCTGCCCTCTCCCCTCCTCAGGAAGAAGGCCGCCCGCCAGGGACAGCAGGCCAGCCCCACAGGCCCACCCTCTCCAGGGCTGCGGCGGTTGTTATGGAAACACATGCTCCTGGTCTCAGCACCTCAGAGTCCCTTCTCCAGCCGCCACTAGGGGTCCCTTCACTAGGGCCCCCGAAGGATCAGCCAACAACACTTGGCAAGCCACAATCTCGGCGGCCGGGCCCCAGTCCTGCGCCCCAGGGGGAGGCCCCCGCCCACTCACGATGGTTTGGGTGTACTCCTGGAGCTTGGGCTCATCGTACGGCCGGTTGGCCTTCTTCAGCAGGTCAGACAGGAAGCCCTAGGGTACCGAAGGCCTCGTCAGCGCTCCCGGCTCAGGCAGCCAGCCCCTCACGGCGCAGGCGTCCGTGCTATTTACCTAGCTACGTCCCGCAGACCCCTGAGCCCCCTCCTGTTGGTGGGGTGAGCTTGGAGGCCTGGTGGTGACTCTGGGGTGCAGCCTCGCCCCATAGAAGAGAAACTGGCTCTGGCTCCCCGGAGAGCCCAGGACACGGGCCGGGCAGGGCCTGGGATCATTGGTCCCCAAGGAGTACATGGGGAGATGCACCAGCCCGAAGGCCGATGTGCCGGGGTGGCCTAAGGTGCCTGTCCAGGCATTGGGTGGGGGCAGTGGGGTTTGGCTGACTTCTGCGCCCTGTAGCTCCATGTTACCGATTCCGCTCGGCTGCCTGAGCCAGACCGGAGTCTAAACTGACCAAATCCGTGTTCCTCACCCAATGTCTCCTCCCCGCCGCCCCAGGTTCCTTAAACCACCCCAACCGGGCCCAGCCCCCTCCTCCGCTCCCCCACCCCCTCCTCAAGGCCCATCCTACCTTGAGCTCGTTGGCTTCAATGTAGCCACTCCTGTCGGTGTCGTACTTCCGCCACGCCTGCAATGGAATGCCAGCCTATTCGCCGGGCCACCCCCCGGGCACCTGCACACCCTGCAAACCCTGCCCACCTCCCTACCTCCCTCCGTTCCCTGCCCGTGGCCCCCGTGAGCCTCGGTGTGGAGAACCGCACAGCGGGGTGGGGAGGTGCAGAGGGCCCAGCCCAGTCACTCGTGTTGTACGTGAAGACACGCAGGGGAGTGTCTTGGCCAAGGTCACGGAGAGAAGGAAGACAGCTGGTGGGACAAGACCTGCCCTCCTCTCACTGGTGGAAGGCCGGGGTCTCTCTCGGATCCTCCTCTAACCAGGTTAGCAGCTTCGCCCAGGGCTAATACGAGGATCTGGGGGATCTGATTTCTGGCTAAGTATCTAGGGTGTCCTTTTACTGCTCTGGAAGCTTCTCATTTTCTGGGTGGAGGCTGGGAGGAAGGGTCAGAACCTTCTGGAAGGGGCAGAAGAAACAGGCTTTGCTTACTCTTCACCGTGCTCTCTCTCCCCTTTCTCCCCAGCCCGATGCATGTGGCAGCTGTGTCTGAAGGGGGGACAGAACTGGTGGTGCAAGCAGGCACCCTCTTTCCCCCACGTACCTCTTTCCGATAAAAAGCTTTCTTTTCTGATGTATTTATGCATTTTAGGAATCACCCCTCTCTCATGCTCAACCCATGTGGTTCCAGAGGGGTTGATCCCATCTTTAGAGGTAGGCGTGTGTCCTGTAGACAAGTGTCCCGAATACTCCATCTGGTCCACCCACCCCCGGTCCTGATTTTTGAAAAGTTATTAGACATGGCAAGACCCAATCACGGTGTGGGCCCGTACCACAGATGATGTGGGATGATGGTATTTAATGAGGGGAGCGGATTTTCTCGAAGGGGTGGAGGGGCAGAAAAGCCTAGTTCCACCAAAATATTCCGTCCCCTGCCCAGCAAGCCCACCCTTGAGGAAGCACTAAGGCACACAGGCGGGTTTTTAAATATGGCTTCACCAGCCTCCTGCATGCCTCGAGTGCATCAGGATTGAGTTCATAGAGGCTGAGTCTTGACGGGGAGAAGGCAGACAGTCCCCAGGCGCCTACGGGGAGGGTAACCCGAGGGAGCCCATCTTCGCAGGCACCAGGCCCGGCAAAGTATCTGGCTGCTTCTGAGAGGGAGCATATCCCAGCAGGTCCGGCCTGACCTCCCTCCCTCCCCTCCATCCTCCCTCCGCCTCCCTCCCTCCCCGGAGCCGCCCCACCCCCCGCCCTCAGGCGCTCACAGCTCTGCCCTCCAGCACTCTGTGGGCATCCATCAATGTGTCGTTATTTTCTCCCCATTCCAGGAAGAGGCTCGGGCTTTGAGAAATCTCAGAGAGACCCGAGGTGTCGCTAAAATTAGAAATTAAAATGTTGTGCCGGGCAGCAGGATGGGCGCTGACAGCACCAGCCTCCCCGGCTGCCGAGGGACCCCTTCATCTTTCCAGCGAGAAACGCGGAACAAATGGACCAGCCAGGAGGGGCTGCTGCTGCTGGAGGCAGGGAGGGAGGGTCCCAGGAAACCTGGGGGTGTTGGCTCAGCAGTTATGCTGGGGCTTGAAAGGTAAAGGCGGGTAAGACTATGGAATGATGCCAACTCTGCAGAAACCACTAGTTCTCAGAGAGAGAGAGACCGACCGATAGAGGGGGCATGGCTCCTCTGTAAGCATCTCTGCCCCCGAAAGCTACCATCATCCTCATCTTCCAGAGGCCAAAGGACCATATCGCTGCCTTTTCTATAGACAGAGAAATGGACTCTCTCAAAAGCAGCACCCTGACAGGTTTAAAGTATAGGCAGACTCCCCCGCCCTCCCTCCCCTCCCTCCTCTCCCCATGCTCCGTCTCCCCCGCACCTGAAGGACTGGGGACAGAATCCAGAATGTCAATGACCAACTTAGGGAGTTTTGCCATCTGGAGACAATCTTTTAAAGCCCCATCACACTCAATCCTTATCTGATGCCCAGCCAAGCTGCTACTGAAAGAGGCTCCCCGGACCCTGAGCAGGCTCTTGCCAACCCACTTTCTACCCCTCGGTGCGGAACCACTGTGCTGTGGGGGCTGGGGCTAGCTCCCCAGTCCTGTCAGCAGCGGCGCACGGAGACGGGGAGACTGGGGGCTGGAAATGGGTTGAGCAGGACGAATGGCAACTCAGCCAAATGGAAGGCCAGTCACTGTCCCAGCAGGCAGGTGTGTGGGGCTGGGTTGAGTGTCCCTCCCAGGTCCACATACATGGAGTGACTGGGGTGCAGGGCCCCAGAAAAAGAGCGAGGAATAATTGGTGGCTGGCCGGCCGCCAGGGTTAGTAATATATCTGGTGGAACCGTATGGAATTCCAGTAAAAAACGGTTAAAGATCAGCAGTTTCACGTGGTTTAACCTATCGCTTGACTCTGACTCCAAAGACACGTGAGTTTGGGTGTCCTCGTTCACTGACCTGAGAATGTCTCCTGGACAGACAGTGACGCCCATTGAAAAGGGGCCACAGCCAAAGAGCAAACCTGGAGGATGCTGGAAACTGGAATTCTCTTGGGCGTTTCCAGCGTGAGGGTGACACCCAGCCACCCACCCACCCTCCCAAGCACCTCCCCGGAACCCTGACCTGGAGGGACACCGATGGCACTGAGTGAGGAGACAGTATGGGTGACCCCAGAGCCAAACCCCGTGAAACGGGTCTCCCCACGGTGGGATTGGGAGCCTGTCACCCGCACAGGTCTGTGGTGAACCCCCGGAGGGGAGATGGCCTTTGCACAGCCCTTTCCAAGTGCACTTGACCTCAGGTTGCTTCTCGCCTTATTCCTCACACTTTGACGTACACCCACCACCCCGGGATCGTGTTCAACTGTGGGCTCTGACTCGGTGCTTCTGACGAGTGCGCCGTGGGAGGGGGCGGTGCTGATGGTGCGGGTCCGGGGACCGCACGCGCAGGCCTTCGGGCGGGCTCGGCTCCGAACACCGATCACCGATTACCGGGAGGGCACGCCTCAGCCTCACCTCCATGAACTCGGCGCTGGAGCCCACGTGCTGCCGGAAGCACAGCAGGAAGTTCTCCTCGGTGGGCAGGATCTGCGCCAGCTGTGGGTCAGAGAGTGACAGTGACCGGAGGGAGGGCCCTGTGCGGCGGGGAGGGGAGGGTGGGAGATGGGGGCAGGGCAGGCCGCTGGCAGGAGGGGTGGGAAGTGGCCGGGGGCCAGGCAGCGTGGGGGTGGCGGTTTGCTTCCTTCCTGGGAACAGCCCTGGGAAGGGGCAGAAGGCGGTTCTGAGAAGGGCATCGTCGTCACCCCCGCTGAAGGAGCAGCTGGAGGGACAAAGTGGTGCCAAGGGCTCCGACTCGAAAGCAGACGGAATAGATTGTTCCATAAACGTAACTTCCTGAAGCACCAGGCGAAGAAACCTTCTGGGGGTGTGAGAGAGGCTGAGTCTTGATTTGGTGGTGATTACGTGGCTGTCTGCAGACTGTGTGAACTCAGGGACTTGTACACTTCCAATCGACTTGATCAATGCGGGTTATTGGATGTAAATTATAGGCCCAACTGCCTTTAAAAAATGCAAGTTCTCTGGGCATCGAGCCCTGTGGGCTGCCCACCCACGTGGCCCGGTCTGCCCGGCCTATTGCTCCTGGCCTCCTGGGTCACAGGCCCATGCCGACCAGTTTGAGTTAAAGGTGCTCATCTTGTTTCCCTCCCCAGTGATTGGCGTAGGGGCAGGCATGTGACCTAGTCCTGGCCCATGAAATGTGAGGGGGAAGGGGTCTGCTGAGGGCACACCTGGCACAGGTTTCCTGGCTCTTCTGGGGGACCTCTGGCTGTGGGTGTGATGCCCGGACCGGCAGCAGCCTGCTTTGCTACCAGCCTGAGGAGGAGGCTGCTTTCGGGGCAGAGCAGAACCGGACGCTGGCCACCTCCACCTGCAGTCCACCCTGCCCCCCACCTTCCTCCTTAGAGGCTACGCCAGCGGTCAGGAAACCAAGGTTCCTGGTCAGCTCTGCAAGTGACGTTGTACTGGAACATGCCATGGCCATGCAGGGGCGCCCTGTCTGTGGCTGCTGGGTGCCACCCTGGCAGTGCAGAGTGGCAGAGTCATGACAGAGACTGTGACCCACAGTCCCCCAACACTTATCAAAACCTGCTTCCCTTCTGTCTCTTCTCTGTAAAATCTCTCCCTCAGCATCTTAGCTCCTGTTGGTGGAATGTTCCTAACCACCTCCCGTTGGGCGCTGCCCCGTTTCAATAGATCTTTGCTAAAAAAACCTCTTGCTTTTTTTTAATATGCCTCGATTTATCTTTTAACTATGTATATAGCTATTCACATATAAATGTATATGTGTATATAATATATAAAGTGTATCACACATAAATTATACATGCCATACAGACAGGTGGGCGAACGTAGGTTTACAGTTGTGAGCATGCAAAAACACTTTATTCTTGTATTATTGATTTATGATTGTGATATTTGTCTTATTATTTCTTATCCTTACCTATGACTTATCTTTTATGTAATGATGGCTGGTAATTTAACCTACTTTTGCGCACGCCCATATTATAAAAAGTTTTGCCTTTTTTTAAAAAAAAAATGTGGCCTTTGAATGCCTTCAGGTGGGGCACGCACTCTGCTGTCCCCCAGTCTCCACTGTCCCTCTCTCTTCAGCTGGGCTCATACATACGTACAATTCCTGATGGATCCTGCGAGCATTTAAGATCCTCGTCCCTGTCTTAGGCCAACGTCTGTTGCTTCCTTCCTTGTGGGACACAGAGACAGCCCCTCGGGTCAGCCCCAGGGCTCAGGCTGGGGGTGGGGCTTTAAGGTCACGGCCTGGTTTAGTTCCCTAGCTGGGTGCTCGCGCCTGGGAGAGAGGTACAGGTGACAGGGTACAGAGCTCTGTGCCAGGACAGCAGGACTCACCTCTGCCATCTCGATCTTCCCATCCGAGTTCTTGTCATACTTCTGCATGAACGCCTTCATCTTCTCCCCCAGGCTGTCACTCTTGGACGTCTGCGGACAAAGGAGGCGCAGATTTGGCCACTGGGTCCTGTGTGAGGAGCCCGTGCCTTCTCCCCATAAATGGAAGGGCCTACCAGTGAGCAGAGACAGAATCTGAACTCACGGCTCCCGCTTCCAAGGCCAATATTCTTCCTACCACAGAACAGCTGCTCTATGGACTCGAAAGGGCTTAAACCGGTCTGGGATGTCAGTGCGATGGTAGCTGGCAGACTTGAAAATCACCCCTGCTGCCATCCGAGGAGGGCAAGCGACTAAGAGAAGGATGTCAGACTTCATAACACACATTCCTCTCCCGGCACCACCATCCCACAATCGGCTGTGGAGCCTGTGTTTTCTCTGACCCAGGCTTCATTCTCTTGGCGACGAGGGGTGATGGGGAAGCTGCTGATAAACCCATGAATCACCTCCATCGGCTAAGCCCATGGCTGGGACCTCCTCCTCACTGGAGCCCTCTGCGGGGCGTTGGACCGGGAGCTCAGTGGCGGAGCGGTGACTCAGCACCAGCGCTGCTCCACAACGACCAGCTAACAAGCAGTGGATTGGCCTACAGACACGCAGCAGGGGGCGGTAGAGAGACGCCCCAAGGACCCTCCAGAGCCCGGGGAGGAAGTAATGATGTGATGATGGCTGGGTAATTTGAGGACCAGGCATGGTTCTAATCCCCTCACCTTTTTAATATTTCAGACGCTCCTCCAAAAGGCTTTAGTGAATTCCTCAATAGTACCCGGCTGGCACGGGGAACAACATCCCTGCCATTAAGGGGCTGGGACAAGATTCGGAGTCACCTCCGGCCGGCTAAGCAGGGTGGCCTGACACCTCCGCACAGGAACCAGCCAGTACCAGTGATTCAGATGCTGGTTTGGAGCAATCCTCCGTTTTCTTCTAGGCCTTTGGTGAGATGCCAGCCTTTGCTGGTTTAGGGAAGTGGTTCTCCAGTGGGGATGATTCTGACCTACCTCTACCCCTTCCCCAACTCCCCACACAGCAGGGACATGTAGCAATGTCCAGAGACAGTTTTGATGGTCACAACTTGGAAAGGAGCTACTGGCAGCTGGTGTGTAGAGGCCAGGGATGCCGCTAACCATCCTACAATACACAGGATAGTCCCCACGACAAAGGATTATCCATCCCCCAGGTCAGTAGCGTGGAGGCTGAGAACCGCTGGTCTAGAATAAAAACGCTTGAACGCCCCTAGGCACCCACTCTTGAGCCAGGACCCCTCTGAGCATCTTGGACAGGCTGTGGACCCTCCCCTAGGGAATGGTACTTGTTATATACAGATGCACACACACACAGCTTTGCAGCTCTGAGGGGTTCATCAATCTGCTGTCCATTTGTGAATGTCCCTCCATCCCAGGCATGCCAGTGGTGCCGAGATTCGGTTCTCTCTCTTTCTGGGGAGTAGTCCATTTTTTAAAAATCCTTACAAATGGGATGCATAGCTTGGGACAATGCTGAACGCCATGGTCAGCCCAGCTGGCATAGCTCAGTGGTTGAGCATCAACCTATGAACAAGGAGGTCATGGTTCGATTACCAGTCAGGGCGCATGCCTGGGTTTGCAGTCTTGATCCCCAGTGGGGGGCATCCGGGAGGCAACCAACAATGATTTTTCTCTCATTGATGTTTCTATCTCCCTCTCTCTCTGAAATCAATACAAATTAAAAAAAAAAAAAGCCATGGTCACAATGACAGAATCCCAGGGCAATGGGAAAGGGGGCTGGGCTTACCATGCCAGAGACTTTTCTTGTCTTCTCCAGCTCCTGGAAGAAGTTTTCTAGTTCTTTACCTTCAATGTACCCGTTTCCTGCAAAGGCAAAAAAAGCACTTAACCTCAGAGCAAAATAGTTAAGAGTACCCCAATGGAGTGGGGTACAGTGGGGAAGAAGGGGGGCTTCACAGAGAACTTCTCACTGGTCAGCAAGCAGGTGTCTGGCCAGCCCCAGACTGTTAGGGATGTGGGTCCCGCCCTCAGGCATTCGCAGCGGCGGAGATAGGGCGTCTCCGGGGTACTCATGCGGTAGTCAGAGAACATGGGGCGGGCCCAGCCTCTGGGCCAGCACCACGGGGAGCGGGAGCCGGGAGCTGTCCAGAAGTGGCTGGGCCAGCAGCAGGAGCTGGAGATGGGACAGGGGACAGCAGGCCACCAGCATCCAGGTGTGTCAGCAGGTGGCCGGCCCTCGTCACCCGAATGAGGTCAGAAGCAAAACATGGGTCTCTGGGGTTGGGAGGGTGTACGGAGTTAACCCCCTGGAATCCATGTCCGCCTGGACCCTCCGTTCCACATCTTATCTAAAGCAGTTGGTTAAACAAGGTTTCCACGCAGAACATTCAACTTGAGCAGAAAATGGGGGATGGCTGCTTGTTTCCTTCCGGGGAGAATGGAATTGCAAACTAAAGGAGTATGTGCCCTGGCCTTGGTGGGGCTTGTGGGGGAAGGATGGAGGAGGGTATACACTGAGTGATCTCTCAATGCATCATAATCTGGCCATTCAGGGTAGATTCTATATAATAAAAGGCTAATATGCAAATTGACCCTTCGACCAGGAGTTCGACCAGCAGGCGGGCCGGCCAACAGCCCATGTCCCCTCCCATTGGCCAGGGTAGCCGGACCCCACCCACCCATGCATGAATTCAAGCACCAGGCCTATTTTATATATATATACACACACACACACACACACACACACACATATACACATACTGATTGGCCAGATTACTATGCATTCAGAGATCACAATAATCTGGCCACTCAGTGTAGGTATGATTTGTTCTTCTCAGCCTCTCCCGGAGAATTTCGCTTACAAATACTGTAACTTTAGAGGCGCCCTCTAGTGGAGAAGATCCCACAATTGTATATAAAGAATCACGAGAGATAAAGTATTTTTGTCTGCAGGGAAAAGATGTGATTGTAATGGGGGAAACAAGACTTGAGTCTTCCGCGCTCCCCCCCCCAACCTGCCTCCACACACCAAGATAGAGTAGTCATGTTTCTTCCAGGATGTTCTGCAAAGCTTCTTGGGGGAGCTGGAATTTCAGGGTGTGTGCCTAATAGCTGGTGGGCGCGGCCAGCCAGAGTGGCGGAGTGAGGGCGGGAGGAAGGAGGAAGGGCTTTCCAGGCAAAAAGGAAGTCGTCGGGTTAGTGGATGGCAACTCCTGAGTGGGAGGAACAAGTACCTTTTCTTCCTGGCCTGCCCTGCCGTGGGCTGGCTGCTCTCCCATCTCTCAGGCGGGAAGCTTGAGGTGAGAGGTGGGTCCAGGTGCAGCTCCCGGGAGCGGGAGGCTGGCGTTGGAAAGGCCGCTCCCAGCTTGCACCGGGAGATGCGGGAAGTGGAGGCCTCAGAGGTGGCCGGGCCGGGCTGGGTGGACACCCTGTGTCTGCAGTGTGTCAGGAAGTGGCCGGCGTGCCTGCCGGGGGCCTTGGACAGGGGTGGGCAGGGAGAGGAGAAAGGGAGGGGTGAAGTCCGAGGCAGTGCGAGGGGCAGGAGCAGGGGGCCTGCCACTGGAGAGAGCCCCCTCCTGATCCGGCTCGAGCAGCGCCAGCAGCAGAAGGTTGCCGAGGCTGGATGACCCCTCTCACCAGGCCAGGGCTCCATCACCTCCCTGTGACCCCCACAAAGGGGCAGAGACGTGTTCAATTCAACAAGCCTTTATTTTTTGAACCGAACAGTTCTTTGGCGGCAGCTCAGGGAGCTGTAGCCACCTTCTAGATAGGAGCCTATTTTTCAAGAGCCTGTAATGGTCTCCTGGCGGGGAGGCAGCCAGACAAGACGGACGTGCATCTACCAGCTGGAGGTGGAGGGTGAGAAGCGCAGATTGCATAGGCCACCGGCTGGAGCTGCAGGGCCCGAAGGGCGGCATCCACCTCTGGGGGTGGGGTGGGGTGGGGGTTGGGGGGAATGATGAGGAAGGAGGCGGGGGGGCGGGGGTTGGGGGAGGCCTTGCTACTTTGGCTCCCTCAGAGCAACCCCCTTCCGTCACCAGGAAAGCGCCTATTGCCCGAGGCTGGGGTGGAGGGTGGCCTGCCTGCTTCAAGTCATTTGCTTTTTCTGCGACTCTTTTACTTTCTTATGGGGTCGGGGCTTGGGGGAGGGAGAGGGTGGTGACTGGCCACCAAGCAGATCTCATGCAGATGGGCATCTATATGAATGTGGTTACCACGGCAACCATCACGTCTAACCTCTATCAAACCTATTCTGTGAACCTTATGAAGAGAGGACTGGGTGGGAGCCAGGGACCCTGCACCCTTCCTTAGTTTACTCTTAGTTTTTCCATTATTATTATTATTATTATTATTATTATTATTATTAGAGAGATAGAGAGGAGGGAGGGGGGGAGAAGGATAGAGAGAGACATATTGATGTGAGAGAGTCACATGAGTTTGCTTGCCTCCTGCATGCACCCGGAGATCGAGCCTGCAACTGAGGTACATCGTGCCCTGGATGGGGAATCGAACCCGTGACCCTTTGGTCCTCAGGCCCACGCTTCATCTCCTGAGGAAATCCCCCTGCTACCATTTCCCACCACCACTGTGCCTCAGTTTTCTCCAGTTTAAAGTGAGACAACACTGCTTTACAATCTCCTCGGAAAGCCTCGGCTGAAGGGTGCCCTGAGCACTGTGGAGAGACGCCCGCCTGCGACACGGGAGCACAGACTTCGTAAGAACCCAACAGGAAAGAGGAGCCCGACCACACAGGAGTAATCCTGACTGCGCAGGAGTAATCCTGCCATCCGCTCCGGGCTGCTCCTGTGACGCCGAGCAAGCCAGCGCTAAGCCTCTCCGTGGCAGGACCATGTTTGCCCTTTCTCCTTTCAGGGCTGTCGTGGGAGCCACGCAGGGGGATGTGAGGGGAGCCTCCTGGAAAAGGTGCAGTGTCACTCCCTGGGAGACACCATTTTTATCCTCTGTGCCCTGAGGTCTCTGAACCCACCAGTGACAGCTGTCTTAGGGGGCTGGTTCTCGGCCCCGGCTGGGTTGGAATCACCGGGGAAGTTTTTAAAATACATTGTTATTGATTTCAGAGAGGAAAGGAGAGGGAGAGAAACATCAATGATGAGAGAGAACCATGGATCCGCTGCCTCCTGCACACCCTACACCGGGGATCGCGCCCACAACTTGCATGTACCCTGTCGGGGAATGGCACTGTGACCTTCTGGTTCATAGGTCGACACGGAGCCACCCTGGCCGGGCAGGAATCACCTGGAAAGCTTTTAAAACATCACTGCCACCTGGACCCCACCCCCCGAGTTTCTGACTGAATTGACGAGGCGGGGCCTTCCTGTGGGCATGTTTTCAAAGCCTCCCAGGTGATTCTAATGTGCGGCCGGGGGTCAGGGCTGCTTTAAGCGGCGGTCTGAAATCTTAGGGTGTGTGCGAGCTGCCTGGGGATCTTGTCAGAACGGAGATTCTGACTCAGTGGGTCTGGGGCTGAGGACTTGCTGTTGGAAGTGTGACCTGTGGAATGGTAGCTTGTTAGAGATGCAGAACCCCAGGCCCACCCCAGTCCTGCTGAGCCAGAATCTGCATTTTAACCAGGTGGGAGCAGCAGCGTCTAAGGCCCACTGCTCCCCAACACCTGTGTCTTCACAGAAAGGCCAGGCCTTCGGCTTTCACTCAAGGTGAGGCTGGGGCTGAGGTGAGCCCCGAGAGGGTGACCTGGGTCTTGTACTACAAGTGACCCGTCTCTATTAACTGGAAGGGCCTGGACCCGCGCCCCGCAAAGTGTGGCCTGAGGCCTGACAGCGGCGGCATCAGGGGGCGGGAGGATTGGGGGGGCCGAGCAAGGGGAGAGGAAGAGAAAGGGAGGCTCCTTAAAAAGGCAGAGTCCCCCTCCCACCGCAGACCTGCTGAGCCAGAGGCTTCGGGAGGGGGCCCCACACCTGCGCTCGCACAGGCCCTCGGGCGGCCCTGGCTGGTGCTGGCGGGTGCAGCTCACCTGCCGGTGCCTCTGGGCTGCACAGCTAGTGAAGAGCAAGCCCGGAGGGGAGGCGGCCGTTCGGACCTGCTCCTCAAGCTGCACAGGAGGCCAGGCTGCTTGACCGCCCCCTGCCCTCCAGCCCGAGCTACACCTTTCAAGGGGGGAGACTGGCTTCCTTGGGCTCTGCCCCAAAAGTAAGATTACTGTGTGACGCCCACCCTGTACACAGAGCTCGCTGCCCCCGCCCGCCCGGTCCTCGGACCCTGCCAGGTGAGTAGCCTGCGTTAAGCACCCCGTGTTAGAGGGAGTGTGTGTGGGGAGGCTTTAGCCACAGCTAAGGGCCTTGTTTCCTTCTATTTATCGCAGGCACGACCTCTCTCCATATCTGTGTATGTCTTGGTTTCTCTTTCTGTCACACACACACACACACACACACACACACACACACACCTCTTTCTCTCCCAGGGGGGATCCCAGCGTAAACAGCTACTTGACTTGGAGTCTGTGCTTCTGGAACGGCGGCTCGGAGCTGGGCCGGGTCCCCTGAACCTGTGGACAGCTGGCGGCTAGTGCTGGGCCGAGTCCCAGGCGTGGGCGAGGCCAGAAGGATGGGGCAGATTGGGCGAGAGAGGCGGGAGGCCGCAGAGCAGAGCGGAGCGGAGAGAGCCAGAGCCAGAGGCCCCAGATGGGACCGCAAGGGGCCAGGAGAGCGGCCAGGCCCTGCCTGAGGGGCCGCCCGCTGCTCGATTAATTCTGGCCCCGGGGATGGAAGAGGCTCCCCCACTGGGTCTCCGGGGGCCCTGGAGCCTCCCCAGGGGCCTCCGCTAGTGAAACCGCTGGAGCGCAGAGGGGAATCGCCCAGGTGAGGGCAGGGAGGGGCTAGCTGGGCGGGGGTGGGGGGTTAGGGGGGGCCTGCCCTGGGGAGGCGGCAGAAGCACCTTGTTTGTGAACACCGGTCCCTGCAGCTGCCCCCTGGGGCCCCAGCTCTTCCCAGATGCAGCTGCCACCCGGCTGGCTGGCGCAACCACCCCCGCAGAGAGGCAGGGCGCTGGGGCGAGGGGTCTGCACCGAGGGCACCCAGCTCAGGGCTGGCACCGTGGGCGCGCCACACCGAAGGGCGAAGGGCGCTGTTCATGAAACCAGTGGGGTGATGGCGGAGGTGGTTCTGGGGTACTTATTCCTAGGGCCTCCCCCAGGTGGAGCAGGAGGCTGCTCCTCCGGAGCCCAGACCCTGACAGCACCCCGAAATGAGGCAGGCCCCAGGGAGACAACCCCCTGATAGGGTGAAAGGAGGCCTCAGACAACTTGGCCTTGGCTCCCTGACCAGAGCCCTCTGACTTGAGGGTGCCGAGAAGCCATCGTTTTTATAAATCCTGTAATGAACCTTCTGAACTGCACAGTTCTACTGCATTGCACACGGTGCGGTGTTTGTGTAAATGCTTCGTCGGTGCCAGGGATCCCGTAGCCCTGCTTGGGCCTGTTCCTCTTTAGTGGGCCACCAGCCTTGGCTGAATATTTAACATCCAATCAACGCAGCTGCCCTCCTCGTCCCCCCGCGGAGCGGCGCTGCTGTTCGCCTCCCCTCCCCCCACCAGGGCACTGGGGCTGGAAGTGTCCTCAGTGATGGGGGGGTGGAGGGTGGGAGGGAGGTCCTGTTAAAGGACTAGGGCAGCGGTTCTCAACCTGTGGGTCGTGACCCCTTTAGGGGTCGAACGACCCTTTCACAGGGGTCGCCTAAGACCATGGGAAAATGCAGATATTTACATCACGATGCATAACAGTAGCAGAATTTCATGGTTTGGCGGTCACCACCACACGAGGAACCAAATGCAAGGGTCGCGGCCTTAGGAAGGTTGAGAACCACTGGACTAGGGGTAGGAGAGAGGAGAAACACCGGGGTTTCCGCAGTCCCTGGTAGACCCTCCTGTCACTCCTTTCCAAGGCGTGGGGCCACACGGGGAGGAATAAGGCTCCGTGCCCGAGAGGCGTTGCGAGCACCCTGCACCACCAGGCCACCTGGAAGCAGACAGGTGCCCGAGAGCCTGGGTAGGGCCTCCCCCTGGAGAGGGGGTGTGTATATGTATCTTTTTTTTGGGGGGGGGATGTCCCTAAAATTACTTTCTTTTACATCTTTCTTGTTTTGCTGATTATACAAGAAACACATGCTCTTGTGAATATGCCACACCCGGTGGAAATTAGAAAAGAAAATGCCTTGCAATCTCACTGCCCCAACTCTGTGGGGAGCAGGGCTCTGACATTCTTTGAAACCTTTCCCAGCAAACCTGGCCCGTGACTAACAAGGATGGGCTCACCCTCGAGCAGCGTCCTGCCACTGTTTTCAAATCCTGAGAACTGCACCGTGGGCACGTGCCCACGTCAGGACCCAGCGCGCCTCCTCTCACCCGTGGCATCATGTTCCGTTGCGGCGAGGAGCCTGATCTCTTTCTGTTCCCTAGGGGAGCCCATTCCCCCCACATTTTCAGTGTTTGGTAAGGGGGCCCCGGCTCGTAGAACTGTGCACACGCTCGAGCGAATGGCAGGCACGTGGAGAGGTTCTGGGGGCGAGTGGGATTGCTTCTTGGCCTGGGAGCTGCGGCTGGCTCTGGGAGGGAACCCAGCTCAGATGCTTCCAAAGGGCAAAGGTCAGTGTGAGCTCTGAGCTGGTCCCCCTCGGCCGCCTGCACCTTGCAGAGCGAGAAAATTCCTGGCCAACAAGTGCCCGGGCAGCAGCAGCAGCAGCAGCAGCAGAGTGGACTCGACACAGAAGACCACGGGAGGGCCCCTCCCAGCAGGGAGGCCACAGGGAAGGGCCACAGCCCCGCCCGAGTCACAGGGCGCGCTTGGCTGCTTTTGAGGGTTGACATCCAAACCTCCCAAATGCATGACCCTGGCTGACCTCTGTGGAGGAGTCTGGGGCTGGTCCCGGGGACTAGGGGACAGGATTCCTGTCTCTCCCCCCCAACCCCCCCCCACTTCCTCTGTGCTCTCCTCTTCAAACATCTCCTTCCTTTCTCAACTGAAAGGCTAATGATAATTTTGAAAAAAATCGAACTCCTTGAGCAAAGTCGCCAGGATGACGGTGCTTCCTCCTGGTGAGGAATGGCTGAGTTCGGCCAGAGCCCCCGCCCAGCCCCGCTCTCGAAGAGCCCAGTGGCTCCTGGTCTCTGTTTACTGCAGAGTGCGGGGCGGGGGGAGGAGAGGGGAGAGGGGGTGGCTCACTCTCCCTGGTGGCTGTGGCTAATTGGGCTCCTGCGAGCTCGCTCCTGGGACCCTCTTCGGCAGAGTCCTCCCAGTGCTCTCTAAGTTTGTGAGCAGCAGTGGGACTCGGGGAAGACACCCCAAGGGGATGAGTTAGTAAAGGGAGGCCCAGACGGGGCAGGGGATGCCTCAGGGGCGAGGGGGCCAGCTCCCTGCAGGCTCTGGCGTTTGAGAGGGGACAGGGAGGGAAGTTCCAGAGCGGGCAGACCACAGCTTCATTCTGGGTCCTTGAGTGGAATTCCCACTTAAACCACCTCTGGGCCAGCGGGCATTTTCATTCTCTTGGCCTGCCTGCTCTGTGAGGCCCGGTTCCTCCTCGGGATTACCCGAGGCCCTGACCACAGAGGGCCATTGGGTGCCTGGTGGACAAGCAAGAAGCAAGCATTCAGCTCCCCTCTCACATCGGAGCAGGAGGGAGCCAGTATTCCCCGGCTTTAGAGACTCTATGCAGCGTGGCTACGCTCCAGCCACCCCAGAACCCCCTTCTGGGATGAAAGGAGCTGCCCC
The DNA here is from genome assembly GCA_011751065.1 of Lasiurus cinereus. NCBI lineage: Eukaryota > Metazoa > Chordata > Mammalia > Chiroptera > Vespertilionidae > Lasiurus > Lasiurus cinereus. The sequence continues at coordinate 15,364,404 of JAAGEH010000452.1, forward strand.
TCACCTCTGAGGCTGGGTCAGGGGCTCTCTGGTGGGCCAGAGGGGAGCAGAGTAGGTGACCAGGAATCCGAGGGGGGCACAGCGAGGCCGGTCACCAGCCCCGCCTCTACCTTGCTGCTCCATCTTAGAGAAGTCCCTTCTGTGCCTGTTTCCTCCTCTACCCGAGAGGACCCTGGCCCGCCCAGCAGGCCCACAGCGTGGGACTCGAGAAGGTGCGACTGTGTTTTGAAAAGCACCACGTCTCCGATAAATGCAAGGATGAGGGTGCTCGTGGAGGGCGCCATGGGTCGTCCCCAGGAGACGGGGGGGTGGGGGAGGTGGAACCGAGGAGTCCTCCGCTTATAGCTGACTCATCTGGCAGGAGGCCGGTGGTGTAACCTTGGCCACTGGGTAACTTTCCTTGAATCATGCAAGTCCCTGGAGCAGCGGAGCGCCCTCAGGGGATGCGCTTGGCACCTGGAATACTCGGGGGGCCAGCAGCGTCTCAGAGTCTTTTTCACTAAGGTCTAGGGCAGCAGCCGGGATTAGAAATGCCAGCCTCCTTAGGCCCATTTCACAGATGTGACCATCTACCCACCTCCTTCAGGAAGTCGGAGGCAGATCACGGCCCATGCCCCGGGTCCTCTGCGCCCCAGCTTCCTCGGTTGGCTCCAAGGGAACAGAACTTCACTCTTTAGCATCCCCGGACATTAACCCCTGACTCCCCAGCGCTCTGGGCAGAGGACCGCTGGGTCTCCACCCTCACCCCTGCCCTGCCCAGCTGAGGAAGGGGAGGGGCAGAATGGAACGAGCCACCCCCTTGGCCTCCCTCTGGCTCCCATACTCCCGTCTCAGCCCCGGATAAACACACTTCACCACCCCCCCCCGCCAGTGGTCGGAGATGCCAGGGCATTTTGGATGTCCACCCCAGGGAGGATCTCAGAGAAGGAATATCAGGCCACGTAATTTATTATTTTTTTTGGAGAAAAAGTCTCCAGCGAAATCAGAAGCCTCTCCAGGAGATGGGGGGAGTAGGGAGGAGGTATTTATGCCCGAGGACCACGATGGAGATCTCTGGGAATGCTGGGAGCCATCTCCAAGGGGCGTTCGGTCCAGGCCTCACTTTTTTTTGGGGGGGGGCAGCAATGTCAAGACCACACAGAGCAGAGGGTTGGTCACAGAAGGCATTAAACATTGCGCTTGCTCCCCACTCAGAGGTGGAATCACCCAGAGCACCCAGGATTGTCACCGTTCCGGAACGTGTCGGGCTGACACCCAGCTCAGCCTGCACCCTACCCCCTGCTGCTGCTGCTGCTGCTGCTGCTGCTGCGGGTGGCTCCCCATGCATGCCTGCGGGGGGCGGAACAGGGGAAGCCCAGGGGGTGTTCAGGGGGCCCACTCTGCCATTCTGCTCCTCCATGAGGGGGCTGTGAGGTTTCCCTTCAAGAACCCCCGCCCCCCAGCTTGCCCCAGGCCCCAGGACGGAGACAGGGCTAACCTGGTATTCAACCAAAGGGGAACTTGAAAGAAATGAGTGGGCTTCTGGGACCTGTAGCTGCAGGCAGCTGAAGGCAGGACGCCCCCTTGAAGAGCAAGGCGGGAAGATGAGGTGGCAGTGGGGGGTGAGGGGGCCTCAGGAAGACTGGCCAGCCCCCAGGCCGCCTCTGGGAAGGCACCAAACTGCCCAGAACGAGGCTGCAAAAGCCGGTGGGCTTCCTGCCCTCTCTGTCAGGGCAGAAAAGTTCCTGGCAGTTGTCATCAGAGCAGCCGGGATGTCTCCCAAACTCAGGACCCCCTCCGCCCGCCCCCCCGCCCGGCGGGGCCGGCGGGAAAACCCCCCCCCCCCCTGAACCCCAGGTCCCGCTGCCCGCCTCCAGCAGGGCTCCGTCCCCCCCTCCGCTGGCAGGTGCCCCGGGGGTCAAGTGGGCGCCGAAGTTGGGAGCTTTACTGACCGTCTGCGTCAAAGTGCTTCCAGATCTCCAGGAACTGGGACGCCGTCAGCTCGGCCAGGTGCAGGTAAGGGGGCTGCTGCTGCTGCGGGCCAGCCATGGCGAGCGGCTCGGGGACCTGGGCGGGCAGCACCGTGCTCTCCCTGCGCACTCCGCGCTCGGCCGGCTCCGGCGCGCCACGCTGCCTTTATATACAGTTCGGGGGGCTGCGCCGCCGCCCGCCGCCAGCAGGGGGCGCGCGCGCTCAGAGAATCGGCCTGGGGCGCAGAGGGGCGGTGGCCGGCCTGGGGCTCCCCAGGGTTTGTTTCTCAGTGGGAGGCGCTGAGACCTCTCCGAGGCGGGTCAGGAGGGGAGTGAGGCTGCCCTGGCCCCCCCGCTTTCTCCCTCTGACCCTCTCGAGGGCAGCTCCCCCCCATTGGCGTTGGCAGGAGCAATAATGACAACAGTAGGACCTGCAAGGCCAGGGATGCTGCTAATATGTTCACAAGTATTTAGCACCCGGAGTTGGGATTTCACTGGCCTCCCTCACGCCTCTTTCTGTCCGACTCTGCCACAGCCGGGAGGCCGGGACCACTTTTCTGATGATGCCTAAACGACATGCCAGCAAATAGTCCGCCGGGTGCAAGAATTTGCACCCAGCTCTGTGCTCACGCGCTCCTGGCCTCTAAGTGGGGCCCTGTCTTGGGGAGAAGCTGCTACTTCTCAAGGCTCTTCTGGGGGTGGCTAGTCTCAGGGCCAACCAGGGAGCATCCAGATGGGAGTGGAGCAGAGGCTTGGGGTTGGCCCTTCCTGGGGTGCCTTCCTCTGCCCCCTGGTACTTGCCTTCCCCTGGACGGGTTGTGGGGGAGGGAGGCTTTTAGACATTTGTCCAGGGAGTGACAGAACTAGGCACGCCCCTCAGTGTCTTAGCCACGCCCACCTAGGGATAGCATGGGGAACTGCCTAGGCCTGGGCAGGCAAGGTCCAGTGCTGACCTAGGGATGCTCCATTTGGGTCTCAGGGGGCACAGTCCTGGGGACCGCAGACAGGACTCCCCAAGCTGGGAACTGCGCTCCCTCCCCTTTCTCCCTGGGGGCCTGTCCTGGCCTCGTGCACCCCTCTCCCTTGTGCACCCCTTACCCTCAGAGTGGCAGCTTAGTGGTTCCTTCTCTCCTCTCCAGCTGAGTGACTGAGAAAGGAATTGATACTTATTAACATGTGCTAATGAGTGCTACCTGAACTGCCTTCCAAAGGGAGAGGGAGAGGGAAGGAGGTGAGAATGGAAAGGAGGCCAAGGGGGAGAGGTGGTCCCTCAGGAGGAGAGACAGGCCCCGAGTGAGCCCCAAGGGGCAATACTGAGTGCGGGTTCCAAACCTCCTTGCTTTCTGCCCAGAGCAAACGTGTGTAGAGGACCTACAGGAGCACAGGAGAGGGAGGCAGGGACAGCCGGCGTGTATGGCCTGTGCTCACCCCCGCCCCTTGCCCTCAGAGGAGGGTCCTGGGCTGAGGACTCACCCAAGCCACTGACTCTCTTGCCTGCCTCTGGGGACGCAGGGGGGCCCCCCAGGGTTAAGAGCAGGCACTGGAGAGTCCGTCTGCTTATGCAAATTACATCACCTCCCTGTCTGTGCCTCAACTTTTCTCTTCTGCGAAATGGGAATGTTCGCATTTACCTGTTAGAATTGCTCTGAGGATTAGAAGAGCGGGTGCTCCCTCTGCCCTTTATGCAGCCAGAAATCATAAAGGTGATTTATCTCCTGGGGGAGCGAATGGCTCTTGGAAGGGCTAACCCCAGAGTGAGGCCCAGAGGGAAGACTAACCTCAAGCTCTTAACCCCTGTGCTGCTCACTGGGTTCCTTTGCCGCCTCCCCTCCCCCACTCCTCCTACCCCCTCTCGCCCCCCGACAACGCCCGGCCCAGATCTGTGGGGCCAGAGAGCCCATCCTGGCTCTCTAAAGACCACAGCTATGACCCCCTCGCTGCTTGTTTTCCTGGTGATGGGGGAGGGGGGTTAAAGCGGGGGGTGAGTGGAAGTCCTGCTTCCTCTTTGCAGAGCTGTTGGGATGGGGAGGGTGTTGGCTTGACCTGGTGTGACTGCAGGGTGCCGCGGTGACCTCCAAACTCTCCCCGGGCGGCCCTGCACTGTTCACTGTAGTCGAGGCTGGAATCTCTTTCTGGGAGGTGCATCCCCCACTCTCCCCGAGACAGGCCAGGGAAGGCCACCGAGCCCAAGCGAGTCCCTCTGTCCCTTGTCTCCAAGCTGAGTTGCAAAGCGGGCACCTGCAGGACTTGCAAGCCCCACTCTGGGCTCAGACAGTGATGCGTGGAGGAAGCGATCCCCCTCTTCGGACCCTGGCAGAAACAGAGCCGTCATAGCCCTGGCAGCACAGCCTCAGCGTAAGGACCACAAGGATGGGATCAAGGAGTTAGCTGGCACAAAAGACGCAGTTATCGTTAACCCATTAACCCAGGCTGGCGGGAGATTCACCGGCTGTTCTGAAACAGTAGCACCAAAGGGCCAAGTACTTTGCTCGCAAAGCTTCTCCCCAGAAGCCAGGCACCTCCTATCTGCTGCCCGCTACCTCCAACCTCGGCCACAGGCTGTGAAAGTACAACCTTCACGGGCAAGCACAGCTGCTCCCAGAGCAGAATTCCGGAGTTGGGGCCCCAGACCAGACTCTGTGCTGTGTGAGGGCCCGGGCCAGGCTATCCCTGGAAGGTGGGGTGATGGCACCCTGTCCTGGGTACTCGCAGCCTTCGGAGGTCTTTGTGCTCCCAGGAAAGGCACACATGGAGTTCAAAGGAGGAACCGAACCCACGTCCCTGCTGGTGGGTCCAGGTGTTGAAAGAGGCGAGAGTGGAGCTGAAAATGGCTCCAAGAAAGCCTTCATTCCCCTGGGCAGGGACCCCTGGCTCCCCAGAGGACAGCCCACACCCAGAGGGGTCAGTGAGTTAAGATTTCGTCCTCCCTCTTCTCCTGGCTGCCTCCTCCCCACCCCACCCCCCACCCCCCGCCCCGGGGGGAGATGCCCAGGGCCAGCCTCCTCTCCCAGCGGAGCCCAGGAGTCCAGGCCCTGTGCAGTCTGCAGTGGGAAGAGGATGCTTTGAAACTGAACTGGATCAAGAGGAGCTGCCGGAACGTGAGAAGGAAAACATGGGCTCAGACCAAGAAATCGCCAAGGGATGGGCAAGAGATTCTCGAACGTAATGAAAGCAGGGGGATGAGAAGGAACCTCTTTTATGTTTGTATCTCCACGCGTCGGGAGCTTGTCACTTCTGTGGGTGTCTGAGGTTTTGCAGCTCCTCGGCCAGCTGCCCTCGAGTGTTAGGATGAGGAGGATGATGACCATGCCCCATGGACACATTCATTTGCTGTTTGGCTAGGTGGTCACAGCCAGCCCAGCAGCTGTGCCAGGCAGAACCGGCCCATTTTAAATATATTTTATTGATTTTTTACAGAGAGGAAGGGAGAGAGATGGAGAGTTAGAAACATCGATGAGAGAGAGACATTTACACACCTCCCCCCTGGGGATGTGCCTGCAACCAAGGTATGTGCCCCTGATCGGAATCAAACCTGGGACCTTTTAGTCTGCAGGCCAACACTCTATCCACTGAGCCAAACTGGTTTTGGCAGAACCGGGCCCATTTTAAAGATCAGAAAACCACAGCCCAGAGAGTTAGCACCCAGCCTGGCCCTGGCAGAGGTGTCCGCCGAGAACCCGCCGGCTCCTCCAGTTCCCACTCCCCAATCAACAGGGAGTCTTTGGGGACCAGGGGCAGGTCCCCGGACAATGTGCATAAAGGCTTCCCAGAGCCTGGCCTTGGAGCCTCAGGGTGCCTGCCGTGGCCAGGGTGACGCCATGCCCACTGTTCCCAGGCTGCCCGGGAGTCCAGCGGTGGCTGGCTCCTCCCTCCCCCAGAAGGGGCAGATTGGCTGCCAGCTTCCCGTGTGCACCCCTAGCCCACCAGCTGCACCCTGAATGCCGCTGCCCAGAGATTTCCAACCCTTTTTATCCCGTGACACACACAAGCTAATTACTCAAATTCCGCGGCACACCGAAAAATAGACTGCTCGCCGGCCTGACCAGGGAAATATATTTTTGATTCAAGTCACACTGGACGGCTCTTGTGGTGTTGGCTGTTGTCATTTTTAAAATTTATTTGGCCATCTAGGGGAAGAGAAGTCGGTGCCCCTGACTACGTGGTCAGGTATTTCATGTTTTAAGAATCCGGGCAGCAAACCTGTTGAAATGGCTGCTGTAACGCAGTACCTAGCATTCACAAGAAGACCTGCTTACCTTACCCTCTGCCTCAGACCCCGGAACCTCGCCCCCCGGGGGATGGGGGTGGGAGCAGGTGGGGGTGGGCTGCCGACCATGAGATGAGGAGATGCAGGACAGCTGACAACTTTCCAGCCAGCACCCACGGGGCGGAGGTAATTGGCAGAGCTCCTCAGAGCGCCCGGTGCTCGGTCAGAGCACATCAAAGAACAAACCAGAAGCCAAACCTGGCTCCTCCCTCTGCCGGGAAAGATTTCTTCCAGAGAGCCTTTCTTTGGTCTTGATAATGGCCAGGCCTGGCTACCAGGGTGCCAGAGAGCAGGCCTTGCTTCCCCAGAAAGGAGGATGAAAGGGATGCAGGAGCCCAGCAGTTTCCATGGAAACGGATCAGGTGGAGGGAGAATAAGAGTCCAGAGGAAGCCAGAGGATGGGAACAGGACTTTTGAGTAAACTTGATCTGAAGCCTGAGAATCTGTGGACAAAATATCTTCCCCCTTGTGCAAAGCACCTGGGGCAGCAGGAGAGCAACAGGAAGTAGAAGAACAGTAGCTGGGGGCTGTCCGGCAACACCCGCCCCCAATAGGTGGGGACACAGGTGCTGAGAGCTCGGGCCCTTTTTAGCTCTTGATTCTGCAGTGGTTCAGCAGTTCTGCCACGTGATGGCTGTGTGACCCCGGGCAAGGTGTCCACCTTCTCTGGGCTTTTATTTTCTCACTAGAGGCCCGGTGCATGGATTCGTGCACCAGTAGGGTTCCTTGGCCTGGTCCGTGGGAATCAGGCTGAAACTGGCTCTCTGACATCCCCTGAGGGGTCCCGGATTACCAGAGGGCACAGGCCCGGTGGAGGGCCTCGAGTATGCATATAAGATCTTTGGTTAATCTCTTTCCGCCCTCCTCCCTCCCCTCTTCCCTTTGAGACTCATCAGTCTGTTCCATGTTTCCAGGCCTGTGGTTTCCACTCCTGTGTTGAGCATCTGCCTCCTGGTGGTCAGTGCCCTTCATAGCAACTAGTTGAGCAGTTGACCAGTCAGTGGGACACTTAGCATGCTACCCTTTTGTAGAGGATGAGGATGATTTTAGTAACTCACTTGTACACGGTTTGTGAGCAGTAAGAGTGGTAATGCATGTAAAGGATGGCGTAGTGCCTGGAATATAACAAGCCCTCAAATGTTGTTATAGATCAGAAAACCGAAGGTGATGGGTAGGCCTCATGCAATCAGAGTAACCCATCTCCCTGGACGAAATGGTTGGTTCAGGGATAGGCAATGAGAGCTTGCGTCCAGGATGTGGAGGAACTGCTGGGAGGGACTCCTTCTCTATTTGCAGCCAGGTGGGTGTGCAGCTATGAGGTCCAGGAAGAGTCTAGAGTGGCCCAGAGTGGAAACTGAGGATGAAGCTTGTTTTGCAAAAGGCAGGACAGAGAGACTCAGAAATTGGGTTACATGTGACATCATGTGAGCTGCTGGGTCAAGCTGAGCCTGAAGTATCTTGGGGCTTTTGGTTATGTGACTGACAGCTAGCCATTGATGTTTAAGTTCATTTATGTTGGATTTTATGTTGGATTCTCTCTCATTTGCAACAGAAAGGCCTACCCGATAACCCAAGAAGAGGGCATTGACCTCCTGGGAGAGGGACTTGGGAAGCTTTGGGGAAACGCGGCTCCTCTCTCTCTTCCTCAGGGCAACGGGGCCTCTCCGTTGCAGACTCCATCTCCGTTTGCACAGAGCCCCCCCGTCTCCTCTCCCACCCGCAAGCATCCTCATGGCCCTGCCTTTCCATGCCTGTCACAGCCACGAGCCCCAAAGTGTCCTCGAGTGTCGAATCTCCCGCTTCCCCTAATGGTCTCGCCTCTCTGTTTCCCTATTCCAAGTGCCCAAGAGAAGAATCTGTTTGGTTTAGCTAACCTTTCTATGTCAGACCTTTTTTTTTTTTATTTTCTGAAAGTATTATTGGTGGAAATATATCTGCTCAACTTTGGTCTTTAAAAACTTTTTATTATTTTTTTATTTTTTTTAAATTAAATTTTTATTATTCAGATTATTACATTTGTTTCTCTTTTTTCCCCTCCATAGCATCCCTCCACCCAGCTCCCACCCCTCCCTCTGCCCTTAGCTCCCTCCCGTTGACCTCATCCATAGGTGTATGATTTTTGTCTAGTCTCTCCCTGTACACCCCTCACCTCTTCCCCACTGAGAACTATCAGTCCACTCCCTTTCTGTGCTCCTGATTCTATTATATTCACCAGTTTATTCTGTTGATCAAATTTTTAATTCACTTAATTTTTAGATTCACTTGTTGATAGATATGTATTTGTTGTTCATAATTTTTTGGCTTTTACCTTTTTCTTCTTCCTCTTCTAAAAGAGTACCTTTCAGCATTTCATATAATTCTGGTTTGGAGTTGATGAACTCCTTTAGCTTTTTCTTATCTGTGAAGCTCTTTATCTGCCCTTCAATTCTGAATGTTAGCTTTGCTGGATAGATTATTCTTGGTTGTAGGTTCTTGCTATTCATCACGTTGAATATTTCTTGCCACTCCCGTCTGGCCTGCATCGTTTCTGTTGAGAAATCAGCTGACAGTCGTATGGGTGCTCCCTTGTAGGTAATGAACTGTTTTTCTCTTGCTGCTTTTAATATTCTCTCTTTCTCTTTTGCTCTTGGCATTTTAATTATGATGTGTCTTGGTGTGGTCCTCTGGATTCCTTTTATATGGGGTTCTGTGTGCTTCCTGGACTTGTAAGTCTATTTCTTTTACCAGATGTGGGAAGTTTTCAGTCATTATTTCTTTAAATAGGTTTTCAGTATCTTGCTCTCTCTCTTCTTCTGGCACCCCCACAATTCTGATGTTGGTACGCTTAAAGCTGTCCCAGAGTCTCCTTACATTATGTTCACATTTTTGGATTCTTTTCTTGCTTTTCCAGTTGAATGTTGTCTGCTTCTTTATATTTCAAATTTTTTACTTGATTCTTGCCTTTCTCTAGTCTGCTGTTAGGACTCTGTATAATATTTTTTATTTCAGTCAGTGTATGTTTAATTTCTATTTGGTCCTTTTTCATCTCCTCTTGGGTCTCACTAAATTTATCCATCTTTTCTAGCATATTCTTGAAAAACCTTATAAGCGTGGTTTTGAACTCTATATCCAGTCATTTTTTTTCCTCCATTTATTTTGTTTGTGATCCCTTCCCTTGTCTTGGCATTTTCCCTATGCCGGGGAAACTTCTGTGTTGGATTCAGCCTTATGATAGCAGACACAAAGCCGCAGAAGCCTCTGTTGAGCTTGGGATGGGTGGAGTCTCAGGGCTTAAGGGACCGCCTTGCCTTCCAGTCGGCCCCGCCCTCCACGGCCCCTGAGTCTCACGTGACTGGGTAATGGCTGGAGCGGTCCTTGTGCGCTCGCGCACCCGCAGCGCCTCTAACCGCTGCCTTTCCGGCTCCCCTGCGCACCAGGACCACACGAGTCTAGGTCCCCAGGGTTTTGCCCAAAACAGGGGCCCAGTGGACTCAGAAGTGGCACAGTTGGGAGGGTCTGTCTCCCGCCCAGTCGCGAACGGCACAATCAGCAATCCGTCCTCCGAGCAGCACCGTGCGCGTGGGAGAGCAGACCTGATCTTCTGCGACTCCCCTAAATTTCCGTGCACCTCTCCCTTTTCACAGTCCAAACTCCCCCCGTATGAGTTTCGGCTGGATCTGGGGTTTAGTGTCGTGGGATAAGGGGTTCAATGCCTTTGAGAGTCTCCGTTTCCCTCCTGCCAGAGAAAGCCAGCCAGGCACTCCGGCACCCGCTCTCTCCACGGGCGTCTCCGTACCTCAGCTTTTTGCAGCTCCTCTGGGTCTCCGTGAGCCCCTCTCTTTCCCTCTAGTTGTAGAACTTCCACTCAGCCAGCTTTCCTGTGGTTCTGGATGATGTCCGTTCTGTCTTTTAGTTGTAGTTTGGAAATTGTTGTGCGAGGCAGCAGTGTAGGTGTTTACCTATGCCGCCATCTTGCCACGCTTCAAAAAAAAACTTTTTATTTTTCAATGACAGTTTACACTCAGTATTATTTTGTATTCGTTTCAGGTGCACAGCACAGTGGCTGCACAGTCACATTCTTTACAAAGCGTTCCCCTGATATGCCCAGGACCACCTGGCCCCATACGTATACCACATTATTATACCCTAGGCTGTGCTTACATCCCATGATTGTTTCATAACTACCAACCTGTACTTCTCAGTCCTTTCACCCCATCCCCCAACCCTGCTCCCCTCTGGCAACCACTCGTCTGTTCTCCTTATCTATGAGTCTGTTTCCATTTTGTTCATTTATTTCGTTCTTTAGATTCCGCACATAAAGGAAATCGTATGGTATTTGTCTTTCTCTGACTGTGTGTATATCAGGCACCTAAACCATAGATTGCTGCCCAGCTGCACATGGCACCCACCCTTGGACTCACTTGGCTATGGCTGGGGGCAGGGGTAGGCGGTGAGGGGAACGGGATAAGGGGGATGGGGTGAAAGACAGGGGGTGAGGGAGATGGGGTAAAGGGGATGGGGCAGGAGCAGGGGGTGAGGGGAATGGGGAGAGTTGGATGGGGAGGGGCAGAGGGTGAGAGGCAGGGGGTGAGGGGAATGAGGTGAGGGGATCAGTGGTCAGGGCAGAGATGGGCTCTTTCCCTTAGAGTGGTGGGCTCGGTGACTTTAGTTGTAGGTGCTCCATGTGGGAAACTCCAACACGTGGTGGGACATGTTTGCTGTAAATGTGGGTAAAAAATATTCTGACAATGAGTCCAAATGTCAAAGGGAGAACTGAGGGGTGGGGTGGCTTCTATAATAGGCTGGCAAGCTCTTTGTGTTTGTGGTTTTTGTTTGTTTATTTGTTTTTTTGTAAAGGACCCTATAGTACATTTTTTGGCCTTATGGGCACAGGGTCCCGGTCTCAACAAGTCAACTCTGCAAAAGTTGTAGTGCAAAAGCAGCCACAAACAATACCTAAATACACGAACCTAATTGTTTTAATAAAACTTTATTTACAAAAGCATGTGGTGGGCCCGATTTGGGCTGTGGGATGTACATAGTTTGCTGGCCCCCGACCTAGTCCAGTGGCATCCTCTCGAACCTTTGCAAGCCTCCGTTTCTTCTTCTGTGAAATCGGGACACCAACGAACCTGTGGTCGAAGGATTGTTGTAACGATTCAGAGAAACGATGTCTGCACAGTACTTCGCACGGTGTCTGGCACAGGGTAGATAATGTTGGTTGCTCTATTCCCTTTCTTGTGCAGTGGGATCTCACAAGATAACTGGGTTCTGATCACCAGGTTACTTTGTGGACCTAGAAGAGTCCCTTCTCCCAGCTGAGCTAGGAGCTCAGTGACTTTAGCTGTGGGTGCTCCATGTGGGGAACTCGCACACGTGCTGTGACATGTTTGCTGTAAATCTGGGTGAAGAACGTTCTGACAATGAGTCCAAATGTCAAAGGGAGAGCTGAGGTGCAGGGTGGCTTCTAAAAGGAGACATGTTGCCGAAACCGGTTTGGCTCAGTGGATAGAGCGTCGGTGTGCGGACTGAAAAGTCCCAGGTTTGATTCTGGTCAAGGGCATGTACCTGGGTTGCAGGCACATCCCCAGTAGAGGACATGCAAGAGGCAGCTCATCGATGTCTCTCTCTCATCCATGTTTCTCACTCTCTATCCCTCTCCCTTCCTCTCTGTAAAAAATCAATAAAATATATTAAAAAAAAGTTAGATTCTTCAAAATAAAATAAAAGGAGACCTGCATTGTTTGCTGGCCCCTAAGCTCGTGGTGCGATGGGATCACTAAGGAAGGGGTGGGAGGGTGTGGAGAAAGCCAGGCTCAGGCAAGAGCAGCGGAGGGAAATGGAGCTGCGAGTGAAACCGAATCCCTCAGACCTCTTGTGAGGCTGGCTTGGCCTCTGCCTGGGGACCTGGCCGGGAGCCCGGGGCTCGATTTGCAAACAAACCTCCATTTCCTGCCAGAAAGGACTTCCTGGTGGCCAGGAACCTGGCTCCTTTCACCAAGGATAGGAAAAGGGTCCCTAGAGAGCAGTGCCCCACTTCCAGGCAGTTCCAGGGGGCAGCGGGGATGTTGGGGTGTGGCGCTAAAAGATAAGCGCTGCATTCCGTTCATTCACCAATTCGTTTACATTGAATTCACTGGTGAGGTCAAAAAAATATGGATTAACCACCTGCTTTGTGCCAGGTGCTGTACTAGGCCCTGGGGATTCCATGGTGAGCAAAACCATTAAATAACCTCCATACCCCCACCCAGATGCCTCCCCTGGGGAGTTTAGAGTTGAGAGCGGGGAGACAGGTATTGTCCAAACCACACAAGTGAGCAAAGAAGTGCAAACGGAGTCAAGCAGGGGCGTCCTGGAAATACCTCGAATTTAACCCGGAGAAGGGAGGTAGGGAATTTTCCTGAGACTTGAACCCTTGGGCCAAAGCTCCATGGTGGAGGCATGTAAGGAGGCCAGGGGGACTGCAGTGTGGAGTGTGGACAGGTCAGCACTGGCCAGGGGCCAACTCTGGGGGTGCGGGGCACCTCCCTTCCGCCAAGGGAGAAGGGTGCGGGTGTGACAGGCTGCCAGCTAACATCTGCAGCAGCTGTGAGGTGGGTGGGAGCTCTGGCCCAGAAAGGGGACTGGGCGAGGCCCCTGCAGCTGCTGCTGCTGCCCTCCGGACAGGACCAGGGGCCGAGAGGCGTCTGGAGGGGAATGGGGTGAGGTGGATGGGGAGGAGCAGGGTGAGGGGAGAGACTAGGCAGCGACTCTGGAGCGGTGGCCAGTGTGCAGGACGGAGGGGTCCTCCATGTGACCTTCCCCAACCCCCACTGCTCGTTATCTGGTTATTCCTCCCTCCCTCACACTCAGACACCACCCTGGAGGCGGTGGCAAGGAGAAGATGAAAAGCCCGAGCCTTCATCCAAAAGAAACCAAGGGCTTCCTAAGTGCCCTTCTCAGGGGGACAGCAGGGCGGTGCCATGCCAGGTTAGTGATGCTGATTTTTTCAATAGCTGGAGTTACCCGTATGTTGATACATATGCGATTTGATATGCATGCTCCTTCGTGGTACTGCTCCTTCAGATGACCACTAGTTCCGATCGCTGGCACACCCACTTTCTGAGCAGCACTTCAAAAACGTTCGAAGAAGTGGAAAATGGGGTCTGAATGGTCTGCCTCAAAACAAGAAAAGTTCTATTGGGACGGTATCCACAAATTACCTGAAAGATGGAAGAAATGTGTGGCTAGCGATGGACATTACTTTGAATAAAGCACTTTTGATGTTTCTCTTGAAATTACCGTGGTTTCTTTGATTACAAAATCTGTATTAATCAGTTAATCTTATGAATTAACTCTTAACCAACCGGTTAAAAATGTGGATACCAGTTAGTAATGTGGATACCGGTTAATAATTCAGATTGACCTTTTACTGATTAATATTGTGGATTTCGTAATTAAAGAAAACACAATAATTTCAAGAGAAACATCAAAAGTGCTTTATTCAAAGTAATGTCCATTGCGAACTACACATTTCCCCCATCTTTCAGGTAATTTGTGGATACCGTCCCAATAGAACTTTTCTTGTTTTGAGTTGGACCATTCAGAGACCCAATTTTCCATTTCTCTATACATTTTGAAGTGCTACTCAGAAAGTGAGTGTGCCATTGATCGGAACAAGTGGTAATCTGAAGGAGAAAGGTCTGGTGGATACAGAGGTGGGTTAATACTTCCCAGGCAAGATCTTTTAACGTGTCTTTAACTGGTTTTGAAGAGTGTGATGATGCATCATCATGAAGCAAAAATTACTTTGCTGTGTCTTCTGGGCCAGTCTGGTAGTTTTATGATTAAAGCATGGTTTAAATTGATTATTTGTTGCCAGTAGTGATCAGTATTAACAGTTTCACCTGGTTTTAGAAATTCATAATACACCATACCTTTCTGATCCCACCAAACACAGAACGTTGTCTTCTTTCTGAGGTGATATGGCCTTGAAGGCAATGTTGATGGTTGACCTGGATCAACCCAGGATTTTGTGCATTGAGGATTCTCAAAATAAAACCACTTTTCATCACCAGTCATAATTCGATGCAAAAAAGATTTTCTTTCGTGCTGATGACTTTTCAGTTTTCCATTTGTCTTTCGTTCAGTTGATGTGAAAAGTTAAAATTTTTCCCATTGCTTATAAACAATCAGAAATTGTTTGCTGAGCAACGTTTAATCTTTCTGCAAGTTGTTTTTGAGTTTGACACGCATCTTCGTCCAATAATGATTGTAATAGTTGGTCTTCAAACTTTTTCAGTTGACCCGGATGCTCTTTGTCTTTCACATCGAAATCATCAATTTTAAAGAGTTTAAACCAGAGTTCACAAGTATCTTGAAACGGAGCATGTTCACCATAAGCTTCCCGAAATATAGGAAAACTTTCAGCAGCACTTTTCTTCAAAATAATGAATTAAAACTTCCCTCAAATGATTTTTTTTTTGCATAAAATTAGACATTTTTAAGCGTAAAAATATCTGTGATGTTAACACCTTCAGCAAATTTGCCATATGAAGTTTAGAAGCTTGTTGACAATACAACAAAATAGGATACATATCAAATCGCATATATATATCAACATGTGTAACTCCATCTATTGAAAAAAATCCGCATTATTAACCGGTACATCCAGTAAACTGGCGAGTTCCAAGTGTGCTCCCAGATCCTGCCACTTCCCAGTTTCGGGGTGAGGGGTGGGGGTGGGGGGGCACTGAGGAAGATTATCCTGGGAAACAAGGAACCGGTGTTTCCCTTGTGCATCTGAGTGATTCATGACCTTGCAATGCTCGGTTCTTTGTCCCGCTCACCAGAGTGGAGGTAGGAACCCTATCTATTTTGCTCATCACATTTCCCCTGCTTTCAGCAGTTTGTGACACGTATGCACTCCGTGAATAATGGTGGAAGGAAGGAAAGAAGAGGGGGGGAAGTGAGGAGGGAGGGAAAGAGAGGGAGGAAGGAAGGACAGAAAAGGACGGGCAGCAGAGTGGATGAGGATGTTTCTGTCTCAAACTTTATAGCGTCGGGACCCTCAGGATGATCTCTGCCCTAGAACTGATCCCTTGCCCTGCCTGCCCAGCTCCCTGTGCCATCCAGTGCCAGGCAGCAGGCCAGGTGGGCAGCTGCTCGCCCCGCGGGGTGCCGCACCGGCTGGTGAGGGGGCGCTGCCTGGCTGCCGTGCTCGCTCTCATTCATTAATCCCGGCCTAGTTCAGGCTGCTGCCTGCCCTGCCCTGCCTCCTGATCACGTCACGGAATCCCCTCTCAGGCAGGCCGCGGGCTGGGGCGCAGGGTGGGTGGGCCTAGGCCCCAAGAGCCCAAACAGGGGGCGCTTCCTAGAACCTCCAGCTCCAGCTGTGACTGTGGGGGTCCAATAAAGGAGCCAGGAGCCCTGGCCAGGCCTGCCCAGCCTGCGCTGAAAAGTGATGGAGGAGGAGGTAGGTCCAGAGGAAGAGGAGGGAGGGAGGCAGAGGGATAGGAAGGGGCAGGGAATGTGGTTTCCCGAGAGCCACAGCCAGTTCGAGAGGCCTGGGCCTCCAGTCTCACCTGCCCATTGCAGGTGCCGATGGCGCCCGCCAAGGTTCTGTCTGACATGGGAGACCACACCCCCAGCTGCTGTGAATGTTGATTGCTGTCAGGGGCTCAGAGTGGCACCTGTCTTCCCCACTCCCCCAGGCCACACGGTGGGACAGCCCAGAGCCAGCGGTGAGGTGAGCGAGCTCTGAGGTACCATTCAGACCCCAGAGCGCCCACAGGGCAGGCTGAGTGCTCACAGGGCAGGCTGAGTGCCCACAGGGCAGGCTGAGGCCACACTCCCACGGACCCTGCATCTTTGCCTGGATTCTCCTCCTGCCTCTTCCTTCTCCCCTGGCTCCTCCAGGTCCCCCCTAAGTGTACCCCCCTAACCACCGAGCCCCCAGGAGCTCACCTGCTTTCAGAGCAGACCTAGGACTTGCTCTTGGGCTGAAACCCCTTGTGCGCTGTTTGCTGGGATGCCCAGCTCTTCATTTCCTGGGAGACTCAGGTGAGGGCTGGTGGCTTCCTGCCATTTATCAGTGGTAGGAACTTGGACTCGGACTTGAAGTTCTCAGAGCGTTTATTTCTGTCTCTGAGGAATTGGGATCCTCCAATCGTGCAGGGTGGCTGTGAGGGAGGGAGAGCCAGGGACAAACTGTCCAGCTGTGTGACCTTGGGTGTGGTCAATTTCCTTAGCTTGTTTTCTCCGCCAGAAAAAACTTTACTTACAGAGCATGTGGCGGGCCAGGTTTGGGCTGAGGGGTGCAGTGTGCGGGCCCCTGATCCAGTAGAACGGATTCTAGCCCCCCTCGAACCTCTCTGAGCCTCAGTTTCTTCTTCTGTGAAACAGGAACACTAACGACCCTATTTTGTAGGATTGTTGCTCCGATTCAGTAAGATGATGTATGTAAATGACTTAGCACCATGCCAGGCACAGAGTAGGTGGATATTGGCGGTTTGCATCCTCTTTTGCATGCAGTGGGATCCCAGGCTAACTGGATTCTGACAGTCACAGGACTGATGCCATAGGCTCCCGGGAACACTCATTGCCTGAGAAGCATCGGACTCGGAGCCTGGCCCACTCAGTGAGCAGCAGCCTAGAAAGTTTACAGGGCACCTGGCCCAGGCTGCGTATCCAATACAAGCGAAGACTGTTATTTTAAAAAATATATATTTTATTGATTTTTTACAGAGAGGAAAGGAGAGGGATAGAAAGTCAGAAACATCAATGAGAGAGAGACATTGATCAGCCACCTCCTGCATACCCCCTACTGGGGACATGCCTGCAACCAAGTACATGCCCTTGACCAGAATCGAACCTGAGACCCTTCACTGCAGACCGATGCTCTATCCACTGAGCCAAACCGATTTTGGCAATTGTTATTTTTTTAAAAAGATATTTGTATTGGTTTCAGAGAGGAAGGAAGAGGGAGAGAGAGAGAGAAACATCAATGATGAGAGAGAACCCATTGATTGGCTGCTTCCTGCACCCCCACCTTGGGGATTGAGCCCGCAACCCGGGCCTGTGCCCTGACTGGGAATTGAACTGTGACCTCCTGGTTCATAGGTCGATGCTCAACCACAGAGCCACGCTGGCCAGGCAGGATTGTTATTTTTAGTAATGGAGGTGGTATCTCTAACATCAGATGGCAATAGCAATAATAACAAATACCATTGGTAACTTGGGAGCAGTGCTCCAGAAGGGTGGCAGATGGAACCCTGGGGGCCCGATGCCTCCGATGTGGGCTGGGGAGGGGCAGGCAGATGGAACCAGTCGCGTCTCAGTCGACTGGCATGCACCCCGCAGCCCCTGTTCCGTAGCAGCCTGCGTGCCAGCCCATTTGTCACCCTGTCATCTCCTCCACACTCCCAAGCAGACCCCCGGGGATGGCGGACAAAGCACACCGAACAGGGAGTCACTTTTCTCCCCTGCTCCAGCCAGAGAAGAGGAGGCAAGGATGGCGAATAGTCAGGGGACGTCCGAGGGCTGGTCCTTGCGAGGGGACTTGTGGACAAAATGGGAGAGATGCACATTATGTGGTCCATGGAGAGCAGGGCCAGCAGGCCCCTCCTGTGTCTGCACGGCAGGCAGGCGAGCTAAGGGCGGCTTTCCTGTTTGGAAATGTTTGGAAAAAATTAAAAGCAGGATGGCGTTGGATGAAAGTTCTGGGAAACTCCAATTTCAGCGCCGGGGAGTTAAAATGTTACTGGGACACAGCTACGCCCACTCCCTTGCTGATGGCCTGCGGCTGCTCTGACAGAACTGAATGACTTCAAAGGGCTCTGTGGCCCCCAGAGCCAGGCTGTTTACTGCCCAGCCGTTTCCTGAAAAGGGGGTTTGCAGACCCCTGGCTTACAGCATGGGGCTGACCTTGGGGTGGGCAGAGAGGGTGGCTGCCTCTTCCCTGCTTAACCCTCCCCCCCCACACCCACACAACCCCCATCCCCCGCCATAACCCTGCCCTTCAAAATGCTGGTACTGTCTTAGCACTTGGCTAATGCCGGTGAAGAAGCTGAGGAATAGTGTCACATCAGGTGATGGTGATGTAATGGGCGGCACCCCCTTCTCCCAGGAGGCTGGGCTGAAGGAGTGCATCCCGGAGGGGTGGCGTTTTAGGAACTGTGGATGGTGTGTGTGTGTGTGTGTGTGTGTGTGTGTGTGTGTGAAAGAGAGAGAGAAAGACACATTTGTAACCACAAGGATGGAAGCTGCCGAGCCCTGGCCCAAAGGAGACAGATCAACAGGTTCTTTGGGAAGTAGTGGCATGAGCAGCCCGGCACCTCTGCAGACAGTCCCGAGGAAGTGGTGCCTTTTGGGGAGCTAACCCTATAGGGTGCAAGGCCCCTTTGATGACCAGCTAGCACCTGAGGAGGACGTGGACTCTGGGAACAGGTCAGGACAATGGGGGCATCACCTCGACACCCAGGTGCTGCCCCAGAGGTCCACCCCCCAGCCTGGGCCAGGGGATCTGTGACGCTGGCTTTACACCTCTTGTTGGCTGGCACTTGCTAGGTGGACCTTGGTTGGGGCACCAGCTGGCTGCCTGTGTGTGGCAGCACGCGGCTGTCCTCCTCCTCTCGCTGCTGCTGGATCTGAAGGGCAGTCACAGCTGGAGGCAGGGCCCATTTGGTGTGGCACGGCCCTCCCACAGCCGGTGGCCTCAGCCCTCGTGGCTTCAGGCCCTCATTGGCTGCACAGCTAAGACGGGGTTTCACCCAGCCTGCCACCCCTGCTTTCTGTTCTCCAAGTGACCTCTCTACCAGAACCAGGGTGAGCTTCCCCAAATGTCAGCTGTTCTAGGCTGAACTGTGACCCCCACCCCCTCCCCAATCCATATGCTGAAGTCCTAACCCCCAGTACCCCAGACATGACTGTATTTGGGGATAGGACCCCGAAGGAGGTAATTAAATCAACATGAGGCCGCTCCAGTGGGCCCTCATTCCAGCTGACTGGTGTCCATGTGAGAAGGGAAAACGTGGACATAGAGACAACCCCACTAACTCCTAGCAGCTGCCAGTGACATGTCATTCCCCATCACCAAGCCTCTTCTTTCCCCAGCCCGGCAACCCAGAGGTCGCAGCTTCAAGTCCTGGTCAAGGCACATGCCTAGGTTGTGGGCAGGGTCCCTGCAGATCGGGGGGTGGTGTGCAGGGCGGGTGCAGGAGGCAGCCAATGGATGTTTCTCTTTCATCAATGTTTCTCTCTCTCCCTCTCCCTTCCTCTCTAAGAAAATAAATAAAAACCAATAAAACACATGAAAAAGGAAAGACTTCTTCCCTGCCCCGCCCTCGCCCACCTCCGGATAAGAAACCAGCTCGGGCCCTGGGGGAAGGCACACGCTGCATTTCTCAGCGGCCAGCCCAGCCGCTCGGAGGGGACAAAGACTGCGCCTCATTTCTCTGTGGCCCCGGAACTGAGCACACGGCCAGACCCGGGCACGTGCATCTCCTCCTCTGGGTGCTTTCTCTGGGGTCTGAGCTGCATGCTGGGCCGGGCACCTCCCCTGCATGAACTCACTCCCTCACAGCTGTGAAGAGGCCCAGACACTTCTCAAGGAGGACACATGGCAACGTGGCTGAAGTGCTTGGGCAGGGACTTGTGCTCCGGCGCCTCCTGCAGGCTTGGCTTCTCCCGGGTTTACACCTGCTCCTTCTTCAGGGACTTTCTAGCTCTCTATCCCTCACCCTTCCTCTCTGTAAAAATTAATAAAATAGATATATAGGTGCTCCCAGGGGGTGAGGCTGAGGCTGAGACTTTATCTGACGTCACACCCTGGCCTGGTCTCCTCCCCCTCCCTGCCCTGGTCCCTCCAGTCCCTTACTTCTCTAGATGGCATGTCCTTGATAAAGTTTTGCGTCTGGGAGAGTCTGTGCTAACCCTGGGTCGACAACCTTTTCCTGCAAAAGGCCAGAGAAGGACTATTGAGGACATAGTCTCTGTCCTAACTACTCAGCTCTGCCATCGTAGCAGGAAAGGAGCCATAGACAGTATGTCAAGGAACATACTTGGCTGTGTTCCAATAAAACTTTATTTACAGAAACAGGAGGTAGGCAGCATTTAACCTGGGGCCGTGGTGTGCTGACCTTTGACTGAAAGACAACAGCCAGGGAGGCCTGGGGCTCTGTCTCACTCCCATTGTTTTCCAGGAGGTACAGAGAAGTTCATAACCCTCTGAGGTCCCACACTTGGTGAGGAGCTGCCCGCCCCCCCCTACATCAGGGGTCTAATAAGCGAGTGGCTTCAGGTGTCTTCCAGGTGGAAGAGAAGGGGGTGCAGGTGAGGAAGTCCTGGTTGGCTTACCTCCCCCCCATTTCCAGGAGGACCAGTAGGGAAGGGGGGCGGGGGATGCGTCTCCCCTCAAGTTCTGGGTGGCTTCCACTAAGTTATTAATTAGTCCATGTGCTCCCCTAAAGTCCGGCTGGACTGAGAAAGACTCTGGAATCCTCTGTGAAACCTACGTGCCGACAAGGTTTTAAAAATAGCAGCGGCCCCTTTGACAAGTTGAGTGCTAATTACCCGATGCTCTGGCGCTCTAGCCAACGTGCCGGCAGGATCGTGATGTCTTCGGTGAGAAGCAAGATTGGCTGCCAGGGCACCCGAATTTCCAGCCCAGGCCAGGGAGCCGTCTCATTCTCAGGGCCTCCAGCCTGCAGGTGATTCTCGGGGGGATGTGGCCCAGGTCAGGGAGGGGTCAGGGCACAGGCAGCTTTCTGGTGTGAGCTTTTTCTTAGCAAAAATCATTTCTATTTCTTGTCGTTAATGCTACTCAACAAAAGGAAAGAAAACTACCAACAGTTCCACCCCCTGGGGTAGCAGTTTATTAACATTTTGATTTGATTCCTTCCAATTTTTTCCTAAGCATATATGTACACATCATTTAGCTATTACAAAAATGGGATCCTTCTGTTTCTGAAAAATACTTTTTTTATTGGTTTTAAAGCAGAAGAAAGAGAGAGAGAAAGAGAGAGAGAGAGAGAGAGAGAGAGAGAGATCAATGATGAGAGAGAATCACTGATAGGCTGCCTTCTGCACGCCCCACACTGCGGATCAAGCTTGCAACCTGGGCAGGAATCAAACTGTGACCTCCCAGTTCATAGATCAATGCTCAACCATTGAGCCACACCCACTGGGCTTCATCACATACATATATTTTATTGATTTTTTACAGAGAGGAAGGGTGAGGGATAGAGAGTTAGAAACATCGATGAGAGAGAGACATCGATCAGCTGCCTCCTGCACACCCCACACTGGGGATGTACCCGCAATCAAGGTACATGCCCTTGAATGGAATTGAAACTAGGACTCCTCAGTCCACAGACTGATGATGCTCTCTCCACTGAGCCAAACCAGCCAGGGCCACAACATATCTTGATCATCTTTCCATGCAAACTCTCCCTGAATGTCTTTCTAAATGACTGTGCATTACACACACTCTGTAGGCAAGAGTCACAACTGACTTACTGTTTCCCTCTTACCAGGGGAAAGGTATTGTTTCTGGCAATTTTGCTGTGAAAGTAGCTAAATCGTTCCAGCCCTTGATGCCCCCTTTACATTTTTTGGTGTGGAGGCTGGGACCTTCCTGCTCTGTTCCAAGATATCTGCAGTTTGTTGTTGTTGTTGTTGTTGTTGTTGCTATTTTTTGCTAATTCTCACCTGAGGGTATTTTTTTTTATTGATTCTTTAGAGAGGGAGAGAGAGAAACATTGATGTGAAACACATCAACTGGCTGCCTGCTGCATGTGCCCCACCGGGGCTGGAGATTGAATTTGTGACCCAGGTACTCGCCCTTGACCAGGAATCAAACCCTTGACCCTTCAGTGCGTGGGTCGAGGCTCTAACCTCTGAGCACTCCCATCAGGGAGTTATCTGCAGCATTTTGATCAGACCTTCTAAGGGAGCAATGAAGGGCACGTGTTCTAAAGATTGAGCTGGGTTTGAGTCCCAGGCCTGTCTTTCTCATACTGGGTGATGCTTCTCTGGCTTCTCATTGACCGCCCTGAAACCTGCCCCGGTGAGCACGGGACTCTGAGTGCTCACCACTATCCTCAGTGCCTTGCCTGACACAGAGAAGGTGAGTGCATTGCTGATGAGGACGCAGGCACCGACAGTGTCAGCGGGAGACCCCTTCTGGTGGGATGCCGGCTCCTGGTCATGCGGCCCATCCGTGCCTGGGTCTGGAGTCTCGGGTCTGTCTCCCAGGCCAGACACCGCCATGGTTTCTGGATAAAGCATCCTCATGTGTCTGGGGAGTGACATTCTCTGCTCGGTGTTGCAGCCCTGTCAGATTCAAATGCTTCAGCCAGTTTCTATAAATGTGAGCATTTTAATTGGGCAGCGGCTGCCATGGTAACTGGCTAAATCTCAGAACTCGGGGACCGACCGGAGATCAGATAACTTTTAAGTGGCTCTGTTTGAATTGTGCTGGTGTTGGGGGGCTCCACCAGGCGAACCAACATTGCCCAGGTGCCCCGTGGAACAGGAGCTTCCAGTCCTTTTACTGGTCCTGTCTGCGGTGTCCCCGGCTTATGCTCCTGGACCCCTGGGTGCACTGGCCCAGAGGAGGCCGGCTGAGACCTCTGTGGGTGAGAAGGCTGGAGGGGAGGGGTCGGTATCCAGGGAAGGAAGATCACGCTCACTTTTGTATTCTCTTCCAATCAAACTTCCCCGTAACCATCCAGACGCAGGGGCACTTCCCCCTGCAGCTTTATTAAGTGGCAGGACCATGTTTATTATTACTTCTTTAAAATCTCCCCCTGAGATATTTTCCCATTGATTTTTAGGGAGAGTGGAAGAGAGAGGGAAAGACAGAGAGAAATGTCCATGTGAGAGAAACACATCGGTCGGTTGCCTCCTGCCTGTGCCCTGACCAGGGCCTGGGCTGGGCAGGAGCCTGCAACCGAGGTACATGCCCTTAACTGGAATCGCACCCAGGACCCTTCAGTCCGTAGGCCGAAGCTCTATCCACTGAGCAAAACTGGCTAGGGCCAGGACAAGGTTTTGGAGCTTGTGCTACTATTATTTCCCACACGGCATTTTTTCCCTCTCCATTCAGACTGCCCGGCGTGTGGTCAGCATGTGTGCATCACCACAGCTGTGCGTATGCACCCAGCTGCTCAGTCAGGCACTGCCCAGGTCCACCCATGCTGGCCCCGTGCACGATGCTCAGGAACGGGGGAAGGATGGGCCAGCAAAGGTGAAGGGAGTTGCTTCTATGACTTTGCATTTCAAGAGTCTTGGCCTTAGAACGAAAGGAACTTGGGAATATCGATAGGAGGATGAGAGAATGCGAGGTAACTAAGAACAGGAATTCTTCAGCCCGGTTTATTTATTTATTTATTGTTAAAATCTACTTTTATTGATTTCAGAGAGAAAAGGAGAGAGAGAGAGAGAGAGACATCAATGATGATGAATCATTGATCCACTGCCTCCTGGATGCTCCACACTGGGGATCCAGCCCGCAATCCATGCATGTGCCCTGACCTTTTATTGAACTGTGACCTCCTGGTTCATAGGTCAATGCTCAACCACTGAGCCATGCAGGCAGAACCAGTCCCAGTTTAAATAAAGAAAGATTCCTTGGGCTGTCTGAGGGAAAGAAGTGCATAGAAGTTTGTGGCTTTTGAGAAGAGGACCTTGTACTCTGCTCCCTGGGCCAAGGGCAAGGTTAGGGCAGGGGCCTGTAGCAAAGACCTCAAGTCTGTTGGCAGAATCCAAGAGTCGCAGAGACTTGTGCCCGATTCCCAGGGGGAGTAGTGAGGAGGCAAGGGCTGCTGGGAAATCTAGGCAGACAGGGTCCCAGGGGGGAGGGGCAGGGCTTCAGTGTGGTGGATAGAGCCTTCGAGCTGGGAGGGAGCTGCTGAAGGAAGCAGGATGGGCGATGGCAGAGCAGCCTCCTGTGAGGACCAAGGACGAGGGCGGATGGGGTGAGGGCTGGATCTGAGGCGGTCTGAGCAGATGGGAGAGCAAGAAGCAACTGTCCCTCCACCTCCGCCCCTCTGTGCTTGTGGAACTTCAATGCGAGTGTGTGGGGAGGTGGAGTTGGGGGTTTCTCAATTTGGCCAAGATTTACTGTCTGTTTTTTTGGTGGGAGGAGAGACCGGAATAGAGATTAGGTTGCATCAAAGAAAAACAAGGTAATGTTTCTTGCATTCAATCCTGAGTCTTGTATGCAAGGTTTGTTCCCACAATCACACATTGTCAGAGAGTCTTGAAAGCAGCCTGTTGGCCGTCACTGGCTCCTGCGAGTGGTTGTGCAACAGGGAATCACATGGGGAACGTGTATGAACACACGTGTGTGCTTTTAGGCAGAGAGTCAGAACATCTTCCACGGGGCTGGTCTGTATTCCACTGGTGCGATCGGTGTCGAAAAAGGCAGCTAGTGAGACCCTTTCTTAGCTGAGTTTGTTGTGTGCTTTTGGGAAAACTTCTTGCTCTTTTTCCTGTTTCTTTATCTATAAAAATACAGGTACATTTCTCCTCTTCTCGTGAGTGACTCTGAACATTCAGCCTCTCAGAGGAGTGATCTTAAAAGAAACACATAGCTGCTCATGAAAGAAGAGCCTTCCATGTTTTTTGTTTTTAAAAGGGAGTCCTTGCCGCTTAGAAATTCATTCTTGAGTGTTCACAGATGAAAGAAGATTGACGATAAGAATAATAAAATCAGCTGCCTATAGGTGGGAGGAAGGAACATGTGGAGGGGACAGGGTCCCAGCTGTACTTCTTAGAATGTACCTTTTCTGGAAGTTTGACTTTGGAACAGGGTAAACGTTTCACATGGTTACAAAACAAAATGAACTAAAAAAATGGAGTAATCATACCTGACCACTGAAGGAAATGTGAGGAACTAAGAAACGTAAGTCCAACTGTGTATCAACTTGGAGGCACACAAACAAAAATGATTTCAAATGACTATTTATTTACTTACTGAAATATTGTAATTGATTTTTACGGAGAGAGGAAGGGAAGGGGAGAGAGAGAGAGATGAACATTGGTGCAAGAGGGAAACATCACCTTACATGGCTTCCGAACCAGAGATCAAGCCCACAACTGGGCATGCACCCATCTAGAACCACCTTGGCAATATTTGGTGCCCAGGACAACACCCAACCCACTGAGCCACACTGGCAGGGCTCAAATAACTTTTAAAACACAGCAGTTTAACTTTACATATTTAGTGGGATCTATTCTAAGGGTAAACAAACTGAAAAATAGATCTTAAACTCTTTTCAGTAAAAATAGCCTATCAGAAATAATATTGGTGTTGTTATTCAAAACCATTTCAAACCCATACATAGTAAAACTGAGCATGTAAGTAATGATGTTAATAGAAACCAAGATTATCAGCTTAGGAGAGGAGATACAAATATAAAATTAAAGACTTCAAGTGAAAATTCTATAATTTAAATTTTGAATTGGAAATAGTTTAAAGTTATAATGTATTTTCTCTTGTAAAACACACACACACACACACACACACACACGCGCGCGCGCGCGCACAGTTTGTATTTTCTACATCTGTAAACCCCAAAAGCCTGGAGCAGTGACCAATTTCATAGCAAATGGACAGGCCAGGATCCAGTCTATAGTCCCTTCCCTCCCCACCCCCCAACCATTATCCACTTAAAGGGGACATTTCAACAAAATGCCATGTGTGGGCTTGTTGAGGTCCTTCCCCGAGCAGAACAACTCTAAAGGAATACTTATAAAGTGATCAGGAAAATATGAAGACTCATTTGACATTTGATGAACTTATGATGATAATTGTGTTTGGCTGTGTTTTTAAACAGAGACCTTATCTCTTTAAGATATATCCTGACATATTCACAGATGACAACTCTTGGGTTTGCCTCAGAAGAATCCAGTAGGAACGAGGGGAAAAGTGGGTTGAGGTAGAGAAGCAAAAAGATTGGACAGGTTTTCATCATTGGTTACAGGGGGATTCATTGCACTATTCTCTTGTACTATTGAATAGGTTTGAACATTTCCATCAAGACATTTTTTTAGATAGAAAGAAAAGAAGGAGGAGGGGAGAGAGGCGTGCATGCTGCAGATCTTGCAAGTTGAAGGAATCTTAGGTTGTCCTCAAAGAGAGAAGCCCAGGTCCCTCTGCCCAAAGGTCACAGAGCCTCCAGGGCAGAAGAACATATGCTGGGAGGGTGACCGAGGCGGTGATTCAGAAGTCATGGCAGTGAATTGGATAATCCACTTAGAGGCAGCTGGCTGAGCTGGCCTGGTGGGAGGCAGCCGTGAGCTTGGCACAAGCATAGGGAACTGAGGAGTGGAACCAGCTATGGGCCCTGATTCCTTTTTTCTGTGGCCATGACTTTCCAAGGGAATGCATCCCAGTGTTTAAGGTAGTATTTTCCTCCTTACAGGGTATTGCTGGGAAGGTATCACCTGAGGCAGGCTCTGGAGGTACCTGAGTGATTCCACATTTCAAGTATTTTATACAACTGCCCTCACCACTGGCAACCCAAGCAGAGGCCCTGGTATCTGGGATTTATTTATCTTCTATAATTGAAACTTTGTAGCCTTAAGTGGAGGCCTAGGCAAGCCAGAGTGTATGGAAAGCTTGGCTTCCTCCATCGCTGGGGGCAACCCTAGCCTCCTGCTCTCTCTAGCTCCATAGCTGCGGCCATTTTTGTTGGAATTTATTTATCTTCTATAATTGAAACTTTGTAGCCTTGAGTGGAGGCCTGGACCCACAGGGTGTGTGGAAAGCTTGGCTTCCTCCATCACCTGGGAAATCCAAGCCTCCCTCCTGCTTGCTCTGTGGTCACAGGCATCTTGCATACTCGCTCCTGATTAGCTTGTGGATGTGGCTTGTGGATGTTGCAGGGTAATGGTTAATTTGCATATTACTCTTTTATTAGATAGGATATATTTATGAATTTCAGGGAGGAAGGAAGAAGGAGAGAGAGATAGAAACATCAACAATGAAAGAGCATCATTGATTGGCTGCCTCCTGCATGCCCCACACTGGGGATTAAGCCCACAACCCAGGCATGTGCTCTCAACCGGAATCAAACATGGGACCCTTCAGTCCGCAGGCTCACACTCTATCCACTGAGCCAACCCGGCTAGGGAGGCAGTGCTTTCCTTAGGCTCCCTACATCTTCTTGGTCTGATGTGTCCTTCCAACCCTCTTTGAAGGATACCCTCCCAAACCCCCAACTCCAAAATGTGGGAGAGTGATTTCCAGAAGGCTTTAGACTCTAAAGTTTAGAGGGTGTTGTTTGTTTGTTTGTTTACTTTAGTCCCCTGCACTTTTTGAAGTACTGTTACACACATGGTTCTGACTTATTCTCACTGAAGCTCCAGTTATTAGCAACAGATGGGGTTTATGGATGTTGCCATTTGCCACGGAAATGGGGAGCACTTTTATGTGCATTGTCTCCCTTCCTCTTCACGATGGCCTGAGTGGCTGGACCTGCTGGGAGCCCATTTTTCAGATGAAGAAATGGAGGCTCAGAGAGGTCAACTGACTTGCCCGAGGTCACAAGGATGGAGTTGAGATTTGAACCCAGCTCTGATTCTGAAGACCCTGCAGCACCTTAGCCAGAAGGCTAGGGTGGCTCTTCTTCCCACCTGGTAGCTGAGAAAAAGAAACCCTAAAAGAGTTAAAGTGACTTGGAAAAGGTTATAAACCAAGCGGATTGGTGGTGCCGACATCAGGACCCTGAGCCCCAGCAGTGCTCACCATAGAGCTGCGCGGCCTCATTGCCCAGGACCTCCGAGTGGCACCCAGCCCAAGCTGACTAATGTGGCCCCGGTTACCCTCAGATCCCTCCCCCTCCACACTGTTTCCCAGCTGAGGCTTGCAGGCTAATCAGGCCAAAGGGGGATTTGTGAAGTGTCTGGGAGAGGCTGCACACTTCACCACAGGGAGCAAGGAGCACCTTTTGATTTGTGAGCTGAGCCCTTGTGATCTGAAAACCAAGAGGAGTACGTGGCTTAGGCCCACAGAAGCTTTTCCCTGCCAGGCCCTGCTTGCAGGAGCTCTTGAACTTGCTGCCATCCTCTGGCTTTGTGACTCCCTCCAGGACGGCCCCTACAGGGCCCCCGAGGGAAAGCAGGCAGCAGGCAGGGTTCTCAATCTGCCAGCACCAAACAGGCGGTTTTCCGCTGGTGCCAGCCCATGGTGTGACTTCTCCTCCCACTGTTTGTCAGGGCAGCCGCCCCAGAGTCTCAGCTGTAAGCACAAGTCCTGGATGGAAGAGATTTTTATAGAAAATGCCAACTGGATCCTAGCAACGCTTCCCAGCGACCCACAGGGAGCACTGCCGGGCTATTTCAAGACGCCCCAGCCTCATTCAAGGGGGGCGAGCACTGTGGCCAGCCACGCATTTGGGATGGATGCATAGTCTGCTGGGCTGAAATATAGTCCTGGGGAGCCTGTCACCTGTCCTGCCAATCACTTGCAGGCGTTCGCTGGTCAGTTTCAGTATCCCCCGGGATCAGCTGACCCAAAGCTGGAAGGGAATGCTATGGTCATCTTGTTCATCCTGGATCTCCAGGCTGAACCATGGCAAACCAGGCCAATGGGAAATAATTTTTAGATGCAAACAATTAGGCAGAGGGCCTTCTACCCTGCTCCAGTGTCTGGCACCATCTAGGCACTCAGTGAATAAGTGCTGGATGAATGAATAGTTGAACAAATTGCCTCAATAACTGATGACGTTCAAACCAGGACATGTTGCAAGGAACTCTGAGAACTCACATGTAATCATCGGCGGTACAGGGGTTGAGACAAGTAGGAGCTCAAGAAAATAGTGTCCTGTTACCCCTCTCCTTTCTGAGCAATGTCCTGGTACCCAATGCCTTATCCCAACACAGGCAGATCCCCTAGACTCTGGTGGAGGCCCTGAGCTTTAGCATCCAACAGATCTAATCCAATCTCCGTTACATGTTATCTTGGGAACCTTGGGCAAGTCACTCCACCCCTTTGTGACTCAGGCTTCTCATCAGTAGAATGGGGGCAATAGTTGTACCTAACTCTTGAGCTGTTTACACAATTTCCTGAGACAATGCATGTGAGGAGTGGACAGAGGGATCAAGCAACGTAGTCAAGGTCAAACTGCTAGTGAATGGCAGATCCAAAATTCAAATCCAGGTTCTTCTGACAAATCTGTAGTCTTAGCCAAGGTATCCATTTTTCTTTCTCTCTAAGTCTCTGGGAGGAATTCTCTCTTCTCTTTCCTTTATTTGCTTCTTTCCTGTTTAGGAGAAATAGTCTTAAGAACAATGGATATAGTGTAGGCTCATAACCCTTTCTGTGGTTGGAGTATGGAGCCACCATACTTCTCCCAAACAACATAAATCAGGCAACAGTCTGATGGCTTTGAGGTGCTCCTCCTGTTCTTCTCCAATGAGGGGCCCAAGATTTTTTCATCTATCCATCCATCCATCCATCCATCCATTCATCCATCCATCCATCTATCCCTCACTCCCTTCCTCTCTCCCTCCCTCCCTTCCAGAAATACATTGAGCCCTGATTATGTTAGATGGTAGGGATATGGCAGAAAATAAAATGACACCATTTCTTCTCTGTGTACGTTTGGCAGAGGAGACCAAGTGTATGATGGAAAGTGACAGCGAACTTTCAGTGTCCTCTGGTCTCAAACCAGTGACATAAGGAAGGCAAAGGAGTTGGGTGTCATACAATAGAGATCAATGTGGACTCTGGTTAAGTGGAAAGTGCATGGCCCACCTACAGGCAACAGCTGCTCCTCAATTCCAGCTGGATGTGATCCTGAAGTCCAGGATTATCAGATATTTGTATTTTGTCAAAAGAAGGTGGACATTAACATTTTTGTGTGAGAGCTTCCCATTTTAACATTTGAGCAATTTGTTCTAATAAATTCTCCCCATCCTTCTCCCCCCACCCCCATTCTCCACTCCCCACCTATGGTCTGATTCAATCCATTGACTGTTGGTTTATAATATTGCGTTATAATAACCCAGTGGACTAGGAAAGATATTTAATAGATATTATTTTAGCCTTTGATCTTTTAAAAAAATTTGAAGATTGGGACTTTAGTCCTACAACTATCAACCCTTGAGAAAAATTTCTCTGAAATATGTTTCCCTGGCTAGTAAGATTATTGAAGTGTACCTAGAAAGTGTGTGCATAAACATGTGTTTAGCTATGTGGGTGTTATTTTAATTTTTAAAGCCGCCTTATTTAAGAAAAAATGTCAGGAAGAAATGTATAATAGGAGAACTCTGGTCTTTTTGAGCGCACTTTGATATGAACAGTAAGAGCCGAGGGACAGGACCATACAACTCAGAGACTTAGAACTGGGACAGACAGTCTTTGATGTTTGGGTCACTGAACTGAATCCTGCCCAAGGCAAAACTGTCTAAAATGGAAACATCAACAGCTACGTGGTGGACCGTGTGTGAGGGACTCGGGATAGCGTTTGCTCCCCTATTTGGTTTTTGATACCTCTTCGTGGCTGTGCTCAGGTGTCATACTTAACAGAAATGTGGATACTGGCAATATAGCCACTCCCTGTTTAGTGGAGGTAGAGACTGAGGTAGAGGGAGGATGGGGCAGCTATGTTTAGAGAGGTCAAGAGTAAGTCAAAATTCAAGTCTTGATCTTGACTTTAGGTGCTTTGCTTGCCATGTATAATACAGTGTTTCCTAAGCATCAGGTCTTCTTATGTTGCCATGATGATCCTTACCACATCTTTGTACCACCCATGCTTTTATTTGTACAATTTTAAGACAAGAAATCCACAATTTTACATGAGTAATTAATTTTATAAGGAAAAATTTATCTTACTACTACTAATCCAAAGCCATTATTACTTGCCATAGGTAGAATAACAAGGCATGACAAGTTGCATACCATTACACGTTTATGAGTGTTTATCTGGATATTAAGGAAACTTCCCTTGCAATGCCATTAGTGGAGTGCAGGGGCCAAAACCCTTCTGTGAGGAAAGAAGAGTGTGCCGCCGAAACCGGTTTGGCTCAGTGGATAGAGCGTCAGCCTGGGGATTGAAAGGTCCCAGGTTCGATTCCAGTCAAGGGCATGTATCCTGGTTGCAGGCACATCCCCAGTACGGAGCATGCAGGAGGCGGCTGATCGATGTCTCTCTCTCATCGATGTTTCTAACTCTCTATCCCTCTCCTTTCCTCTCTGTAAAAAAAAAAAAAAAAAGAAGAGTGTGCCTCACTCTGGAGGATGCATAGGCAGCAGGTCAAGTTCTTCCTTTTCCTATATCCTCTTCCGGGAAGCTGTTGGTTCATTAATTCATTCATTGACTTGCCATTCATTAGCTTCCTCCTCTGAGCCAGGCAGAGGTTCCCATCTCTGTGATCCCTCTTAAATGAGATAATTTCTGTGAGTCATGAATGTGAGATATTTTCTCTGTTGTTTTTTTTTTCCTTCCTTTTTTTTTATTCTTCTTTGGCTGCAAACTTGGCTGATCGGCAGCCAGAACATACCAGAACAGTCCGACCAGTTGTTTGTGGCTGTCGGCTGCTCTGATTGCTCAGTGCATTGGAGTTGGATGGATGGGTTGTTAAATATTTTGAATACCATTCTTAGTGGCAAGCAATAGAAACAGATTCAAAGTAATTTAAGCAATTGGAAGGAACTGAGATCTTTCAGAATTTGAGGGAGACTGAAGAATCAGGCTGGGATTTGGGCAGAACCGAGGCCAACCTGGAGTGCAGTGATGCAGGGGCACCAGCATGGTTCGGACCTGATGTTGGGCAGGAATGGAACCGATAAAGATCTATCTCTTTGACTCTCTGACCATGACTAAAATCCTGAGGGGTAGTGGCTGATTGCTGTAGGCTTTGGTCAACTGCACACAGCTTACATGGCAAAAGGCAAGGCCTGGATTAAAGAGAAGAGAAAATAAAGCTGCTTTAGGAAAAGGGAAGTGGATGCTGGGTGGCTAAAGGCAACATATATTCAAACATATTACCTTTTTAGATCTGGGGGAGAAAAAACTTGGGTCTGTTGCTAATTATTGTAATATTGTGGGATGGGAAGATAACTTTTGCCTAAACAATAAAGTTAGAAAATAATGGCAATATTTACCCTCTAGCCATTTATGAGAAAGGCGTGCCCTTTTTTCTCCCAGTGATTATATATCTTCTTATTGCATGATTATGCTAATTAAGCATGTGTGTTTAATGGGAAGGATCCTTGTACCAGGAGTGAAAAGTTCTCATTTTGCTGCTATGTTCAACGCTGAGCTTCACAAACAACCCCCGGGCCCCGACCAAACAGATGTGGGATTTAATGAAGAGGGAATTTGTCATTGAGTCCCAGCTCTTTCACTGAGTAACTTGTGAGAAGACATCTCTGGTGATATGCTTTCTAGGGAACTTTTTTGTGGTCTGAGACCAAGACAAACTTCCCAGCATCTCTCCTGGGTTGATGGTTACCCAGACTGGTATTTGAAGGTGGATGAATCTATAGTGGTCTCCCCAATTCATAAACACTCCTGCTGATGCCTAAAAATGAGCCAACTTTTAGGTAGTAGTCCCCAGTTTGTCAGCCTTGGGAAAAACTAGTTCAGTTGATTCGAACTAGTTTCGAGTACATCAAATCTGAGATATCTGACTGAATTTCTGACTCAATTTCCTTTTTTTTTTTTTTTTTTAGCTATAGCCAGTTTGGCTCAGTGGATAGAGTCTTGGCCTGTGAACCAAAGGGTCCCGGGTTTGATTCTGGTCAAGGGCATGTACTTTAGTTGCAGGCTCTTCCCCAGCCTGGCCCTGGTCAGGGTGGGTGCAGGAGGCAACCAATCGATGTGTTTCTCTCAAATCGATGTTTCTCTCTGTCTTTCCCTCTCTCTTCCACTCTCCCTAAAAATCAATGGAAAAATATCCTTGGGTGAGGATTAACCAAAAAAGTTTTTAAAAAATATTTGGAGTGTTAGCTTAAGTTTTCCAGAAGTGCAGCTTGCTGGACCATTGGGGATGCTTTATTTATTATGGCTAGACCAGGAGAAATGGCATGTTTAACTTCAATAAAAAAGAGACACCAATAGTCAAGGCAGAAATACTTTGAGAAAGAATTTTTCTAGAAAAAAGTGATTTAAAGGATCAGTGGTTTTCCAATATTTGGTATATTTCTATATCTATCAAATCTCAGTACAGACACACAAACGGTTCATGAAACAATACTAATTAACCCTGACTATGTCCAAATATACTATGCAGTTTTATTCCACTTTCTTTTTAAAATGCTGGTTACAACCCTGTAGTGTTCATTTTATGTTGCCCCACAGTTTTAAAGCCACTGATTCAAATGGTCCAAGTTCAAGGCCAGCACTTCTGCCCTATTTGCTGTTGGTAGAGCTGTCCACAGTGCTGATTTCTGCCTTCTAAATAGACTTGGGACGTAAAAAAAAGCATCCTAAAACTTCTTGATGCATTTTTATGCTTCAGGAGATGCACTTTTATGCTTGCTTTTCCTCTTTCCTACCCTGAAAAATATTTTTGGGCTGTAGGGTTGCCTAAAGCATAATTGTGCGCAGCAAAAACAGCCCTTGCTAGTAGTCAGCCACTGTCCTGAGCACTTTGCACTCATTATCTCTTTCAACCCTGTAATAACCTCATTCATAAGAGGTGGACAACATTCTTCTGTCCATTTCCAGATAAATAAGTGGGTTCTCAAGGAGATTTTATAACTTGCTCCAGGTCACACAGTTACGTAGGGATGGCATTGTGATTTAAATCCAGACCTTTCTGACTTTAAAGATTTTTAATAAAAATCTTCCCTGGGAGCTGAATAATTTAGACCAATTCCATGGCTTCATATGCACTTTTTCACAGAAGGTCCAAGTATAACAGGTCTCACCCTGGGGCCCAGAGCTTGGTGGATTGTCACATTACCCAGAGGCATGTGGGGCTCAGTGTGGGTGACTGGCCAACACTGATGGCGCAGCCTCACCGAGTGCCAAAAACACACTCCTCTCTGGACCCCAAGCACCCCACCATCTGGAGAAATGTTTCTCTGATGTTTCGGGGGATTTCTAAACGCAGCTGGCCCTCTTTGCCACAAAACATGCCTTCCACATGGCTATGTGCTGGCTCAGAGCAAATCCAGCCAAAGAGAACACAGCCGGCTCGAGAGCAGGAAGAGAGCACACATGTGCAAAGAGCACCTCTGTTTGCAATCCACACAAATACACTCTCTCGCTCAAACCAGAGAGTTTAATATAGCTACGCGAGTGGCCGGTGTTAGACCGGTTCAAGCTCCCTCAAGGTCACCTGGGCATTGCAATATTTTACAGTCCAGACGTCTGACATGAGCCAGATGGCTCCCTTCTTTTTTTCCATAATGACGTGTTTACTTCTCCCGACCCCCTGTCTGACATTTATAGAGTACCTGGTCAGATGAGCCCAGAAAAAGAAGACAGGGATCGTCTGCTGTTGAAGCTGATGCAGTCACCCCCTTTCCCAACTGCCTGTGACAGGACTCTGTGCATCGCCCCGCGCCTCTCTTGTCTCTTTCTGTTCATCTTTCCTGTTTTTTGCAAACGTGGCCCTACTCTCTCCAGAGAGGAGCACAAATGAATGTGCGCACTGGCGACCAGCACCCGGTGGCATGAGAAGGATAAGGAAGTCAGTTTCCCTGTGTGGAAAGGACAGGCTCAGCTCCCCATGGTGTCTCGAGTTCTAATCAAGCATGCTAATCAGAACCCCATGAGCAAGCAGAAAAGAGCCAGAAGTGGGTGGCTTCAAAGAGGTTGTGGAGAGCTGTTCTGAATTCTACTCATGCTGTGGGTTAATATTTTTTACCCTTGGTGCTTCACCAGTAAGTATTGTCTTGCTCTCAGTCTGCATTCTCTTACCTACTAAAACAGAGACTATTTTGCCATAATCTTGGTCGTGACTGACAAGGAGCGCTTACATAATTTGGGGTTTGATTAATTGATATTCCACGAGCGTAGGCATTGGCATCTCTTTCGATCTCCCATTGACTGCACGTGGAGGTGCTGAATACTTGCTTGTTTGTCAGGTTAATGAATTAGATGTCGAACGAAGCCCAGACCCACCTACAACGCTTTTCATTGTTTGGGGGTGGTGTAAGGTGGAACAGCCTCAAGAGAAAATATGTTAAAATGAAAACTCTGAGAGTCGGCAAACACCCCTGGGTGAGAGGCAAACGTCACATCGCCAGTGCCAGCCCCCCTCTCTGCCGATAGTGCCCTTTTGCTTGTTCTGGGATGTGATGATGGGGACTTAGGAGGGAAGAAATCTAAACCTGAGAGAGAGTCGTGAAATATTACAGTAATGAGAGGGGGGTGTTCGGACAGAATGCATCTTTTTTAATGAGATAGAAGATTGTTAAAATTTTGTTCCCATGATTGGGCATCTTCTAAAATTCTACAATCCAGGCAGACCTCTCTTTTCCTTTTTTTTAAAAAAATATGTTTTTATTGATTTCAGAGAAGAAGAAAGAGGGAGAGAGATAGAAACATAAATTATGGCAGAGAATCATTGATTGGCTGCCTCCTGCATGCCCCCTACTAGGGATGGAACCTGCAACATGGGCATGTGTCCTTGACCAGAATTGAACCTGGGACCCAGGACCCTTCAGTCCACAGGCCAATGCTCTATCCATCGAGCCAAACCAGCGAGGGCAGACCTCTTTCTTTCCTATGCTAGGTTAGTATCCCAAGTTGTCTCGAGGTTCTTAGAATTTTAGAGCAGTTAAAAGAACTTTTGATCTCACTGAATCCAAATGGCCTTATTTTAGAAATGCATCTTGGGCTGAGTTTCTTCACTTGTTCATTAATTCAATCTCTGTGTCTTCAAGATCCATGCGATGCCAGGCACTGAGCCTACATTACCACAAGGCCACCGTAGTAAACAAAACAGAGAAGTCCTCCTAACTACTCCAGTGGTTCTCAACCTTTCCAATGCCGCGACCCTTTAAGACAGCTCCTCATGTTGTGGTGACCCCCAACCATAAAATTATTTTCGTTGCTATTTCATAACTGTCATTTTGCTATTGTTGTGAATTATATGTCAATACCTGTGTTTTCCGGTGGTCTTAGGTGACCCTGCTAGCGGTTCTCAGCCTGTGGGCGGCGCCACCCACAGGCTGAGAACTGCTGCTGTAGAGCCTAAGACCATAGGGAAATACAGATATTTACGACTTACAACACTGGGGGGTCGAGCCCGCTCCTTGAGATGGGAGTCAGAGTAGAAATTCTTCTCTGAATCGCTGGGCAAAAGGAAAAGGGGTTGGGGGTTCTGAATTAGGCCTAAGAAGCAGCCTTGGGGCTCAGGAGGTAGAAAGTCCTCATAGGTTCCTTCATTCATGTGTGGCCTGGTGGTCTCTGAATCCCAAGTTCATTGTTTTTCACGGACTGGTCAGTGTCTGTGTGGTTACACGTTTTGGTCAGCAGGGGGCAGTGTAGCCAATGTGTTACTTGTGAGTGAGGGGCTGCCTGCTTTTCACACAGGGGTCTGGCAAAGTTGGTGCAGCCTAAAACTGCACCGATGTGGGCAGGTTCTGGGTAGGGAACTCCACTTTTTCCCTGGGTCCCATTCTTCCCTCTTCCCTTTGTCTCCTGTTCTTTTCTGCTTCCTCACATCGTCTGCTCTGTCTCCTACCCCCAGGTCTCGCCTTTTACTTTGTAAAGCATGCTGACGCCCATTGATTCCCCAGTCCTCCAAAATATTCCCCAAGAGAGACTGGGTCAGGTTCAACATTTGTCATTTGCGGATGAAGAGACAGAGGCCTAGAGAGGCGCCTGACCCCTGGCCACTGTCCTTTCCTCCAATGTAGTTATAGGACAGGAAAGCCATCTTGTTCATCATTCTAGAGAAAGCTCTCATGCCACGGAGCAGCACGCTCGCTTTGGGATGAGAGCAAAAGCTGCCAAAGCAATACACGGAGAAGGTGCTTGTGCGGAGTTGTGGAGTCGGCGCACTCTGCATTTCACGAGGCCCTTCTCTGAGAGGGCGGAAAGTCAAAGGGCTGACATCTTCGGATATGCACTTGTGGCCAGGTGGGTATGGTCGATCCTGTGCTTTTTAAGAAAAGAAGCTACCGGAGTTCCTGACTCAGGGGCCTGTTGGTTGGACCGAGCCAGTGAAAGTTTTGTGCAGAAATGCTGGACTGTAGACAAATTTCTTCATCTCTTTAAGCTTCAATTTCTGCATAGACAAGGGCAGATTGAAATAGAGCAGTTGTGACAGACTCCACACATACTCTGCACTCAACCAATATTGCTATTGGTGTCCAAATAGGAGATTTACTGTTTTCATAGCTGCTCATGGTGGGGAGTGATGACATCGATGGCCCCAATGAATGACTCTCTGTGGCCACACCCTTTGCCGTCCTTGCTCTCTCTGACTCGAGGCTGGCCTTATGTCTTGCTTTGGCCAATAGAATGTGGCAGCTCTGAGTTTCAAGCCTGGGCCTTCTTCAGGGGCCTTGCATTCTTCTGCGATATCTTGCTTGGTGTTTTTTTTTTTAATATATTTTTTTATTGATTTCAGAGAGGAAGGGAGAGAGAAAGATAGAAACATCAATGATGAGAGAGAGATCCCTTGATCGGCTGCCTCCTGCACTCCCCACACTGGGGATCAAGCCCACAAGCCAGGCATGTGCCCTGACTGAAAATTGAACCCTGACCTCCTGGTTCATAGGTCAATACCAGGCTCTTGCTTGCTTTTGAAACCCTGCTCCCACCCTCCATGTGAAAAAGGCTAGGTTATCATTCTAAAGCAGCTGTTCTCAACCTTCCTAATGCCACGACCCTTTAATACAGTTCCTCATGTTGTGGTGACCCCCAACCATAAAATTATTTTTGTTGCTACTTTGTAACTGTAATGTTGCTACTGTTATGAGTCGTAATGTAAATATCTGATATGCGGGATGTATTTTCATTGTTACAAATTGAACATAATTAAAGTATAATCACAATTAGATATTATGAAATATTTATTTCTAATTAAAAATAAATGAAATTTTGTCTTGAAGCATGGTATAGCATGGATAACAGTCTTAATATAACAACAGTAAACTACTACATTTTCCGATGGTTTTAGGCGACCTCTGTGAAAGGCTCATTTGACCCCCAAAGGGGTCTTGACCCACAGGTTGAGAACCGCTGTTCTAGAGGATGGGAAATACTTGGATCTCAGGTACATGAGCCATCCCAGCAGAGACCAGATCTGTTCCGTTGACCCATGTAGACTCATGAGCAACAAGTGCTTATTGTTTAATGTTGGTTAGTTTTCGGGGTGTTTACTATGCAGCAATGGCCGTTTGGTACACTACTTGAAGTTTTATGTAGACTAATTGAGGGACGGGGTCATGCTGGGTGAGACTATTTGGAAGGTTATCAATTATATCATTGAATGCTTAAGGTGGTAGATGATTATTTTAGAGTCTCAAGCTCAGAGATAGCCATGGTTGTTTATATACTAGAATAAAACAGACCAGGCTCCAAATCCCTGCTCTCCCACTTACAAAATGTGTGCCTATGGTGAAATTTCTGAACCTCTCTACATCTCAATTTTCTCTCCTGTAAAATGAGGATAATAATAGTTATTAGGAGGATAAACTGGGGTAACATAGGCAAAGTGTTTAGTAGGGTGCCAGGCACATAGCACTCAGCAAATGTGAAGCATTCTCACCGACAATGATAAATTTAATCTCCAAGGGATACCTCTACATACAACCATGTCGCTGCTGGAGGTCCAATTGGTAACCCAGGATGGGATCTTGCAATTAATTTTTCTAAAGCTTTGAAAAAAAAAAAGAATTACAATTACATACACATTTTTCCTCCTTCGTTTAATTATTAAATTAACATGGGCTGTATGCCTTAATCCAAAATGTCTTCTAGGGCAAAAGTCCTGATTCAAAGAAAATTTATACTGTGAGTCATGACCTATAATTATGAATATGAGACTCTGCTTCAGCGCACAGAGGTAAACCTATTTTATTAGGAAAGAGCTGTGTGCACATATGCTCCATTGTGAGCCAGGGCATAAACCTTTCTTTGCTGCAAGTTGTAACAGCTTATACCTCACAGTTCATTGAACCACCCTGTCTAAGGTGGAAAAACAACCTCTGACCATGTAGCTCTCATCCAAAGGAGATTTCCAAAGGAAGCCAGGTTTAGGTTTTAATGTTCAGGGCAAGACTCCCTTCAGCGACCCATTCCTCACTGGCTTTCCGAAGGAACACACACTGACATGTATTCCCAGTGGGAGAAGGAAATTGGTGGGGAGATGGAGAGCCAGAGTAGAAATTTTTCTCAGACGAGAGAGACATGCCGGGTCAGCTCCTCGTTCCTCAGGAGCATTAGGCTGCGTGAGTACTCACTGACTTTATTGACTATCAGTTGATTTAATTTAAAAACATAAAAAACGGACCTTTTTCTTAAACACTGACTCTTGGCCTTTTTTTAACATTTAAAAAAAAATCTTGGTCATGTCATCGGAGTATCTGATATTAGGGACATACCTGTGGAGACCCACAACACACAGCGCCTATGGGGAAGGGGTTCGCCATCCCTGAAACATCAAGCAGTTCCATCATCCCGTTTCAGATGGAGTGGCTAGTTCCCCGAAGTCCATTACCCAGCGGTGGTTTTCCCAGCCCCCTTTTCATGCAGATTAGATGGAGGCTTTTCATCCCTGTAGAGGTCACTTGTGTGTGAGCGTCCAGGGATCACAGTGGATGCACTTGACATTATCACAGAAACTCATCTGTGACTCGTCTGGCAGAGATTACTGACGCCCTGGTGGGCTGCGGAGGGAAAAGGCAGTCACGCTGAGCTCTCTGTGCTGGGCTGCCCCTGTGACGTCCCCCCTCCCCCCCAGCTTCCCCCACCTCCTGTCAATGATACTGAGGTGCTTTGGTCAGGCCTTGCCCCAGCCCAACTCCCTGAGGGCAGCTGGTGGTCAAGGTGAGAGGGCAGTGTGCTGCAGGTGGCAGGGAATTGGTGGGTGCCAGGTGTTGATGGTGAGTTCCCTCCTGATGGGTGGTTAAATATTATGACTATCACCCCTGGTTGCAGGTAACAGAAACCTAGTTTTCTATTTTATTTTTTAAAATATATTTTTATTGATTGTCAGAGAGGAAGGAAGAGGGAGAGAGAGATAGACACATCAATGATGAGAGAGAATCGTGGATGAGCTGCCTCCTGCACGCCCCACCCTGGGAGGTTGAGCCCGAAACTAGAGCTCATGCCCTGATTGGGAATCAAACTGTGATCTCCTGGTGCATAGGCTGCCGCTCAACCACTGAGCCACGCCAGCCAGGTGAAACGTACAGTTTTGATTGTACTTCTCCAAATCCAGAGGAGGAAGCCTCCTCTCTCTCTCTTTCTCTCTCTCCCTCTCTCTCTCTCTCCTTAGAGTATAGTGGAAGATTATTAGTTCCTGATTAGTATCATTTCATTTCAAGCCTCTGGCAGAAACCAACTAGGGTCCCTGAATTGCAGCTCAGAATTCCCAGGGGGAGAGAATCTCATTGGCCAGGTTTGGGCCAGGTGTCCATCTCCAGCCACATGTGGCCAGGCGATCCCAGTCATGTGATACCCGTGCCACTTAGCCTGCCCCTGCTGAGTGATGTGAGCGGGCATTTGCTGAAAAGGGCGCTGTGCTTCTGAACGGCTTGAAGGCTGCTTCCTGGTAACCACATGTCTGTGTAGTCCCCTGGAGAGAGGGCTGGGTCTAGTGACTCTTCCCAAATTAGGTGACAAATGACTGGGGCTTCCATCTTGCCCAAACTCTTTCTCACTGGTTCTTGTTTATGTGCCCTGACAAAGCACACTGCCACGCGTGCCCTGTGGAGAGGTCCGTGTGTCTAGGAACTGAGGATGATGCCTAAGTGCCAGCCAAGACTCAAGTTCTGCCAACCAACAGGGGAGGGGGCTGGGAAACAGGCCCTCCCCTGGCCCAGCCTGGAGAGGACTGTGGCCCCAGCTGACATCTTGATTGTCACCTGTGAGGGACCCAGAGGCAGAGCACCCAGCTGTGCTCAGACTCCTGACTCACACAAACTGCAAGATCACAATGTCTTTTTTTTGTTTTTGTTTTTTGGTATTTTTTTTTATTGTGTTACATGTATACATATCTCCCCCTTGCCCCGCCCCGGTCCCAGGCATACCCCCACCTTTCAGTGTCTTGTGCTCATTGGTTATGCTTATATGCATGCATATAAGTCCTTCGGTTGATCTCTTATCTACCCCACTTCTCTTTAACTTTCCTGCTGTGATTTGACAATCTGATGCTTTACTGCCTCTGTATCTATCCTTTTGTTCAACAGTTTATAATGTTCTTTATTATCCACAAATGAGTGAGATCATATGGTGTTTCTCCTTCATTAACTGGCTTATTTCACTTAGCAGAAGGCTCTCTAGTTCCATCCAGGTTGCTGCAAATGGTAAGAATTCCTTCTTTTTTATGGCAGCATAGAATTCTATTGTGTAGATGTACCATAGTTTTCTGATCCAGTCATCTGCTGAGGGGCACCTAGGCTGTTTCCAAATTGTAGCTATTGTAAGTTGTGCTGCTATGAACAGAGGGGTGCATAAATCCTTTCTGATTGCTGTTTGTAATTTCTTAGGATATATTCCTAAGAGTGGGATTGCTGGGACAAATGGGAGTTCTATTTTTAGTTTTTTGAGGAAACTCCATACTGTTCTCCACAGTGGCTGCACCAGTCTGCATTCCCACTAACAGTGCACAAAGGTTTCTTTTTCTCCGCATCCTCACCAACACTTGTCATTGGTTGATTTGTTGATGATTGCCATTCTGACAGGTGTGAGATGGTATCACATTGTCGTTCTGATTTGCATCACAGATGATGTCTTCAAGCTGCTTCTTTTTAGCTTGCTGTTCCAGAAATCCCGCCCTTAGGCTACTGAATTTCGGGGGTAGTTTGTCATGCAGTACCCGGTAACTAACACAGGCACCTTGTGTTTGGAGAGGCTCTGAGGTCAGATGACCTGTGCCTAGTCCTAACTTCACTGGGTAAGAGGTTGTGGACAAGTGTTTGAACCTCTTCAAGTTACCTTCTCTTCTGCAGAATGGGGATAATAGTAATAGCATGGCTGTGGTGAGGACTAAATGAACAAACTAGTACCAGCACTTAGTTCAGCTCTACTAATCTTAACTAATTAACTACTATTAGTGATATCAGCAAAGCTTAGCTCCTGAGCTTTCACAATTTCTACTAACCCGAGACCCTGGGTTATTGGTACCCGAGTTTCTTCTTCAAAGAGGTTTGGAGAATTCTGTGCCCCTTAAATGAATAATATAGAGATGAACATAAAATATTCAAAAATCTCTTGGAAGCAAGTGATTATTTAACTTCTAAGTGTAGAGAACCATTTCCATTTTATTCATTTCGGATTTAAAGTAAAGAACAGTTTCCTATCAGAGAGAAGTCAAATCAAAAACAGAATTTTTGACAGAGACCTTTGGAGGAAACTCAGAAATATTTGAGTCGATATGACAGAATTTGTTTTTGCAGTTTCCTTCACACAAAGGCACCCAGCAACCCTCTGCAGCCAATTATTTTGTGCGTGGAAATGCCAGGACACGATGCAGGTGGCGATCCATCACAGACGCAGCCCCGAGATGAAGAGCACAGAGCTAATCATTGGCGCTTAAAAGGCTTCTGCCTTCTGAGGCCGGAGCCCACGGTGTCAAAGGCCTGAAGGGATTTGCTTATTAATTCCAAGCTTGAGTGTCCATCTACCCCGTTTTGCTTTCTCCTCGGAGATGCTGTTTTTCTCCCAGTGGCAGCTGTGGACCTCGCGTGGTGGTGGGAGCTGGCAGATTGACAGATTCCCCACCCGCCTCACTGTCTCTTTTCACTGCCCGTCCCAGGACCACTGCCCAGGCCCGGATTTCCTCCCGTCTCCTTTTGTGGCACCAGGGGCTCATTCACACTGCTGGCTTCCTGCCTGCGCCTGGCTGCTGGTGGGGAGCAGCTTTCCAGCTGTCTGTCACTTTCGCTGGGAATTGCTTATTAAGTCCTAAGGTCAAATGCAACAAAAGCCTTTCTGTGTTAAGGGTGACACCAGTCGTTGCTGCGAAAACAAAGGG
The DNA here is from genome assembly GCA_011751065.1 of Lasiurus cinereus. NCBI lineage: Eukaryota > Metazoa > Chordata > Mammalia > Chiroptera > Vespertilionidae > Lasiurus > Lasiurus cinereus. Next base: position 15,407,697 of record JAAGEH010000452.1, read on the forward strand.
CAGCAGAAAGAGTAAATGAGAAGTGCAGTCTCCAGAGACCCTTCACAGGAAATATCAGGCTCCCCAAGTCGGGCCTGCCACTTCCAGGAAGCTGGGGTCTGTTGGTATGTGCCGGAATCACTGTATTCATCTCTCCTACCCCCCAGCACCACCCTACCCCCGCCCCCTAAGGATGGTAGGGTAAATTACCAAGTCTCCTCACAATGAAAAGACAACACTCCTTGCTTCCAGAAGCATCTCCCCCCGTCACTCAATGAAACAATTAAAAATAATTACCAGGAACAACCAAACAAGGGAGAGGTTCTCTTCGTGCTATGAACTGAAAAGTGTCCTATAAGAAGAAGAGGAGGAGATTTTGGGACGACTTAGTGCAGCTCCTACATCATTCTTTTCCCCTAGAAGGGAGTGATAGAAGGGAAGAAAATGAGCTGCAAAACCTTGAGGATTCTCACCGGTGCTCCTGGTTTAGGTAGAAGTTGGTAAAAGTTGGGAATGGGGAGCTTAGAGAAAAGTCAAGGAAATCTCTTCCAACTGCAGAGGTTCCCCTATTATCTCAATATCACAGGGGAGCTAGGAAGAGCCCCCAGGTGTCACCACCTGCCAGGATTCTGTGCTGAGTCAGGGAACTGAGTTGAAGTTTGAGGGTATCCAGTCCCCACTCCTTCCATGGGAAGAGGGGTTACCCCAACCTGGACATTAACAAAATCTTGGGAGAAAGGGCAAAGCCAATCCTATAGCAAAGGCTGCAGGTAGTTGGCCAAGCTTTTTCTGAATTCCTGGCCTCAGCCTCAGCCTCAAAATGCAACTGGAGGGGCAGGGAGAAGCTCCTCTGTGCCTGAGGGATGAAGTTCAGAGAGACGGAGAGAGAGAGATGGAGAGAGACAGAGAAAGATACAGGAGAGAGACAATTGATGGAATCAGGTTCCCTGAGATGAGGTGCAAAGAACAGAAGGAGGAATTAGTCATTATGACAGGAAAGGTAAGGGAGTGAGTATAGATACAGACAAGTTAGTGATGAGTGGCAGAATTCCGAAGTTCTCTCCTGAGGGCTCTTATTTCCTTTGTGAAGGAAGAGGAGAAGGCATCTCCTGACAATGAGTGAGAGGACAATCGGGTAGGAAGTATGAGAAGAGTGAAAGAAGTTTGCAATTGTCTCTGGGAAAGAGAAACAGGAGTCATTTGGAAACAGAAAGGGAGTAGGGAAATGAAAGGGAATTCTTTGTTCTACTTTTTTTTTTTTGTTCGCTACACCCAAGAAGTGGACCTCTTTACTTTGAAAAAAAATGTTAAGCGTGTTCAAAATGGGTGATTAAAGAGGATGTGGAGATGCTGGGCTTGACTGTCTCTAGATCCCTTAAGAACCATGTCTACAAACTCCTCTGCCCCTTCCTGGGCTCAGCTTGGAAGCCAGCTCTCTCTTGAGCCTTCCTCAACTCCCGGGCTTGGAGTTAGGAGAGGACCGTTGATCTAACCCCAACAGGGACTGCAGAAACACTGGAGTCAGGATCCTGGGATTGGGTTGAGGCAGAGAGGATGTTCAAGGAAGAAACTAGACATGTAGGAGTGTCTATTTACCACCTTCTGCAGCCAGGTCCCTGAGCCAAAATCCAGCCCACTGCTGGGTTTTGTGATCATTTTTATGGCTTTGTCTATAGCTACTTTCCAACTACAACATCGGAACTGAGTGGTCATGACAGAGACCTGATGGCCCACAAAGCTGAAAATACTCACTCCTTGGCTCTTTTACAGAAAATGCCAGTCCAGTTCCAGAGGAAAAGCCGGAAGGTTCTAGAGGAAGGATAACCTTGAGAAAAACCCCAACTTCTGAGTCTGTTTCCTTTTCTGCAAAAATAAGGGCACCATTCATTAAATCAATCTTTCATTTAACAAACATTTATTGATTGTGTACCGTGTGCCAGAAGCTGGGAGTGCAGAGATCAATAAGATCCAGCCTGGTCCTTTCAAAGTCCACCGCAGAGATAGATGGGTAAACAAATAGTTGAAATGCTTAGAGATAAATGCTCTAAGCATATGCTGGGAGAGCTGAGCGGCAGGCAGCGGGGAGGAGAGGAAGGGGAGGTCTCTCACCTGGCCCAGATGGGCTGGGAAGGCTTCACAGAGAAACAGAGAGGAGGGACTTGTCCGCTTGGAAGGCTGCTGTAGATGAGAAGGAGATCAGACAGGAATGGTGGCAGCCTGAGGGAAGATCAAGGGGAATCCAGGAGAGGAATTCTTGGAAACACCAAGATAGCAGGGGAAAGTGCAGGCAGATGGAGCTGGAGCAGCGAGAGAGGCAGAGGAGAATCGAGAGAGGCAGAGGAGAATCGGGAAAGTGTTTGGAATATTAATGAGACACAGGGGGCACCACCTCGCCACCCTGCCCTTGACACACTAGCTGCTCATTGCTCTCCCCGAAGAGCCCAGATGTGGTTTTACAACTGTTTCAACAGAACCCTCTGGACGGTCACCATCTATCCTTTGGATTTTGCCCTGAGATGAAACTTATTGGTGATCTCAAGGTATACACAAACAATTTGTTAACGATAAAGCACCCCCAAAATGTAATGTGCTATTACCAATCATTAATAAAATAAAATGAAACAAAAACCTAATAATAGAATAATATCTATAATTCAACCCAGGTATCAGAATTTGAAATCTATTTTGGTAATGTTGCACCAAACATAGCCTCATTTTAATAGTTTTATTATAGTCTTTTCAAGTTGAATCTAAGAAGCATACTCATTCCTAAGAATCATATATGAGATTTATTAACTGAACAAGTAGATTTCTAAAGTATATGGGAGTTTGAATAGATTTAAGAATGAGACAGACAGTTATTTTTATGTTAAAAAAATTTTTTTCTTATATTTTATTGATTTTTCACAGAGAGGAAGGGAGAGATTTAGAGAATTAGAAACATTGATGAGAGAGAAACATCGATCAGCTGCCTCCTGCACGCCTCTCACTGGGGATGCGCGCACAACCAAGGTACATGCCCCTGACTGGAATCGAACCTGGGACGTTTCAGTCCGAGGGCCTACGCTCTATCCACTGAGCCAAACCAGTTTCGGCTATGTTTAAAAATTTAAGGAAATAATTTAAACATTCAGAAAATAGAATAATCTAATATCCGTGTATCCACTACCTAGATTTTAAAAGTGGTAATATTTTGCCATTGCTTCAGAGCTTAATAAAAAGAATGAAGATATGCCCTGGTCAGTTTGGCTCAGTGGATGGAGCTTTAGGCTGCGGACTGAGGGGTGCCAGGTTTGATTCTGGTTAGGGGCACTTGCCCGGCTTGCGGTTTCGATCTCCAGTGGGGGTGTCCGGGAGGCAGCTGCTCGATGATTCTCTGTCATTGTTGATGTTTCTATCTCCCTCTCCCTCTCCCTTCTTCTCTGAAATAAAGGAAAAAAAAAGAAGAAATGAAGACATTGTAGATACAGTTGATATCCCTTTTGTGCTTCTTTGCTGTTTTCTTTGCCTCCTCAGAGATTCCCACTTTGGAAATTAATGTGTATCTCCTTCATTTGTATTTATTTGATGAGAGAAATGAGAGAGAGAGAGAGAGAGGGGGGGGGAGAGAGAGAAACAATTGTTCCACCTAATTACACATTCATTGGTTGATTCTTGTATGTGCTGTGACCCGAGATTGAACGCACAACCTTGGCGTATTGGGACACCCCTCTAACCAACCGAGGTACCCGGCTAGGGCTCTCACTTGATTTTTATGTGTTTTTTTTTCTTTCTTTCTACATTTGTATCAATAACCATGAAGCAGAAATGCTTCTTCCTGTGCTTTTAAACATTACATAAATGGTGAGGCAATATAATGGGGTAGCAACTTGCCTTTGTCATTCCACATTATGTTTCTGAAATGCATCCGTGCGGATCCATGTGCTCATTCATTTTTGCGGCTGGTCTCTCTGCTCCTTGACACATGCCCAAATTGTTGCAGACAGAAAGTAGGTACATCTGACAGCTTCTCAGTGGCCGAGACAACAATTCGGTTTTCTCTTGTTTCCCTCTCATCTCCTTACTCGCTCTCCTTACTTTCCTCTCCTGCTCTATGAAGAATTTGGAATATAAAAACAAACAGCAAAAGAAGGATCTCTCAGAAAAGAGAGTTTGAATTTAGCCTTTGTCTTCCAGAAAAGAACAGACATTTTTTTTAGGAAGCAGCTGGCATTGATCAGATTGTGGCTACATACAAGAACCTGTATCAAGCACTTTACAGTCACTTGGGGGTTCTTAGTGCCACCGTTGGAGGTCTTCCTTGCCCAAGGTCACCAGCCGGGAGGTGGAGATCTTAACCCAGGGACTCGGGTGCCGGAGCTGATGTGGTTTAGCTATTCAAAGAGAGAAGACATATTGATCTCAAGGAAGGTCAGAGTTAGGTGAGCTATTAAGAAGAAGATTCCCCAGGGCCAGTGTTTTAACAACTTTTGGTATTGATTTTACTTCTAAATTAAGTATCATAAAGACTGTAAATAATAAGCGATAATAAAGTACTTACTTAAAAATTCAGAGGGTTGAAGAGTTACTACAATTGTCTTTTTTTTTTTTTTCACCTGAACTTCAGCCAGATATTGATTTCCAACTCCCGCCTGGATATTTCCAGTTGGCAATTCCACTGTTTCCTAACTCTATAAGAACCAAACTTAGGAATTTCCTTTCTTATTTTTATTATTTTAAAAAATTAACTTATTGATTTTAGAGAGAGAAGAAGGGAGAGAGGGAGAAGTAGAGGAAGAGGACAAGAGAGAGAGAAAGAGAGAGAAGAGGGAGAGAAACATCAATTTGTTGTTCCACTTATTTCCACATTCATTGGTTGATTCTTGTATGTGCCCTGACCAGGGATTGAACCCACGACCTTGGCATATAGGAACGACACTCTAAACAACTGAGCTACTCGGCCAGGGCTTCCTTTCTTCTTGACCATTTCCTATTGCAGCAGATCCTGGCACCTTAGTCTGGTTTCCAAGGTCCTCCATACTCTGGATCTTCACTTCCTGCCATGGACTGAATTGTGTCCTTGTAAAATTTACATGTGGAAGCCCTACGCCGCCACAGTGTGATGGCATGTTGGAGACAGGGCTCTTAGGAGATTAGTAGGTGTATGCAGAGAGCTCTCACCAGGAAATGAACCTGCCAGCACCTTATTCTTGGACTTTCCAGGCTCCAGACTGATGAGAACTACTGTTTTTGTTGTTTAAGTCACCAGTCCATGGTAGCTGGTTACAGCAGCCTCAACGAAGACACGATCTAGGTAGCATTTCAATTAAATTAACTTTTTGTCCTTTTTCGGCAATTACCCTTCTTGTCTTTTTTTTACTCATGTTATTTTCTCTCCCTCCCCAATAACATAAACCTGTTAAGACAAAAATTAAAGTCTCTTTCCCCCATCTTTTTTTCTATTGATTTTCCCCTTTTCTAGGTTCCTACCACATTTAATCTGTATCACACAATAATTTTAGTTATGTAATATTATTTATTTTTAAGCATCTTGTGTCTACAATGCTTCATGGATGGGCCATGTATTATATTCTATTTTGCATGCCAGTGTTTCTTAACCTTTTTTTTAAAAAAAGTCTGGATTCATCTCACAGTAATATTCATTCTCCCTTAAGCTCTTAATTTTTTTTTTTTAATTTTATTTTGGTCATTTTAACATGGGAGAAAATAAAGAAGCAATTTAAAGTAAAACACACATACATATATTTTAGGTCAGCATATTATTGTTTGTATTATCAATCTTGTTTTTTAAAAAAGGTTTATTTTAAATATAATCTTTAAAGATATTTAAACATAATAACATTTTGACTTTTCCTCATTTATAAGTGCCTCATTAACTTTAGATTACGTAAGAAAAAACATGAATTGCTGGAAAAATAAATTTTAAGAAAGAAATTTCATATTGAATTTTAGTCCCGAATGTACCTTAAGATGCAGAATGAAGTTTAACTGTATGTTACAGGACCAAAAATAGATGAAAACTGCTTTCATGACTTGATGTTTAGAGTTCTTGTAATTATTCTAAAAATTAAATTATTTGTATTAATAATTTTTGCTTAGTCTATAAACACTATGAAAAGAGAGTTCAGGCTGCTGTTTTCAAGCATTTTCCCACAAAAGTCACAATGTAGATGCTCTATCCAATAGTTGAATAGACAAATTAGTTATCATTTTTACTGTATCTTCTTTTTTAAAATATGTTTTTAAAAATTGAATTTTAGAAACAAAGGAAGGGAGAGGGAGAGAAGACTGGAAACACCAATGATGAGAGAGAATCATTGATCAGCTGCCTCCTGCATGCCCCCCTACTGGGGATTGAGCCCCAAATCTGGGCATGTGGCCTGACAAGGAATTGAACTCTGACCCCCTGGTTCATAGGTTAACGCTCAATCACTGAGCCACGCTGGCCTTGCTATAACATTGTTTTTTTAACAGCTTAAGGTGCTGCGTGAGAATTTTAATCAGAATGCATTTTAAAGGTCTGGTAGGGATTATCAGGAGGGAAACTGAAAGAATTATTATCAGGTTTATAACCTTCGTTGACTTCTGAAATTTCAACATGGGAGTTTTCTTAGTTTCCTGCATTTAAACAATGATGCATTCGATGTGGCAAGAAGAGAGTAAGTGGAATGCTATGTGACAAAGAATAGGAAAAATCTGAGATTGTGTAATGGTCAAAAGCTAGCCTGACGGTATTCACTAACTCAGGTAAGTGGATCACATGAGCCACAAGAACATTCACTTGGCCTCCAGCAAGTTCAATGCTGTTCACTTAAAGCTCTCTCGGAAGCTCTGTCTTTTTGTTAGTGAGAAATACTAAATACTCATTATATGTATGTATGTATGTCTTTAATGTTTAATGGGAGAGATTTCATTCTTCCCTTTTGTGATATGAATCTCGATTTTTTCCAATATTTTACTGTGAAAATTTTCAACAGAGAAAAGCTGAATTGCATAGTGAACAGCCACGTGTTCACCGCCTAGATTCCACAGTTATGAGCATTTTGCGGTTACTTTATCATTGATCCGTCCCTCTACCCATCCATCAATGCATTTTATGTATGATGCATTCCAAAGTAAGGTGCAGACATCAATATTCTTTTCTTCTATATTTCATTGTGCAAAGAGTTCAATATTTGTTTAAGGTTCTATTTTTGAAGGTAAAATTTATTTTGAATGAAATGCTCAAATGTTAACTATATCATTTAATGAGTTGACATAACACACATACCTCTAACCTAAATCCCATCAAGATAGTTAACATTTTTGTCACCCAAGAAAACTCCCTCGGGTTTTTAGAACTGCAATTTGCACATTGTCACCTCACAGAATTTGTCTGAAGATGTAAATTAGGGACTCAGCAAGTTGATTGGTGATAAATGACCACAGAAGCAGTTTTGTTTCTGTTTGCTTGACAGAGAAATATGATCAGAGCAGAGGCTGAGGAGCGGGTTGTTTTAATCCTTCATACTGCTTAGTTTTCATTGTCATGCTAGTTGAGTATAAAGAACATTCAGGAACCAGAAAGAATAATTGTAGCTAGCTTCCACTCAGATGCTATGTGTGCTTGTTAAAATATGTAAGTAAAATTGATACAAAATGCATTCACAAAGCTGTGTATTTTTATCCAGATTTGCAAATATATTAATGGTTTGGTTGTTTTCTTTCAACTCTTTAAAGTTTAAGATACTAATTCTATTCATTAAAAAGAATTGGGGAAAAAATGGGGGAAAAAACCTGTGAATTTGGGAGATCTCAGAATACCTTTTTCTTCTAATCAACTACCAATTGGGTGCTCCTCATACTCTACACTAATATCTTTAGTCTTTTTCATTTTAGTCAGTCTGTTGTGTATCTCATTATGGGTTTGATTTACATTTCTCCAAAGACTAATAAACTTGAATATCTTTTCATAATTTTTCAGCCTTTTGGATCTCATCTATTTGAAGTGTTTGTTCCAGACTTTTGTCCATTTTCCATTAGGAAAATTTATATTCCTTGTAGGAGTTTTTTCATTTGTAGGAGCTATGTACTTTAGATACAAGTCTTTCATCATATATATGTACATTATTATAATCTAGAGGCCTGGTGCACTTGGGGGTGGGGGTCCCTCAGCCTGGCCTGTGTCTTCTCACAGTCTGGGACTCCTCAGGGGATGTCCGACTGATGGCTTAGGCCCTCTCCCTGGGGGATTGGGCCTAAGCTGGCAGTCAGACATCCCTCTGGCAGCCGGGGAGCCCTCGGGAGATGTCTGATTAATGGAGGGAGTGGGCCTAAACCTGCCACCGCCACAAGCCGGCTTCTGACTGTGCGGTGTGAACTGACCGCTGGGGGCAGCTCCTGTGTTGCGCGTCATTGGGACTGGTTATTCTGCTGTTGGGGTCAATTTGCATATTACCCTTTTATTATATAGAATACTTCTTCTACTCTATATATTGCCTTTCATTCTCAATGATCAATAGATGTTCTTAATTTTTTATTGACTTCAGCAAGGAAGGAGAGGAAGATAGAAATAGAAAACTCAATGATGAGAGAGAACCATTGATTGGCTGTCTCCTGCACACCCCTCACTGGGGATCAAGCCTGCAGCTCGAGCACATGCCCTTGACTGGAATCAAACCTGGGACCCTACAATCCGCAGGCCAATGCTCCATCCACTGAGCCAAACCAGCTAGGGCTAGACATTCTTAATTTTAATATAGCTCAATTTATATATTTTTCTTTTATTATTAGTGCTTTTTCTTCCCTGTTATAAACTTTTGCCTACTTCTAGATTACAAAGATGTTTTCTGATAAAATAGTGTTTGACTTTTAAAGTATAGATTGGCAATCCAAGTGAACTGTATTTTTGTTTATGATGTAAGGTAAGAGTTCAAATAAAGTTTTTTCCATATGGATTTCCAAGTGACCTAGCACCATTTTTTGAAAAGACATTTTTTTTCTCCCTTCATAGATGTATGTCTTGGAAGACTTGTAAAAATATATTTTACATATTTAAAATTTACATATGATGTTTCAAACTCTACACACAGTTCTATAGTCTCCTATTTTTATACAATGCTATTGATGCATATAGGCTATTAATGACTGCATAGTACAATGGTACCTTGAGATACGAGTTTTAATTCGTTCCGTAACCATGAGGCGTGGGAAACTATGAGACACTGGAGTCGAGGTAAACTGGTGGGGCATGTGCAGCCGGCCGATCCTCGAGATTACTCCTATCTCAAATGTTGCTCGTATTTCAAAGCAAAAATCGCTCGCTCGACGGCTCATATCTCAAAAATCTCGTATGTTAGGGCACTCGTATCTCGAGGTACCACTGTATTCCATTATTTAGACGTACCTACCATTAGAATTTAATTAATTACCTTAAAGTAGACATATAGAGTTTCCATTTTTTTATTGTTGATGTTAAGGTGCTGAAATAAACATTTTGTTCAAAGTGCGTGACACTTGTTTACTAAAGACAAATTGCTAGGTGTGAGAATAGCTGGAGTAAGACGTAAGGCCATTTAAAAAGTTTGCCTTCTGTAAGGTTTATATCAATTTTTACTCCCACCACAGTACATAAATTTGTTTTTCCATATTCTCACCAGCTGTGGTTCTTATCGATTACTTAAAATCTTTGCAAAATTCTTTTTTTTAAATACTAAACACCTTTGTATGTCCTTATTGAACTATTTGTTTTCCTATGTTTGGATGGCCTGTTCCATCTTCGCCCATTTTTTTCTGAGGTTGTCTTTTGCTTACTGATTTATAAGCATGCATACATATCGACTACATAAGGGGTACGGCTTCATTTGAAGGATAAAGCATTTCAAAATAAAAGCCATAAAAAGCTTAGCAAAATAATAACAATATTATCCCGCAGTTTTCCCAGCTTGGCTTTTCATGTCAAATTGTCTAAAAGACACCAGTTTTAACCCAACCTGTACTAAACTAACTTCTGCACAACAGCTTTGGAAAGCCTCGGGGGGGTCCGGGGACCAGGTGAGCGGAGCCAGCGGGTCCCGCACAGGTTTGCCCCGCCCTCTCCCACCTCTTTACTGAGGGGGCGGGGCCAAAGGGCGCTCTGTGTGCGCGCGCAGCTTTCGAAGAAGCTGGAGCTCCCCAGCCCCTTAGAGTCCCAGGAGAGGCCGACACTAGCGAGCGTAGCGGGGCCTCGGCACTGGGAGGAGACTCGCCGGCGTGCGTAACGCTGACGCGTGACGTCATCCAGGCCCCGAGGCGCGTGCGCGGTGTGTGTGAGCGTGTCTGCCGGCGTTCGGTGGGGGCGCCAGGCTGGAGGTGGGTTTCCGCTTCAGGTTCTGCCAGGGCAGGTCTGGCTGGGCCTCCTTTAGGGGGCCTCCTTCCTGGCCTCCCGCCGCCTCGCCTCGCCTTCCTCCGCGGTGGGCGTGGCCGTAGACCCGCAGGAGCGGAAGTGGAGGATGGCCCCCTGGTGTGAGGAGAGCGAGTGAAGCGCCGCCTCTCTAGACTGTGAGGGCGGAGGTGGGCGTGAGCGAAGGTAATCCGGGCCGGGGTTCCACGCCCGCGCCGCCCCTGATGCTCCACCGGGGGAGGCCGGGGCTGGGGCCGCGCTTCCTCCGGGTCAACCACAGGTCACGTCCCCGGAGCTTGGGACTCACTGCCTCCAGGGGAGAGAAGATGTAGGGTGCCCCCGGCCCAACGTGAAGCGCTGCGTCCACATTGGCCGTTACTTGCACTCTTGCTGGTCCGAGGAGTTGTTGGCAGAAACACTTCCAAAACTTCCTGTTAATTGGAGGGACAGCATCACTGTTGGCGAATTCATGTGGGTTTGGTCTTTAGGCCCAAGGCCTTTGCAGGTGTTTCTTTTGTGGCTTTGGGCAGGAAGCACCTGACTTCCTTCCTACTGGAGTCTGCAAAATGGGAATGGTAATATGCTGACCCCTCAGGCACAATTATGATGCCACATGCCTCTCTGGAGAGTGCTTGATGAAAGGGAGGAACACTTACTTGCTCTTTATGTTATTTAAACCACATGTTTTTTTTGTTTTGTTTTGTTTTGTTTTTGGTCATACATTGATGTGCTGGAGCGCAGTTGAAGTGCATTGTTATGATTCACATTCAGAATCTATTCAGAGGATCCTGTAACCTTTGGTGCTAAACGATATCCATTCTTTTTTTGTTGTTGTTGTTTTGAAACACAGCTTACTGAGTGCTTTAGTGTACTGAGCCCTATTCTAAATTTGGGATGATAAATGAGTAAGCACACTGCAGAAAGAACAGTGAAAATAAATGCTGGCCATTACTGTATTTATTGTGGTGCTAGCTCACCTTTATTTTCCCACTTTAATCATGAAGCATTTTGACTTTGTGGGATGGTAATTTTTTTCATATTTAACAAATTTAGGTTCTTTTTGAAAATTTGTGTAGAATGCATTGGATATACTAAACAGATGCTACACTCATGAACTAAATTACCTGTTAATTTTAACATGGTGCTAACAAGTACAGTTGAACCGTAACTCCCCCAAAACTAAACTACTAATACTTGTTAAGTGGAATCCTTACTGATAAATAGGCAGTTAACACTTACTTTGTATATTTTATGTATTATACATTGTATTTCTTCAATATATTAAGCTAGAGAAGAAATATTAAGAAAGTCACAAGAGAAAATATATTGATAGTATTCGTAGAAAAAACGCCCACATATAAATGGACTTGTGCAGTTCCAACCCAGTGTTTAAGGGTCAGCTGTACCATGTAATACTCAGAGCTCTATCTGCTGAAATTTAGAACTTTTCCAACACTATGCCATTAAGCCATGCTTCTTTCTCTTAGGTCCCTTTCCCGCTCAGGGGGACATGTTTTTGGTTTCTCAGGCAGTGTCAGAACACAGAATGTAGGGTGACTATTTGTGACTTATATACAACAAGGATATTCTTCACTTAAAAATTCTATCAAAGTGTTTTAATTTTAATGGCAAGAAGAAAGATTATTTTATAGTGTGAATATATAACTATCTGACTGACTAGATGAGACAGGAATTTGTAGTTTAGAGACATGCTAGGGTGAGCTATAGGTCAGTATCAACATTGAGTAGAAGGAGGCTAACCAGTCAAGTGTACATACCGTAGTTGACAGTGTAGTAATGAGTTGGTGACTTGTAAAGGTGATTTGATACTACCAAAGTGCATGTCTTAGCAAGAGAGTGAGATTTGGACAGAGGACATATTTGGCAATTCTGCTTGGTTGATAAGTGGGTGATAGCAAAAAGGCCTGGTATCAGGATCAGTATTGGATTTAGATGCAGAATCCTCTCCTAGAAGAAAGTGAGAATTGGAGGGAGCTAAAACAAAAAAGCTAAAAGTCAGTTGTTTGAACTTGATCAAATGGTCAAATGTCATGTTTGGAGATGAAGTTTAGTCCGAGTATGTTTGGGGCTCTGTGAGTGGTGTCTCAGCCATGAGTAAAGGAGGACTTCAGAGAGGAGCTAGAGGGGTTACTATGGGAATAAGAGCTACCATTCACTGATGAATCTTCTGTGGAATTTGCTTTGTATATGCTAGCATGTTTTACCCTTCTCTAAAAAAATGGTACCTTATCTAGCCAGTGTGGTTGAACATCAATCAACCCATGAACCAAGAAGTTGCTGGTTCGATTTCCATTCAGGGCACATGCCCAGGTTGTGGGCTCAATCCTCAGAAGAGGGCTTGCAAGAGGCAGCCAATTGATGCATGTTTTTGTCTCATTGATGTTTCTGTCTCTCTATCCCTTTCCTTCTCTCTCTCAAAATCAATAAAAAACATGTTTAAAATGATACCTCAATTTTTAAAATAAGAAACGGAGGCCCAAAGATGTAAAAAAAATTGCCCAAAGCCACTTATTAAGCTGTAAGTGGCAGGGCTGGAATTCAAGCCCAGGTCTGTGGATATCAAAGCCTTTACTCTTTCTTTCTTCCAAAGTGCCTCATATAATTGAGTGTGATGACATTAGCCTTTCTATTTTATGCGATTTGTCATGAGTGATCCGATTTGCTTTGGATGAGATTTCACTCACTTATAATTTTGATTCATTTAATTATGTGTTTTCTTTTTCTAGATTTTAATTTAATTTGAAAATGAGTGAGTGCAGAAAACCAACCCTGGGTTCATGTCCTGAAACATTCAGCCCAGATGTTGTTGCTGACATTTTTGAACTCTTTGCTAAGAACTTTTCTTATGGCAAGCCACTTAATAATGAGTGGCAGTTACCAGATTCCAGTGAGATTTTCACCTCTGACCACACAGAATTTAATGTGTTCCTTGATTTGAAGAACTCCCTAAATGAAGTAAAAAACCTACTGAGTGATAAGAAGCTGGATGAGTGGCATGAACACACTGCTTCCACTAATAAAGCTGGAAAAATAATTTCCTCTGTGAGAAAATCTATGAATGCTGAACTTTGTACTCAAGCATGGTGTAAGTTTCATGAAATTTTGTGCAGCTTTCCAGTTATTCCACAGGAAGCTTTTCAGAATGGAAAACTGAATTCTCTACACCTTTGTGAAGCTCCTGGAGCTTTTATAGCTAGTCTCAATCACTACTTAAAATCCCATCGATTCCCTTGTGAATGGAGTTGGGTAGCTAATACTCTGAATCCATACCATGAAGCAAATGACAATCTTATGATGATTATGGATGACAGACTTATTGCAAATACCTTACATTGGTGGTACTTTGGTCCAGATAACACTGGTGATATCATGACCTTGAAATATCTGACCGGACTTCAGAATTTCATAAGCAACATGGCCACTGTTCACTTGATCACTGCAGATGGGAGTTTCGATTGCCAAGGAAACCCAGGTGAACAAGAAGCTTTAGTCTCTTCTTTGCAGTACTGTGAAGTAGTAACTGCTCTGACGACTCTTGGAAATGGTGGCTCTTTTGTTCTGAAGATGTTTACTTTGTTTGAACATTGTTCCATAAACTTGATGTATCTACTCAACTGTTCCTTTGAGCAAGTCCATGTTTTCAAACCTGCTACAAGCAAGGCAGGAAACTCAGAAGTCTATGTGGTATGTCTCCATTATAAGGGGAAAGAGGTAATCCAGCCTCTCTTATCTAAGATGGTACTGAACTTTGGAACTGAAATGACCAGGAAATCTCTCTTTCCCCATCATGTGATTCCTGCATCTTTTCTTAAAAGGCATGAAGAATGTTGTGTATTCTTTCATAAATACCAGCTAGAGACTATTTCTGAGAACATCCGTCTGTTTGAGGGAATGGAAAAGGGGGAACAAGCAAGACTGAATAATTTAAGGGACTGTGCTGTTCAATATTTCATGCAGAAATTTCAATTAAAGCCTCTTTCCAGAAATAATTGGCTAGTAAAAAAGTCTAATATTGGTTGTACTACAAATACAAAATGGTTTAGGCAGAGGAACAGATATTTTAAAACCTATAATGAAAGGAAAATGCTAGAAACTCTTTCATGGAAAGATAAGGTGGCCAAAGGATACTTTAATCGTTGGGCCGAAGAACATGTTGCATATCATCCTGGGCAAAGTTCTCTTTTAGAAAGGACAGCTTCTAATCTTGAGTGTCATTCATGGCATATTTTAGAGGGAAAGAAACTGCTAAAAGTAAAGTGTTCTCCTTTTTGTGATGGTGAAATTTTAAAGACTCTTAATGAAGCAATTGAAAAGTCATTAGGAGGAGCCTTGAATTTGGATTCCAAGTTCTGGCCAAAACATCAGAAATGTTGTTCTTGCCATGTTTTTTCTGAAGAACTGATCTTTTCTGAGTTGTTTAGCCTTATCAAGTGCCTTCAGGATGAGCAGGTTGGACAACCCAGCAACCAAATAAAATGCCTGCTTGTGGGTTTTCCAATTCTCCCTGATATTAAAATGCATATACCATTGGAAGTTCAACTTCTTGAATCGGCTGAGCTCATGACTTTTACCTGTTCATTGTTTCATGATGGAGACCCAACTTACCAGCAGTTATTTTTGGACTGCCTTCTACATTCATTACAGCAACTTAGTACAGGGGATGTTATGATTTTGCCAGTACTTTCCTGTTTTACAAGGTTTATGGCTGGTATGATCTTTGTACTTCACAGCTGTTTTAGATTTATCACATTTTCTTGTCCCACATCCTCTGAGCCTCTGAAGATCTGTGCAGTCCTGTTATGTGTTGGTTACCAGGACCTTCCAAATCCAGTTTTCCAGTATCTGCAGAATATGAATGAATTGTTGAGTGCTTTGCTTAACTCTGATGCAACCGAGCAAGTTTTACAGTTTGTGCCAATGGAAGTTCTCCTTCAGGGGGCACTGCTTGATTTTTTGTGGGATTTGAATGCTGCCATTGCTAAAAGACATTTGCATTTGATTATTAAAGGAGAGAGAGAAATTAACAGCCTTCAGTTATGAAATTGAACTTGTCTTTCTGAAGGGAGTTTTTTGCAGACAACTTAAGCAGATAATTAAGACCAACTAAACAACTATGGGTGTGTCCACCCCTAGCACATACACATATCTCATGGGTCAATGGGAATGTATGAAACATATTAAGAAATCTGGCAAAATGAGTTCTCCAAATCTGTAACTGACATGGTCAATGTTAAAGGAAATCAGCAATGAGGCTCAGCAATGATTCACCTCCTTTCATCAAAACCTCTATCAATTCATTAACATCATTAGCCATTGAGAG
Organism: Lasiurus cinereus; assembly: GCA_011751065.1. Lineage (NCBI taxonomy): Eukaryota > Metazoa > Chordata > Mammalia > Chiroptera > Vespertilionidae > Lasiurus > Lasiurus cinereus. Next base: position 15,423,377 of record JAAGEH010000452.1, read on the forward strand.
GAATTTAGTTGGGAAAAAATTGGAATGAAGGCAATTTTTTTTTTTTTGCAGATAACTTAAGTAGATAAGGCTATCAAGACAGCTTCAAACCAAAGATTTGTTTATAACTGAAAAATTGTTGTGTCTAACAATTCCTGTATCATGGAAAGCCTCATTTAGCAATGGTGTAGTAATTTTTAACTTCCAGGAAATAATCTGTGAACTAAAAGATATTTTAAAATTGCAAAATAATGTTTATGGTCTCATATTGGGAACACATGGATGTAATCAATACAATAAATAATGGGAAAAAATTGAACACTTTCATAATGATGATTCAGCATTTAACATTATTTAGTGTTTACAATTTCTTTTTTTGGTATGAAAGTAGCATTTTATCAAAAGTTTAACCATGAGATGGTTATTTCATCAGTTATGTTTGATTTCTTTTGAATTATGTGTTTGACAGTGTAACCAACCTTCTCTGATAAACTAGAAAGCAAATATTCATTACTTTAAAATTCCACAAAATGGAGAATATTTGTATTCTTACATGTATATTTTAGACATTTTGTTAGTTATATGAAAAATAGATGTATTATCTGATGTATTTGGTTGATAAATATTAATCTGAATTTTTTTCATGTTCTTGGCTATTTTGAGTTTCATCATAGATTCATGAATAAAGTCATTAGCAGAGAGATATTTGTGTTCGTCTTTTTTAAAGAGAATCATGGGAGAGGTTAAAAATATAACTTGGAAACAGATTTTTTTTTAAGGATGGTTTGAATGAGAGTTAATGTTCCTTCATTTCCTCTGATTTGTATTCATTAAAATTTAGTCCTTAATATTGTAATATTTATGGAAGCTCTACTTTGGGAAAGAAATTGAATACTTAAGGGGGAGGGGAGGAGATAGATTTAGTTCTTGTCAGGGAGGGTGTGGGTTCGAGGAGGTAGATTTCTGGAAGAAATGTGATTTCCTACTCGTGACGTTATGGAAGCAGTTCCAGTTGTATATATAATGACAGAAAATTGGTTACCAAGGGAGAGTTAAACCCTCTCTCGGAAAACTGTTTTGCACTTAGTAATCTTTATGCCTTGGTTGGTTTGGTCCAATGTAATGACACAGTTTATTCTTATTTATTTTAGCTATTTGATTAGAATGAAGTTGAAATCCTATATCCAGGTTCTTGTATTAAAACTTTTCTTTTAAGCTTCTCAAGTATTGAATATTTAGGTTTTTAGCACTAACCTATACTGGAATATATATTATATTGATGTATGCTAGAATGTATTTTGGTTTTCAACTCGGCTTTTGGAATCAGTTACTGTTCATCTGATTTATTAGATTCAAACTTGCTTTCAGGGTGAGTTATGACTCAAGGAAGATTCAAATTGAACTCAATGTAGGTGACAGGTACCAATGATTTATAGGAATTTCTCTTTGAGAAAAAGGAAAAAAAACACATGCTTTCCAAAAAATGAATGAGATAGTAGAAGGCAAGTATGAGATGGTTCATATAGTTCATTAAGATAGTTACTGCTCTTAAAATTTTTTTTTTTTGTAGATCTTGAGATTTTTAATTGTAATGCTTTTTGAAAAGAATTTATAACAGCCAGAAAATGTAAACTTCATAAATGTGTTTCTTAAAAAGTTAGATGAGAAAGAGATTTATAAATTTAATTTCTTTAATTTTAATCTTTGTTCCTTCTAGAAAAAAAATCAGTTTTATATTTCAGTGGGAAATTTTACATATTATTTTAAATATTTGAATGTGTTGAAAATACCTTTTCTGAAATAAATTTAAAATTAATGTGTGGACTTGACTCCATCTTTAATATACTTATTTTGTTTAAAAAGATTTATGTTGCCCTAGCTGTTTGGCTCAGTGGATAGAGCGTTGGATTGCAGATTGAATGGTCCCAGGTTCAATTCCAGTCAAGGATACATGCCTGGGTTGCAGGCTTGATCCCCAGTAGGGGACGGAGGCAGCCAATCAGTGATTCTCTCTCATTGATGTTTCTATCTCACTCTCTCTCTCTGAAATCAATAAAAATATAAAAAAATAAAATATTTGTGTTAAATTTTTTTTCTACTTCAAAGATATTGGAAAGAATAAAAGCAAGATTAAAATGTTAGGAGTGCTGAAAAACATGCTTCTTGGGGTTTCTATTTTACTTTATGAGAATACCGTGTCTTTAAAAATATTTAAACCTTATTCTTTAATTGCAGATGAGATCACTAATTGAATAGTTTTAAAATTAGTTGTAGTGCTTTGATGTGGGTATATGAAATCAATAAATCCCCCATATTTTTAGAAATGAAAATGTTGATTATAAATCTAACTAAAATTTTATTTTTCATGGTTAAATACTTTCCATTGTTTGTTTTTTTTTCAAAAAAGGACAACACTGACATTTATTTAATTTTTTCTATTTTACTTATTAATTTAAAAAATATATATTTATTGATTTTTTACAGAGAGAAAGGGAGAAGGATAGAGAGTTAGAAACATCCATGAGAGGGAGACATCGATCAGCTGCCTCCTGCACAGCCCCTACTGGGGATGTGCCCGAAACCAAAGCACATGCCCTTGAATCGAACCTGGGACCTTTCAGTCCACAGGCCGACGCTCTATCCACCGAGCCAAACTGGTTTTGGCTATTAAATTTTAATAAATCTTTATTGTTCAGATTATTACAATTGTTCTTCTCTCCCCCCCCATATCTCCCCTCTACCTGGTTCCCACCTCACCCTCTGTCCTTAACTTCCTCCCATTGTCCTCATCCATAAGTGTATGATTTTTGTCCAGGGGTCGCCTAAGATTATTGGAAAACACCTATTTCCCATGGTCTTAGGAACCAACACACCCCTCCTCAGTGTAGCAAAGTGTAGCAATGTAGTTTACTGTTGTCATATTAAGACTGCTACCCATGCTACACCACGATTCAAGACAAAATTTCATTTATTTGTAATTAGAAATAAATATTTCACAATATATAATTACATGTTGTTTTTGTGATTAATCACTATGCTTTAGTTATGTTTAATTTGTAACAATGAAAATACATCCTGCATATCAGATATTTACATTATAGTTCATAACAGTAGCAAAATTACAGTTATGAAGTAGCAACGGAAATAATTTTATGGTTGGGGGTCACCACCACATGAGGAGCTGTCTTAAAGGGTTGCGGCATTAGGAAGATTGAGAACCACTGCCCTAGAGGAAGCCAGCCACATCCTCCTCCACCCGTCCTCTCCTTGAGCATGTCTCCGTACCTCAGCTTTTTACAGCTCCTCTGAATCTTTGTGAGTCCCTCTCCTTATATCTAGTTGTAGAATTTCCACTCAGCCAGCTTTCCTGTGGTTCTGGATGGTGTTCGTTCTGTCTTTTAGTTATAGTTTTGAAATTGTTGTGTGTGAGGCAGCAGCTTAGGTGTTTCCCATCTTGGTTTCTCTTCAATTTCTTCTTCTCAACACTGACATTTAGTGTATTTTTAGTTTCTGAGGTGAAAGTAAGAAATAGGATATTTTTAGTTCTCTTTCAAATATTTTAAATATTTTAAACGTTTAGAGAGAGGAAGGGAGAAAGACATTGATTTGAGAGAAACCTCAATTGGTTGCCTTCCGAATGAGCCCAACTTTGGGATTGAACCTACAAACTAGATATGTACCCTGATGGAGAATCCAACAGCAACCTTTTCAGTGTATGAGATGATGTTCCAACCAACTGAGCCACCTGGCCAGGGCAGTATAATTTTTTAATGAAGAAATAACTTTCAGCACCGCTGGTGTGTCTCAGTAGTTGATCGTCAAACTATGAAACAGGAGATTGTGATTTGATTACCTGTCAGGGCACATGCCCAGATTGTGGGCTCCATCCCCAGTGTGGTGTGTACAGGAGGCAGCCACTTAATTATTCTCTGTTATCATTGATGTTTCTATCTTTCCCTTTCCCTCTCTCTGACATCAATAAAAATACATTTAAAAAATAACTTTCAAAACAAACTACTATGAAGCATGGCATTGTTTACATTTTTATAAATCTTGTCTTTGTAAGAGAAAACAGATCTGTTTTTACATTTAATCTGTTGCAGTATATGTTTTGATTGAAGTGCTTAAGAAAACCTGGCTTCACATAGATACATAGTTGGAAAAGGAGGATTATTTCAATAATTTTTTCAGGTAATTATGGGTATTCTTTGATGCTACTCAAAAACTTGACAAGTGATAGTTTCTTAAAAGTTGGTGCAATGATGAATCTTAATCTACGTCAATGAATTTTTTTGTATTTTCTTACACAAAAAAGAGAAATCCATTTTCTCTCTTGCACTTTGAGTTGACTATTTATGTACATGTAGTTTTGCAGCACCATGAATTTGTTATTTGGAAAATATCAGTTGAATTATACAGATCTTGCAAATCTTGACACATTTGATTATATGGTATCAAAAAAGAAATCACATTATTATTATTTTATTTTTTATATTTTACTGACTTTTTACAGAGAGCAAGAGAGAGGGATAGAGAGTTAGAAACATCGATGAGAGAGAAACATCAATCAGCTGCCTCCTGCACACTCCCTACTGGGGATGTGCCAGCAACTAAGATACATGCCCTTGACCGGAATCAAACCTGGGCCCCTTCTGTCTGCAGGCCAACACTCTAGCCACTGAGCCAAACCGATTAAGGCAAGAAATCACATTTTTAAACATCATTTTTTATCTCATCAGAAAAATCTATTGAGAAGCTGTGAAGCCTAGGGCACTGAACTAAAATTTTCTAAAATTCTAATTTTCACTTGAATGCTTGACTTTTATCATGGCAACGAAGGTTGTTTTTTGTGAAGTGACAGCTCACTTTATTAATTTTTGAGAAAATGTTTATCAAATACGCATGTCTGAATAACTAGAGTTTGGCTGCCAGTTGTTCTTTAAAGTAAAAATGCTATCCCATGAAAAATGTACAACTTATTTGCCACTCAGACTCACATCCCACGATGGTATGCAGCAGAAGTGCATTCCCTATACTTCCCATTTCTTCACTTAAAACTGTGGTTGACAAACTGCAGCTCGTGAGCCACATGCGGCTCTTTGGCCCCTTGAGTGTGGCTCTTCCACAAAATACCACTGCTGGGGCAAGTCTATTTTGAAGAAGTGGCGTTAGAAGAAGTTTAAGTTTAAAAAATTTGGCTCTCAAAAGAAATTTCAATCGTTATACTGTTGATATTTGGCTCTATTGACTAATGAGTTTGCCGACCACTGACAGAATATTAAAGACATGTTCCAAGTGACTCTGCTTAATCGAAGTAATCATTTTTACTACTGCATAAATGATATTCTTAAGTAACAATGGCTATCCCCCCTCCACTATGAATATGTGTGATGAAGAATATAATTACTAGTCCAGTTTGGTACCACTATCTTTGGGCTAAAGCACCAGCAATTTTTGCCCATTACTGCTTTTGCATCATCGGTGTGACTCTTAACAGAGGGAAAAGGGGAAATAAATAATATCTTAGCTTGGGTACATAGACCACATTTTGAGAACTGCTATTCTTGTGTTTCCCCATAATATCAGCCATTCATTTATTATTTTTATTAATGAGATATTAATTACTACTTTGAGGCTTTACTATTATTTTATTATTATTATTATTATTATTATTATTATTATTATTCCTCACTTGAGGGCATGCTTTCACCAACTTTTAGAGAGAGAGAAACATCTATCGGTTGCCTACCGTGTGCATCCCAAACATGGATCGAACCTGCAACCTAGGTATGTGCCATATTCGGGAATTGAACCCGCAGACTTTTGGTGTATGGGACAAAGCTCCAGTTAACTGGGTCACCTGGCCAGAGCCTATTTTTGAGGCTTTTTAAAAACATGCTTAATTTTTCTAGTTTTTAAATTTGTGAAGGTAAGCATATGTTTCTCTTTAGTTCTATTAATATGATTTTAGCTCTTTCATATTTTCTAAAATATGCATTCTCAGCGATAGAGTTCCCTCTAAAGCACAAATTTCACTGCATCCTACAAATTTTTATGTTTTATTTTCATTTAATTCAAAATATTTTAAAGTTTCTTTTGCTATTTCTTCTTCAACTCACATATTGTTTAGAAGTGTGTTGTTTAACTCCCATGTATTTTGGGATATTCCAGCTATTTTTCTGTTATTGACTCGTAGTTTAATTCCATGTGGTCTGAGAGCAGAGATTGTGTATCTGTTCTTTTACATTTATTACAATGTGTTTTTTGACCCACAATGTGATCTATCCTGGTGGATGTTCCATGTGAGCTTGAGAAGAATTCGCTGTTGGGTAGAATAGTCTATAGATGGTAATTACATCCACTTGATTGATGGTGCTGTTGAATTCAATTATGCCTTTTCTGATTTTCTCTTTCTGGATCTGTCCATTTTTGATAGGAGGATATTGTGACATAATTGCAAAAATATATATTGGACTCTGTCCCTGGTTCCTGGAGTAGTGCTCCTGAAACCATTGTAATTTTCCTAAGTGACAAGAACACTATGATCATCTTTTATTCTAGTATTTGGTTGTTGACTCCAGCTCCTGATGTAACATTTAAATCTCTTGGAATTTCCTGGGTAATCAGGGTGTGTATCTTTCTATTAAAAAAGTCTTTAGTTAAAATATCTGGTTCAGTCAGTTGGAGTGTTGTCCCACACACTAAAAGGTAGTAGATTCAACTCCCAGTCAGGACACATACCCAGATTGTGGGTTCTATCTTTGGTTGGGGTGCATGTGGGAAGCAACCAATTGACCTCTTTCTCCCTCCCTTTCTTTCTCTAAGATCAATCAATCAATCAATCAATCAACCAAGTCTTTAGCCATATGTTGAAATATTTTCATAAATGTTTCCCATATTTTAAGAACTGTTTCTAGAGACTTTGTAGTTTTCATGCCATTTAAATAAGTTTTATCTAATTGCTTATTACTGAATTATGGAAATACTATTGATTTAATGTTATCCTGACATCTAGAAAATTGATGAGCTTTCATATATTTCTAAGTTTGCCTGTTTATACTATTCTATTTTGTATATTAACAGTTATGTGGTGTCTGAGAAATAACTCTTCAAGTTATTTCTTTTATGTAATTTTTTTTGCCCTGTTACATTAACTAAGAACAATGACAACAACCTATATTGCACTGTGCCTGACTTTAATGCATCAAATATTTAATAAGTATTTTTTGTTAACGGTTTCTTGTTGTTGTTACATAAATGACTGTCTTATTTTAGTATGCTTTTAATAAAAATAAAAATGATTAAAAATTTCACACTATTGTCTTCTAGTTTGTGTGGTTTATAACAAGATGGCTGTTATAATGCTTATATTTATTTCTCTAGGAATGTGTCCCCTTCCTCCTCCTCTTTGGCTGACTTCAAGATTTTCTCTTTGTTTTGTGTGTTCAGAAGTTGAATATGATATGTCTATCTCTGGCTTGGGTATTTATCTTGATGATTTGGATCTTTAGTTTGATGGATGTCATTAATTCTGGAATTCTTAATCATTATCCCTTCAAATATTTATTCTACCCCATTCTCTGTCTTTTGTTTTCCTTCTGGAATTCTAATTGCACATTTGTTAGGTCACTTAATTTTGTCTTATAGTTCTGTTTTTATTTTTTACTTTCTCTTTTTTTTTGTCTTTCAGTTGGGATATTTTCAAGGTCACTGATTCTTTCCTTAGCTCTGTTAAGTTTGCTGATGAGACTGCCAATGACAATCTTGATCTCTATTACTGTTTTTCACGTGTAGTATCTTCATTTAATTTTTTTCCATATCTCTGCTGAAATTATTAACCTGACAGTGATGTCCAATTTTTACATAGGCGACTTTGACATATTTTTAATAGTTATTTTAAGTGCCCTATCTGATAGCTCTAACATCTGTGCTTTATATAAGTTGGGTTCTGTTGATTATTTTGTCTCTTGGCATTGTGGAGTTTTTTCCATTATTTTATTTTATTTTTTTTGGTACACCACGTCCCATGATATTTTTCTTTCTTTCTTTTCCCACTGTATTCTTTATTCTAAGTAAAACACTGGGTGTCGCCGTCACATCTTGCCCAAGCAACAGCTACCCCAAATTCTCTTCTTGTTTTATTATTTATTTATTATTTTATTTTATTTTAGTTTCTTTATTGATTAAGATATTACATATGTGTCCGATGTTTTCCTTTATAGGGAAGATGGAGAAGAAGAATCTGGGAAGTGCTCCCTGGCCTTCCTGCAGCTGCTCGTTCCCTCTCCTAAGCCTGTGCCATGAGGGGTGCTTTCTTGGGACTTCTGCCATCGTTTTTGGTGAGTGCTCATTGGAATCTGTAGACAGCAAAGCCTATGAATGTTGTGAACTCTCCCTATATCTGAAGCCTTTAGGGTTCTAGACTGTCACCATCCTATACTCAACCTCTACCAATTTGTTAACCATTCTAGGTGAATGCTGCTTATTGGCGCTCACTGCCTCAGGTAAACAAATGCTGGTATCCCATGTCTCCCATAGGCATTGTTTCTCCTCAGATTTTGGTTTAGTTGGCATTTTTCTCAACTTCCACTTTTGATGAATTCAGGAAAAGTTATTAACTTGCAGAATGTTCAACTTTCTTTTCTTTTTTTTTTTAATTGTAAGGTTGGCAGTGACATTCTTTCTGGTTCTTTTCCAGCTCTCTGCACCCAGGTAGAAACCAGGAACCTGATCCTCATTATATTTTATTGCTTTTTTACAGAGAGAAAGAGAGAGGGATAGAGAGTTGGAAACATCGATGAGAGAGAAACATCGATCAGCTGCCTCCTGCACACCCCCTACTGGGGATGTGTGTGCAACCCAGGTACATAGCCTTGACTGGAATCAAACCTGAGACCCTTCAGTCCGCCAGCCAACACTCTATCCGCTGAGCCAAACCAGTTAGGGCTGATCCTCATTTTTAACATCTAATATCTCTACTGGTATGGTGAACTACTTAGTTCACACCAGTATAATTATTAATAGCATTCCCTTTTAAGAGTTTCGTTAGAATTATAAATTTTATGATAACCCTATTCCTGAAAATATTACATAATTAGATATCATTAGGAACATATGTTAAGTTTGGATTTATTTATTCTAGATAAAAATCAAATATTGAAGATCATTTTAGTGATATTCAAAAAGATAGGGGGAGAAAAAAATGTAAATAAAAGACACATCAATCAAATCCAATGTGTAGACTTTATTTGGATCCTATTTCAATCCAAATGATTTCTTAGACAATCCGGGATATTTAAACATGGGCTAGGTATCAGAAGATATTAAGGAGTTATTGTTATTTTGTTAATTAATACAATGATATCGTTACGTTTTAAAAAATCCTGTTTTCCAGATAAATTTTGATGTATTTGGAGGTGAAATGGGATGACAGTGGGAAGTTATTAAAAATACCAAGAAAAAGATGGAGAGAGAAATATGATAGATAAAAATAAGAATAACAGGGGGGATAAGGACACATATGTAATATCTTAATCAATAAAGAAATTAAAAAACATAAAAAATAAGAATAAAATGTTGATAATTCCTCGAGCTTAGGTGGTAGGTACATGGAGGCTCATTATTTTATCATCTCATCTTTTTTTTTTGTATTTTTTGTCAATTTCCATAATTAAAACTTTAAAAAAGGGAGACAAGGATATAAACAGGAACCTATTTCTTTAAAGAAAAAAATCAGGTAATTATAATTTAAACTGGTAAAGGTGATGTTTTTCTAGTGGCAGATCAGAGGTAATGAAGCTATGCCTAAAAGTTTATTTAAAAACTTCCTGTGCTTCAGTGATTATTCAGCAAACCAGATAATTTGTGACAGGGAGGGAAAAACGGGTGAAATGCCATGGTTTCAGTGCAGTTTAGTGCTGCAGACTCACACTCGACCAGGAGGAGGGAATGCAGATGTCTTTGTCATCCTGACTCAATTTAGTGTCTCTTTTGTGCAAACTTATCTTAGAAGGGATACACTCTGCTTTTCTCCCCTTTTTTACCAGGCTCTCATTGTCCCTCCATGCTCCCCTGTTCATAATATGGAGAGACGAATGCCTGGGGAAGGCAGGTAACAAGGCTCTAAACGCCACGGGGCCAGGACTGCTCACTGTTTGGAACAGTGAATGTACGCCTAGTACCATTACTGGCACATAAAAGACACTAAGTAAATACTGGATGAAGAAAGGAATAAATAAATTCACACTTGCTGCTTGCCACATAGAAGGGACCTAATAAATATTGTATTTGTTGAATTGAGTTGTGGATGACAGATTCGAAAAGCGAATTTTAGAGTTGATATTCATTTAGTGCCAGACCTCATCAGAGGCTTTGAAAGATGTCCAGGTGAGCAGAATCAGACAATGTGATGCCTGTGAAAAGGCAAGGGAAACCAACATGAAATGTAGCTTCGTTTGAAATGAGAAGAACAATATACAGTCACACACATGCCATCTTTCTTTCAAATATATTCATGGACATGATTTGGAGAGAACAGCAATCCTCTCCTCTCCTCTAAAAGTCCTCATGCAAAGAAATCACAGGGCGTTGTAATACCCTGTCCCCAAAAGTTGGAATGGTAGGTACCCTTAAATAAACAGGCGAAATTAATCATGGTGCTGCTTGTTTTGATGACCATGTGAGAGTGACAAGTTATTAATAAATCTCTAGCTCATACAGGGATGGCTAAGGAGGTGCTGTGGGTTAATTTACATCTTTGGATGGCACTGAAGATTTAATCATCTCACTGCCTCATACATCAAACTAATAATCCTGTGGCAGAAAAGCAAACCATTTTAAACTGTTAATCTGAGAAGCAATAAGATCCTGTCTTAGGTCACAAATAAATTGAGTTGCTGTCCGTTTTGATGGACCCCTAGAGTGTGTGATTTATTCAGGTTCCAAAACCACTCAGGACCCCTGGGAACTTTGGCTGCAAAGCCAGGCAAGCTGGGAACACCATGGGAATTGCCAATCTAATCATAGAGTCAGATAGTCTAGACTGAGGGCAGTGACTGAATTTACCTTAGACCTACCCAATAATTTATTTAGCCTTTATGTCAACTACCAATGAATTATAGGATACAAACATATATGAATTTGAGATTTAGTTCTAAATGGTTGCTTTTAGTTGGGATTGTAGTCATCTTTCTGCTTATGTAGTATTTGTTCTTATAAGATCAAAAGCTGTTTTGGAAGATTTTACTTTTTAAGTTGTAGGGTTTTAACCTGGCTAGAGAAACTGGGATACAGAAAAGGGAATTCTTTTTGGCACAATGAGCCATATGTGAATCCTAAACAATTTTCAGATTTTCCACTCTTCATTTCTTAGTCAGCTAAACAATGGGTTGTATTGAATTTATTAATTGGGAAAATTATCCCCTAGTTGATACTAATACATAAAGTATCATATTCCTGGTTTAAAGAATGGGCCATGATGGTCTTGGAGAAAGAGGAAGTAGAGTTGCGTGCATTAGCAGTATGTATATGTGCATTCATTGCTCTAGTTGGTCATGAAATAATTTTTATAAAGGAATTAGATTGTAAAATATGATTTCTGCTCATCTTTTTCAACTAAGTCGTGATATTTAATGCACTGTTATAGGAAATGGAAAAAAGAGCCTAAATTGGTGCCATAAAAATAGCCAATTTTTTCCCTCTAGCCCCAAGGCTGCAAATCACAGCTGTAAATTAGGGTTGTATTTATCACATCTTCCAAGGGCATACTGACATCCATCCATCCATTCAACTTAGCAATTAAGAAAACACATACCACCCCAGATACACCTGGGGTTGCTCTGTCCGCCTCTCTCTGAGGAAGGCTAGGTTCTCCTGGTTAGGAGTTCAGGTTGGGCCAGGTGGGAGAAGCCTTAGAGGAAAATGTCTTACTATTTGAGGAATTCACTTAGCAAACATTCATCACTGCCTTAGGTCCTGGGGATGGATGTAAGGACAGGGGCAAAGAGCACTGTGTTGGTTTCCTACTGGCACTGCAAGAAATTATCACAAATTTAGTGACTGAAAACAACACACATTTATGATCTTTCTGTTCTGAAGATCAAAAGTCTAAAACTAAGCTATTGGCAGGTGTGTGTTCCTTCTGGAGGCTCTAGGGGAAAATCTGTTCCTTTGTCTTTTCCAGCTTTTAGAGGCCATCTGCATTTCTTGTCTCATGGCCTCTTCCTCAAGTTACTTCAGATTCTTGCTTCTGTTGTCACATCTCCTACTTTTTAATATGGTCTCCTCTCTCCCTCTTGTGATTACATTGAGCCCACCTGGATAACCCAGGAAAGCCTTCCTACCCCCAAACCTTTAATATAATCACAAC
>JAAGEH010000452.1:15436122-15458853 GCA_011751065.1 Lasiurus cinereus
ATCTATCTATCTATATATATATATATATATATTTTTTTTTTTTTTTCCTAAGTAAAAACTATTTCCTGGTCTTGAAATACTATGTTAACTCTCTTGGGCTTAGGTATAGGGCATTTAACAGGTTAGGACCTTGGAGAGCTAAAGCTGCATTATCTGGTGAAAGGAAAGACAACAGTGTACATCTGCTGTAGAAGGGCGGAAGTATTCCAGTTCCTCCCTTCTGCTCTGCCTGTTGACTGTCACACCTTCCCTCCCCCAACGTTAAGAGTGCTTATCTGATTGGAAACATTCCAGAACTAGATGGGCCAGGTTTGTTAGTGATTTGAGTCCCTGTGTCTGGAAAACTCATCACTCCGGATGGGTATCATTCATGAGTCTTTCCCCTTTATGTGTCTTGAGTAGTGAGGACCAGGGTCCACTCTTTCCCTTGTGTGTATTAGCTGGCCTGAGCACCCGTGCTCCCCCTAGTTTGTCTGTCTTTTTCCTAATTGTATTTTCATCTTACTTGACCCTTCAGCAGCATGTGACACAGACTCTTGCTTTGGCTTCTGGAACACCGCTTTCTTGCTTTCTCAGATCCACTCCCTCAGTCATCTCTGTAGGGCCTTCCCCATTTCCCCGACTAATATTCAAATTTGCCAAAGCTTAGTTCCAAGACCTCTTCTATTTCTGTCTCTAATCATCTTATTCTTATGGATTTAAATACCGTTTATATATTTGATGATGCCAGCATTCATTTTCCATTGCTCTGTAACAAATTACTGTAAACTTGGTGGCTTAAAAAAAATTACACTATGTAATTAATTATCTTTCAGTTAAAAATTTGACAGGGGCTCACTGGACTAAATTAAGCTGTCAGCAGGGCTGCATTCCTTTATAGAGGCTCTAGGGAAAAATTATTTGCGTGTGGGAGAGGAGATGTTTTTCCAGCTTTTGAGGCCTCCTCCATTCCTTAGCTTTACATTCTCCTACCTTTAAAGCAATTAATAATCTCATCTCTCTGACCTTCCTTTCTTCCTAAGCTTTCTCTCTTTCACCACAGCTGAGAAGTAGTCTCCACTTTTAACCACCTGTTTAATTAGATGGGCTCATGATCCAGGGTAATTTTCCCCATCTCAAAATCCATACCAGTAATCACATCTGCAAAGCCTTTATTTTATGTTACTTTATTTTATTTTTAAGCCAAGTAAGGTAATACGGTTAAAGGTTCTGAGGATTAGGTCTTGGACAACTTTGTAATTGTTCTGTCTACCAAAATGACCAAATATGTGTCTCCAACTGGCCCATTCTCTCAAACTCCAAAACTATATATTCAACCACATATTTGATACCTCTATATGGATGTATAATAGATAATAGACATTTCAAACCAGATTTGTCCAAATGGAGTTCTTGAGCAACTTTCCCAAAACTTCCCTCACAGTCTTCATCATGTTAGCTGATAGAACCACCTTTTAAGTTGCTCAAGCCAAAATCCTAATGATTATCCATGATTCTTCCTTCTCCTTTGCACCTATATCTAGTCCTTCATCAAATCCTGATGGCTCTACCTTTACAGATATCCATAATTTGGCCACTTTTCACCTCCTTCATTACCATCATCTTTGTCTTAATCCACCATCTCCTCCCATCTAGATTATTACAGTAGCTTCCTAACTAGTTTCTTTGTGTCTATGCCTTGCTCCCCTTCAGTCTGTATTTAATACAGTGTTAAGTGTGGTCCGATAACTGAATCAACATCCCCTCCTCTGAGAACTGGCCTTGAAGGACATTCCCTTTCGTTTAGACCACATTCCACATGCTAAGACCATTATTCTTTCCCTCTGGACCTTTCTAGGATCCAGACTGCCAAGAGAAGGCTCCACCTAGAAAAAGCTGACCTAGCGTTCTTTAAAATCTCTGATTCCCTGTTCCTGGGTGCTGGCGCCAGTTGATCTAATAAATTTATAATCCCTTACTACTTTAGCTCATGCGTTTTTCCTTCAGCAACCCTAACACATAGCAGCCAGAGCAATCCCATTAAAACATAAATTGGATAAAGACATTCCTCTTTCCAAAAATCATAGTTGATTTCCTATATCAGTTAGAGTAAAAGCTTAAGTGCTTAATTAAAATGGCCTATAAGATCCCAGGTGCTGTCCCCTTTGACCTTCACATTACTTCTTTAATCTTCCTTCTTTACCTTGGTCATGGTAGCCTCCTTATTATTTCACAAATATTCAAAGCACATTCTTACCTCAGATCATCATACAAACTGTTTCCTCTGCCTGGGAACCCCATCTTCCAGAACACCACATGACTTGTTCTCTTATTTCCCATGTTTGCTCAAATGTCACCTCAGTGGGGCCTAACCTGAAAACCTTTATTTACAACTAGAGGCTACATGCATGAAATTGGTGCAAGAGTAGGCCTTCCTTCCTCCAGCTTCTGGCACTGGCTTCTTTCCAGCACCTGGGACCCGGACAGTTTATTCTTGGTTGTCTTCACTCAGTAACCTCAGTACCAAGAAAAAGAGTTTGGGCCATAGTAGGTACTCAATAAAATTCGTTGAATGAATGCATGGATTCTCTTTGGCATTGGTGCATGATTTTGGGGTTAGCCTTCCTTATATCATAAGAAAGAAGATTAAATTTGAGTATTGGGAGACTAGAATGAAGAACAACTTTAGCCATCTCTAGCTTTAGATAAGGTACTTCTGGAAATTGACATGCTTATTACTTATAAATGCTTCTGTTTGAGAAATAAACAGGTAGACTCACAGATCTGTGTCTCAGTGCTTGGGATGAAAAAAGTTGTCATAAAATTAGTCATTGTGATATCATGAGAGATATATTTGATTTTCATTCCAGGTTCCTGACACAGAGTTCTTGAAATCTTTCGAGTTTCCTGAGTGAGAGGGGACATATTTTGTTATTCAAGTTTCTTTTAACCATACTTGATTTTATACTAATGAGGCGACGCTTGGAATGTGAAATCTAGTTGTCTGAGGAACTAACCATATGATTGATAATAAGGTTGGAATTTTTAGCTCTGATCTCCTGGGCAGGAAGAGGGTTTCTTTGAGGTTAATCAGCAACGTCTGATGTCCACTGATTGAATCAATCATGCCCATGTAATGAAGCCTCCATAAAAACCCTAACCACAGGGGTTCAGAGAGTGGCGCTTCCCAACTCGAGGGGAACAGAAGCTCCTGCACTTGGGGCTCTTCCAGACTTTACCCTTTTCATCAGGTTGTCCATTGGTACCCTTTATAATAAACCAGTTCATGTACGTATTTCCCTAAATTCTGTGATCTTTGTATCAAGTTATTAAACTTGAGGAGAGGTTTCTGATGGAAGGAAATAGAAGGATTAGAATGCCTTGCCCCAGACACTTTCTGCCCAAGCCATCTCAGAAGCAGGTATTTGTAATGCCCAGAGAGCTTGACTTTGGGTATCCTCTTGTTAGTTTGCCATTCTACTTGGAAGGAGTTTAAAGTTGTTCAGATGTTTGAAGGAGAAAAAAAAAAAAGTCCAACTTCAATAAGGGGTTGGGAAGCAAGGTGTTCAGAATTTTTTTTCTTCTCATTTTTAAAAAGAATTAAGTAAGAGGGAAGGATTTCTCCTTTTGAGTTTTTCAAGGTCCAAAAATTGATTCTAGGTTTGGGGCAGGAAATGTAAATGATGAAACTGGAACATCTTGAAAGAACACTATCGACTACTGCAGTTGTGACAAAAGGACACAGAAAAAATTGCAGAATCAAAAAGAATCACTGCAGTTGATGGAAGTACATAAAAATATAAAACTATCTTAGTTCAAACTGATACCTTAACCGAACTATCATTGGACATCGCTATGGCACCAAATTATGACTCTGAAAATTAATAAAGGTCCAGAATCAAGTAGTCATTCTGTCTTATGTATGTGTCTTATGTTCAGGGAAAAACAGCAGATGAAGAAAATCATTCTTTATTGTGTAATTTTTTTCTTATTTCTGAGACAATCTCAAACTTATCAAAAATGCCTATGATAGTACAGCCAATGTCTTCATTTCCCCAGGCTATTTGAGAGTAAGTTAGTAACCTGATGCCCTAACACTCGAGAATCCTGAATACCTAAAATACTTTATATTTCCCTAAAATAAGGACACTGTCTTAGATAACCATAATATAGTCATCAAAATGAAGGTATAAGCCCTAGCTGGTCTGGCTCAGTGGCTACAGCATCAGCCTGCAGACTTAATGGTCGTGGGTTTGATTCCAACCAAGGACACATGCGCGGATTGTGGGCTGGATTCATTGATGTTTCTAACTCTCTTACCCTCTCCCTCTCTAAAATCAATAAAAATGTCTATAATAATAAAAGTGTAACATGCTAATTAGACCAGACATCCTCCCCGACATCCTTCCAGACGAAGCTGGGGCTTCGAGGGAAGCCCGGGTCCCAAGTTCCTGCAGCAGTCAGAGGGAAGCCTGGGTTCTGGGTGTCAGAGGGAATCTGGTGCTGGCAGCGGGGGAAGGAAGACCTACTCTTGCATGAATTTCATGCATCGGGCCTCTAGTATATATCTAAAAAGATGAAGACTTTAACAGTGATGTCCAGTCATCCTAATAACATCCTTTATGGCAAAAGAATTCTGTTCAGAATCACATGTGGCATTTAATTGTTATGTTTCTTTATTCTCCTTCATTCTGGAGCAGTTTCTTAATGGCTGACTTTTATGACCTTGACATTTTTGGAGATGAGAGGTCAGTAATTTTATAGACTGCCCTTCAGGTCGATTTATTTGGTGTTTTCTTGTGTTTAGATTCAAATCATGCATTTTTTGGAATATCACAGAATTGAAGCTCTGTTCTTTCTTTTGCAACTTTTTGTCAAGAGAAATATGATTTTATCAAAGGATATTCCCTTTGATCATTTGATGAAGTCTGAGTCTATCAGGCTTCTTCACTGTGAAATTACTCTTTTCTCTTTGTAATTAATAAGTGTTTTATGAGGCAGTACTTTGAAAATAGTTGAATATTCTATTCTTCATTAAACATTCATTTTATTTATATCAGTGAACTCTTGGATTGTCATTTTACTCAATGGGTTATATTCTGTTACTATTACTATTTATTTATTTATCTATACTAATAAAAGGATAATATGCTAATTAGACCAAATAGTCTGTACATCTTCCAGACATCCTTCTGGATGTCCTTCTGGACAAAGCCACAGTGGTGGCCCTCCCTCCCAGCCCGAGGCAGAGGTGGTTAGGGGTAATCAGACCAGGAGGGGAGAGTGGTTAGGGGCAATCAGGCTAGCAGTCAGATATCCCCTGAAGGATCCCGGATTGGAGAGGGTGCAGGCCAGGCTGAGGGATGCTCCCCTTCCATGCACAAATTTCATGCACCAGGCTTCTAGTTTAAATACATTATCTATCTATCTATCTATCTATCTATCTATCTATCTATCTATCTATCTATCATCTATCTATCGTGTGTGTGTGTGTGTGTGTGTGTGTGTGTGTGTGTGTATTTCAGAGAGGGAGAGATAGAGAGAGATAAAAACATCAATGAAGAGAGACCAGCTGCTTCCTGCATGTCCCACACTGGAGATCAAGCCTGCTACCCAGGCATATGCCCTGACCAGGAATCAAATCATGACTTCCTGGAATCTCGGCCCTCTATGGCCAATATCTAGAACTCACGTAATCCAAAGTTCACTGTCAAAATAAACCTGTATCACAAGCCCCATTTTATAAGACCCAGATAGGATTTCACCCCACATTTGATTTTTTTTCTTATAGATTTATTGAGGTGACATTGGTTAATAAAATTATGTAGGTTTCAGGTGTACAATTCTATAATACATCATCTGTATATTGTATTGTGTGTTCACCATCCCAAGTCAAGTCTCCTTCTATCACCATTTATCCCCCCATACCCTCTTCTACCTGCACCCACTCCCTTTCTTCCTGGTAATCATCATACTATTGTCTGTGTCTGAGTTTTTCTGTATTATTATTTTGCTTAATCCCTTCTCCTTTCTCACCCAGCCCTGAAACCCCCCCTGTCCTCTGATAGCTGTCAGTCTGTTCTCTGAGACCTAGATAGGTTTTGACCATGTCTGGAGAAGACTTGTCCCAAAGATAGAACTGATAAGTGGAAACGTCATGCTATATTTTTGGCTTTGGTTCAGTGACATTAAAGGTCATTTAGGACTAAATGCAAAACCTATCCTTCATAATCCTTCCTGTTGCTGGTAATGACAGGAAGGGTCGATGCAGACATAAGGACGTGCAACCCTCACTGGATAGGGGAGCTTACCTTTAGCCCCCACAGCTGTTCCCTGCTGGAGCCATCCTCGTTCCTGGGTGCGCTTTGACATCCTGAGCAGCTGCAGCAGCAAGCAATTTAGTGCAAAATAATCCATCAATTAATCTTTTTGTTATTGGACATTTCAGATGCTTGTACCTTGTTTCATGCTGTAATGAGGTGGGAAGTGGCATGACTCTTGATCGTTAAAGGAACCATACCAACATAATGGTCATCCTGCCTACCTCATAGTAACCCCTGGGGAGCTCTAGAGCCAGAAAGAAGAGCCACTAGTTGTCTTTGTATTGTACGTAACTCCTTCAACCCCCGCAGGAAGGCCACCCTTTGCCTCTGACCCCTAGAAGCATATCAGGATGCCAGTGAGTGAAAGAGTTAACCTGAGGTTCTCTTTAAATATATAAAAAGGTAAATTTTAAAGCTCCAGTGCTTGGAACACTGATAATAAACTAGTGTCAAAATATCAGGGTTCAGAGCTGCGCTGGTGGAATACTTTTAATAAAGGAAAGGTAAAATGATGTCTGTGCGCTGTGGCAGAATTGTCCAGAGGCCCGACTCTTCCCGAAGCTGAAAAAATCCCTTGGAAGTCTTCAGCTTCGCACTCAATTTATCACCTCCCTTGGCTGTTTCTCTTTTGCTGCTTTTCTCTCCTTCCCCTGTGATTTTCCCTTCTTGTTGCCAAACACACTTTCTTTTCTAGATGCCATCTGTTTCAGAAGACGTCCCCATCCCCTCTTTCTTCCCGAAGTGGCCCACTTTGGGAGCTCCTGTTGTCCCCTCACAGAGCTGCTTTACCCGTGTTACCACATGGACTGATGGGAAGGAAAGCTATTGCTGAATTGAAATAGTCACAGGAACTCGGCAGAGACATTCTTCTGGGCTTGGAAGTGTTAAAAAACAAAATCAAACCAAGTAAAGTGGGAGATCTAATTGGCTTTGTTTAAGCGATTCATGCATCGGGCAGCATCCCATCTAGCAACTGAAGGGAATTCCAAGGGGTTGTACAGAATGGAAGGCTTTAAAAAAACTTTTTTTCATTGAATTTATTGGGGATGACACTAATTAATAAAATTATAGAGGTTTCATGTGTGCAATTCCATGGTACATCCTCTGTATATTGTATTTTGTGTTCACCACCCCAAGTCAAGTCTCCTTCCATCTCCATTGATCCCCAAAGGCAGCTGGTGCTGAGGGTGTAAACAGGAGTGAAGGCAAAGCTGTGGATCTTCCTCAGTGCACAGAGGAAAGCCAGTTCTTACGTTACCACAGTGAAAACCTTAAATGATTGGTCAGAAGAGGGATTGAACTTGTCAGGAAGCGTTTATTTTAATTTTAGCACATACTGTTGGTATTTGTGTGTCTGTGTATCTGTTTTTGTGTAGGAAGTTGTCATATTCAGAAACCAAAAGTTAAGATGAGTGCTATTTTAATTATGATTCAGTGTCACTGGGACTGCCCTAACCCTACGATATTTCAGTAAACTTGAATTCTCGGTTTTATAGCCTGGCTGGAGTTTCCCTGGGGCAGAGGGGTTCTTGGAATGCAGCTTTCCAAGACTAACATTGGAAAATTCCTGCTTAAACCTTGACAATTTGGTTACTCTAAGCTTGACCAAGCCCAGAGCTCTCAACACTTGCTTCTTTTTTTTTTTTTCAAATTCAAAACTGCTTAATTTTTTCTGCCCCCTCCTTGTGACTTTTGTATTCAGCCTTTCTCAATTCCATCCTGGGCTGACCTGCATGCAAATCTCAGTTCCTTCACAGATTTCCAGAAAAGATTCACGTAGCACCATGCATTTAATGAAGCAAGCAGCTTTCCCGCTGACTCAGGGGGTCACATATACCACTGAACAGCCTTTAACCATCTCTTTGGCTCCTTAGTATCTTTCTCTTTCTCGTCCTTTCAATCTCTGTTGCAATCAGAATACTTGTTTTATCCAGAGTATTCCTGACTCTCAAGGTCCTTGGTGAAAGGGGTTCCCACGTTTTATTCCATGGGCAATGCCGGGACATTTTCTCCAAAAAGGGGGGTGGGTCCTCATGTAAGAGAAATTTTTAACCTACCTACTTAGAGGATACATTTGTGTCTGTTATATGGTGAAGAATATTTCATACAAATATGGCTGAAAACCTTTGACCTGGTTTGGGAATTATTAGACTTTCTTCCTTTTCTCTTTCCCAAGATCTTGTAAGATGCAACTCGACCCCCAGTTACACGATGCCACATTTTCCTTTTCTCATTGAGCTTACCAGTAAGGACCAAACTGAAGGCAGAGCTTAATTGTCTTTTTGTTTTAGGCATATCCGGGGATTTTCCTCAGAGGTGTGTGGTTTGATGCCCACACCTCTCAGGAGACTGGCTTTGCAAGGGGAACTGTTTATGCATCTTAAAAACCAAGCGATGCATCTTTCCTAATGAAAGCATTGAAGATGCAGGTCTGACTTGGATCAGAGGCTGTGATAATGAGGAAGTTGTTAAAACCACTCATTGGAAAGAGCTAGAAGGAGGTCAGGTGAGGTTGATGAGACTGGTGATCTGGAGCCTCTGAGTAAGGGTCCTTTCTGCTCCTCTTGGAGCTGAGGCATCTGAGCCAGGGTGGGAACCTGTGTGGGTGGAGGTCAGACGTCTCACCTGGCTTTCAGATCCTCTATTCAGTCTGGACTCAGATGGTCAAGGAATGTTACTTGTAGGGAAGTTAGCCAGGAGAAGAGGGAGGCATGGGAAAAGGAACACAATGGAGATAGAAGGTGGGCCAGGAGAGTATAAAATGTCTCCAGCAGTGTCTGTCCATGTCCCCACTTGGGAAGTCGTACTTTTGTGACCCAAGCATAATGGTAATGATAATGGCACGATAATGGAAACATTTATTGCATGCTGACTATATGCCAGACACTGTTTAATGCACACCTGAAAAGGTGTTAAACTTTCTTAAGTTACCAGGGAAATGCAAATGGAAATTGCAATGTAATAGTACTACAAATGGTTAAAATGAAAATGCCAGAAAATAACAAGTGTTGGTGAGGATATGGAGCAACTGAGCTTTCATATACTGCTAGTTGGGATTTAATTTAGAACAACCACTTTGAAAAACTCATTGGCAGTTATCTGCTACAGCTGATACCCTCTGACTCAGTAATTCCACTTGACCAAAAAATTGTAAACATATTTTCACCCAAAGATATGTAAGAGAATTTTTCGAAGAATTACTACTTCTAATAGCCCCAAAATGGAAACAACTAAAATCTTCACCAAGAGTAGAATGGCGCCGAAACCGCTTTGGCTCTGTGGATAGAGCATTGGCTTGCGGACTGAAGGGTCCCAGGTTTGATTCCAATCAAGGGCATGTACCTTGGTTGTGGGCACATCCCTAGTAAGGGGTGTGCAGGAGGCAGCTGATCGATGTTTCTCTCATCAATGTTTCTAACTCTCATCCCTCTCCATAAAAAAAAAAATCAATAAAATATATTTAAAAAAAAAAGAGTAGAATGGATAGCCCGGCTAGCGTGATTCAGTGGTTGAGTGTTGACCTATGAACCAGGAGGTCATGGTTTGATCTCTGGTCAGGGCACATGCTCAGGTTGCAGGCTTGATCCCCGGGACCGGGGAGGGGAGTGGGAGGCAGGAGGGGGAAGAGAAGGTGACATGTAGGAGGTAGCCAAGCATAGATTCCCTCTTATCATTGATGTTTCTCTCTCTCCCCCACTTCCTTACTCTCTGAAATCAATAAAAATATATTTAAAAAAGAGGAGAATGGATAAATCACAGAATATTTGCAAAATGGACTATTCTACAGCAACGGAAATCATTGAACTCCATCCACATGCAATCCTATGGGTGAATGTCATTTACTCCTCACAGTAACTCTATAAGGTAGCTCTTATTGTTATTCCCAGTTTACATGGAGGAAACTGAGCACAGATAGGATAATTTATTGCCTAAGGCCTCAAAACTAGTTAAGTGGAATAGCTAGGATTCAAACCCTGGCAGTTGTACTACCCTCAGCCTCTAGCCACCCAACCTGCAGGTATTTAGTGTGTATGCTGCTTTGGTATAACAGAGGCACAGGGTGGAGCTGGTGCAGGCTAGCCCTGCAGGTGGCATCTACCAGCTAACTTTGGTTACTGCATGCCAGGCTGTGTACATGTGTTTCACCTAGACTCTAATGTTTAATTCTCACCAGAGCCCTTCGTGGTGGGTGCTATTACAAATGGGAAAACAGATATGGAGATGTAAAATAATAGACTAAGTTATATCACTAGTGTGTGATGGAGCCAGGATTCAAAGCCAGGTCTGTGCTGCAGAGTCTGTGTCCTTCACCATCCTACCACGTGCCTCTCCTCAGCACCAACCTGGGCAGCAGAGCCACGAGGCCAAAGTCCTAAACAGGAACCACTGCTCATGTCACAGGTCTTAAGTTCTTTGACCTCCATCTGTTGACAAAAATAATGGTAATTTGAGACCAAATCCCTGGAGTTTCAAGAGGCCAACTGGCTTCTGAGCTAAGTATCTGCCAGAGGTTGTCTTTATCACTTTCCAGGGAAGAAGAAACCTGCCCTTGACCTTTTCTTCCTGGAAACAAAAAAGATAGTCGGCAGTTTCTTCAATGTTTGAGGTTGTGCCAATGTGCGTCCAGGCAGGCCGTGAGCATGGCCCCCTTCTAACAGCCAGAGCTGAGTGGCCTTGGACTGGGGGGAAGCGGAGAGCTACTTACCAGATGGTGGAGGTGCCCCTGTAATTCCTCAGTGAGCTCTGAAGTGGGCATGGGCCTGCTCTAATGAGAGGAGGTCTGGAGACTGGCAATCTTAGTCACTGGCTGCTCAAGAAACAGACGCTAGGCTTTTGCCAGTTGCCAAGAGCAGGAGACTCAAGGTTCTTTTGTTTGAATGTGTTGATGGAGGAATGAGCAGGTAGAAGAGTTGGCAGCACTTTTATATTTCCTCCTGATTGCAGAGCTTCATCATTTACAGCCTGAATCATTATAGTAGCTTCTTACCTTAAGTCTTACCTTAACTCTTTTTAAAAATATATATATTTGCTGAAACCGGTTTGGCTTAGTGGATAGAGCGTCGGCCTGGGGACTGAGGGGTCTAGGTCCGATTCCGGTCAAGGGCATGTACATTGGTTGCGGGCACATACCCAGCAGGGGGCGTACAGGAGGTGGCTGATCGATGTCTCTCTCTCATCGATGTTTCTAGCTTTCCCTCTCCCTTTCTCTCTGTGAAAAATCAATAAAATATATTTAAAAAATATATATATATATTATCGATTTCAGAGAGGAAGGGAGACGGGGAGAGAGAGATAAAAACATCAATGATGAGAGGGAGTCATTAGCCTCCTGCACGTCTCCCCCTGGGGATCAAGGTCACAAACCCAGGCATGGGTAGACCCTCAACCACGAAGCTACACCAGGCAGGCCTTACCTTAACTCCCACAGCCACTTTCCCAAGCACACCATGCTGTTGGATTCGCCATGTCTCTGCACATGCTGAATCCTCCCACTCAACATGGCAGGAGCCTTAATATCTTTGAAGGCCCCATTCAAAGCTCTGTCCTAGGTGTTGCTCTCTTTGACCACCTCCCTAGTAGAAATAATTGTGCCCTCATCAGCACTCCCAGAACTTGTTTCTTCTTTTTAACACCTAGCATCCCTGCTCTAACACTGCAGTGTAATTATTTGCCAACTTCTCTAGAGTAGACTGAGCTTCCTATGAGCAGGGGCTGTGGCATATTCATCCTCAGATCCCTAGCAGCTAACAATACCCAGCTTGTCTAGGGGCTGAATGAATCTTTGTTGGACGAAGTCCAAATGCACAGAGGTTTGAGGTATAAGGTCATAGTGTCTTTGCAACCCCAACATAGTCATAGAAAAATGAAAAAGCTCTTCCCAGGCCAGCTTTGCCCTCTGTTATCACATTGCTCTCTCACTCATACGTGCCCTTTCTTGCCATTTCGACATTAGTACCTGAAACTCTAGCTCTATATTCGCCATATATATCTTTCAGAGAGGAAAGGAGAGGGAGAAAGATAGAAACATCAGTGCTGATAGCAAATCACTGATCACTGCCTATTGCACACCCCACATTGGGGATTGAGCCCACAATCTGGGCATGTGCCCTGACCAGGAATCGAACTGCGACCTCCTGGCTCATAGGTCAATGCTCAACCACTAAGCCATGCTGTGTGGCTGAAACTGTAGTTTTTAAGGGTTGACAACGAGTTGTTTCTCTCCATCTTGGCTCTCTCATTCAGGTGGGTGTAGAGTTATCAGAGATGTGGGCTAATATGGCATAGGGTATTTGAGGGTAGGGAACAAGAATTTATTTACTTCTGTGCCCCCCAACTCCCATGATGGTTTAGCATACATAAGAAGCTTTAATAAGCAAACTTTAAAAATAGATTTTATATTTTAAAACGGTTAACCGAAGTTTATCATTTATTGAGATTTCTTTAGTTTTTACCTAATGTTCTTTTCTGTTTCAGAATCCTGTTTAGGGTAAAACATTACATTTAGTCACCGTGTTTTCTTAGGCTCCTCTCCAATGTGACAGTTCCTTAGCCTTTCCTTGTTTTGAGAATCTTGACATTTTTGAGAGGTACTGGTCATGTATATTGTAGATGTCCCTCTATTGGAATTTGTCTGGTGTTTTTCTCATGATTAGACTGGGGTATGGATCTGGGGGAGGAAGATCACAGAGATAAGGTATCATTTTCATCCCATCATATCAAGAGTATAAACAAACTTAAAAAAATGTGAGCATATAATCCTTTTCCCTCTCCTCAAGATTTGTGCTCCCTTCTGTATTTCCTGTCTTGGTTAATGGCCTCATCACAAACACATGAAGGTTAGAATTTGCATCTTTTCTTTCTTTTCCATCTTTCACCCAACCAGCTGTCAGTTACTAAGATGCTACTGCCCCGCTAGCTTTGTATATGTTCCTTCTCTCATCCACACTGTCACTGGTTAAGTCTGTATTGTGTTTTCTATACACTGTTCCCATAATCCCCTAATTGGTCTTTTGACTCCACTTCCTTACCTCTCTATTTTATTCTTCCTACTACTATTAGTAAATTATTGCTTTAACATTGACTCCATCTTCAGAAATCTCAGACTTCCCTCTCTTCAGACCCCTATCACATACAGAATATTGTTTAAATTCCTTGGTGTGGAATTCATGAACTCTTCTGGGACTAGCTCTAAATGGCCTTATTCGCCAGGGTAAATATTAGTTCCCATAATCTATATTTAATGGCTTTGGGGGGTTTATTTATCTCAAAAATGGATGTTTTCTTAAGGTAACTCTCCCCCCAAAGGAGTAAATGAAATGGTGTGTGTGTGTGTGTGTGTGTGTGTGTGTGTGATGTGCACACACACATTGCAGTGGGTACCTCTCTAGCTCATGGCTTTAGGAGAGAGAAAGAGCTACTTGTGGCTTCATGTCTGGTATGAATAGGACCAGTACACTTGCTGCATAGTTTCTATCAGGTTAGAAAGATGAGAAGACAGAAGAAGATAAGGAGATAATATAGTTCCCCAGAAGTGTGTGTGTTGAGTGTTCAACAAAATCTTCACTCATTTTCCTTTTTCAGTGGCTCAGAACCACAGCCTCTATTAGCTCACCGTTCAGCTGGCCCTTCTGGCTCAGGGTTTCTCACAAGGCTGCAATCAAGGTATTAGCTTCTCCACTCATTTTTGCACTTCAATCACAGACACTTTCTAAAATTCACTGGCTGAACTTCAAAGTTCTGTAATGCAGAGAGCTTTGAATGTAAATTGAATTCCTTCTTGCAGGAGACAGCCAGTTGTCTATGTCATAGGATGTGACATGCGTGCATTGTGCCTGATTGTATAATATGGCTGTTCTAAATTTTAATGAGCAAAAGAAATTGGCTTTCAAGTTCCATCTGCCAATTTATTCATGGAAGTCCATGATCTTCATTATTAAAGTTTAAAAGTGCACAAGGAATTTGTGAGTCTCATAGGCAGCCTGCTGAGGAATGCGTAAGTCGTCTAGACCAGAGACCATTTCTATGCCAGGCAGAAGGACAACAGAGATATGAAAACGAGACTGGAGAGAGCAGGAGTCATGGGTCTGAGAATGCGCACGGGCAGGAAATTGGATAAATCACTGGATTAATTAATCTGGAAGATGAATGCTCTCTTTGCATACTTATGAATAATGAGCTGTGAGCAGCTCCTTGAAGCTGTGGATGGGAAAGGCAGAGACTGTGCAGAAATAGTCACTGATTTGGAGACTGTTTTCATCTCCCAAGCTTCTAAATAACAAAACTATTTTCTGAGAGTGGAAGAAGAACTGTTATTCTGGGATGGGAAACATCCCCAAACGGTCTGATATAAAAGCAGCAACTGTAAGCACTGGTGTTTTCCTCACTCTGTGGGAGTCCCATTTATCCCTGGTAGAGAATGCGTCGACCTTACTGACTCTTGATAATTTTGTGTTGCCAGCAGCAAAAATAAAGACCGTTTATTAAAGGGTTAGTGGCAAGCTGTAGACATTGACAGACCATGGCAGTTAGTAAAAAATAGGAAGAACATGAGATAGAAGACATTATATAACTCCAATATATCTGTGTGACTTAAGTTTTTTATCCTCACCTTTATCTTGGCTCTCAGGAAATATGTGGGTGCATATACTTGCGCATGTATATGGCAGCTTATGTTTCTCCACGAGGCTCCCAATTTTGTCCTGATTCATGGAATGACTAACACTATTTTGACATGCTTCTTTGTGGTATATTATCCACTAGAGGCCCCAGATTCGTGCAACAGTAGGCCTTCCTTCCCAGGCTTCCCTCTGGCCACCAGCAGGCACCCAGGACCCAGGCTTCCTTTGCAGCCCTGGCTTTGTCCGGAAGGTTGTCCAGAAGGACGTCCAGTCTAATTAGCGTATTATCTTTTTATTATTATAGATGTCTTGACTACCTTTATTAGCCCAGGTAGGCAATAGTTGATATAATCAACATTTGGCAATGTCGTTATTGCCTTATTTTAATTTTAATTTCTTCTTTCTTTTCTTATTCCTAGAGGGGGATTATTTCCTTAAATCCTAACATAATTTTAGGTTTTACCTGTGATTCATTACCTAACAAAAGTCATTGCCCTTGGTTTTCAAAGTCATAACCATCTCCAAAGGGTCAACAGCTAGGACCAAATCAGATCAGAGTGGCCCCTGGATGCTATTAGCCAGTCCGTTATGTCCATCTGCTTTTCTAATGAGGGCAGGGACCTGAGTGCTCTCCAAAGCCTCGGGGTTGGTCTAATGGGAAGATGAGGGCAATGGGGTGCTTTTAATTAGATTTACTTATTTCCTTCTAATATTCAGTTTATGAAAGACCACTAGCTCAGGGTCTGCCTCTTCCTGGTCCCTTTCCCGTGTCATTATAATAGAGGTTGTACCCCTTTATGTGCCATCTAGTTGGAAAGTAAGCAACTAGAGTTTTCTTCTTTGTCTTTAGTATCTGACACAGTCGCTACAGACTTGGATACCTAGGTGTCTGTCAAGTGTGTGCTTAAGTGCATTTCAGGTAAGTTCTTACTTATTCCTCCCCATTTCTGTAACAGGATATTAAGCAAAAATTTTATATGGACTCAAACCAAACACTTCTTTCTTCTTCTCTAGGCATTTCACAAATCCTTCCTCATTTTGCCAGAAAGAGAAAAGAGGATCGGAGAGTTGTCGCACCCTCTTGCCCACTAATGTCAGAGTCCTAGCGCATTTCTGTTCTTTCCTTTCTGTGGTTCCTGGCTCTGTCACTCTGTTGTGTTTTATTCCCAAGTATCTCAGATTCAGATTTACCTCAGAAAGTGTAATCTTACCCCTGGGTAAGCCCTGGAGCTGTTTAACAGGGATGTTATAGCAAACTCATCTGGAGGCTTTATCCCCCACCCCCCTTTCCTCTGCTCTCTCTGGCTCTTGCATATTCACAGTGGCATCTCCAGTGCCGAGCATGGACTTAAGGACTCATCCATAGCTAATGCATGTGTTACATAAGTAAATGAAGGAAAGGCGGCTGTGAGCTTTCAGTGACCTCCCCACAGTCCCCAATGACTGCATGATCTGCCCTAGAGCAAGGATTCAATACAATATTTGATGAATCCATCAGAGGACATATTAAGTGAAGCAGTTTTATTGGTCCTTCAATGGCCGCTTTGAACTTTCCTGACAACTCCAGCCAGCCATGATCTTTCCTTTCCTAACCACCTGCTGTTTATTGAATGTTTTTTGCTTTTTGTTTTTGTTAATCCTCACCCTGAGATATTTTTCCATTGATTTTTGTTGTTTTTGTTTGTTTGTTTTGCTTTGCTTTTTAGAGAGAGTGGAAGGAAGAGGGAGAGATAGACAAAGAGAGACATCGATGTGAGAGGAATATATTGATTAGTGCCTCCTGCACCCTGACCAGGCCTGGGATTCAACTTGCAGCTGAGAATATGTGCCCTTGACCGGAATCCAACCCAGCACCCTTTAGTCCAGGGGCCAACAGTCTATCCACTGAGCCAAACCAGCTAGGGCTTGAATGTTTTTATGGATGATTACAATGCTGTTGATTTTGTGATGTATTGCACACTAGTATTTGCATGTCTGTGTGCCTTAGCTCCTTTGATTGCATGCTCTATCCAGGACCTAATTTTTGTGGAGTTTTAAGCAAATATCATTTTAGAAGCCCTTAATTACAAATACAAATTAGAGACAAAACTCAATTTTTTTTAGGATGACTTAGAACAAATTATAACTTTTAAAAAGCGGATAAATATCAAACACATCACAAAATAAAAAAATAAGATTTTTATTCATTAGCTACCTGCCACATTTCTATAATAGTTGTCTCCTACATTTTTGTCTATGTAATCTCTGATGGCCTTTTTATATAACAATAAAAGGCAAAGGTATGGCTCAGTGGTTGAGCAAGGACCCAGGAGGTCACATTTGATTCCTGGTCAGGACATATGCCGGGGTTGCAGGCTTGATCCCCAGTGTGGGGCGTGCAGGAGGCAGCCAATAGGAGATTCTCTCTCATCACTGATGTTTCTGTCTCTCTTCCTCCCCCTTCCTCTCTGAAATCAATAAAAATATATTTAAAAAAAAACCACAATGATTTTGCAATATCATTTTCTAGAAAGAACAGAAAGATAGTTGGTGTTTTCTTAGCATGGTTGATGTAGATTGGTGTTTTTGTTACATACAGTTGCCTTGTAAAACATGTGCATTACCTCACACACAGACATGTTCATTCTTGGTAGTACCGTTATGCCGTGGGCCCCATCAACACAGGGATTCTATTTTGTGAGATTTTCATTTAAAAAAAAGAAAAAGCATAGTGTATCTGTCATTGTAGGCACTGCATTACCAAGTATTTTTCTACAGGAGACGATTTGAGTTTTGCCTGGATGTTGACAAGAACCAGAGCCTCTGCTTACAGTTGCGCATGCCTGCTGATCGCAAGAAGTTTTCACAGACTAGCTCTGCTTTCACCCCTTTAAAGCATCTTCTCTTCCAGACGCTTTTGGCTCCCGAGCCTTCTGACACTGCTATCATCAGTCAGTCCCTGATCCCGGGTGTTCTTGTCTCTACTCTTTAAATTATGTCTCATGCCACCAGACACAGTGTCTGCAGCCTCCTCCTGACAAGTGTTACTATCTGGGGCTCCTTTTTTTTTTCTTTCTTTCTTCTCTTTTATTATTTTTTTCTTTATTGATTATATATGTGTCCTTACCACTCCATTCCCCCGCTCTGGGGCTCCTTTTGACAGCTACTCGCTGGCAGTGTAATTCTGTTGGCAGTTCTTGCCACCTGCATTTTTAAGAAGTCAAAACAGAATAGAATCTGCTTTTAAATTTTCTTCTGACCCAGACACAGTCCATGTTGACTAATTCTCTGGAGGAGATAAGATATATTCTCCCCTCCCCCACCCTATAAGCGAGACCAGGGCTAATTAAACATGGTGTTGACAGCTTTTATTCCTAGGCCCTCTGAGACCATTATCATGTGTCTTTTCATTGTTGAGCTGCGTCTGATGTCTTAGTAGGAGAAGCCCAGTTCTACAGACTGAATAAATGTACGTTCCTGAGCGTAGGGGTAGGTGTAGAAGATGGAGTGCTGCCAAGGGCTGGCTGGGGAACCTCGGGGTTAAGACTCATCCAAGACGTAAGTCCTGCCACTTACTGCCCGTGTAATTTTGGCCACGTCACTCAGTGCTGTCTGAGCCTCAGTTCCTCACGTGTGAAATGAAGAGAATACTACAGGGGGCTGTGGGAATTCACGTGAGGAACTGGGTCTCTGCACAGAAACATAGAGTCAGCACTTCAGAAATGTTAGGTATCATTTCTTTACTTCTAGCATTTCTCTCTTCTGGGTCTGTCTAGAGACCTGGATATCTGATATCTTTGGTTGTTTAAAACTTTACCCAGACTCCAGCTTCTTCAGCTGTTTTTTGTTTTGTTTTGTGTTCATCCTCACCCCAGGATAGTTTCCCATTATTTTTTAGAGAGAGTGAAAGGGAAGGGAAGGGGGAGAGAGACACATGGATTGGTTGCCTCCAGCACATGTCCAACCAGGACAAAGGATCTAGCCTGCAACGAAGCTATGTGCCCTTGACCAGAATGGAACCCGGGACCCTTCAGTCCACGGGCTGACGCTTTATCCACTGAGCCAAACTGGCTGGGGCTCTTCAGCTGTTTTTTAAAAGTAATTCTTTTTGACAACAGTGGTCAGAGCTTAGTCATTTTCATTTTCTGCCCATGGTGCCTAAAAGCAGCATTTTGTATCCCATAATCCCTCTCATTCATTTAGCAATCTGCTATTTGCAGCCTGTGTTCTCTGCTGTATTGCTCAGTCTTCAAAGTGACCCGCCAATGGTGGTGTCACCAGAGTTCAACTTGCTCCACTTTTCTGTTGTCTCTTCCCAAGCTGTGCTCCGAAAGGAACCACACTGATGGCTCCTCCCTCATAAGTGCCCGGCTGTCCTTGCTTGTCATTCCAGTCTCACCACAGGGGTCAGTTCTTCAGAGAGGCTTCTGGCCCATTCTCTCAGCCATTCTCCATCATAGCATTCTAAGTCATTATCCCCACTGCACTGCTCACATCTGATATTTTACTTCTTTAAAAAATTTCTATTTCTCATATTAGAGCACAGGCTTTGAGAGAGCAGAAATGTTCTGTTTCCTTCGGGAGTACATTCTCATAAGGGGTGTATTGTCCTCCGGCAAAATTGGATCTAGAAGCCATAAAAATAACTAACTTTTTGGTACAAAGCACAGATTTATATAGTGTACATAAACATATATGTATATACAAACATGATATTAAAGTTTGAGAGGCATAATTAGGATAAAAATGTCTAGAAAGGCCTCTTAGGGAAGCAATAACAAAACAAAAAGGGTTGGGAACACAGCTTTACAGTATAGCACAGAGCTGAGCAGAGATTAGGCTCATAAAAAACATTTTTCGAATGACTGAGTCATACCTTTTAATAGCTGGAGAGACTGAGGTTCAGAGAGGTGAAGGAGCTAGTCTCAGGACATAAAGGTGATAGATGGTAGAACTGATCTCCAATCTATTTCCTGGGTTTTGTGCTTCTTATTGTAAGCCACTCATTAAATGCTCAATATGTTGCTCTTTGAGTGGACTGGAATATATTAGATATCCTCAGAAGAAGAAGCAGAGCACATTTGCATTTTCTAAGTGACACAACAAATGATTTCAGAAAGCCAGTCTATTCAGAAAGAGTCCGGCTAGTCTTCTCTGGGGGCATCAACGATGTGTTATACATGGCTCATCTTTGACACGGGAGTCAGTTCCATCTCCTACTCTTGGTAAAATAAAAGTGAAGAAGTGAGCCATATTTTTAGTGTCTTAGTAATTGTTTCACAGCATCTCAGGGCCAAAAGAAATAACTGACAATTCCATTTATTAAATAATTAGATCCAAATGGCTTCATTAAGTATTCATATCTTAAGAATTTAGTGCCTGTTGATCACTGCATAGCTTTTTAAGCCTTGGAAATGTATTGGACACCACCACCCTCACTTCCTATTCCACATTTATTTTCAAACTAGTGGCCCAGTGCACAAAATTCATGCACATTAAAAGGGAATTAATTAGAAGAAATATTTTAATATTGCTCTTTGCCCTTTCTCTATAATAGAAGTGTCAGAGATGAGAAAGAAAATTAGTAAATGTATATGAAAATCTCCCTCCTGTCAGAGTCTGGACCCAGGATCCAGTATCAAGTCCTTGAAATCATGCAAGACCCAGACCTAGCCAGTCCCACCCACAGTGGGGCAGAGGGGAAGAGCACAGCCTCCGGTCCCCCTGTCAAGCCCTACTGGGCAGGGAGAGGGTGCGGCCTCAGGTCCCCTGGCCTGCCCTCAGGTTCCCCAGCTCTCTTAGATCCCTCTGCTCAGCCTCAGTTCCCCGTGCCCCAGCCCATTTACATATTAGCTCTTTATTATATAGGATAGTACTTGCTTTTATCACAGCAACTACTGAAAACCCAGCTTTGAAAAGATTGGGTTACTGGAAGAAGGATAATCATTTAGTGTTGACACCGAGCTACCTCAAGCCAGTAGTTTCTGACAGATGTCACTCTGATCCCGGTGAATATTTAAAACATCCGGAGACACCCTTGTGACTTCACCGTGGCACCTAGAGGTTGGAACTGTGGTAGTAGATATGATGCTGGCTTGAGGTAGGGTGGTGGTGGGGGAGTTGGAAAAAAGTAGGAAAATGTAAAGATATTTAGAAATGAAGTATTGGAGGCAAAGAGAACTGGCCCAAATATGTTGAATGACCAGGATGTGGGATGGAGGAAAGAGGTTTGGAAAATGAAGCTTGGGACTTGAATGATTGGAGAACGCTCATGGAGTAGATGGTTTTTGGCATCCCTGGCCAGCCCAATTTCACCTTCTTGAGAATGACAACCATCCTCCACACAGGAGTGGTCCTGGCAGCTGTATTCATTCTGTGTGATTTATTTCACTTGTAGAAGGTGATTGGGTATGTTGTACTTATGTCAGCCTAATTCAGTAAGATTTCCTCTCCCAAGAATTTGGAATTAAAGACCTACTATCTATTTCTTAGTGCTCAAATTACCACTAACTGCATGGCTTCATATAGTTGAAATTTATTCTTCCATAGTTCTGGAGGCCAGATGCCTGAAATAGAAGCATAGGCAGGGCTGCAGTAATTTTGGAGGCTCTGGGAGGTAGGGGAGAGGGAAAGCTTCCTTTCTTCTTCCAGTTTTGGGTGGCTCTTAGTGGCCCTTGGCTTTCTTGGCCATACACCACTCCAATCTCTACCTCTGTGGTCACCTTGCCTGCCACTTCCTCTTTATGTGTCTGTGTCTTCCCCCATTCTGTCTCTTATGTGGTCAGTGGACTTAGGCTCCACTTGGGTAATTCAGAATTATCTCATCTTAACATATTTAACTTAATTACATCTGTAAAGATTTTTTTTTCCAACTAAGGTAACACTCATAGAGTCTGGATATCAGGACACAGGCATATCTTTATCAGAGCCACCCTTTGACCCACTATGCTTAGAGATGGATGCACTGAGAGGATGGATGTGTGGGGCACTGGGATGACTATTGTAAGATCTGGGTGGAGAAATGTAAGTCTAGGGTGAGGAGAAAAATGACATAGATGTAGAGAAGCAGAAACAAAGGGACACTGGGGTCCGGAGAAAGGTAGGCAGACAGAGGCACCAGCAATGCTTTGGTTCTATTCAGCTTCCCTCTTCTCGGCTCCTGTTCCCCAGGAAGCCAAGCTGCCTTCAGGTTCCATGATTTAGTTGACATCTTCAACAAATTACCCCACTTCTTAAGCTACTGTGAGTCGGTTTCTCTAATTTGCAACCAAGAGCCTTGACTAACCCCAAACAGCAGAAAGGTGGGGAAGTGAGTCTTAATTTTTGCAAACCTTCAGTGTCCTTAAGGCTGTGATTTATGCCACTCCAGCATCAACAAAAAATTCTAATGTGGCTATTCACAAAATGAGACTGATTAGAATTTATTTGCTATCTCAGAATGTGAGGAATTCAACTTCTTTCTTACAATGATCCCATTCTATGTACACTACTCAGAGCACCTAAGAGAATTGTGTTTCATTTTGAGCAACAATGAAGGAGACATTGGCCCAATGACTTTGTCCTATGAAGCATGAATAGGATACAAAGGGACTAGAAATCATGCCATCCAAAAAACTGTTTAAGAAACTCGGCAGTGGGCAGTTTACTTTGAAAATGGAGGACTTAGAAGGCTACAATGGATGGTTTCTAAACTGAAAGAACTGTCATGCAAAAGAGAAGTTAGACATTATTTTAAAAATAATATCTTTATTATTTTTTTCAGAGAAAGAGAGAAGGGGGTGGGAGAGAGAGAGAGAGAGAGAGAGAGAGAGAGAGAGAGAGAGAGAGAGAGA
>JAAGEH010000452.1:15458863-15884614 GCA_011751065.1 Lasiurus cinereus
AGAGAGAGAGAGAGAGAGAGAGAGAGAGAGAGAGAGAGAGAGAGAGAAACATCAATGAGAGAGAAACATGACCTCTACTGGAGAATGAGCCTGCAACATGTGCATGTGCCTTGACCAGGAATTGAACTGGCGACCTCTTGGTGCATTGGATGACACTCAACCAACTGAGCTATACTAGCCAGGGCTAGACATATTATTAGGAGTCACATTCTGGGTTAAGACAGGAAGAAGTTTCCAAAAATTTTAGTTGTTCAAAAATGGAGTGGCATGATGCTTTATTTTAAATTTAAAAAGGCATGGATGTAAGCATCCTAAAAAAAAAAAAAAGAAAAGCAAAGAAAGAAAAAGACTGAACTTGGTGAGGGCAGGGACTGTGTCTTATTCATTTGGGTATACTCAGTAACTAACATAAGGTTTAGTGCTTAGCAGCTCTCAGTCAAAACTTGATAAATGGAATAATGAAGAACAGGAGTTTAAAGAAAGGTAGGGTATCTTAGTCTCTTTGGACTGATATAACAAAAATACCATAGACTGGGTGGCTTAAACAATAGCTATTTATTTCTTACAATGCTGGAGGCTGGGAAGTCCAAGATCAAGGCACTGGCAGATTCAGTGTCTGGTAAGTGCCCACTCCCTGGCTCATAGCTGCTGTCTTTTCACTGTGTCCTCACATGGAGAAAGGGGTGAGGGAGTTTTATAGGGTCCCTTTGGTAAGGGCACTAATTTCATTCATGAGGGATCCACACTCATGACCTAATCACCTTCCAAAGACCCACCTCCTAATACTATTCCTCTGGGGCAGTGTTTGGCAAACTCATTAGTCAACAGAGCCAAATATCAACAGTACAACGATTGAAATTTCTTTTGAGAGCCAAATTTTTTAAACTTAAACTTCTTCTAATGCCATTTCTTCAAAATAGACTCACCCAGGCCATGGTATTTTATGGAAGAGCCACACCCAAGGGGCCAAAGAGCCGCATATGTCTCTCGAGCTGCAGTTTGCTGACCATGGTTCTGGGGCTTAGTGTATTTTGAATTTGGGTTTTAAATAATGACACAAACATTTGGTCTCTTGCACCGGGTGACTGTTTAGAGTTGATGTTGGAGAGATGGAAGACTGAACTGAAGGATGGTGATGATATTAATAAATAAATAGACTTTATCTATTAAGCCCTTGGTTTATGTTGTCATCTTAGTCCTTTAACAGTCCTATGCAGCAGTTGCCCTTGTTTTACAGATGTCAGAACTGCATGAAACACAGAGAAGGTTACGTATCAAACTCAAGGTTACGTATCACCCAAGGAGTCAATTCCGAACTGGAGTCATTTCACAATAGAAAGGAAAATCATTGCTCATGTGGTGAGCATCTACTATGTTCTAAGAGTTTTGTACACATTGATCTCTAAGTCTCTTTACAATGGTGAGTCCATGGTTTCTGGGGTATATGCCTCCCAATTTCTTGCCCCAGGCCCTCTTTTGCTGGGTCCCATGGACCAGAGTTTTCTAAGGTGGCTGGGAGCCCTCAGGGTACTTACCACCCTGAGGTCTTGAAGGCTCAGTCTTGGTAGTTTTCACTGCTCAGTGCTCTGATTATCTTCCATGCCTTAAAAGAACAAGGCTGTGGACTCATCTCTCTTGTCCTGACCTTTAGGGGTCAGACAGCTTAAAAATGGAGACGTCTACATTCTTCCCATTAGCCTTTTTGCTTAAAGGGAAATATAAGCTAACAAAAATGATTCCGAAATGTGATCTAGCTATTAATACCATAATTAATCTTCAGTGGGATATCATTTTTCAGATGCACGGCCTTTTTATTTTTTATTTTTTTTTGTTATAGTGTTTGTTTTCCCCTGTTTCTGTCTAGCGCCTGTCTCTCTGGCACTGAGAACAAACCTGGCCTCCATCTGTGCAGCAGCTGCAGAGGGGCCCTGAGGGAGCAGCGGCCGTGGTCACTGGCTGCGGCTCTCAGAGCCCAGCAAGACCTCTGGGGATGGAGGAATAAACGCTTGTCTTAGGTCTGAGGCGGGAGTGCTATGTGACTTTAGATAATCTGTTTTTCCCCTGTAGTAATAAGCACTTTAATCCTTAGCTTTATACATCTTCTACTGTTCTGTGTACTTCAAGAAAAACAGAAACCTTGATGTGGGTTTGTGGGGATGAGAAGAGATAAACCAAAAACTTAGATACTTATATGCATAGCCCATAGACACGGGTGATAGGGTAGTGAAGACCAGGGTGGGGGTGGGGGTGGGGGTAGTGGCTGGGAAGAGGGTGTAATGGGAATGGGAAATATCTGTAATATTACCAACAAGAAAAAAACATACTAAAATGAAGGACTAACACATGTTTCTTCCTGTCTCATATTCTTATGTGACTCTTAAACAAGCATGACTTGTGGACTGCAGTCATAAAGAAGTTAACTTTTGTCTTCTAGTCTTTCTTAAAATGTATTGGGGAGCAAACTGGGTGAACTCAGGTGCTAGGACTTTTATGGACTCTCATGGGTGTCAAAACACGGTCTCGATACAGTTGTTGAATGTTCTGTCCAAGGTGATAAAACATTTTTTATTATTAATCCTCACCTGAGGATATTGTTTCCATTGATTTTTAGAGAGATTGGGAGAAAGGGAGGGAGGAGGGGGGAGAGGGAGAGAGAGAGCAAGAGAAAGGAAGATATCGATATGAAAGAGACATATCAATTGGTTGCCTCTTGCACATGCCTCAACCAGCACTGGGGATCCAACCTGCAACCCAGGTACATGCCCTTGACCAGGAAAAGAACCCATGGCCCTTTGATGTGTATGCTAAGCACTGGGCACCTCCAGCCAAGATAATCACAATTTTTAACTTAAAGTTATGGCTCTCTCCTTTTTTAGTTTGGGCTTGCTGCAAGCAGGAAAC
This sequence comes from Lasiurus cinereus, assembly GCA_011751065.1. NCBI lineage: Eukaryota > Metazoa > Chordata > Mammalia > Chiroptera > Vespertilionidae > Lasiurus > Lasiurus cinereus. The sequence goes on from JAAGEH010000452.1 coordinate 15,461,765, forward strand.
CTGCAGTTGGAGAATGAAACCACAATCCCACTTTTCTTTCTTTCCTGTTGTCTTCTACTCAGGTTCATTGCCAGCTTCTACACCTGTGCCCCCAGTTGGGTAACTGTTTTCTGGTCCTTCTGGTATTAGACGGTGAGGAGGGAAGAGAAGAAAAGACGGTAAGGAAGTGGTTACCTGTCTGTTACTGCTGTGATTACGCTGACACTTCCTCTTGTGGGGGCACTTTCAGGAGTCTTTCAGAAAACTTAACCTCATCTCTGGGCACCTGTACCCCGCAGTTCTCTTGCTGGGATCAAATGCAACTCTCTTTCATCTGGTTCTTTGCTTTGCCTTGGCCTCGAGGAACCTAACATCACCCTCAGCTTCCCTTTGCTGTGGTCTCTATGTCCCACTGAATTCCCCTCTTAGAAAGGACCCGACACGACTTTACTCATTTCTCTTGAGTGGCGTACATCTGTTTCATAGAAAACCTTCATGTATTTCTTACCTTGATAAATCCTGGAGGAAGGAGACAGGATATTCCCAACCAGGTAATTTCTCCTCTGCTCTGCTTTCTGCTGACTAGTCTGTCTATCTCTTGCCCCTTTGAACTTGTAGGTGGGTTCAGACACAAGCTCACTGTCTCCCTCCCCCCCCAAATGGCAGGAGCCATATGTTAAACTCTTCTCTTTGGGTGGTCGTCTCAAAGCCCCTTTCCTTTGACTGGAGGTTAGGAGATGGGTGGGGTTCACAGCTTGGCTTTCCTTGAAGAAACTCTCCCTAGTCACCTACTCCTGAGCCTTTTACACACTCAGCTGTGTAAGTCTCAAGTGTTGTCTAACCTGTTTTCTCTGTAAATTCTTGTTCTAGACCCCTTAGTTGAAATTTGCTGCCTGTTGTCCCTCAGCTGAAAAGTCTGCTTTTACCTCTGTAATAAGATATCACTGGCTTATCCACATAGGATTAAGTTCCCACTAGACCAGTGTTGCCCAATAGAAATATAATGCAAGCCACATATGTAATTTTTCTAGCAATCAGATTAGAAACAAACAAGTGAAATTAATTTTAATAATAGATCTTATTTAGCCCAAATTATATTCAAACTGTTATCCTTTCAATTTGCAATCAATATTAAAATTATTAATGAGATATTTTACATTCTTATTTTGTACTAAGTCTCTGAAATCTGTAATTTATATTCCCCCCACATTCCAATTCAGACCACCTACATACCAAGTACTCAGTGGTCACAAGTGTCTAGTGGCTACTGTAGGACAGGCTGGTAGTAGACTATAAGCTCTACAGACAGGATTGGTATAATCTAAAAAATTATTAGATTCAGTAGATATAAAATTACATTTCAATAAATATGATTGGTGTTCTTCTTGCTCATTGCTGTACATCATAGTCCTTGGCATAGAGGAGGTATTTGATATTTGTGAAATTGAACTGAAATGTAATAGAATGAAGAGATTATCAAAGGAATTGTTCAACTGCTTCCCACAGCACTTACTGTCTAAATTATTCAGTTCTGCACACATTTAGTTTGCCTACATGGTTTGTAATTCTCTTATTCTAGAAGCATTTAAGCTCCAGGGAGGGGGAGGTGTCTTTGTCTTGTCCCCATAGGCTACCACAGTTCCTCGTATCGTAATATGGAGATTCATACAGTCAACAAATATTGATTTAATATCCATGCTGGGGCCATTGTTTTAGTTGCTGGGGATACTGTGTTGAACAATGTAGACAGTCTCTGTCCCGTGGAGTTCAGAGACAATAAAAAATGAGAAATATGAAGGAAAAAACGGGGGTGACAGGGTAGGGTATGATTGGGGATGGAGGAGCAAGTAGTAGGGAGAGGTAGTCAGTCCTTTGAAGAGCTAGGGGAAGGGCAAACTAATTGTGTCTTGCCACAGTTGTACAAGCTCTTTCCTTTTCAGTCACTTTGGTTGTTTATTCTCTCTAACATCCCAAACTCATTTCTTTTAACTTTCTGTCTCCTTGTTTGTGCTGCTGGATTTTTTCTTCTATAGCTGGTGTCTTCTCATGCCTTAGCCCAGTGCTGTCTCCTCAAGGTGCCCTTCCCTGATCACCCTATCTGCAGGGCTCATCCATGACATCACTGCATGTTGTTTATCATCACAATCTGAAGTGATCTTGTTTAGTCATTGGCTATCTCCCACACCACAAGGAAAGCTCTGAGAAATTAGGGATTCTGTCTTGACAATTGCTCTCTTCCTAGGGCTAGTAAAGTGCCTGATAACAAATATATGACCCATAATTATGATCAATAAATATTTATTGAATGAACGAATGAGTTAACATTTTTGGGAGGCAGACTTTGAATGAGGCCACAATCTAAATGAAGTCAGAGAACTGTACTCTTATTTAACTGTGTTCTCTGAGAAGGAAGATGGGGTTAATGCATATAGAAGTTATTATCTTAGACTGTCTTGGGCTTCTGGCTCTTTTGAGAATTTACAGTAATGGCCCATCCTACTGGGCAAATGGACGAACTTTTGCATATAACAGAAAAGGGAGGGAGATCATGGATTTTCTGAAGGAGGTAAAAGAACCCCGAGTTAAAAATTCCTGTAGAAATGAGAAGCTTCACAGCAACACCTTATGCATGAAGCAGCTTTAAAGGTGTCTTTGGGGAGAGACCGTGTACAAAGAATTCCTGAAAACCATATTCTCTCCCACTAGCTGCTCTGCCTGGCTGTTGCTATGGACGCTTGCCTTCTCCAATCATCGCGCGGCTTGCTGGGCTGTGTGGAGGGAGCTGTGGTTGCTGTGGCAACGGATGGCAACAGCTATAGGAGCGGAGGGCTTGGAGCCGGCTGGGGAGCTCCTTGATTACAGTATCTGTGAGTTGGCTGCGGATCTCAGAGGGCAATGGGCACGGAATCAACAGGGGCGGGGGTGCACCGCCGTCCCACGGAGGTTCTCGCACTGATTATGGGGTCACAGTGGGAGGAGCACGGGGACCGGGATCCCCTCCTCGTGTTCCCACGCTTCGCCCTTCGTCTCAGGGGCTCTCCAAGTTTCCCAGATCCCACTCCCTCTCAGTCTCCCCTGGGTCTCACCCCTTGTAAAATAGCAGAATCTCCAATTTCTGTTTTTTTGGATTCCCCAGCCAAACAGGTAGCTAGCGCCAGGGTTGGTCTGAAGTATAGTAATCAGGAGTGTCCTCCTTGCTTCTAACTTCTGGCTGTGCGGCCTTGGGCAGATAAATCATTTTCTGTATTTCCCCACCAGGAAAGTGGGGTGCCACACCCCTTCTTCCCCTCCTCCCTCTCCTCTCACTTCTCAGGATGACTTGTGAGGATCAAGTGCAAAACCAGTACACCCTCAGATGTCCTTCACCTGTATGGTCTCATTTCACAGCCACGAAGGTCCTATGAAGGGACTATCGTGATTGATCCGTCTTTACAGTTGAGTAACCTGGGCACAGGAGGTGCCCCATAGTCAGGGCTAGTGAGTGGCTGTCCTTAGGATTCTTCACCACCACCTATGCTGGCTACCCATGTCCTGGTCTCTGTGTGTGCACACCTCTTTACCTTGCCCCCTGCCACTATTAGGTCTTATCCTTTTCATTTCAGATCGCTCCAACCTGCATTTATTTTTATTTTTAATATTTTATTGATTTTTTTTTTTTTTTAGAGAGAGGAAGGGAGCAGGATAGAGAGTTAGAAACAACAGATGAGAGAAAAACATCCATCAGCTGCCTCCTGCACACCTCCTACTGGGGATGTGCCCTCAACCAAGGTACACGCCCTTGACTGGAATCGAACCCAGGACCCTTCAGTCCGCAGGCTGACGCACTATCCACTGAGCCAAACCGGTCAAGGCCAACCCGTATTAATTTCACCACCTGATTTGTTCGCGCTCTCCTTTTCTTGACTCCTTCAAGTAATTGAGGTCCTACTTCATGTTTAGTACTCACCTAGGTGTTTTGCGGAAAGAACAATATTGTTAACACAGGATCTGTGACTCTGATGAGCTTATGCAGTGGAGTCACATTTTAGTGTATGAGATTCAGAAGTCAGTGGTAAGGTCAAAGTTGAACACTGTGTAAAATATCTCAGGGGCTATCCTTTAAATAACCCAGGGATAACCCAATTCAGAAACTGAACCATTGAAAAACTTTAATTCTGGGAACATTTAAACATATTTCATAAAATTATAATTTATAGACTTTTCCTGTTTGTCATCATAAATTAATCCTATATAATAAAAGGCTAATATGCAAATTTCCCCCTCAACCAGGAATTCGAATGGGAGTTCAACCGGGAATTTGACCAGGGGGTGGGGCTGGCTGGCCTACTGCCTGTGGCCCCTCTGCCCAGCTGGCCCAATTCCATTGCCCTGATCAGGATGGGCAGGCTGGACCCCAGCCCTGCATGAATTCATGCACCTGGCCTCTAGTAGAAGGATAAATTTATGAGTTCTATTATGTCTTTATTCCTCTAAATTTTGCTGTGGCCCCCATTGCATAGTTCAGTTTCTTCTTTGAGAATGTCTCAGAGGCTGTCACCATTTGAGTGGCAACTTGGACATCCCTCTTTGCTTGGTGGGCTGGCAAATCCTTGTGGTTGTTCTGTGGTCTCTCCAGTCTGCACTATACTGTCTGTTCTAGCATTGATGAAAATGACTAACATTTTCAGGACTGCCATCTCATCTCATTCTACAGCCCACTGATTTGAACAACAAAGACCATCACCCAACTATTTTAAATATTGTTTATTTACTTTTTTTTAAGTTTTTTTATTTAGCTAGGTATGAATACAGTTGAAATCCATCATCCCAATTGATGTAACTCTTTTGGGGTCTTATTGTAGAGATTGTACTTGTCCTGCATACACATCAACACTTGGTATTATCAGTCTTTTAAGACTTTGTCCTTCTGATGGGAAAGTAATGGTAATCACTTGTTATAGATTTCATTTGGCAGATTACTCGTGAGGTCCTTGGATAATTGATTATCATGATTATCAATTATTGGTAATTGATCTGTGGAGTAGGTGTTTTTATCTTTGTCCAATTTAAATGTGACTGTTTTGTGTTGATTTGTAGGAGTACTGTACATACCCTGGGTATCGATGGTTTTATGCTATGTTGAAATTAACTAAAATTAATATTTTCTCCCGTTATGTTCTTAGCTACTTTTAAAGTCAGGTTTATATAATTTGCTGTAAATTACATATAATTTACATATTATAAAATTTACCTATTTTAAATTTACTGTTCCATTAGTTTTGAAAATGTAGTCATGCTACCACATACATGTATATAGAATGATTGCATTAGCTCAGAAAGTCCTAGTGCCAGTTGGAGTCAATCCGCTTTCCCCACATCCAGTTCCTGGCAACCAATTATCTGATTTCTCTGTGTTTTCCAGAATGTCATATAAATGGAATACATAGCGCTTTTTTTCTGGCTTGATTTATAGTTGACACAGTGCTTTGAGATTTATCCATGTTGTTGCATGTAACAGTTTTAATTCCTTATTGCTGCTGAGTACTATTCGATTGAATGGATTAGCACCAGTTGATGGACATTTGGACTGCTTCCCGTATTTGGTGATTATGGATAAATAAGTTTGCTATCACCATTCACATACAGGTTTTTGTACAACATAATTTTTTTTCTTTTTATTAATTCTGTGGCAAGTGTATGTTTAATTTTATAAGAAACTGCCAAATTTTCTAAAGTGACTACTATTTTGGATTTCCACCAGCATAGAATGAGAGTTTCACTTGTTCCACAACCATACCAGCAGGTGACAGTTTGTTAATTTTAGTTATTCTTATAGGCTTACTTGTTTTATTGTTTTTTAAATTTGCATTTCTCTGATGACTAATGATATTGAACAGCATGTGCTTTTTGTGTTACTCTAACTCTTCTTTGAAAGTTATCTGTTCATATCTTTTATCCAGGTCTTATTCAGCTTTTTATTTATTTTATTTATTTATTTAATTTTTTTTATTGAGTTGTCTTTTAAAGTAAAATTTTTAACAAATTTTGGTGAAGTCTAATTTGTCAGTTTTTTGTTTTATGATTGTGCTATCTAAAACTCTTTGCCTAGCTTAGATTTTCTTCTTGAAATGTTAAAGATTTGGGTTTTACATTTCTTTTCACATTTTATGTATGAGAACTATTCTGGGGAAGGCATAGCAATACCTCTGCCTTGTGTATGAGAATGATCTGTGAAATCACAAAGTAGAAGGGAATTACTCTCTGTTCTTAATTAGTGGCATAGTTTCACAAGCTTCAAAATAGTTTTGAGAACGCTTCTCCATGTTAGCAGCGAGAACATTTAGAGCATGAAGATTTTCATTAAGTTTGAAAGAAGCCCACAAAACCTGTGAATATTGAAACCATGTTTTAATTGGTTCACTTTGGCATCTGTGCAAAGTAGAGATTCTTGACCTTAGGTGTGTGGACCTTTAGATTTTATGTTTATGCTCATCTTTTGGGGGACAGTTCAGAGTTTTTATCTGATTCCCAATGGGACTTGGACCTCAAAAGTTAAAGACCATTTAGTTTAGGATGAGCACATTTCAGAACATAGGGGACCGGAATATACTCGGTCATTAAAGGTGAAGAAGCGGCCTTGTGATGTGACTCAGTGATTGGGGTCACAGTTTGATTCCTAGTCAGAGCACATGCCTGGGTTGTGAGTTCTATCTCCAGTAGAGAGTGTGCAGGAGGCAGCCGGTCAGTGATTTTCACTGATGTTTCTATCTCTCTCCCTCTCTCAAATAAATTAAATTAAATATATATAATAAAGAAGCAGCTGTTTTTTGAGGGCAGTATCTTCCTCTCAACTGATTTTCCCCCCCAAGATCTACCTCTTCATTAACACCACAGGGGCACTTAGCATGTGGTTGTTCTTCAGATAAAATGTCTTACAAAGGGGATAAAGGATTGAAATCAAGGAAAACACAAAACAAAACAAAACAAAAACTGCAAAGATTGAGGTTAAGCAGAAAATAAGTGAGGAATTGACAACACAAAATGCCTCTATTGAAACTTAATTTGAAAAACTGTGCAATCAGTCGTTTCATTTCGTTGAGGATTTAAAGTGCTTTAGTTCTCTGATATTTTTAAGGGTCATATTTATCCCTTGTGGTGATAGGGAAGAAGAATGGGTTTTTAAAAAGTGTTCTGTGCTTGATTGAAAGGCTTGTCGGAGTATGTGATATTGTTAAAGTGTTCTTCATCTTGAAATGAATACCAAAAAGTCAAACGTGGTTGACTTTGAAGAAAAATTAGTATGAAATGATTTAAATTAAAAAAAAATCACACACAGAAGAAATCTCTTGTGATTTCACTGGCAGTTCATAAATCTGTTGCACTAAAAAAAACCCTCCATGCTTTAAAAAGCTATCTAAAATGTCCTGAATCTGACTGCATCCGTGTATGTTTTTATTTCTTTAAACTACTGTTGTAAGCCCAAGTGAAATAACTGCCTAATTCTATGTTCTGTGCAACTATATTGTTGATGCTTGTTTTTATTATAAACAATCCACCCAAGTTTGCAGCAGTGGCTTTGAAAAATTCCTAATTAAAATAAATTTCAAGGTTAAGCTATTTTTATTCATGCCTAAAAACAATTACCAGTACTTGTGGCTGTAAAAATAATAACAGTGTGGTAAGCATATTTCAAAACCAGGAAGGCAGAAATTTGTGTTTATGAGAGCCAAAAAATTAGTCTTGCAATACTTTTTGATGCCCCTGGTAATTAATTATAGGTGATGTATATTATATGAAATCTCAAAGATTTTAGCAGGCAGAGCGAGGGGGAAAAAGGGCCCTTATGTATTTCATTTCTGATATAATCCCTGTCACTCTCAGAGGGAATTAAAGTTTAATAAAAAGGAATAACAGAGGGATACAATATAAAAATATACTAATTAATAACTTTAGTCCTACCAGAGTGATATCCGGTAATAAATGCTAGGCTGTCAGTTGCTAACTCATGAAATATTGCAGAGAAGGAAAAGGCAACATACTCTTTCACAAGATGGCTCTTTATATTAAAACTGTTTGTGGTAGGGAAGTTTTGTACTTGTTAATCATCTGTGTTTTTACATCGATGTTTGTAATTACAATTAAACAGATGGTTCCTGAAAAGATAGCGTGTTCTCAGCAATTAAAACCATAGCAAGCAGCTTTTCCTCTTCCCCAACATGCAATTAAACTGAATAGACTCCCAGACCCTGTGGGTTCTTCAGAAGAAAGGTTCTGTGAAGATTCAAGTAGATTAGTATTCTGTTCCCCATCCCTGTCATCTTGACCCCTGCACGCTGAGAGCTTTGCAGCTGGCAGAGGACTTCCAAACACGGGTTGTAGGAAGTAGCTACCCCTTCTCTCTCCTTTTTCTATTCTTCAGACAACCAATGTTGACATGTTTGCTTGTGAAAAAAAGTTGTTTCATTTCAGAGTTTTGTTTAAAAAATATATATATTTTATTGATTTCAGAGAGGAAGGAAAGGAGAGAGAGAGAGAGAGAGAGAGAGAGAGAGAGAGAGAGAGAGAGAGAGAGAAATCAGTGAGAGAGGATCATTGATTGGCTGCTCCCTGCATGTTTCCCTCCTAGGGATTGAGCTCACAACCCAGGCATGTGCCCTGACCATGACCTTCTGGTTCTTAGGTCGATGCTCAACCATTGAGCCATGCTGGTTGGGCCATTTCAGAGTTTTTATCTGAAAAATAATAGAATTTACTTTGGGCTCTAGGGAAACCAAATTCTCACCTTAATAACAATTCCTTGTTACAACAAGTTAAGTTTAAGCGATTTTCAACAAAGATTCAGCACCCCATGGGATATAGCAACAGCTGATACATGGCTTTGTGGCCAGTGGTGTCTCCCTTGAACCAGGCCCCAGCAGTGTTAATGGGTCTCCTCCCCCAGAGCAGAGCTGTGGTGGCCTGTTCACAGATGAGACTTTGGGAAATTAGCGGTTTTGTTTGCATGAGCACAAACAGGCCCAAGTACACTTTCAATGATTTTTAGGTACAGGCTTTTATGCCCACAAGTAAGCAGTTATTTGCTGGTGTAATTAACCATCTGCACCTTATTATGAGGGTGCAGCTGGCTAATTATGCCCAGTGCCATAGGGCAGGTTAAACTCCTCATCTGCATAAGAAGTAGATTTTCAGCAAAGGACATTGACCTTTATAAATGAGTCCCTAAATATAATCAGTGTGAGGTCACTACTTAGAGATTCTGGTTTTGTTCAGAAGTGAAATTTTATATGTGGGTAATGATATTTCTATTTGTAATTAATACAGAACCATAGGGCAGACTTAAATTATTACGAGTCAGGAGCAAATGAGATCCATGCTGCATTGAAATTATTTGGGTTCCTCAATTTGGAAAAGTGGTCCATCAATATGAATGTGCATGGATTCATGAACTTGTATGAACAACAACTTGGAGCATCACTGGGAGTTCAAATAGAGTAAATTTGTGTTATTAACCATTTCAAAACCATTTTAAGAATTATTAGTTGTACATTATTCTCGTGACTTACTGTTTGAGAGAACAGCAGAATACAGACAGCAGAACCTTAAATTTTAATGTAGGTTAAATTCACAGTCAGTGCCAACTAAGTGCGAAGGAGGTCTGCTAGGGTGAGTTTTCCACTATTTGTCTAAAATTGTCTTTAATTTGCCTTTACTCTTGAAATATATTTTTGCTGGTTATAGAATTAAAAGTTGGCAGTTTTTTTCTTCCTGCACATTTGAATGCATGATTCTACCATCTTCTGGCTTCCATTATATTAATAAACTGGAGGCTTGGTACATGGATTCATGCACCTGTGGGGGTCCCTAAGGCCTAGCCATGTGGGGATCCTGCCAAAACCAGCTCTCCAACATCCCCAGAGTGTTCTCAGATTGTGAGAAGGCAGTTTTCGGGTGGCACACCCTGGTATCAGACTCCCTCCTCTTTGGTTCCAGGTGTGTCACCTGAGAACTACAGCTCCTGCATTGAGTGTCTGCCCCTTGGTGATCAGTGTGCATCATAGCTACCAGTAGGACAGTCAAATGGTCAGCTGGTCAGCCGGTCACTTAGGCTTTCATATATATATGTGTGTGTGTGTGTGTGTGTGTGTGTGTGTGTGTGTGTGTGTATGTATATCACCTCTCAATTTAACTATGGATTCTTTTAAGATACTCTGTATTTTTATTGGCTCTTTTAATGATTTCTTTATTTTTGGTTTTCTTCACTTTCTCTAGGATGAATCTAGGAATGGATTTTCCTCCCATCTAGCTAACTTAGGATTTGTTAGGGTTGAATGTATAAGTGGTCTTTTTCAACACTTTAGTCAGTTTAGTATTTTTTTTTTAGGTATTGTCTCTGACTTATCTCTTTTTTCTCACTCAAGGCTCCAATGATGTTAAATCTCCTTCTTCATGTCTCTTACCTTCACTTGTGTGTTTTCTATATCTTTTGTCACTTTATGTACTGACCTACATAATTCTTCTCATTTATTTTCTAGTTTAGTCATATTCTCTTTGGCTGTTTAAAATATGCTTTCCACTTATCCAAGAAATTACTGAATTTAGTTACTATGTCTTTCATTGCTATATGTACTTTTAAAGTCCCCCTATACAGCATACTTCTACTTTATTTTGTTTAAAAAACGTTTCAAACCTAAATAAAACTTGAAAGAACAATGCCTAAATTTACTTACAGGCATCTGTGCATTGCATTGTGGGCCCACCACCCAAAGTCAGATCTCTGTCACTTTATATGTAACTCACTTTACCCTTTATTACTACTCCACTCACACCCATCCCGCTCTGGTAACCACTGTACTGTTGTCTATATCTATGAGGTTTTGTGTGTTTTTTCTTTGACCCATCCATGTTGTTGTAAATGGCAGTATTTAATCTTTTCATATAGCTGATTAGTATTTTATTGTATATATATGCCACATCTTTACCCAGGCCTCTATAGAAAATTTTGATAATTTGTGTTGGTTCTTTTAGATTACTGTGCCCTAAAGGAATTTTTAAGCTTTCCTGTTGGTACTGTAAGCATAACATAGTTGTTTAATAATCTATATCTAATAAGTCACAATATACAGCCTTTAATGGTCTTTCTGCTATCCTTAGTTTCTGCTAATTTTGTTCATGGTGTCTTCTTCCTTTCTTGTGTGTCTGATATGCTGAGGCCTTCCTCTGTAGGATATTTATATTTGCTTCTGCCAGGCAACTCAGGATCTGTTAGTCTGGGTCTACCAAACCTTATGGTTTGAAGTTCTCTAGACAATTTACATGGTATGAACCTGGGTTGCAAATTTGAGTCAGAAATGACCTCAATTTTGGGGTATTTCCCCTTCTTTTTCTTTATATGCTCTTTCTCTGCTTAGCCCCATAACAAGTTTTTTTTTTAAATATATTTTATTAATTTTTTACAGAGAGGAAGGGAGAGGGATAGAAAGTTAGAAATATTGATGAGAGAGAGACATCGATCAGCCGCCTCCTGCATGCCCCCTACTGGGGATGTGCCCACAAGCAAGGTACATGCCCCCGACTGGAATCGAACCTGGGACCTTTCAATCCGCAGTCTGATGCTCTATCTACTGAGCCAAACTGGTCTCAGCCCCATAACAAGTTTTACTATGGATGTATGGGCATGATGATACAGTGGCCAGTTTTAATTTTGGGTCCAAGCCTAAAGTGAAGCAGATCTCTCATTGTATTTCCCATTTGGAGCAAACTCTCTTGAATCATTGACTTCTATCTCATTGCCCAGCAAGGCCCCCAAAACCAAAGCCAAAAAGGGTTTTTGGATTAGCAAATGCTTTAAGAGCAGAAGTGGCTATGGATTTCTAGTGTCTTGCTTACTTCTCTGGTGTTTGATTTCTTCTAGTTATTGCTTATTATCTTGGCTCTTTAATACTTTTAAGGAGATTAAAATTTTTTTTTAGTTGAAAAAAATTTTCACTAGAGTTTTTAGTTGTGTTTATATGAATGGTTGGTTCAACTGTTACCTGCCATTACTGGAAGTAAAAATGCTCTTCAATTTTAGGAGAAAATTTTTAGTGTTGTCCTTAGTAGAGATACAGGATGGAGATATAATTTTCATACTTTTAATAGGAATTGATCTGGCTAAACCCTGTGAAAGCAATGCACTAGGAATTTCATAGTCAATATTTATCAGTGTGATAAGCAAAAGAAGAAAAATGGCCCTATTATATGCCAGTAAACTCAAGTATAATGGTATAGTACATAGCCAATCTCTGTAATTGGTTTTCATTATGGAATTCTGTTATGACAGCCATCCAATATGAATTACAAGAATTGCATTTGATATTTTAATAAAAGGCAGACATGCAGCATTTAACAAGTAGGGGCTAGTGAGAATGAATGAGACAGTGATCAGTGTTGAGAGCACTCAGTGAGCAGAATCAAGCTATCTTGCTATTCACTGGCTTCTGGGAGTTGTCACATTCCTAATGGCTTTTGGAGGTTGATGAAAGCACTAGCCCTTTTCTTCATTGATGTCATTTGGAGTCATGGAAGGATCAATGAGTAAATCCAAGTTTGTTTTTATGTGTATGGGTGGTTTTATTAAAAGGATTCCAAACATTTTTGTAAAAGGAAATTCCATTCCTGGCATTATTTTTGTCAAAATGATTTGCTTAATAAACACGATCACTTTTAAATAATGTTTGCAGATAACCCAAGTTGTTAATACTTAGAAAAAATTTCAGTTTTCTATAAAGGATTTTTTAAATAATAAATCTTTATTGTTCAGATTATTATAATTGTTCCTCTTTTTTCCTCCATAGCTCCCCTCCAACCGGCTCCCAACCCTTCCTCTGCTCTTACTTCCCCCATATTGTCCTCATCCATAGGTGTATGATTTTTGTCCAGCCTCTCCCTGTACCTCTCTCACCCTTTTCCCCTGAGAATTATTAATCCATTCCCTTTCTATGCCCCTGATTCTATTATATTCACCAGTTTATTCTGTTCATCAGATTTTTTATTCACTTGATTTTTAGATTCACTTGTTGATAGATATGTATTTCTTGTTCATAATTTTTATCTTTACCTTCTTCCTCTTCTTAAAGAATACCTTTCAGCATTTCATATAATACTGGTTTGGAGTTGATGAACTCCTTTAGCTTTTTCTTATCTGTGAAGCTCTTTATCTGCCCTTCAATTCTGAATGTTAGCTTTGCTGGATAGATTATTCTTGGTTGTAGGTTCTTGCTATTCATCACGTTGAATATTTCTTGCCACTCCCATCTGGCCTGCATAGTTTCTGTTGGGAAATCAGCTGACAGTCGGATGGGTGCTCCCCTGTAGGTAATTAACTATTTTTCTCTTGCTTCTTTTAATATTCTCTCTTTGTCTTTTGCTCTTGGTATTTTAATTAGGATGTGTCTTGGTGTGGTCCTCTTTGGATTCCTTTTGTTTAGGGTTCTGTGTGCTTCCTGAACTTGTAAGTCTATTTCTTTCACCAGGTGTGGGAAGTTTTCAGTCATTATTTTTTCAAATAGGTTTTCAAAATCTTGCTCTCTCTCTTCTTCTGGCACCCTTATAATTCTGATGTTGGTACGCTTGAAGTTGTCCCAGAGGCTTCTTACACTATCTTCACATTTTTGGATTTTTTTTGCTTTTTGCTTTTCCAGTGGAGTGTTTTCTGCTTTTCTGTATTTCAAATCTTTGACTTGATTCTTGGGTTTCTCTAGTCTGCTGTTAGGTCTCTGTATAATATTTTTTATTTCAGTCAGTGTATGTCTAATTTCTAGTTGGTCCTTTTTCATCTCCTCAAGGGTCTTGCTAAATTTATCCATCTTTTCTAGTAAATTCTTGAAAAACTTTATAACTGTGGTTTTGAACTCTATATCCAGTCGCTTGTTTTCCTCCATTTCTTTTGTTTGTGATCTGTTCCTTTGTCTCCACATTTTCACTGCTTCCCTGTGTTGGTAGAATAGCTTTGTGTGCTAGGTGTCCTATATGGCCCAGTAGCTCCACCTCCCCAGTTACCTGAGGTGGACTCTTTGGTGCACCTCTTTGTGAACTGTGTGTACAGCCTTGTTGTAGTTAAGTCTTGATTGTTGTTGGTATCACTGGGGGAATTGACCCCCAAGCCAATTGGTTGTGAAGATCAGCTGTATGTACATCAGAACTTCTGTGCTGGAGTCAGCCTTATGAGATAAGACTTGCAAGATTGCAAAAGCCTCTGTGTTCAGCTTGGATGGGGCAGAGTTTCAGGGCTGAGCAGACAGGCTTGGTTTCCCATCAGCTCTGCCCTATGATGCCCTTGAGTCTCAGTGTCTCTCGGTAATTGCTGCAGCCCTCTCTGTGCGCATGTGTGCTTGCATGCCTCCAGACTTCTGCCTTTCCAGCTCCTCTGAGTTTCTGTGTGCTCCGGGAATCCGTATGAGTCTGGGTCCCCAGGGTCTCTCCCCAAACTAGGGTTCAGTGCAGTCGGAAGTGGATTTCAGCACAGTTGGGAGGTTCTGTTTTCCTTTCACTAGAGAAAACCAGCAGCACAATCAGCAGTCAGTCCTCTCTGTGTGCACTGGTGTGCGTACCTCCAGACCTCTGTTTTTCGCAGCTTTCCTGAGTTTCCATGCACCACTCCCTTTTTCCACAGTCCAGGCTCCCCCTGTATGAGTCTCACTTGGAACTGGGGTTCAGTGAAGTCGGATATTTATGTCTCCCCCCTGCTAGAGGAAGCCAGCCGGGCACTCTGCCGCTCATCCTCTCCACGTGTGTGTCTCCGTACCTCAGCTTTTTGCAGCTCCTCTGAGTCTCCATGAGCCCTTCTCTTTCCTTCTAGTTGTAGAATTTCTACTCAGCCAGCTTTCCTGTGGTTCTGGATGATGTCCATTCTGTCTTTTAGTTGTAGTTTTGAAATTGTTGTGCGAGGCAGCAGTTTAGGTATTCTCCTATGCTGCCATCTTGGTTTCTCTCCCCTATAAAGAATTTTTTTTTCTCTAGAACCCTCTATAGACTTCTACCTTCAAAATCTGAAAATGAAATATTTCCAGTTATCTCTTCTGGACTTACATATTCTGGGTTATCCAGAATTTTTGGATTCATGTGAGCTTCTGCAAAGAGCTGGCTATATACTAGTTATATTCAAATGTGGGCTTACTAAGAGCAGAATAATTTACATATAGGATTATCTATCCTGGGTTACCTAATCCAACTATCCAATAATTTTAATGATTTCCGGATTTCTAGACATCCTTGATGTATATTTGATGGTACAAATGAATTACCCTGTATATTATGTAAACTTATTCTCTCTTATTCTAATAGAAATGAAGCATTTTCATTTTGCTTTGGAAATAGAAACTCATGCCATTGCATAGTAGTTATTTGCAGATTTTCCTAATAAACTCCAAGATAAAATTTTAGGGAAATGTATGATTTCTAAAAATCTAATCATCAAAATATAATAATTATCATATAAAAATATGACAAAATATAACAATTATAATTTCTGTATTTCAAGTGACAGAAACATACTTCAAACTTCAATATAGTTTAGTAAAAATAGGGAATTTAGTAGTCCATTTAGTTAGGATACTAGGATGACTCATAGAATCAAAAGATAAGCCGCAGATGCCAAGGCCTCATAGTTTAGAACTACTTTCAATTCTGATTTGTTCATCTTGATCTTTCTTCCCTCTTGTCATCCATCCATCCTGCTCACTCAGATCCACTCATCTTCATCTTTCTTCCCTCTTGTCATCCATCCATCCTGCTCACAGTTTTGCTTTTATCTTCTTGCTTTGTTCTGCAGAAAGCCATCTCCATGTGAAGCAAAAGATGCTGCTAATAGTTTTAAATTCATTTCAGCTCAGCAAACCCAAAGAGAAAGTCCAGCTATCATTTGAGGAAAGAACTCTGATTGGCATTGTTAGGGTCATAAGACCAATTAGAGCATAGGAGAATAGGATACTATGATTGGTAAGATCTGCCTACCCCTTCCAGACAGGGCAGTGGGTTCTTACAGAGAGAAGGAAAACTAGAAGGGAATTATATTGAGCAGACAAAAGAAATCCTTTACAAGAGTAGCTTGTTAAAAGGATTAACAGTTAAAGAGTATTTCTAATTGAATATGCATTCTTGAACTCCAGTAAGATAGATTTAAGAAAACAAAACCCAGCGCTAGCCAATTGGCTCAGTGGATAGAGCTTTGGCCTGTGTACTGAAGGGTCCTGGGTTTGATTCTGGTCAAAGGCATATGCCCGGGTTGCATACATCCCCAGTAGGAGGTGTGCAGGAGGCAGCGGATCAATGATTCTCTTTCATTATTGATGTTTCTATCTCTTTCTCCCTCTCTGTTTCTCTCTGAAATCAATAAAAATATATGTTAAAAAAACAAAACTAAACCCTATTATAGGCATACAAGTAGATATATTCTCATGTTAGAAAATTCCATAGGTTAGAAGAATTGATACAACATACTGGAGAAAAGTTCAATTGAATTAGGGATTGCTGTATGAGGAAAATATATTAATACACCCCAAATTTTTCTTTGTTTAGATTTTTTCCACAGAGAAGTCACTAAGAAATGGTAGGATGCAGCAGAGAGGAAGGGAGCGGGCTAGAGAGATAGAAACTTCAGTGATGAGAGAGAATCATTGATCGGCTGCTTCCTGCATGTCCCCTATCAGAGACTGAACCTGCAACCTGGGCATGTGCCCTTCAGTTCTCAGGGATTGAACCAAGGACCCTTCAGTCCTCTATCCACTGAGCCAAACCAACTAGGACTAAATATATATATATATATATATATATCTATATATATATATATATTTCTTACTCTATGCTTTTTTTTTTTTTTTATTTTTAATTTTAATTTTTATTAAACTAGCAGGGAGGGGCCGTTTCATCTGTTGTTGATATTCAAATATGAATAAGCCCTCATCGATTGGATCCAAAATAAGGAATTTTAGGTAGCAATAAATGGTTAATTTTACTCTCTTTCATTGCAGCAAATTTATAAATAAATATACATTTGCCTATTAATTTGCTGCAATGAAATAATATGAATTGCCTAACATTTGTAAGGAAGTTACAAAATAGATTACCTTGAGTGCTCTGTGTGTGTGTGTATGTGTGTGCGTATTGAAGCAAATTCTCCAAATGAACATTTATCATGTGTAATAGCTGTAGAAGCCAAAGTCATTCTTGCTGTATGTTACTGCAAGCCTACTGGTCTGTAGACTTTGGCGGTGACAAAGTCAATGGTATATAAATGAGAAGTTATTATATTTTAGTAAGGCAAACATGGATTTAGGATAGCTCATCTGCTACATTTAAACTAGTGTATTTGACAAAATGAACAAGACCATCAGAAACTGATTTTGCAAGTAATAGTCTGAATGGCTTTCAAGTTATTCATGCTGTGGTAATACATCACAAATAATAGATGGACTGCAATTATTTATAAGGAATTCACTTTGTCAAGAGACTGGCCACAGCATATAGCTCAGATGACACTTGTGTCATGGAACATTAATTGGCTCGGATAACTCTAAAGTTCTTGGCTGGATTTAAGGATTCAAATAATGTAACCAGAACATAGTCTCTTGGCAAGCTTTTCATTTTTGTGGCTTCATTCTTAGATAGCCTCTCCTCTCCTGGGGCAAGAAGGCTGCCAGCAGCTTCAAGCTCATATCCTATTACTTAGCAACTTCAACAGGAAGAAAACATGTCTCTTTTTCAGCAATTCCAATAAAGTCATACTTGAGCCTTATCAGTTTGTCTTGGGTCATTCACCCTGTCCTGAACCAATCACTTGCCA
This sequence comes from Lasiurus cinereus, assembly GCA_011751065.1. Taxonomy (NCBI): domain Eukaryota; kingdom Metazoa; phylum Chordata; class Mammalia; order Chiroptera; family Vespertilionidae; genus Lasiurus; species Lasiurus cinereus. Next base: position 15,479,541 of record JAAGEH010000452.1, read on the forward strand.
ATGAGATGAGATATTGGGGGCAAATCACTCTTGGTTTGGAGTAAGGAGTAGAGTATTTTTCTAAGGAAAAAATGATATTGATTCAAGAAGAAGGGTAAATGGATGCAGGATAGTAAAAACCAATAAATATCTGACAAATCTTGGAGAAGTAATTCATAATAAATGGTTCAGCTGCCCATCCAATTATTCAGCAAATATTTATTGATCCTAAAGCCAGGCACTGTGTTAGGCATATAGACCAATAATGAGCACAGTGGTCAAGGTCTCTGACTTTATGGAGTTTGCTCCCCGGTGAACAAGGCAGACATAAATATCTAGTCACACAAATAATTTTCTCAATATGTGTAAAGTACAATTGCTCTGAGAGCATATAACAAGGGGACTTTTGGGAGGTCAGGTTAAACCTTCCAGAGGCAGTGATGTTTCAACTGAGAACTGTAAGATGAGTCTAAGTTAGCCCGGGTAACATGGTGGGATGGACAGAGAGTTCCAGAGATTTTTACCTCTAAATAACTTCTTAGTTTGATCAGGAAAAACAGAGCAACCTGAGAACCCAGAAAGAAGGGGACAGAATATGCCAGTAGGGTTAACAAATTTGGAAGGAGAAGATGGGCATTCCAGAGACAAGAACTAGGCATTTTATCATGTTATCTGAGGGTGTCCGAGACAGTGAGTCTCATAAGCTAGATCCCTACATGGATCAAGATTCTGAAAGAAGATTTAGCTAATCTTGGAGAGTCTCAATTTTAATACCTTTAAAAAATTATTATTACTTTTTTTTTTGGTTCTTTAAGTGAGAAGGGGCTGGAAAATATACCCGTGGTTGCTTGGTAGACAAATTTTAAATGCTTATTTTTGGCCATTAAAGTTTTACAAGTAGCTATTCAGTGTTAATACACTAAGTGTCCCTCTCACCTAACAGTGTTTTAAGTAATTGATAATTATAAGTAATTGTATCTCTACTTGGTACCTTGACAGTTAAGATATCAGCTCTATAAATCTTGGATTTGGGGGCATGAATAGATTATCCATGTTAATTTTAGACATCTGAGCAAAACTATAAGTAGACTTCTGCTAGTTCTGGGTTCTGTTGTATTGTGTTTCATTTTTGCATTTTATCTTTAATTTAAAAGTTCCTATTGGTAAACTATTTAGGCATGGATTAGGATTTCTCCCTTTATACCACCTACACTCAGTAAATGAAGATTTCTGCTTCTGAGAATGGTGAAATAGGTAAAGGCAGATTCATGCTCCTGCTGAGGGCAACTAGATAGATTATAAACAAAAGCCTGCTTCAAGGCTGTAAAAGGTTAACAAGATGGTGAAGAATTAGGCCAAGTCTAGGGCAAGGAGGGACTCAGGGAAGTGAGCCTCAGATTTAGAGTGCCTGAGAACACATGCAAATTCCAAGGAAGAAGCTGAGAGACTGAGAGTTTGGGCCATCTTTGTGGGTCAAGGCAACAGGATTGGTGACTTCTCTTTGGGTTTGGACCTCAAAGGGCTGCCTGGAAGGAGTAGGAATGATCTGGAAGTCAGCCTATGAAGCCAGGTGAAATGAAAAAAACCAAGCTTTAGAATAGGCAACACATTTGCAAGAACTGACAGAAGTCTTGTATCCAAAATATTAGAAGGACTTCCACAAACTGATAAAAAAAAGACATCCCAATAGAAAGAAGTCAAGAGACTTGAACACTTCACCAGGCATTTCATAAAGGGGGGCATCCAAATGGCCAATAAACGTATGAAAAGATAATCAATCTCACTTAGAAACAACCCAAATACTAACCAATAGTGGAAGGTATTAATAAATATTAGTATATTCAAAGAGTCAACTATTATACTTAAATGAAAATGAACAGATTATATGCAACTGTAATAGATACACAGAGTAGAGCAAAAGAAGCCAGATGCAAACAATTACATACTACTGTCTGATTTAATTAATCTAAAAAAAAACAACAACAGGCAAAACGATAGTGTTTAGGGATGCATGTGTAGATTATAAAAGAAAAATCAAGGAAATGTTTTCTATAAAAATGAGGATAGTGGTTACCTTTAGTGGGGAGAGCAGGCTTAGTGATTAAGAGGGGGTATGAGGGTCCTTCTGGGTTGCTGGTGATGTTTCTTTCCCCTGGAGATCATTGCACAGATGTTCACTTTGTAATAATTCATTGAGCTCTACCTATTGGAGACACTTTTTTGTGTGCATAAAATATTTCAAAATAAAATATTTTAAAAGACAATTATCACTTTATTTTTTATTCATCTCAATGAACTAAAAACAAAATTTATCACTTGCTCAAGTCAAATTGCAGCAACACTTTTCACTTAGCATGTGACCAAACTTGAACATGGTCAGATATGCAGTCAAAATCCAGTTAGGTTTCCAAGGTGCTTATTCCCATAAGCTAATAGCCATATCACTAAGTTTCATCTTCACTCCTCAAAAACAATATGATTTTATTTATAATTAACTAATACAGTGCTTTGATTAGTAGATACAGTTCTTCCTTATCCATGGTTTCACTTTTCACAGTTTCAATGTCTGAAAATTAAGTGGAAAATTCCAGAAGTAAACCATAATTTTTTAAAAATAAGTTTTAAATTGTGTACCATACTGAGATAAAAATCTCCATGTCTCATCAGGATATGAATCATCCCTTTGTCCAGTGTCTCCACACTGCATATGCTCCCTGCCCCTTGGTCACTTGCGGCTGTCTGGGTTACCATATTGACTGTAGCAGTATCATTGTACTTGTGTTCAGGTAACCCTTATTTTACTTAAATAATGGCTTTAACATGCAAGAGTAATGATGCTGGCAATTTGGATATGCCAAAGGGTAGCCGTAAAATGCTTCCTTTAAGTGAAAAAGGTATGTATGTATTATAAAACACACACAGTATGTGGAGGGTTTGGTACTATTTGCAGTTTCAGACTGGAGGTCTTAGAATGCATCTCCTTCTGAGGGGGCTGCTGTATTATTTATTAAATTGAAAGATGACACACTGAATTCTCTTGTGAGAAAGTAATCTATTGTAAAATTATAACACTTGTAGATTCTTGGTATAAGTCATGACAATGATATGAATTGGGGCTCACAAATAATAATACGTCCTTTCTGTGCCTATAGGCTCCATCTATTCCTGTCATTGTCTTCTTTCCATATGGCCCTAGAGTGGCCTGTCTTGACTTTTCTCCTGCCTGTGTCTCGTCTGGAAGCTTCTATAGTTTGAACAAGCCTCCAGCACCTGACATTTCCCTATGGATAAGCAGGGTTTTTTTGTTTGTTTGTTTGTTTTTGTGTGTGGAGGGTTTTTTTTTTTTTTTGTAATTTGAGGCCCAGGAAAAACCAGTTTTCACTGAACATCTTGTGATTTATAATAAGAAATATGAATCTAGTCTTCATAAGCTTTCTGGCACAGAGCTTGTAAAACCTTTGCAATTTCCTAATTATTGAGGGTGATAAAGGTGTGTTTTTTCTTTTAAAAATTCTTTATTGTTTAAAGTATTACATATGAATCCTTTTTGCTCCATTGACCTCTCCTCGCTTGCCTGCCAACCCCACACCCTGCAAAATGTCCTCACCCCCCTATGACTGTGTCCATGGGTTATGCTTATATGCATGCATACAAGTCCTTTGGTTAATATCTCCCCTCCCTTCCCCCTCACTTGCTCCCTTCCCCCTGAGGTTGGAGGATCTGTTTGATGCTTCTGTGTCTCTGGATCTCTTTTAGTTCATCAGTTTATGTTGTTTACACATACTAGTATGAGTGAGATCATGTGATATTTATCTTTCTCCTACTAGCTTATTTTGCTTAGCATAATGCTCTCCACTTCCATCCATGCTGCTGCAAATGGTAAGAGTTCCTTCCTTTTTTACAGCAGGGTAGTAGTCCATTGTGTTGATGTACCACAGTTTTTTAATCCACTCATCTGCTGATGGGCACTTAGGCTGTTTCCACATCTTAGCTATGGTGAATTGTGCTGCTGTGAACATAATGGAGGCTTTGTTTCATGGGCATGAATGATTAAGTCACAGGCCATTAGCGACTGATTCAGCCTCCAGCCCAAATACTCCCTTGTGGAATAAAGATGTTTTTGTTACGTTAATGAGGTGACTTTTGAAACTCACCTAAGGGTGGGATCTGGTTTTAGGAGAATCAACCCTGATTAGAGGGTTAGAACTTTCAGTCCAGGGAGAGTAGAGGGGCTGGAGGTTGAGTCATTTGCTAGTGGCCTGTGACTTAATCATCCATGCCTATAACACAAGGCCTCCATAAAAACCTAGGACAGAGTTGATGAGCAGGATGAGATCTGGGGAGAGAGTTGGAGCTCCTGGAGAGGGCATGGAAATTCCCAGCCCCTTCCCACATAACCTGCCCTATGTTTCTCTTTTGTCTTGCTGTTCCTGAGTTATAACCTTTTATAATAAACTGTAATCCAGCCCTAACTGGTTTGGCTCAGTGGATAGAGCATTGGCCTCCAGACTGAAGGGTCTCAGGTTCGATTCCAGTCAAGGGTATGTACATTGGTTGTGGGCACACCCCCAGTATGAGGTGTGCAGGAGGCAGCTGATGGATGTTTCTCTCTCATCCATGTTTCTAACTTTCTATCCTTAATCCTTTCTCTCTGTAAAAAATCAATAAAATATATTAAAAAATAAATAAACAGCAATCCAGCAGGTAGAATGTTTCTCTGAGTTCTGGGACCCGCTCTACTAATTAATTGGACCTGAGGGGATGATCTTGGGAACCTCTGCTTTATAGCCGTTGGCTAGAAGTACAGGCGACACCTTGGGCTTTCAGCTGGCATTTGAAGTGGGGGCTGGGGGCAGTCTTGTAGGACTGAATTCTTAACATGTGGGATCTGAATTGAATTGTAGAACACCAGCTGATGTCCCAAGAATTGTTTGTTGGTGTGGGGACACCCCCTCGCTCATCTCCCCACATTGGACTTGGTGACCAGAACAGAATTCATCTTCATTTTTCTTTTCTTCAACATGAGTCAAATAAGAGGATTCTTTCTGAAATTTGTCTCTTGTATGTGCCTCAGATATAATAAGTCACACATCCTGCAGAGACAGATTGTTTTCAGGAAGCATTTCAAGGGGAAGAGAGCAGAGGCCACTGTGAAACCTAGGAAATCTGAAGTAATCCAATTGAAAAGAGATCAAATAAATAGAAAACCAAGGAGCCTGGCAGCGTTAGAAACAATAGAAAATCAGAAGATGAAGCAGGATTAGAAAGTAAAAACTAATCTTTTCATGCCGAGTGCCCAGAGAACCCCTCACTGACAAAAATAAAAGGCATGTTGCATTTACTTGAGCATCTTCCCTATTATTTTCTGTGATGTTTACCTGCTAACATGGTATTTTGGGGTAAAGAAATATCAACATCCCAGAGTGTAATTGCCCCTGCCCTCACTGTGGCAGTGCCACATGTTGACGGCACATACAATTTCATACCCTGTACTTCCAGAGAGCAAGCTTTTTAACTGAATGGAATTTCTGTCTTTTCAGTTTTTTTAAAATCAAATTTTATGCTAATAATAACACTAAGAACAGGTACTGTGAAGCACTTTATAAATGTTATTTCATTTAATCTTCATAAAAAATGAATGCGGTTAATGTGGTAGCTGACTTTCCTGATGACTCCAAATTGTCCTCACTTCCTGGTAGTCACGTCCTTACATGGGGCCTCTCCCACACGGAATAGGGCTGATCAGATGTTGCGTAAGTGATCGCGTGTGACTTCTGTGGTTACAAAGGACACTGTCGCTTCTCCCATGGTTTCTCGGACCGCTTGCTGTGGAGGTGTAGCTAGTCATTATGCCATGAGGGCACTCAAGGAGCCCTGAAGAGAGGAACCAAGGTCTTGTATCAACAGCCAGGACTAATCTGCAGGTCGAATGAGGCCCTATTAGAAGTGAATTTTCCTGCCCCTGTCAAGTTTTAAGATGGGTTTTTAAAAATTTATTTAATAAATCTTTATTGTTAAGATTATTACATTTGTTCTTCTTTTTTCCCCCATAGCTCCCCTCCAACCGGCTCTCAACCCTTCCTCTGCTCTTACTTCCCCCATATTGTCCTCATCCATAGGTGTATGATTTTTGTCAGACTCTCCCTGCATCCCTCTCACCCCTTTCCCCCTGAGAATTTTCAGTCCACTCTCTTTCTATGCTCCTGATTCTATTATATACACCAGTTTATTCTGTTCATCAGATTTTTTATTCACTTGATTTTTAGATTCACTTGTTGATAGATATGTATTTGTTGTTCATAATTTTTATCTTTACCTTTTCTTTTTTTATTTTAATAAATCTTTATTGTTCAGATTATAACAATTGTTCCTCTTTTTTCCCCCCATATCTCCCCTCCACCTGGTTCCCACCCCACCTTCTCCCCTTACCTCCCCTCCATTGTTCTCATCCATAGGTGTATGATTTTTATCCAGTCTCTCCCTGCACCCTCCCTCACCTCTTTCCCCCCAAGAATTATCAGTCCACTCCCTTTATATGCCCCTAATTCTATTATATTCACCAGTTTATTCTGTTCATCAGCTTTTCAATTCACTTGATTTTTAGACTCACTTGTTGATAGATATGTATTTGTTATTCACAATTTTTACCTTTACCTTTTTCTTCTTCTTCTTAAAGAGTACCTTTCAGTATTTCATATAATACTGGTTTGGTAGTGATGAACCCCTTTAGCTTTTTCTTATTTGTGAAGCTCTTTATCCACCCTTCAATTCTGAATGATAGCTTTGCTAGGTAGAGTAATCTTGGTTGTATGTTCTTGCTATTCATCACTTTGAATATTTCTTGCCACTCCCATCTGGCCTGCATAATTTCTGTTGAGAAATTAGCTGACAATTGTATGGATGTTCCCTTGTAGGTAATTAACTGTTTTTCTCTTGCTGCTTTTTTTTAAAATATATTTTATTGATTTTTTTACAGAGAGGAAGGGAGAGGGATAGAGAGTTAGAAACATCGATGAGAGAGAAACATCGATCAGCTGCCTTCTGCAGACCCCCTACTGGGGATGTGCCCGCAACCAAGGTACATGCCCTTAACCGGAATCGAACCCAGGACCTTACAGTCCGCAGGCCGATGCTCTATCCACTGAGCCAAACCGGTTTCAGCTCTTGCTGCTTTTAATATTCTCTCTTTGTGTTTTGCTCTTGGTATTTTAATTAGGATGTGTCTTGGTGTGGTCCTCTTTGGATTCCTTTTGTTTGGGGTTCTGTGCACTTCCTGGACTTGTAAGTCTATTTCTTTCACCAAGTGGGGGGGGGAGTTTTCAGTCATTATTTATTCAAATAGGTTTTCAGTATCTTGCTCTCTCTCTTCTTCTTCTGGCATCCCCATAATTCTGATGTTGGTATGCTTGAAGTTGTCCCAGAGGCTCCTTACATTGTCTTCTAATTTTTGGATTCTTTTCTCTTCTTGCTTTTCCATTTGAGTGTTTTCTGCTTCTTTGTATTTCAGATCTTTGACTTTGATTCTTGTGTTCCTCTAGTCTGCTGTTAGGTCTCTGTATAATATTTTTTATTCCAGTCACTGTATATTTAATTTCTAGTTGTTCCTTTTTCATCTCCTCTTGGGTCTTGCTAAATTTATCCATCTTTTCTAGTAAATTCTTAAAAAACCTTATAACTGTGGTTTTGAACTCTATATCCAGTCATTTGTTTTCCTCCATTTCTTTCATTTTGATCTGTTCTTTTGTCTTCATATATTTCGCTGCTTTCCTGAGTTGGTAGAGTAGCTTTGTGTGCTGGATGTCCTATGTGGCCCAGTAGCTCTGCCTCCCCAATTACCTGAGGTGGACACTTTTGGTGCATTCCTTTGTGAACTGTGTGTACAGTCTTGTTATAGTTACTTCTTGATTGTTGTTGGTATCATTGGGCGGAATTGACCTTCAAGCCAATTGGTTGTGAGGCTCAGCTGTGTCTGCCTATGCATGCTTGCCTCCAGACCTCTGCCTTTTGCATGCATGCATGAGCTTCCAGACCTCTACCTTTCTGGTTCCCCTGAGTTTCCGTGCACTCTAGGAACCCATATGAGTCTGGGTTCCTAGGATCTCGCCTGAAACTGGGGTTCAGTGCAGTTGGACCTGGATTTCAGTGCTGTGGTAAGGTTCTGTTTTCCTCCCACTAGAGAAAGCCAGTGGCACAATCAGCAATCAGCACTCTGTGTGTGCACTTTTGCATGCACTTTGGAACGCCCCCTGACCTCTGTATTTCACGGCTCCCCTAAGTCTCCATGCACTCCTTCCTTTTCACAACAGTCCAGACTCCCCTGTATGAGTCTCCTGGAACTGGGGTTCAGTGCAGTCAGAAGTGGAGTTGTAATGGGGGCGACCCGAGACAGACGACCACCAGACAATCAATTAGGAAATTTAGGAAGCCTTTATTACGAACTCGAGTCCGGGCTCCCGGTTCCACCAACACAGCAGGGAAGTACGAGAGCCCCGAACCTCTGCAGCAAGTGCTTTTTATCCTCAGCGCAGGAGGACTTGGCAAAATTTAATTGGCTAAGCATTACTAAATTTCATATACTGACTCTTTGTCTAAGCTTTTTAATTAGGCAAGTAAGCAGTCTAGATAGCGGCTGTCCTTGAAGGAATTGTTTGTCAGACTTCATGGCTTCTCAAGGCCAGGGGTGTCTTCAAACACCTGGTGTTCTGTTTCATATCACAGGATGTCTAGCTGAGAAACCCCCTTTCCTTCTCTCCCCCAGGCTTGAGGTCACTCTGACCCTGAGTCACTCTTTGTGGGGAAACGCAGTCTGGTCCTTGCCCCTCCACAGAGTTCAGTGCAGTCGGAGTTTCTGTCTTCCTCCCACTAGAGGAAGCCAGACAGACCCTCCTCCGCCCGTCCTCTCCACGAGTGTGTCTCCAAATCTCAGCTTTTTATAGCTCCTCTGAGTCTTCATGAGTCTCTCTCTTTACTTCTAGTTGTAGAATTTTCACTCAGCCAGCTTTCCTGTGGTTCTGGATGGTGTCTGTTCGGTTTTTTAGTTGTAATTTTGAAATTGTTGTGCGAGGTAGCAGCTTAGGTGTTCACCTATGCCGCCATCTTGGTTTCTCTCCACATTTAGTGTTAAGGTTGATTTACAGGGCTCAGGTGTTGTTAGCCTGATTGAGTCATTATGAAGTTCTTCAGCAGCAACTTTTCTGATGGCTTTAGCGTTTATGATCCTTTGTTTCATTAGTGCTCAAAATGGTGATTATTTTCCTGTCATTTCTTCTGCATTTATTACCTGGAATTCTTCAATGAAGAATAATTTTCACTCATCAATGATTTGGTTAACTTGCAGAGTAATTTGTATATACACACATACACAAAGATGCAGGATGAATGGTTGATTCTTCCCTTTTATTATTTCCAGAATAATTTGTTTAGCAACTTCCAAAAGGTGACTAATGATTTTCTTTGTATCATTTGAGCTAATGAATTTAGAAACTGATCCATTGAAGATTAAAAAAAAAATGCTCTAATTGTTTTATCTTTGGTGAATGCTTTGGGTTCTTTAGACTCAATCCCAGTCGCCTTTGATAACATCATTGTTTTATAGTACCATAGAATGTTCCACGTTCATCTTATGCATTTGTGCCCATACCTCAAATTTCCCATTCCTCAAGGAGCTGCTCTTCCTTTTAGAGGGAGATGGTGTGTAGAGACCACAGCATGCCCCTGGCTGGCATTGCTTACTGGGTCTTCATTGATTCTGGGCTGTTTGAGTAGACAGGTTATTTCCAATAAAATAATCATGAGGTCACACCCATTTTCAATTAAATTTAAGATGATAAGTTTTCTTAATTTAAGAACTTATTTGGTTTTATACTTTCTAAAATGCTGAAATACTTGGCTCCTAACAATATTGATGTAACGACTTATTTTTAAAATATTACTAGTAATGTTATGGCCAACAATAAGACTATTTGAAGATATACAGTCAAAATACTTTGTTTTAAGGCCCATCAGAATAATTGTTTTCTTTGTGGTTATGACTTCAACTTGATACATAGCAAGGTTCATTTTTTTTCAATTTGTTTTAATTTTGAAGAATTGACTGAATATTTAAACATTTATTTTAACAACCTGATAGAGATATAATTCACATAACATGCAATTCACCCATTTAAATATTACCTACAATTCAACAGTTTTTAGTATATTCACATATATGTGTGATCATCACCACAATTTTAGAACATTTTCATCAACTCAAAAAGAAATCCCATACCTTTTAGTATCACCCCTTACCCTTTACCTTCCCAGTACAAAGAAACTACTAATGAACTTTCTCTCTATTCTGAACACTTTAGTTGAATGGACTCATCCACATGTGGTCTTTTGAGACTGGCTTATTTTGTTTAACATGAAGTTTTTGTGGTTTTTCCATGTCTCTGTGACCCAAAGAGGTGCTTCAGCCTCATTCCCTGTTCTGGTATTTTCACAAAGGTGTCCTGTCTATGGTTAGTCAGTCTTTTTGTGAGGAAGACTGAAGATAACCATCTATTCCATCCTGTTCGTGCTATCACCTCTCACATTAGTTTATATTGTAATAATTTTGTGTATCACATTGATTTATTATGTGTCTTTGTTTAGTATGTCTTCTTTGCTTTTTTCTAAAACTCCTTTTGGCATTTAGGAAGGTTTGTCTTTATGGTCAAAGTTTTCTTTCTATGTAAACCCTCTATAAGGCCTACCCTAGTTATCTTGTTGGATAGCAACTTAACCAAACGTTAATAGCTTAACACAACGACTGTTTGTTTCCCCCCAGTTTCTATGGGCCAGGAATCTAGGTGTGGCTTAGCTGGTGCTTCCTCCTCAGTGTCTCTCAGCTGTTGTCCAGGGAAGAGTCATCTCAGGTCTCTACTGGGGCTTGCAAATCTGTCTTCAAGTTTATCCACAAGTTCTTCTGGCAAACCTCAGAAGATCCACTTCCAAGCTTAGTCATGTCATTGCTGGCAAGCCTTGTTTCCTCACCACGTGGGCTCTCGGTAGGCTTCCAGTGCAGCAGCTGATGATCTGAGAGACCCAGACAGTGCCCAAGATGGAACCAAGTCCCTTTATAACTAATCTCAGTAGTGTCATCCATCACTTGGGTTATATTGTATTTGTTAGGGCACCTAAGCACCGTCACGCTGAAGAGGAAGGGATTACACGAATACATGAGCGTTTGGGAACAAGTGTCATTGTCTGCCATCTGAGTGGCTTTCTATCATAATTCCATAATTCCTCCTTTATTCTTATAAATTTGTTTTTTATATAATTGCAAAACTACTTTTGAATTTTTTTGTATTTCCCCCTTTCTTTTAAATATTGCATTCTTTCTATTTTGTCAGAAAATATAATATTTAAATTCTAATCTTCTCCATGTGCCCTCAACTTCATTTTAATCTTAGCTCTCTAATTAAACACAGGAAATGTTCATTGTCAGTCCTTTTGTTGAAGTTCTCCAATCACCTTCTGGTTGGATGAAGCCTACTTTCTAATAGATTCTTCAAGAAGGGAACATCTTTACATGAGTTTTTGCATGTTCAAAATTTCTTTTCTGTAGTCTTGATAATTGAAAAAGAGCTTTGATGCATATAAAATTCTTGGCTCACATATGTTAAAGTTTTGGGGAAATGTTGCTTCTCTGTTTTCCCACGGCACAGGTTGCTTTCTCAAAGTTCAATGACATCTCATTCTCTTGCCCTTGTAAGTTATTTTCTTTTATTTATTTTTTGGCATGGAGTCTATAAGAAGTTTAAAAAATTCTTTAAAGTCTAATAGTTTTGCTAAGATATGACTCAGAGTTTGTCATTCTGGGTCAGTTTTTTGGGGGAACCTAGTGGTCCCTTATGATCCTCGATGACAGTTTTAAATATTAGTTCCATTTCAGCACTTTATTTTTCCTCTTCATAGGCTGTAGTTATAGCACGTTAGACTTTCTTTGTCTTCTATTTCAATCATTTGTTTTTTATAATCTTTCCTCCTTTTTAAAATTTTTATATTTTCTTGGGTGTTTTACTGCTTTACTTCAATGTACCTTATTACATTTTCATTCAAACCTGTTTTCCTTTTTGCATCTCTTTCCCCTTCATTTTGATCTGGTATTGAATGCCTTATTGTCTTGGGAACATTTTAATGATTTTAAAGTTTTTTATTTGATGTTGTATCAAGCATTGTTAGTTAGGATTTTTTTTTATGTTTTGGTAAAGGGATGAAAAACTTAGCTTGCTGTTACTGAAAACAGAAATCCCTACTTAGTCATAAATGGCCCCCAAAGTTGCAAGTGTCCTGCCAGAAGTATAAAGAAGGATATGCAAAGGAGGGATGTCATATTTCTTTGATTTGTAGATATTGAGTGGCTATTTAATGCCTTATTTATGACTAAGCATTACAGCTTTTCTGAAAACTTCCTATTTCCCATCTCATGTCATGCTGTCTTTTTTGAGTCTTTGCCCAGCTGTGAAGACCTACACCCTTATGTTTTTCTGTTTGAAAGAGATCATGAGAGACAATTGTCAAACTGATAAAATAGCAGATAAAATAGCAAATGATGAAGCATATTTATTGAATAGTGTTCACTTATGTAGGAAAGATAAAGGTGCCAAAATATAAGGACTGTTTGTATTTTCACGTCTTCTGTTTTGTCCAGAATCACTTGGTTTTCCTAAAAGGGGTTGTCAGCTTTGAGATAAGGCTAAGTTTAGACTGGTTACATGGAATAGACTCCTTTGGTTAAGGTATTTGTTCCAAGAATTGATGTAATTTTGAAGATCATTATTTTTAAACCTTCCTGTATGTGAAAAAGTTTAAAAATAAAAAATAGTGAACTGTATTCAGGAATTAACTGTATTTGTTCTCAAACCTTTTTTCACTCTTAGGTGAGCAAAGGAAATAACTAAAAATGACAAGCAGAAGACTTGAGGAGTCCATGGGGGCTGTTCAGATGGGGTTAGTCAGAATGCTCAAGGGATTCCAAAGCAAGGTTTTGCCACCCCTGAGTCCAAAGGTGGTTAAAGAAGAAGATGTAAACCAAATGGTAATGTATCAGAGAATCTAAGTGTAAAATTCTGAGTGTAGTCGCTTCAGGAGGATGACAGCTGCTGATTGGCATTATGAGAACATGAGAGAGAATTGTTCAGAGCATAGGCACCTCTTAGAGACTCAGAAGTTTTTGAAATTGCATACAGTGACAGAGAGGCTTGAAATGCTTAAGCCAAGCAGTTGAAATAAGACAATGAAAGCAAATTATTCGGTTTTCCAAATATTTAGCTGAACCATATGAAGCTGTCATTTGTGTAATTCACAAACAAGCAAATATCAGAATTTTATAGGCTTTTACCTGAACACTCTATTACCTGTTAATTGAAAAGAATTATTTTTATCTGTATATTTGTAGAACATAGAATAATAAAATAATGACTGTATTATAGAAAAATGTATAATTTTTCTTTCCTTTTAAATGAAAATATATATTTTAAAATAACAGTTGACATTCAATATTAAAAATATTTATATTGTTAATGAATTATAATGATTTGGTGAGAATTGAATATAAACTACATGCTATAGAAAATTTCAATATCAACTTACAGTGTTAGCTATACTATTCACTGCATTTTAAAAACGAGTCTCAAGTTAATATTTTAATTAGAAAAATAAAATATATTATTCTCTTTTGTGGTGGTTATGGTTTCATATTTAAGGTAACTCTTGACCTTTTTCTTATAAGACTATATTATTATTGTTGTTGTTGTTGTTGTTGTTGTTATTTAATCCTCATCTGAGGAGGATATTTTTTCCATTGATTTCCAGAGAAAGTGAAAGGGAGGAAGGAGGGGGAGAGAGAGAGAGAAACATTGATGTGAGAGCAACATTAATTGGTTGCTTCCCACCCATGCCACTTCCAGAACCTGCAACCAAGGTACAGGCTCTTGATTGGAAATTGAACCCACAACCCTTTGGTCCACAGGCCAACATTATAAGCACTGAGCAAACCGGCCAGGGCTCAACTTTGTTATTTTTATTTAAATCACAGCACAGCTGATACCTCTTAACATTTTAGTATTCTAATATGGGTTCCAATAAAAAAAACACCTTAAAAACCAAGTTGGAAGCTATATTAGAAATATGCCTTTATTTAAATGGATTAAATCACAGAAGATAATTTCATAGGGAATTTGAAAAGCATTGATTTTTAACCCAAGGCAAAACAAATCAGCTAAATTATATTATTGTGATTGTATTTTAAAGTCTTGGCACATACTGAAGCATTATGTTGCTGCCAATGACTATAATCTCCTCGCAGCTAATGTAGGCCCTGGGTGATGGAAATGCTCTGCATCTTGACTGTATCAGTGTCAATATTCTGGTTGTGACACTGAAACTATAGTTTTGCAAGACACTATTTTTTTTTTTTTGAGAAACTGGGCAAAAGGTACCTGGTTCCTCTCGGTATTACTCCTCACAACTAAACTGCAGGCAAATCTTAAAATTACAAATTTAATTTAAAAAACCCTTTCCTATAATTCAGTTGATCAGCCAATCAATCAATAAAATAAAGTAGGTTCTGAAAATCATGTAAGCATCCCAGCACAACAACAACTTCATAATAGTGATTGGTCCTGGATAACAGCCCTTGTTCAGTTACTTAAATGATAAATGATAAGTTACATTTTCTTCCGCTCATAACTTTAGAAAGTGTTAAAAGCATTTTGTGTTCTCATTTGGGTATGTGAATATGACTGACTGCCAGATCTGATGATTGGCTTTAGATCCGTTTTAAACCAAGGTCTAAATGCACTTTTGTGATTTCTAAAAAGTTCAAACTTATTCCTAAGCACACTTTCCAAACCCTGTACATTTTGTATGTTTACTTCTTAACCTGAATTAACCTGATAGTTAATGTTGTAATTTCAGTTGAGAAATAGATGTGTTTCAAACTCACCTCTGAAGCCTGAAAGTGATTTTAGAAAGTTAGGGTTTTATGTTCAGTTGCCTCTTCTGAGCATAAATGTTAAGTTCTTTGGACATGTTCCTGTGCAATATGTTGACTCCCTCTGCCCCCCCAAGTTCCTTTGAGTGATTCCTTCAAGCTCATAAGGAACCAGTAACTACCTGTCATTTCGAATTACTTGCAAAGAGCTCAAAAGGACATGGCTACTTCTCTTGTATTATTTAGTTATTTTAAATATTTTATAAGGGAACTTAGTGGCATTCCAGAATTATCCTGAAAGCTGAAAACACAAATTATTCATAACTAGAACTTATGAAAACACTTTTTCAGCATAGCCATTTAATTAATCTTTGGCTCCTGTTGTTTTAAATTCTAGCTAACCCCGTCGGAGTTCCTGAAGGAAATGTCCCTGACCACAGAACAGAGACTGGCAAATACACGGTTGATGTGTCGACCACAGATCATCGAACTTTTAGATATGGGGGAAGCAACACATCAAAAGGTAGCTATTTTTCTGTTTTACTAGCATTTGTCTTACTAGCATGGAAAGTAGGCCCTGGCATAATGTGAACATGCCCCTCCCCTGCCTCCCTTTGCTTTTTTTAAAAAGAGTGGGAGGGAAGAAGAGAGAAAGGCAGGGAGGGAGGGACAGAGAGAGAGAGAGAGAGACGTGAAATAGATACATTGATTGGTTGCCTCCCCCACATGCCCTGACCAGAGCTGGGGATCAAACCTGCAACCCAGGTATGTGCCCTTGACCAGGAATTGAACCTCTGACCCTCCAGTGCACAGGAGATGCTCTAACCATAGAACAACACTAGCCGGGCATAATGTGAACATTCTTGAACATAATGTGAGCAGTCACTAAGTAGTAGTTATTTTTTCTGGGCTAATCTTTGTTTTTTTTTAAACATTTTATTGACTTTTTATAGAGAGGAAGAGAGAGGGAGAGAGAGTTAGAAGCATCAATCAGCTGCCTCCTGCACCGCCCCCTCACCCCCGCACTGGCTGATGCTCTATCCACTGAGCCAAATCGGTCAGGGCTGGGCTAATCTTTTATTTATTTACTTAATACATTCTTTTTCTTCCTCTGTTGATCTTGATACCAGTGATTTGATATGGAGAGTATTACAATTAATTAGTACAAATAACTTTTGACTACTCACATTTCTTTCTTAGCTACTTCTGGACACTGTTATTTGCCAGATTAGGAGTAATTCCAAGAATTATATTAGCCAAGCCTAATTAAGTTATCTTCTTAACACAAGAAATCCCTTCTTACCTGAGCTGTCGTCACTAGAAGGAAAGAAAGTGGAATTATTAAAGAAGGCATTTGTTGTATATTCTGGTTCATCTAATATAATAAAATTGACCCTAATGGAGTAACGGCCAGTTGCTATGATGCACACTGACCACCAGGGGGCAGACGCTCAACACAGGAGCTGTCCCCTGGTGGTCAGTGCGCTCGCTCCCACAGGGGGAATTCTGCTCATCCATAAGCTGGCTGACGGCTGGGAGTGCAGCTGCGGTAACAGGAGCCTCTCTCACCTCCTTGGCAGTGCTAAGGAGGCTTCCAGGCCTAAGCTGGCAAGTGGACATACCCCAAGGGCTCCCAGAGTGCGAGAGGGCACAGGCTGGGCTAAGGGACACCCCCCCCCCCCAGTCAAGTGCATAAATTTCCATGCACTGGGCCTCTAGTTTCCAATAACAAATGTTTTCTTTTAGTCTCTAAAGAATAGTTATTCTAACATGTTTCTATCCTATATAATAAAAGGGTAATATGCAAATAGACCAAACAGCAGAACAACTGAACAACCAATAAAGCGTAATATGCTAATGTTATGCTGAGGCTGCTTAACTGCTCACTATGATGTGCACTGACCACCAGAGGGCAGACAGTCAACTTGTCAACCAGTTGCTCTGATGTGCACTGACCACTAAGGGGGTAGATCTGACTGGTAGGTTAGCTTGCTGCTGGGGTCTGGGCAATCGGGACTGAGCAAGATGGGCCAGACATGCCCTGGAGCCTTTCCAAGGTCCCTCCCTGGTCCCTCAGCCTGGCCTGTGCCCTCTAGCAATCTGAGACCCCTGGAGGATGTCAGAGAGTTGGTTTCAGCCCAATCCCACAGGCCACTCCCCTTAGGAGAGCGCCAGATGCAGAGCTCATGGCTGGCAAGTGCTGCTGTAGCAGTGAGAGCCTCTCCTGATTGGTAGGCACAGTGGGGCCAGGATGAGCAGGAGCGGCAGGTAGGAGCTGCAGGCAGCATTGGACTGCAGGTTTTGGCCAGATCCCTGCAGGCCACCCAGAGGGTCTCCACCTGTGCACGAATTCGTGCACCAAGCCTCTCATATTCTAATATAAACCATATATTGTAGGTTTTAGGAGCATATTATTATACTAGTAAAATGAAGTCTTTCTTACTTTTTAATTAACTTCTTGAATTATATGCTTCACTTTTTGTGTAGAAATTATGGTATGAACTTCATCATTTGAACTGCTGGAGATCAACCTCCTCTCAGAGGGCTCCTCACTATCTCTGAGAGTTTTTCAGACTTATTTCCCACATGATGAATGCGTCCTTGAGGCTTTCTTGCTAAAATACCATTGCCTACCCTGTCAAGGATCTACATAAAAATTTGCTTTTCCTCTCAACCCTGCTAGTTTTAATTATTATTTATTCTCTTCCCCACAACCACACTCTTAACTTTGAGGGCAGGGAACATGGCTTTTTCCAAAGCTAATTTATCCTAATTAAGGGCTATTTACTCCTTTCCCCTAGCATAACTGAGACCAGACTGTGTGTATTTTTCTGTGTATACCGCTTTTGTGCATGTTTTAATGTATTTTGACTTCTGCATGAAGAATGAGGAAATAAGTATACATCTTCTCTTTCTTTTCTCAACCCCGGTGGTTATTTTTACTTTATTTTCAGGAGTTTCATTTTTTCTCTTAGTTGGATGGCAGTCATCCTCTACTAATTTCTTCAATAAGAGCTTACGAAGCGATTTTCCTGATTTTATATGTTTGGATAATATTTGCCTATGGCCTTTATACTGAACTGCAGTTTTGTTAGGTATGAAATTCTTGGGTCAGATATTTTTTCCATAAGAGCTTTGCAGGCATTTTCCTCACAACCTTAAATAATGGCATGTAAAAGTCTGAAGCCAGCTTGATTTCCCCCTAGAAAAAAGATAGGTATTTTAATCTTTTAGGTTGTATGCACAAAGATTATTTATTTTTATTTAATATCCAATAATTTTATTAGGTTGTACCTTTATTTTATTTCTAGAAAGTTTTCTTGTTCATGCCATTTTGGGTTCCTTTCTTTAGGAATATCAATTATGAACCTGTTGGACCTTCTTTGTCTGCCCTTCTGCATCTTTGATGTCTCCTCTAATCCATTTTTAACTTTCTGTCATTTTCATTTTATTGTAATTACATACACCAGATTATCTTCTGTATCCCTTAGAGTTTTATGTATGTTTATTTCTCTTAAAACTCATTCTTTTTATTTCTTTATCTATTTTTTTAATTCCTCATTGTTGAAAGTATTATATCTGTCCCCCTTTTCCCCCTTTGACCCTCTCCAGCCTACCCCTGCCCCGCCCCAGATCTTCAGTACCTATTATTTGGGTCCATGGACTATGCATATATGCATACAAGTTCTTTGGTCAACCTCCTGCACTGGCCTCTACCAGGCCTGGGGAACCTATAACTAAGGTATCTTTTGCTTTTCCAGATAAATTTTATAATCACCTTTTTAATTTCAAATAAAAATTTACTGGGAAATTTTTATTGGATTGCATAGATTTTTTTTTAATCAATATGGGAAGTATTTGACATTCTTTTTTCTTTATTTACTATTTTATTATTTTTTTAATTGTTTAAAGTA
Organism: Lasiurus cinereus; assembly: GCA_011751065.1. Lineage (NCBI taxonomy): Eukaryota > Metazoa > Chordata > Mammalia > Chiroptera > Vespertilionidae > Lasiurus > Lasiurus cinereus. Next base: position 15,498,390 of record JAAGEH010000452.1, read on the forward strand.
TTACAAATAGTAGTACATATATCTCCTTTTTTCCCCTCCATTAACCTCCCCCTGGCCTCCCCTACCCCCCAGTACTTGCCCTCACCTGCCTCTCCCCTCCCCCCCCAGTATCTTATATCCATTGATTATGCTTATACATGCATACAAGTCCTTTGGTTGATCTCTTACCGCCCCCCCCAACCTCCCTTGCCTTCCCACTGTAGTTTGACAGTCTGTTCAATGCTCCTTTGCCTCTGTATCTATTCCCCACCCCCCCATTCTTTTCTTTAAAAAATCTTGCCTCTGCAGACTAGAAATAAACCTATAAGAACAAAAAATGTTTGAGTCCCAATTTTAATGTCTAACAGTTCTGAGTCCCAGTTTCAATGTCAAACAGTTCCTTATGTGTACATATCAGCAATAATATCTTGCTGGTGGACAAATGGTGGCAACCTGTAGTGACACACAGCTGCTGACTGCTAGCATGGCAAGGCGTCGTCATCTCTGGACTGTTTCTCCTCTTGTCTTCATGGTTGGAGCAGACCTGTCAATTCCTCTCTGTTGCAGGAGTCCACATGGTCTTGGAGTTGTTTTCTGAAAGTATATAAACATATTCTCGACCAAAAGTTAATAAAGGAATCTTTTCTATAAAATTGACTTGGGTTATGACATTCTTTAAATATTGAGTCTTTCAATTCATAAACATGATATATATTCTTATATTTTATGTAGGTCTTTAAAAATTCTTCTTAGTGATATTTTAGTGTTTTTTTGGGGGGCGGGGTAAAGGTCTTATACATCCTTTATTGGTCTTATTCCTTTAAATAGTATTGTTTATAAATTTATTTCTTAAATGTTCCTAGATAGTACATAGAAATATAATTCTTTTTTTTTTGCATGTTGATCTTATATTCAGTGACCTTGATAAATCACTTATTAATTCCAATAGTTTTATCTAGGTGGTTATTTTGAATTTTCTAAATAAACAGGTTTTTTTCTTCTGAGGAAAATGACAACTTTGTTTCTTTTTTATCAGTTTTGAATGTTGAATTTCTGAGATAAACCCAATGGAGTCATGATGTATTATTCCTTTTAGTCGGTTTTAGTTTGTTAATGTTTTATTTCTTTTTTTGAATCTATGGTTCATGAGTAACATTGACCTATAATTTTTCCCTTTCCCTACTGTCTTTTTTAGGTTTATGACAGTTATGTTAACATCATCAATTGAGTTGGGAGATACTAAATTTTTGTTTTCTTTGGTAGAATTTTTATAGTATTTGAGTCATACCTTCTTTAAATGTTTGCTAGAATTTGCTTGTAAAGTTATCAGGGCCAGAATTTTCATTATGAAAGGCTTTTACTTACAAATTCACTATCTCTAATAGGCATAGAACTATTTCAACTTTCTATTTCGTCTTGTGCTAATTTTGATAAGTTGTATTTTTCTAGGAATTTTTACTTTTGTATCTAACTTTCCACATTTATTGACATAGTATCCATTTGTTATCTTCCTTGGTTTAGGTTCTGTAGTAATGTCCCTATTTTCACTATTTAAGGAGCTCTTTGTACCTTCTATCTTATTTTCTAAATCAGATTCACTGGGTATTTTATTAATTTTATTAGTATTTTTTTAAAAACAACTTTAGGCTTTATTGTTATATAGTATAGTTACTTTCCATTTCATTAATCTGCCATTGTTTTTGTTATGTCATCTTTTATTTGTTTGGGTTCTTATTTTTTAACTAATTCATATAAAGGGCTTGGCCCTTGCAGCCCTGGCTTTGTCTGGAAGGTTATCCGGACTGTTATTCCACTGTTCAACCATTTGGTCAATTTGCATATTTCACTTTAATTATTATAGATGTTTGCTACTGATTTTCTAAATTACTGAGGTGGATGCTTACATTTTTGGTTTTCAAACTGGGTTTCAACATGCCTCAGGGTACAGCCAGGAGATTGCAGGGCATCATGGAATATTTTGAATTTTTAAGGAAATACGGCAGTACTCAGAACTTGTTGGATAATATACAGGCTATTAGTTGGAGGTAATTCATAGTTTCAATACTAGATTATACTATCTTTTTAGCTCTTTAGTGCCTCCAAGGAGATATTTGCTGACATAACATTTATTTTGTTATTCTCATAGTGGAATTGGTTCAAATGACCTTATTCATCACTACCAGAAATGCAAGTTTTGGATTAGTGTTCTAAGTAGTCTTTATTATTTATTTATAAATGATCTGTCATTGAAGTATTTTCCTCTGTAGTTCTTAACTAGCCAGGCAGTATTGCACTGCCTCACTGTTGATGTCATCTATGATGTCATGTGGGTGGCAGCCATCAACATTGCAGCTCTCAGTCTGGGCAGTCCTCAGGATCTCTTTTATGGTTCCAGAGAGTTCTCTAGTTAAAGAGCAGGCTGCATCTGTCTGGCAATGTTGACAATCTCATCAATTTCTTCTGTACATAATGTCTTTTGCTTCTTTCTGTCGTCTCTCGGAGGTTCTTTGAGGGCTTTGATTAGCAGGGCAGAGGCAGAAAGTACTACCTCCCTCTGGGCTTGTCTGTTCCGAATGGTCAGTTTCATTGTAATCCTCAGATCCTTCCAATTACCTGCTGCTTGGGCGACTTCATTAGCAAATATTTTTGGGGACAGGCCCAGGGGGCCTCTATTGGAAACCAGGGCCGACATGGCACTGACTTCCCCACTGGTGCAACTCAAATATATGACTTTGACCTCGTTGGGGTTGAATTTTGGCAGCATTTTGGAGGTGACTGGTGTCAGATGAACTTGGATTTTGGACAACCAAGGGAAGTTGAACCTAAGCCTCCTCTGAGCTGAAATTAGGAAGCTAGCCTCTATATTTTTAAAAGAAGACCAAACTTCCTTTTTTGTATTAAAGAGGGTGATGAAATAACCTTAACAATTATACCAATTATTGTTTATGGTAACTACCCCTCTTTGAGTGTTTCTTTTGTTGTTAGTCATTTTTGCATTGTGTGACTCTATGATTAATTTACTTTTCCAACTAAAGTTTTCAGAAATTGACCTGGACCAGGCATTGTTCCAGCCCTTTCCATCAGAAATTGTATTTCAGAACTACACTCCCTGTGAAGTCTATGAAGTTCCACTGGTTTTGAGGAACAATGACAAAGTGAGTATGTTCAATACGATGGCTGTACCTTTCATGGATACATACGAAGGAGCAAATTAAATTGGGATCATGTAGGGTCTTAGATAAGTTCTTTAATTTGATAGACCTATGAAAATAGATGAAAAAATGCCCTTTGACTGTAGGATTAATGAAGACAAGACTCTGTTAGTTGATTTGTTGCAATATGTATGTTCAATCCCTGGGTAGTGCCCAACAAACGAAAGCATGTGCACTAACGTTTTGTTGAATGGAGGATTGGCTAGGTGAATGTCATGGAGTTCTCATGTGTGACCAGTGGGCGAGGCTTTCATTTAAGACAGGGTGATTACTACTCATGCTTACATACTTTGCTTTTGAGCCTCCAATCCCTAATTGAAGGCGTAAACTCATCTGAATTGCAGTTGTTCAGCCAATGCTTTTATATTCTACAAGTTGAATTTTCTTTTAATTAAAAAATGGATATCCTTTTCCCCCTTTTCTTTCTCCTTCTTTATACCTCAGAAGGCTTTAGATTTTTATTTACAGATAGCTTTGAACTGCTTCTCTCACTGTATATACCTTGTCACTTTGTGGTTGCAACTGAGGATTTCTTCTCCATCCTATGCCTTTTTCTTAGGAGATAAATTAGGGTTTATTTAAAGAAAAGATATTAAATGCCTGAAAATTTCCTTGACTGCCCTCCCCTTCAGGCCTGATCATCCCCAACTGCCCTCCCTTTCAGCATAAAGCACAAGTAAGTATGAAAAATAATCAGATAGGAAAGAAAGGCATCTGAGAGATGCTAAAGTTTAGGTGTAAAGACAAGTAAAAATACTTATAGAATCTAAGAATGTGGAGGCAAATTCTCACTAACCAAGGGAATTCTCCTGACCAAGGGAAGATAAGTAAAGACTATGCAAGAATCCAAGGCAAATGGGAAGACTTGCAGGTATATTCGGCACAGTAACTCATTATATGAATCAATGAGGCTTCAAAGATCAGTGGAATGATTTAGTGACAGCAAAGCCAAACTCTGGAGAAAATGGTATATTTGTTTTTTGCTGCAGGGATGTTAGCAAGAGAAGCTCAAGGTACAGAAGCATAGAGAAGAAAAAGAATCCAGGTGTTCAGGATTATGTTTCTAGACCTTAAGAAGAGATATACTGTATAGATTTTAGGATTCTCTCTTTTCATATAGGGCTGCCAAATAATTTAGTTTCTCACTTCCAGTTCTCTTTTTCCCTTTCTACATTACTTTTTTTTTTTACTTTTGTTCAAGTTTTCTTAGACTTTGAGAGGCAGAGAGGAGCTAGTGCAAGGGGTAGTTTGGGCCACTCTTCTCTGGCCCTAAACAAGAAAGGGTTGCCAGTTGGTTTATATGGACAAGTCAAGGATAAGGGGCATGTGTAAATTTTACTGCCAAAGGTCACTCAATTCTCATGGATAACCTGAGAGCTCTTAGTAAGATGCTATTAGAGGTTGGACCCCATGAAAGGATGGCTCTTATCTAGGGAAATTCAGTCAGCAACAAGCAGGCAGATTTCTCTTGGCCTGGCAGTCTTGTTTCTGGGTGAGTTACTCCCAGGGCCCATCTTTATACTAGATGACTGATGTAAGCCTACTTCTCTACTTCCTAGGTTCATGGACACTTAAGGAACCACTGAGATATATTTGGGGCACCGTGCTACTCACCTTTTATTTGCTCCCTTACTGGCACAGAATGCAAAAAAGACATAGCCTGTTTGGTCATTATTTGTTTTTCTCAAACACACAAGTTGAAAGTAAGCCATGAACACTCCAGGAGCCACAACATGATTCTACTTGGGAGCCTATATAATAAAAGCCTAATGTGCTAAGTGTCCGGTCATCCATGCAACCAATCAAAGCATAACATGCTAATGATATGCTAAGGCTGCTCAACTGCTCACTGTGATGTGCACTGACCACCAGGGGGCAGAAACGCCATCAGTAGGTTAGCTTGCTGCTGGGGTGTGGCCTATCGGGACTGAGTGAGATGGGCTGGACATGCTCTGGAGCCCTCCTGTGGTCCCTTTCTGGCTGGCCAACCTCTTGCATCCCTCCCTGGCACCGATCATGCACTGGTGGGATCCCTCTCACAATCTGGGACCCCTTGGGGGATGTCAGAGAGCTGGTTTCAGCCCGATCCGACAGGCCAAGCTGAGGGACGAATTTGTGCACTGGCCTCTAGTACAATAATAAGCAACCAGACTCCAGAGGCAGACAGATTCAGATTCAGATTCCAGTTGTTTCGCAACTGCAGACCTTAGGCAAGTCATGGGCCATGGGAATAATAACACTCATTTCAATACCTTGTTTGGAATAGTAAATGAGATAATGAGTGTATGCCATTCAGTGCTTGTCATGTAGTAAGCACTGTACCATTATTACTTTTATTATTATTATATTAGTGTTAGTGTTGTTTTCCTTCCTAGTCTTTAGTTCACAGTTATGCTGTTATTAAAGTATTTCCAGCAAGCTTATACAGTATCACTCAACACATCATAAATGTCACGGCACATTTCCCTTACAGCAAAGCTATGGGTATTTCTTTTCCTATCGAGGTTGCACACATCTCTTCCTTATCTATTCACTCTCTGGTCTTATCTGTCTGAATTCTCCTTGCAAATATTCTCCCCTTCCCACCTGGTGACAGCTTTGAGAGGTGATGAGAGGTCTTTTTCCCTTCTTTTTCACTGAGGCATCTGGGTCAGACTTGACTATAGTTAACTTTCCTGATGCCCATTTTAGTCTTTAAAAAAAACACCACACCAATCCTGTCTCCCTTTCTTTGTGTCCCTAGAACCTCCACCCCTGACCACCCTCATTCTCCTCATAACTGCATTTCCTTTATTGCTTGAGCTAACTGAGATAGAGCTACTACTCCAGGCCAGGCAAGCAGGTCTGAGAAATAAGACTTTAAAAGAATAAAACTGTTGGAAGCTGTTCAGAGACTGGCCTCGGGGGCATTATACTGTTTTCTTTGTTCTTGCTTCACAGTGGTGTTTACTTAGGACAATCTCATAGAGAGGAAGGCGGGGTTAGGCTGAGACTTGACTTGTACGCCATTGCTCGGTGAAGCTGTGGCAATAGGGCAAGTGTCTGGTCCTTCATCTGTAGAATGGAAGTCTGAATGAAGCTCAGAGTTTATTGGGAGGATTAAGTGACACCTCATGTGCAGTGATGGCCCATAGCTGGAGTGTAGCAAGTGTGGTTTCTTCTCCAAGAGCAATTCTCAGATGTTGGGAAATCCAACTCAATTCTGCTGTGTGAGTGCAGTCTTAGCAGTTAGTCCAAAGATAGTCACATTTAAATAATAAAATGAACAAAGACTTAAAATAACAATAAAGTGAGTAAGAATAATATTCATGAAATTTAAAGTTAAAATGCATTGAGTGCTTACTTTTTGTAAGACACTGGGATAGAGGTAGGGCCTGTCACCTCCTATTCCAGTTGATGAAACTGAAGTTCAGGCCTGACCAAGGTCACATGGCTAGTGGATAGTAGGTAGAAATGTCTTGTTTAACTATGAAGCCTGCACTTTCCCTTCTGCACTTTCACACGCACAGTCATCGCTTTATGTTTTTCTTGCAGATTCCGAGGATGGTGAAAGTTGTTGAGGAAAGCTCACCGTACTTTAAAGTAATCAGTCCCAAAGACATTGGCCACAAAGTAGCTCCAGGAGTGCCATCCATATTCCGAATCCTCTTCACTCCGGAGGAGAACAAGGTAACGGCAGTGCTGGCAAGAAATTGGTTGTATGCTTTCACTAGCAGTTTGCAATTCTGAACATTAAGGAAGTGGTAGTTGGTGTTGGTGTTGGTATTGGTATTGTTAGTAGGGGTATTATCTGTATTGGTTGTAGTGTTGATGGTAGGGATATTGGTTTGATGGTGTTAGTTGTATTGTTGATATTGCTGTTGTTGATATTGGTGGTGGTGTTGTTGATGGTATTGCTGTTGGTGGTGGTGGTGGTGATGAGAGGAATGATAAGACTGGGTGAGAGGAGGGGATGGCATTCCACTGGGAATGAAGATACAATTGTCAAGAAGTGTTGGGGGCTTATATGAGCTGTAAGTAGCCAGGATGTAAAGAAGGTTATTCCTTCTAAATGACCCTCTTCTCCCTTCTTCCCCAGCACCTACCTCAGCATATTTATATTTGACTGTACAGTTAGAGGGATACCAAAAAGGGAAAGGTGCAGTTCAGATGCGGTGAGCTAAGACAACGGATAAAGACTCTGGCTTCTTGGAAGTTTGGGATCCTAGCTATTATATTCCTCCTTCCCAGATTCTAACTAGTTTAGGAAAGAGATCTAAGATCCATATATTGATCACAGTCTCAATCTAATTAGTGGTAAAAAATGTGGCCAGACCTGAGGCCTAGAAGGGGCTTTCTCCTGTTTGCCTGGTAAAGGAGTGCCAGATAACTGGACCTCCCCCATAGCTCTGTCCCAATAGGAGTGGAGAAGCTAGGACTCAGAGCATGTGGACACAGGCAGGATGGAAAGAGCCTGAATTCAAAAAGAGGTCATTTCCCCTTAGCACCACGGAGCTGTGGGGAATCTAACCCATTCTTAGGCTCTCCTCGCTTGAAGAAATTCCAGTTCCAGTCAGAAGGAAGGACCAGCTAAGGGGGACTGAGAGAGGAGGCTTCCTCTTTAGCCCGTCTCTAAGACCTCAAAATTGTAGGTTGAAATTTCCTCGGTTTGGACCAAAGTGGAGATTTATGAGTTTTACCTTCATGATCAAAGGAGTTAGGACACACACACACAAAATAAAAAACAAGATTTAAATAGGCGTAACAAAATATCAGGTTATATATAATGTTATTGGTGTTTGTGACATGCCATTATGGTTGGAATCAAAAGAGCATAATGGGGTCCGAGAGAACTAGATTTGAATCCTTGCTTTTCCATCACTAATATTTATTAGCTGCTGTCAGTGTCATTCCCAATGTTCTTGTTTATTGCTATTGTTCCTACTTTTCTGGAGAGCAGAGATGGAGAATTTAAAATGTGATCTGCCAAGTATGTATCACTGTAGCGAGTAGTTAGAAATTCCATTATAATAAATAACACTGCGATTCTTATTTTGCCAATTTGTAATATCACTGTTTCTCGGGTTGTGCTTGTGGACCTGGCATTTGTTTGGGATACTGTTGAAATAAATGAAAAGATAAATAGCTCCAGAAGTAATGCCCTTTGTTAAGTGCGATTGAAGCCCTTGTTTTTCCTTAAGGCTCTCTATCTGAATGATAACTGATAAGAGAACAGCACCTGGATTTAGTTTGGGTATCAAATTCCCACACTGACATTTCTGTAGGAAGTAGAGCATAAGCCGATTATAAAGCCTTTGTGCATCTTGAAATAGAAAGCTTGCTGGACCTGAAGAGTTGGCTTTCCTTAATTTTTTTCTTTGCTGGAGGAAATACATCTTCTGTTGGATAAGTATTGTTCTCCCTGCAGGTAGTCTACCTGAGAATAGGACATAGGAAACCTTCTGAAGAGTGGAATGTTCTAGATCGTGATAGGTGTGTGGGCTGTGTGGATAAACCCATTTGTCAAAATTTGCACATTTAATATGTATGTTTTCCAATATATCCAAACTTTACCTTGAAACTATAGACATATAATCATAATAATAGAAAGGGAAATGGATTGAGGTATAGAGAAAGCCAGAGTGGCAGAATATTAGTAATTGTTGAATCTGGTGATGGGTACATGGGATTTGTTATAGTACTATTCTTTGTATATGTTTTCTTTGTATATGATTTAAGTTTTCCCTAATCAAAAGCTTAAAGAAAAGAGAGTTTTTATTACTACTTATTTATACAGCAAATACTTAATTGAAATGTATTTTAGGTATATTTGTATTTACCTTATAAATATGGGATGCTAACATTCCATTGAGGATTGCTACTTAGCTATATTTTGTGGCTGCTTATTTTACTCCCACGTTTTTTTATTCCCCTTTATCATTCCATTTCACCAACATTGCGTGTTTGCTGGGAAACCCCTGTTTTAAGTGCTGTTTTACTGTTTCTTCTTCTAAGCCTTTGAAAGTTATCCAAGGCTTTTTACAAGCGTGTATGCAGAGGCATAAAGTGAGAATAATGGCTCCCTAGAGAAATGCAATTATTTGATTTTGATTACATTAAGATTTTGTTTTGGATATGGGCTTGAAGCTATAATATGATTTACAGAATTTGTTTTTCTAAGGACATAGTGATTTCTCCTTTTGCTGACTAAGACTGATGGTGTGTGTGGAGAAGCTCTTGCTGTTAATTTTCCTTTACTTTTTCTGCAAAGATCTTGTTACACATGCACCATCAGCAGAGTTTCCAGTCCCTGGCCATCTACATTTCCACTCTGACTGTTGGAAAGCCAGCAAGGCCATGTACAGAATGACCAGCTGTGGTTAGTCATGCTGTCTTTAGTGCTATTCCAGAATGTAGCAGAGGACTAACTGGAGCCAGATTTATTTTAGGAAAAATAAAAGTTCATCTTTTCACTGTGTCATTTTTTCTTCATTTGGCCAAATTGATAGCCAATGTAGATATGTATTTTCCCTCCTTATCCCCTGCTGATCTGAGCACACTCCATTCTCATTTACCCTCCTCACATCTGGAGGGTGAGATATGTAAATTGCAGCATGCCATAGCTTAATAGACCAGTCCCCTTTCAATCGGATTTTCAGCACCCATGTATATTAGCATGTCAGAGATGATAATGCAATTCACATTCCGCCCCCCCTGTCATCTATTAATCTGGCCTCCTAGGGATAGAACTTGTTAAGAATGCCAAATACCCAGATAACAGGTGCAGCAAATTTACTTCAGCTTTTCTTATCTCTTCTCACACAGACTTTAAAATAATGATTGGATATGTTATTAATCTAATAATCCTAGTGTACATGTCATTGAAATATAATAGTTAATGCTGTCCTAATACTACAAAATCCGGGAGCCTGGCATTTTTCTAGACCTCTTAAATTTGTATATTTACTATTAAAAGGTGTTTAAAAAGTAATAGGCTTTTGTAGTAAAGCAAAAGTGGGTACTTCTTTGGGCTTAAGGAAGCATCTGTTTACTACAGTGTTATCATAGGGAAATGGCTACAGTGAATAAAATGTGAAATGATGCAATTTTATTATGTTTTAAGAAAATATCTAATTTATTGTCAAAACAGTTTTATTGATATGTTACTATGAAACTTAAAAAATGATGGTGCAAGAAAAATAGAAAAAAAATGTTAGCATGTTTAATGTTATCTAAAATGGCAATAATGAAATATATTGCCAGCATTTTGAATTAAAGTTTAGATACCATAAAATTTTCCACAATCAATAATGTTTGTAGGCAAAAACAGTTAAGGACTTTGTGTTTTTCCTGCCTGTAATTGGCCCTCTCTAGTTCTGTCTGGGTCACCCCTGTAACCACAGTGCCTAGCACAGTGCCTGACACACAGAATGTGTGCAGTAAATATTCATCAAGTGAGATAGGTAAGTAAAAGTTCATGTCAAGAAAATATGAAGATGTGTTCTCAACTTGAGAATGGCCTATAGATGATAAAAGCAAAAGCTTATAAAAAAAAGGGGGGGCTCAAATATCTTTTTGTGCTATGAGCATATTAGATGTTATCTTTTTTGTCATTTCAGTCAAGGGAAAGATGTCTGAGAATCTTATATAAGAGGAGTGCTTCTCACCATTTTGTTTCATCTCATCCTTGAGTCACATCACTACTTTTTTAGCTTTTTGGACTTGATCAGTATCATTTTATAATAAGGCTAATATGATGATGTTGGGAAATCTCTTAATGAAGAACTCTTGATACTTTAATACCCAAATAAAGATATTAAAAATGAGTAATACTGCCCTAGCTTGTTTGGCTCCGTGGATGGAGCGTTGGCCTGGGGACTGAAGGGTCCTGAGTTTGATTTTGGTCAAGGGCACATGCCTGGGTTGTGGGCTCCATCTGCAGTAGGGGGCATGCAGGAGGCAGCCAATCAATGATTCTCTCTTATCATTGATGTTTCTCCCCCCTCCCCCCCCCCCGCAATCCCCCTTTCCTCTCTGAAATGAAGATAAATATATTAAAAAGTGAGTGATATTCTTTCACTGTCTGCGCCAGGCCCAGGTCTGTGAGGTGGGATCCTAGGAGAACAGAGCAAGCTTGGATTAAAAAAAAACACATGCATATAATTTAATGTCAGGTATTGACCTGATAGAGAAGGAAGAGTGATGAGAGGGTCCTGTTTTCTTTCAATAGGAGGATCAGGGAAGACTTGTCTGATGAGGTAACATTTGAGCAGAAAACTAAATCAAGCCATGCACATATCTGAGGGAAGAGGTGTGTCTGGGAGAGGGCAGGTTCAAAAGCCTTGCCACTGAAACATGCTGGGCAACAGGCTGAGGAGGTATGAGAATGCTTTCGGATGGAGCAGAGAACGCTGCTGGAAGAGCATAGGAGACAAGGCTGCAGAGCATAAGGGTCTTAGGAATAATGCAATGCAGGATAGGGAGCCATCTGAAAGTATCCTACATAATAAAAGGGTAATATGCAAATTGTCCCCACACCCGGGAGGGACTTCAAATCTGGAGTTCAACCAGAGGATGGGGCCGGCCAGCCAACCACCCATGTCTCCTTCCTTGTGGCCATTCTGGTCCAGTAGTCCCCATCTGGGTGGGCTGGATGGATCTCCCCATCCCCATGCACAAATTCATGCACCAGGCCTCTAGTTAAAAATATTTTTTGTTACAGAAGCTTTCACTCATTTGTACAAGTAGAGAGAATGATAGGTAGAGTGAACTGTCATCCCCCAGATTTTCAGGTTATCAGTGTGTGACCAATCTTACTTCATCGATCCTGTTCCTTGCTCCCAAAGGATTTGAAGCCATCCCATACATCATATTATTTCATCTGTAGATACTTCATTCTCTGATTCTAAAAGATTAGGACCTTTAAATAGTTAACATAGCCACAATACCATAATTACACTTAAAAACAATAGTTTAGGAGTGGGGAAAAGGCAGAAAGAGGATTGTGGGAGCTTAACCACTGGCCGTGCCCAACCTTGAATTCAGCCTTGAGAGGCCTTTGCCTGAGCATTTAAAGGACAGAATTATTGCCATGTTTGCTCTCTCTCACGGAGCTCATATAAACTCAAGATTCATGCTTTTCACTTCTCAGAAAGCCACACCTGTCATTTTCATATCCTGCTGCTGGTGTTTTAAAGTTAAAAGGAAAGGCATGTTGGAAGGAAGGCTAACAGACAAAAAGTGGATTGGAAGTTTCAGCTGGAGAGCACATAGGATAAAATTTTAGGATATAAAGTAAATTAGAGCTAAGTCTCCTGTAGTAGAGGGGCCAGAGCTCATTGTTCTGCATCTAAGCACAGCAGAAGGGAGTACATCAACTGAAGAAATTGCTTAGTTTGCAGGCTAACAAAGCCTCCCCCATCATAACACCTGAATTAATTTTAGGCCAGTATAGTAATATAAATTGTATATTACATAATCTAATATAGTCATATTAAATATAGAACCTCTAGAGATTGGAATATATTATCGAGGAGCTGTTTAAAGAATCTCTTCATAATCTTTTATGAGTGCATGAATTGATTATGAAAAAAATACACAGCAGTGGGCAAAAGTAGGTTTACAGTTTGTATGGGAAAAAGACATGCAGGTGCCGAAACCAGTTTGGCTCAGTGGATAGAGCGTGGACCTGCGGCCTGGGGGGGTCCCAGGTTCGATTCCGGTCAAGGGCATGTACCTTGGTTGCGGGCACATCCCCAGCAGGAGGTATGCAGGAGGCAGCTGATCGATGTCTCTCTCTCATTGATGTTTCTAACTCTATGACCCTCTCCCTTCCTCTCTGTAAGGAATCAATAAAATATATTTTTAAAAAAAGACATGCAGGTTATGATTATTACAATAGTTTTATTAACTCAAAAAAATCACAATGGCACAGTGCAGTTAGGTATAATCTAATAAGAGCTCAGTTGCCAGCCTTCATCATTTATACACTAGAGGCCCAGTGCATGAATTTGTGCATAGGTAGGGTCTGCCTGGCCTGCCCCAATTAGGGCTGGGGGGCAACCAGGGGCAGGGCTGCCCCCTGGTCAAACTCCCCATTGAGGGGACAATTTGCATATTCGCCTTTTATTATATAGGGTCCTTGTAGTCTTTGAATATCATTAAACTGCCCGGCCAGTGTTGCCACTGAGCTGTGGTTGGACATTGACCCATGAACTAAGAGGTCATGGTTAGATTCCTGGTCAGGTCACATGCCTGGTTTGGGACTCAATCCCAGTAGGGGCATGAGAGAGGCAGCTGATTGTTATTTCTTTCTCATTTTTGTTTCTTATCTATCCTTCTCCCAACTTCCCTCTAAAATCAATAAAAACATATTAAAAAAAAGAAAAAGAAAAGAAGTAAAGAAACCTGAATTTCAGTGACCTGCAGGGTTAGTCCCACTGTCTCCTGAGGTGGTTGAGTTCAAACCTACTTTTTTGCCCACTCCTGTGTAATTCCAACCAAACTTCAAATCTTCCTCATTTGGACCTATGAAAAGGGTTGAAAACATTCTTGTGCATATTTCAATTAGCTTCCTAACCTGTTCCCAGTTTCTTACAGAGCAAGGCAGAGAATATGTAAATATAGAGTAAGATAGGGCAAATTACTTTGGATTGCCTCTCATCCTGGGTTCCACAGTAGCTTTGGTTCTTTCTCTCAAAGCCTCAGTAAATGTTAAGTCTCCACAAGTGCCAGGAGCATTCCAGCTTCTGATTCCCAACAAAACCTTTGCCTGCTAGGTTTGCTCTCCTAAGGAACAATGAAGAATGGCACTTACCTCCTTAGGATTCTGATGTAATCAGACATGACTGTTTCCTTGTTGGCTTCAGTGGGGTTTTCTAGGGTCAAATATGCTTAATGTAATTTGTGCTTCCATATGTCTGGGTAACATAATTTTCAAGCCTGGCATTCCCATCTAGAAACCAACTGGGGCCATCAATCTAACACATGTTAGAAGGATGCCTAGGCACAGTTAAAAGGAGGATGTGAGGGAACTGGTGTGAACCTCCTCTGATCTAAACAAAAATGTGCCTCAGCCATCCCCCACCCTCAATCCCTAACACAAGACACGTAAGCTTTCTGTTAGCTTGTAGGTTTTAACTCTTGAACTGTTCTCTGTCAGAAAGGAGTATCTTAATGAAAGTACAACTATAAGTGTCTTAAGGCAGTTTCATAGAATATATTAATTTTTTTGCTGGATGCCTGGCATATGGCCATATTTCTTGCCCAGTTATCTTGATCATGTTGGTGTGTTCACAAATAATAATTGTACCTTCTCCTATAGGATTATGCCCACATGTTGACCTGTGTTACTGAAAGAGAAAAGTTCATCGTACCCATCAAAGCCAGAGGCGCTCGAGCCATCCTAGATTTTCCTGACAAGTTGAATTTCTCCACTTGCCCTGTCAAATACAGCACTCAGAAGATTCTGCTGATCCGGAACATTGGCAACAGAGATGCTATGTTTCACATCACAACTTACAGGTATGCATTCCTGTGGCTCTTGTTTTTGATTCATGATAGCCACATCTGGTCATTGTAAGTCATTTGCTAGAATAGCAGTTGGGGTTGGAACTGCTTGTTACAGTCTGGAGTTGCAAGACTAGGAGATCTCATGGATATGGGGCAGACTTCCTCTTCATCCCCAGAGGAAACCAAATTTCAAGGTTACCTGTTTGGGTAAGGGGTGTTTTCTGAAATGCTGGATGAGAATCTTTCTACTTGGCATGGAGAATGGTCTGTGGGAATCTATTAATAAACATTTGTTTAATAATTTTATAACTGGCTGTACTATTTTTCTACTGCTATTATAACAAATTACCACCAACTTAGAGGCTTAAAACAATACAAATTTATTCTCTGACATTTCAGTCAGTCAAAAGCCTCACAGGGCTAAATCAAAGGGTCGGCCGGGCTGTGTTCTGATCTGAAGGCTTGAGGGGAGAATTCATTGCTTTGCCTTTTCCAGTTCCTAGGGGCCATCCATATTCCATGGATCATGGTGCTCAGTTTTCTCCTCTGAAAAATAGGAAAAATTATAGTAGGGAGGAAGATGTGAGGGAACTGGTGTAAACCTCCTAATAGGGCTGTTGTGAGGAATAAATGAATTAATAAATATTACCTGCTGGTACACAGCAAGTGTTATTTAATAAATGTTTGTTTCTTCAAATGAGCTACAGCTAGAGTAGTGAGCAGAATAATGGCTCCTCAAATATGCCTATGTTCTAATCCCAGAACCTGTGAATGTATAATGTTACATGTCAAAGAGGAATTAGGGTTGCAGATGTAATTAAGGTTGCTAATCAGCTGACCTTAAAATGGGGAAGTTATCTTAGATTATTGGAGTGGGCTACTGTAATGACAAGGTTCTTTAAAATAGAAGAGGGAGGCAGAAGGAGAGTTTAGAGCAATGAGATGTGTGAGAGGAACTCAACCTGCTCTGTGGTCTTTGAAGATGAGAAAACAGAGAGTAGAGAGGTTGTATAACTTGCTCAAGAGCACATAGCTAGTAAGTGAAGGAGTTAAGAGTTCCAGCTGATAATTTGAGAAGTAGCTAAGGGGTAGTAGATACAATGGGATAATATTAAGGACAATGAGACAGTCCTTGCCTACAAGGAACTCTCTTATAAGATGGGAAAGAACAATTGTTATGAAACTTCAAAATGGTATCTGATCAGCAGGGCCATGTCAAGAGTGACCAGCTTGGAAGGATAGGACATAGAGGGTCAAGTTCTTTTCTATGACTTAAAAAAGTGTGTATATTGTTCTAAACTATGAGCTCATTTTCTGAAGAGCTTTATCTGTGGAAGCCTTTGCTGGTTTAAGGATACAGCTCTTCAGAAAGGATTAGCATTTTCTTCTGCCTGGTTCATAAAGGTTAGATTGCATAGACTGTTGGTGATTCTTTGCTGATTATTTTACTTGGGGATTCATGGACTGATAATGTGAATTCAAACCCCAAACCTGCAATAAGACACATGTCCAAAGTTAGGAATCCCTAGATAAATTTTGTTCCTTTCTCTCAAAACCAAGACGAACATTTTTCCTTGTGTCAATGGAGAATGGTTTGGCAGCCCTTCAAGTTTCCCGGTTTTACCTGGGGGTATTGTTATAAGTTCCCTGACTTGACCATGTCAAGGCGGGCTGTTAAAACCCAGGCTTCCAGGTTGCTGGGAACCCAGGGCAGACCCAGCATTAGCTCAGTGGCCTTACAGCTCTAGTTCTTAGTTTCTTCTTCGTTTTTGAATCTTGTGGGTTTGCCTTAATTGTTTGCATGCTCAGCCACACATTTATGTAAGTTATATTTTATCTAGCCTTTCTAGGTATTTCTGGTAGAAGATTTTTCAGGTTACTCAGTCTGCTATATCATAGGTAGCAGGGCTGCCGTAATGCAGGTTGAAGGCACATCCCCTGGGAAGGAATTTGTGTTTATTCTTCCCCGTGTCCCAGGAGCATCACTGTCTCTGAACCATTGCACGTAGATCTGAGTTTCTGTCTGGTATTGTATGTCTCCTGGGGGAAACACTATTTTTAATATTTCTTTGTAGTGTAGGTTTACTGGAAATTCTCTCCGTTTCTATCTATTTAATAAAAAGAATTTTGCCTTCATTTTTGATAGGTATTTTCTCTACATTATAGAACTGTGAGTTGACAGTAATAGATAAACATATTTTATTTAGTACTTTAGAGATGTCACTTTATGGTCTATTGGCTTATATTTTTCTCATGAGAAGTCTGCTTATAACTCTTATTTTTTTCCTCTATGTCTTCTTCTTGGGCTGCCTTCAAGATTTTTTTTTCTTATACAGCTGGGCAAAAGTAGGTTTATGGGTGTGATACAAATGTATAGTCCAATGATTTACAAATAACTAATAATATGAGAATAAACTGTGTTTTGGGTACACACAACTGTAAATATACTTTTGCATACCCCTCTATGTTTCTTTTTTTTTTTCCCAGCACTTTGAATATGATGTGTCTAGGTGTGGGTTTTGTGTTTTATTTATTTTTTAAATTAATTTTTATTAATTTTTTATACATATCTCCCCATTGCCCCCCCTCCCTCCCAGGCATACCCCATTGTGATCATTGGTTATGCTTATATGCATGCATACAAGTCCTTTGATTGATCACTTATCTACCTCACCTAACTTTAATTTTTCTGCTGTAATTTCACAGTCTGTTTGATGCTTTATGATTTTTGTCCTCCTGAGAATTATCAGTCTACTCCCTTTTTGTGCTCCTGATTCTATTATATTCATCAGTTTATTCTGTTGATCAAATTTTTAATTCACTTAATTTTTAGATTCACTTGTTGACAGATATGTATTTGTTGTTCATAATTTTTTGTCTTTTACCTTTTTCTTCTTCCTCTTCTAAAAGAGTACCTTTTAGCATTTCATATAATACTGGTTTGGAGGTGATGAACTCCTTTAGCTTTTTCTTCTCTGTGAAGCTCTTTATCTGCCCTTCAATTCTGAATGATAGCTTTGCTGGATAGATTATTCTTGGTTGTAGGTTCTTGCTGTTCATCACGTTGAATATTTTTTGCCACTCCCATCTGGCCTGCATCATTTCTGTTGAGAAATCAGCTGACAGTCGTATGGGTGCTCCCTTGTAGGTAAATGAACTGTTTTTCTCTTGCTGCTTTTAATATTCTCTTTGTCTTTTGCTCTTGGTATTTTAATTAGGATGTGTCTTGGTGTGGTCCTCTTTGGATTCCTTTTATTTGGGGTTCTGTGTGCTTCCTGGACTTGTAAGTCCATTTCTTTTACCAGATGTGGGAAGTTTTCAGTCATTATTTCTTTAAATAGGTTTTCATTATCTTGCTCTCTCTCTTCTTCTGGGACCCCCACAATTCTGATGTTGGTACGCTTGAAGCTGTCCCAGAGGCTCCTTACATTATCTTCACATTTTTGGATTCTTTTCTCTTCTTGCTTTTCCAGTTGAATGTTTTCTGCTTCTTTATATTTCAAATTTTTGACTTGGTCCTGGCCTTTCTCTAGTCTGCTGTTAGGACTCTGTATAATAGTTTTTATTTCAGTCAGTGTATGTTTAATTTCTATTTGGTCCTTTATCATCTTTAGTTGGACCTTTTTCATCTCCTCTTGGGTCTCACTAAATTTATCCATCTTTTCTAGCATATTCTTGAAAAACCTTATAAGTGTGGTTTTGAACTCTATATCCAGTCGTTTTTTTCCCTCCATTTCTTTTGTTTGTGATCCCTTCCCTTGTCTCGGCATTTTCACTATGCCGGGGAAACTTCTGTGTTGAATTCAGCTTTATGATACCAGACACAAAACTGAAGAAGCCTCTGTTGAGCTTGGGATGGGTGGAGTCTCAGGGCTTAAGGGACCGCTTTGCCTTCCAGTCGGCCCCGCCCTCCACGGCCCCTGAGTCTCACGTGACTGGGTAATGGCTGGAGCCGTCCTTGTGCGTGCGCCTGCGGTGCCTCTAACCGCTGCCTTTCCAGCTCCCCTGTGCAGCAGGACCTCACGAGTCTAGGTCTCCAGGGTTTCGTACGAAACAGGGGCTTAGTGGACTCAGAAGTGGCACAGTTGGGAGGGTCTATCCTCCACCCACTCGCGAAAGCCAGCGGCACAATCAGCAATCTGTCCTGCGCACAGTGCCGTGCACGGCATCAGGCCTTTGATCTTTTGCGACTCCCCTAAGTTTCCGTGCACTTCTCCCTTTTCACAGTCCAAACTCCCCCCGTATGAGTTTCGGCTGGATCTGGGGTTTAGTGTCGTAGGATAAGGGGTTCAATGCCTTTGAGAGTCTCCGTTTCCCTCCCGCCAGAGAAAGCCAGCCAGGTACTCCGGCACCACACACGTGTCTCCGTACCTCAGCTTTTTGCAGCTCCTCTGGGTCTCCGTGAGCCCCTCTCTTTCCCTCTAGTTGTAGAACTTCCACTCAGCCAGCTTTCCTGTGGCTCTGGATGATGTCGGTTCTGTCTTTTAGTTGTAGTTTTGAAATTGTTGTGCGAGGCAGCAGTATAGGTGTTTACCTATGCCGCCATCTTGGATTCCCCTTGTGTTTTATTTTTAAGGAATTTATTTTGCTTTTGTTTAGTTTTAGTTTCAATCTTGCATGGAGTTCTCTGAGTTTCCTGGATCTTTTTAATTTTTGGAGGATCTCAGCCACGATTTCTTCAAATGTCTCTTCTATTCCATCCTCTTTCACTGTTTCTTCTGCTTGTGGGGAACTTCTGTTTATCACAGGCGAACAGTCTACAGGTGCCCCATCTTTCTAGGGGGCTGGAGATTGTCCGTTTTTAGATTTCCTGCCACTTGTTTTCCCTGCAACCTCAGTTCTCTGAATGGTTCAAGAAAACTTGGGATTTTGCTGTTTATCCTTTTTTTTTTTTTTTTTTGCTTTTTATCATTAGAGTAGGAGAGACACTCTCTCTAGCTTTCTGCATCCTCAGTGGAGGCAAGACTCTGATCTACTTGAGATAAATCCACCGTCAAAGGCCAAGGAAAAATTCTTGTGAAAACCAGTGTCTTCTGACATTGTCCATAGCACTCAGTACAGCCTGTGCCTGTCATCTCGGGGTGGGACTCGCCTATTTTGAAAAAATGTATTTTATTGATTTTTTACAGAGAGGAATTGAGAGGGATAGAGAGTTAGAAACATCTATGAGAGAGAGACATCCATCAGCTGCCTCCTGCACGCCCCCCACTGGAGATATGCCGGCAACCAAGGTACATGCCCTTGACAGGAATCGAACCTCTATCCACTGAGCCAAACCGGTTTCTGCGGGACTCACGTATTTTGATTGAAGGAGAAGGAAGCAGGTTGTTCAGCTGACTCACTGTGACTTAGAAAGAACCAGTCTTTTTATTTTATTTAATAAAAGGCCTCCCACAACCACCATCTCTCTGGTTCATGTTACAACTTCCGTTACATTGATATTTTTTCATTAGAAAAGAGAATCCAGCTAAAGTGGGCAGACAAGTGCAGGCAGCACATCCTCCAGGGCTGTTTGGCTGAATCCTCACAGCTAGGCATCAATGACAATTTCTTTACATTTCGCGTTCCCGTCAAGTGAGACAAAATCACTTCACAGACTGAATAGTATGAAGTTGCAGGAAAATATCTCAAGCATGTTTATCCATAGCTATGAATGTGAATCATCTTCCCCTAATATAGAACACTTCTAAGGTAAAATGGTGAGCCAACTTAAGGACTAGCTTGGAATCATAAAGACATTAGAAGCTATCGTCCAGCATTCCTATTTTACAGATGAAGGAAATAAGGTCTGAGAAAGGAAATAAATGATTTATTTTAAATTCCCCCAGTAAGTTAATAGCAAAGCCTGGATTAAAACAAACATGGCCCAGTTCTGGGTTTCGGTACCTGCAGATCCACTCCTTGCCCTTTCCCAACAATACTCAGTGTCACCTCCAGGCTGTGTTAGTCCCCCTAGTCTCCTGAGTCAGCTGGGTACCCGCTGGGTTTGACCAGTTGGGGGCACTAGAAGGCGATTAGAGGGTAGGAAGAAGCCAGAGTATATCTCCTCCCCACCTCTCTAACTTCAGCAGAGTCCCCAGCAAGCAAACGCATTGCATTTTCCCTGTGGTTCTAGCCCTTCAGACAAGCCTGCCATGGGTTCCAACTTCTGCCAGGCCCCCAGGACCTGGTCACACTTCCTCCTCATCTTTTGTCTCCAACCCCGGGGTAGGGGGGGGGAGGGGGGTAGGGGGAGTGGCTGTTGTTGCTAATCCCTTAGCTATCTCGCTGTCTTAAATTGGGCTTCTCATCATTCCTATCTTCCATCTTTGATGTAACCAAGACTCTCAATTAAATTCCCTGCCTGCAAATATTTCTGTTTTCCTGCTTAGACTTTTGCATAAAATAATAGTTTTATGTTCGTTTCACAGAATGCATGTTTTCCCACCATGCTGTCAACTCTGTGAGCAGCTTCAAATCCTTCCAATAAATCCCTTTTCTGCTTGTTAGCCAGAGTTGGTTTCTGTTGTTTATAGCTGAGAACCCTGATGGTTACAATGAACAAGGTTGCGGTTGGGTTTGTGGCCACATCGTGGTGAATCAGAATCTCTGGTAGATCCCCTGGCAAGTGTCTATTCTGAAAAGCACGTAGGTGACTGTGCTGCCCGACTGGGTTGGGGACCACTATTTTAGTTAATATGGTCGTCAATAGACATGGCAGAGGAGTGGATATAGTTTGAGAATTTGGAGTCAGTCAAAAACCCAGCGTCTCTTCTTGGTCTTTACTACTTTTAGAGCCAATATACAGTTAGAAATAATATCTCACAGGAAGTATGAAAACATATTTGTTTCATTGAAGTAATGATTTAATTAATGTTTATATTCATAAATGGTTAAGTTTATATAAATTATAAAAAAAGAAAAGCAACTTTATAGGTCTGTTGCTGCCATTAGAATATGAGCTGCTCAAATGCAAGGGTTGTATCTAACTTCAGTTGTGTCCCCAGCATTTAACGAAGTATCTCAAGTAAACAAGTGCGCCATAAATGTTTATAGGCTGCCTACCCAACAATATATCACAAAGGCAACGCTCCCATATGCTCCAAGTATTATAAAATAAGCACAGTGTTCTTTATACCAATATAAGGAGCCACACTTGTTATAAATATACAAGGAACATAAACAATTACTTTCATCTTTATTACAACTTTGACCTAACACTCTAGTAGGTGCCAGAATGACTTGGATGCTTTAACTAGGATTAATCTTGGGAGGTGAAATAGAAAGGATTAAGAAGCAATTTCAAAAATCTAAAACCTCAAGTTAGGAATCAGCTAATAAAAATCTTAGCTGAAGAAAAAGTACTAATATTTTATCCGATATTTAATAAAATAGAGCCAGCATTTAGTCTTCTGCTAAAACATTGAGTCATTTGGATGGAATAGTTTTAGTTCTTAAGAGCAGTTTGCAGTAGATTGAACAAAATCTTTCAAAGTCCCTTAAAATCTTTCCTGTGATTTCTCATGATTTTTTCACAAACCCGAGTTCCCTCCCTCATCAAGTCTTTGGGATTAATGAGGATGTGATATCAAAACCAAACGCTTTAGTAGAGAGAGCCAGTCTTATCCCCCGAGGAGCAGTGCTTTCAGCTCTCTGTAAGAACATTTTCGGATGTGCTCTTGATGGTTTCTAGCCTGTTCAGCCTGTCTGCTTTTAGTAAAATGAAATAAAAAAATTAAACTAGAGACAAGGCTTAAGCACCAGAACTTAACACGCTCTACCCAATTACCGCCTGATTTATGGAGAGCGCTTAGGCAGCTGTAAGTAGCAATGGCTATCCCAGGTGATTTTCTAGGTCCTGAAGACATTTAGTGTAATATAAACCCAACCATTAGCACAACAGCAAAGTATCTGTTACCTCTCTGTGGAACTTGGATTGCTGGAGTTCCAGAGAAGGGTCACTTCTGTTTTTCATAGAAAATTAGCTTAGGCTCTGCAGTGTAACACTACCCAATTCATTTCAAAACTGTTCTCTCGCTACCAAGAAATATTTGAAAAGAAAATGAAAGCAACTTCATTTCAGGGTAGGAAGAAAAATATTAGGAACTAGGGAGGCAAAGATAGAAGAAAATATTACAGTAGATTATGTTTGTTCCCTAACCAGGACACTGGGGCCAGTTCTCAACATTTTAGATTCTTACTGGGGCCGTAAGGAAGGAAGGAACTTTTGAGACTGCGAGATTCACCTGGAGCAGAAATTCTTGAGATACTGAAAGTCTGCTCCTCTTCTGTTCCACTAGGACAGTGGTCGGCAAACTGCGGCTCACGAGGCACATGAGGTTCATGAGCCACGGTTTGCTGCTTTGTTGACTAATGAGTTTGCTGACCACTGACCTAGACTCTTGATTCCAGTAATTACAGGCTGTAGTTATTCCTTGTGATTAAGCCCCTATCCACATGTGCCTCTCGAGCCGCAGTTGGCCAACCACTGCACATAATTTATGATTGTAGATATTTTTATTTTCCTCTAAAAGTGGGTTGTAATTGCATCTGACAGCCTCTGCTGAGAGGCTTCTGGAAGAAAGAACTGTGCCTGGAGTGGTGAGAGACACCAGGGTGAATCTAACAAGATGGCTTGGATAACCAGAAAGAACTTAAACTTGAAGGCATGCTTCCATTTAACCTCCACCACTGCCTCACTGGGTAACTTTGGGACAGTTGCCTGACTTTTTGGAGCATCCTCATATTGAAAAATGCAAATAACAACACGTACTTTCTCAAGGTGTTTCTGAGGATTGGGGAAATTAACATATGAAAAGTGCCAGTGTAATATCCAGCATAGAGTATGTGCTCATGAAATTTTGTTTGTTTTTCCTTTCATTTCAAAATTTTGTTTGTTGAGAGTCTCTAGCTTTTGAGAGAAGCAGGTATGAAAAGTCAGTACAGTACAAGATGAACTGAAGTAAGAAGAAGAAGAAAAAAAAGAAAGTTATAGCCTCTGAGAGGAAGGAGGCCTTATTAACAAGGAGGAGACTTGGGGAAGATTCTGTGTAAGAAGCGATATTGAGTCTGGGCTGTGACGAGTGGCTTTGGAAGGTGTGGGGAATGGCTGTGTAGGGGGCGCAATCTGGCTGGGAGGGAGAGGAGGTGGCAGTGCCAGGGGAGGTTATGGGTGAAGAGATTGGGATGAGACAGATGTATGAGATATTTGGACAGATGTCTGTGTTTAATGACAATGCAAAAACTGCTTGGGAACAGATTGTGTGGGATCGAAAATGTCCAGGACTTTTGAACTTTATGACATAGGTTGGGAGGACCACTGTGTGAACAAGAGGGTGATGTGCTATGACCTGGGTTTGCTTTTTTTTTTTGTAAAATCTCTAGAGCAATGTAAAGCATTGAGAGGAGAATTATAAACATTTGAACTCATCTAAATACCCAAGATCATCCCCAGACCCATCTTCCACTGAGGGGCTGCCAGTGAGGGGGATAAAAATAAAAATAGCAACAACAAAAATAATGTTAAACACTTTTTGTTTTAGCCCTTCCCAGGTGCCAGACATTCTTCTAAGCACTTTACCCATATCAGCTCCTTTCTTCCTCACTACTTCATAGGGTTCTATGGAGTAGGTGCTGTCATTACCTTCGTTTTATAGATGGGGAAATTGAAGGTTCAATGACTTGCCCACAGTAATGGCAGAGCTGGGTTTTGAACTTATTCCATTGACTCGAGGCCAATAACCACTGCACCCCATTGTGCCTGTACAGCGATGCCTGGGGTTTATGGAGGACTGGTGCTGCAGGAATGAGAAAAGGGACTAATATCAAAGTGGAAAGGTAGAGAAAGGAGAGGGAGATTCAAATGGAGAACAGCAGAGAAGATAAACAATTGCCTGTGGAGGAAGCAACCAGAGGTCCTCCAGTAATAATCTCAGGTGTTACCCAGTGCTACCTTGGCCATAAGCTCCGAGCCCTCAGAGAGAAAGCTTAGGTGTTCTGAAATTAAGCCCATTATCTAAGGGAGGACTTCGGGGTCGGTTGTGATATAAGTAAATAATCAGAAATAGCTTAGCCTGCCTGCCAGACATTGCACAATGCATTACTTTGAAAAGCTAGCAGTTGGAAGAAGGGAAACGGAGCGTGAAAGTACTGAAGTGGGCTGGGTTTCTGATGTGGGAGGAGGAACTCTGTAAATTATTTAAGGCACTTCATGATCAGATCCAGCTTCCCTCTTACGCAGTGGTTCTCAACCTTTTTTAATGCTGTGACCTTTTAATACAGTTCCTCATGTTGTGGTGACCCCCAACCATAAAATTATTTTCATTGCTACTTCATAACTGTAATTTTACTACTGTTAATGAATTGTAATGTAAATATCTGTGTTTTCCCATGGTCTTAGGCTCTACAGCAGCGGTTCTCAACTTGTGGGTCACGACCCACAGGTTGAAAACTGCTAGCAAGGTCGCCTAAGGATTGGGGAAATTAACATATGAAAAGTGCCAGTGTAATATCCAGCATAGAAGGTCACCTAAGGAATCTTACAACTCCCTTCCAGGGCAATTAGACCAACCTGCTTCCAAATCCACTCTAGCTCCCATAGTGTCTACGTGCCCAAATTCTATTTTGAAGACACAGAACTCATGCCAGTCTGCCTTTTCCAATGCTTCCCACCCTTCCCCAGTTTGCCCTCGCCCAGGAGGCTGGGCTGGATGGCACAGGTCAGCGGGCTCCCGGCCTCTGGCCTCTGGTTGGGTTCGGGCATCGGGATCCCCAGCAGGCCTTCCGACAGGAGGACGTGAGGTCAGGACGCTTCTCCCCATGGTGTCTTCCCTCTGAAGAGGGGCTGGCTGTCTCTCTTGACTAAAGCTTTTGGCTCCTCGTAAGGTAGCATTCTCTTATGGGTTTTAAAAACCATTTTTTCTCCTTGGCTCTTTGGGCCCAGAGGGGGTAACAGCTCTACTGTTAATAACCTTGTAGTTTCCCTCTGTCCCTCCTCCAGGCCCTCTTAAGGAGACCCTTTGTTACACTGCCCTCAAGTGAACCTTCTGTGATGGTGTCATCACTTGCCTTTGGGGACTCTGATACTATTTTCCATTGTGAAGGCCCTTTTTCTCTGAACTCTCACAAAACTTGATTTTTATCCCTTGGAAGGTACTGTTTTTTGTGGTTTTTTTTTTTGCAGATTACATTATTTGCATACATGTTGCAAATCTGTCCCTTATTGAATCACTCCATGAAGGTTAAAGGAATTGCTGAATGGCAAGGACACAAACAAGAAGATTATCACATCATTTAATGTTCTCTTAAACTTGCTGATTATTTTAACAGGAGAAGCCTAGTGCATGAAAATTCATGCACTGGGGGTGGGGGAGTGGGGTCCCTCAGCCTGGCTTGTGCCCTCTCACAGTCTGGGAGCCCTTGGGGGATGTCCTACTGATGGCTTAGGTCCATTCCCGGTGGAGAGTGGGCCTAAGCCACAGTCTGGCCTCCCTCTGCAGGAGGTGACTTGGTGGCCTATCAGGGGATGGCACCCCCACTCCTCCATCCCCACCCAGCATTGCTCCTCCCCCACTGCTAGTCGCTGCCTGCTTTCCCCCATCATTGTCTCCTCTCTCTGCCCACTGGCATGCACCTTGACTGGCCTGGTGCTGCCTGCTTGCTGGCCCTACCCCTGCCCACAGGTTGTTCCACTGTTTGGTCAATTTGCATATTACACATTTATTATATAAGATTAAAACTAAAGTTTTTTCACATTAGGGAGAAAAGTGACTTCACTGAGTTACAGTGTCGGGACTGAACCATGTACAGATCTAGAGCTCTTGCTCCTTCTCCCCTCACACAGTCAGGAATGGGTGCTGATGGTGTGTCTCATGTGTTGCAGGCCGTTCTCTGTGGAGCCATCTGTTGGAACTCTTAATGTGGGAGAGTCCATGCAACTGGAAGTGGATTTTGAGCCACAGACTGTGGGCAATCATAGCAAACGGCTGATTGTGTATTATGACACAGGTATGCATGATCCTTTATTAAAAGTTCCTCCTGGTAAGAAAGATCAGATGGAAAACATGAGGACGCAAAGCAGGAAATGGTTATTTTGGCTGCATGAGAGCAAGCTAAGATCCACCAAGTAAAGAACAAAAGAATAAATGCCTCCAACAGAAATAATGTTGAGGCAGTTACAAATCCCACCTGACTGGTTTCTCTAATGTTTATGAACTTGAGAAATTCAGGGCTCAGGAAGGAACCTACACCCTGATGTCACGTTAGTAGATTGAGGAGGTTATTTATATGTAAATGCAACTTGAAGATAACTTAATACCCCAGGTGTTTTCCATTTGATTTATTGCTGCATATGTCTGATATTTTGAAAATAATAAGTCTCGGTTCAGAATGGTCTTTTGTGTGTTCACTAGTCTATGTAAGATGCAGTTACTTTAATGCTTAGAATGTGCAAATATCTTACTTCTTTCTTAAATATAGTATAAGACGGTGACTATTGCCATAGCAGTTTCTTGAAGACCATACCCTGCATAATGATGGAAATTATTCATTTAATTGATGGTCATGTAGACTGCATGTACAATATGCAAGTATCCAAAGTTGGTTTTCAAATTAATATTTTACCATTCCCATTTATTATTTCATATCCTCATTTCCTCCACATTTCTTTTTTAACTGTTCACGTTGAGTGATCCAGGTTGTCTGCGCAGAAGGGCATTAGTTGTAGGGGGAGAAAACAGACGTATACAGCCAGGAAAGAGCAACAGAGGACATTGAGGTCACAGCTCAGAGCTGCTGGCCTTGTGGATGCATAGCTCAGCAGGACAGTTCAAGCCGTTGCATAAGGACACGTGGTTCTGGCTCTACATTGCCCAGCATAAAAACTGCCCATAACCAGGGGCACAATCTATATTTCTTATCTTTTATCTTCTAGTGGCTGCTAGCAAGAGAAACCTGAACTAGCTTAAGCAAAGGAGAAGTTTGAGCCCATGTAATCCAACAGAGGAAGGTTAAACGCTCGGCTTATAACACATCAGGGACATTGATTTTTTCCCAAGTAGTCATGCCATTTTACACTCCCACCAGCAAAGAGTGAGTTCCAGTCGCTTCACAGCCTTGCCAACACCTGATGTGTTGTTCGTTTTAGATATAGTGGCATAAAGTGATGTCTTCTAGGGTTTTAATTTTCATTTCTCTAATGATTAAGGATACTGAGCCCCTTTCATGTGCTTACTAGCCATTCATATATGTTTTTATTATTAATTTGTAAGAGTACTTTATAACTTTATAGTCTTATTACTAGTCACTTGCCAGATATATGTATTAATATTTTCTTTCAGACTGTAGCTTGCCTCTTCATTTCCTTAATGATATTTCTTAATGAGCATTTTTTCATTTTGATGAAATCTACATGATCAGTTTTTTCTTTTAAGATTAATGCTTTCTGCCTTCTTGCTAAGAAATCTTTGCCTTCTCCAAGTTTATGAATATACTCTCCTATGTTTACTCTTAGGAGGGTATTAGTTTTAGCTTCTATGTTTAAGTTAGTGATTGATCTTTGATTTTATTTTTGTGTAAGTATGAGGTAGGGACTATGTTTCTGCTCCCCCTCCCCTCCATATGGATTATTAGCTCTTCTCCATTCTGTTATCTTGTTCTGAAATTTTAACTAGTTACTCTTTGTTCTAATACTTAATCTATTATTACTCGGTTACTTATTCCATTTAACCTCTCTTTTATGTTTTCTGTTTCTTTGTCTCTGTAGACATCTCTGGATACTTCTTACCTATTCAATGATTTACTCTTCAGTGAAGTCTACTGAGTTTCAATTTTTTAATTATAATTGTTTCCATTTCTGAAATTTTTATTTGATTCTTGTTTAAATCAAAGTGCTCTCTATTTTTCAAGTTTTTCTTTTATTTTAAAAATATATTAAACTTATTTATACTTACTTATATTCTGTATCTGATAATTCAAATATTTTGTCAGTTTATTTACTTATAATTTATTTCACTTGCTGTTTATTTTTACTGATGATTTTCAACCATATTATCTGTAGGGAGGGGAATTATCTTTTTTCTTATACCATTCTAGGCTTTTAGCTGGGCTCCTATAACAAGAAAAACAGATTATCAGGAGAAAAGCGTACAAATTAATGTAATTCTTATGTGATACAGGAGCCTTCAGAAGGAAATGAAAACTGGAAGAAGTGGTTAAACCCAAGTACTTTTACCCTAGGTGTGATAAAGAGTGTCAGTTGTGGGAAAATGTGATAGGACTAAAGGGTATGAGTTGTGTGTAGTGAACTTGGAGAAACAGTAAGGCCTGTTTGCTCAGATTCCTCTCAGTGTCCCTCTGTCTTTGCAGATAAGGATGCTCCTGCCATCCAAGTATAGGAGGGCACCTCTCCAATAAAGGTCTTATGACCTGCTTCAGGGGAAAGTAAAAATAAAAAACCTCCCTGCACCTGCCAAGTTGCCATAATTTGGGGTAGTGTGTTCTCAATTAGTCATATCTTATGCCACCGTGTTTCGTATATTTTGAATTTAGCATTTCCACTTTGGATGGGCCCTAGACTTTATCGCCTGGCCTGGGAATACAAAACAATAGTTAAAGCAGGAGTTCAAGGCTTAACAAAAGGCTTTAGGGCAAAAGACAGCTTTGGCCCTACATTACTTCCTGCGATTCCTCACTTCACTTTGATGTTCTTATTTTTAAATTCGTTTAAAAATTTTTATTGAGTATTTTAGTTATTTCAATCTCCAGTTTAATTTAATCTCCAGTTTAATTTAATACTTAGGCTCCACAGCAGCGGTTCTCAACCTATGGGTCACAGCCCACAGGTTGAGAATCGCCAGCAGGAATTTTAGCTGGGCTCCTATAACAAGACCATCAAAAAATGCAGATATTTACATTACGTTTCATAACAGTAGCAAAATTATAGTTATGAAGTAGCAATGAAAATAATTTTATGGTTGGAGGTCACCACAACATGAGGAACTGTATTAAAGGGTTTCAGCATTAGAAAGGTTGAGAATCACTGCCCTACAGGGATACTTTATAATCCTCTCCATATATCATTTTATAAACATGGTTTATCCCTCTATGTGTTTAGGCTTTCTTTAATTTCAGCAGTAGTTTTCTGAGTAGAAGTTTTAACTTTATAGTTAGATTTAGTCATATATTCATTAGTTTTTTTATATTGATGTGATTTTAATTATAGTATATAAATTTAGATGCACAGATTTTAGTTGTACAGTTCAATGAGTTTTGACAAGTGTAAATAGTAACTGTGTACTAGTAACTACCAGTCTATTCAGTATATAGAACATCTATTATCTCAGAAAGTTCATTCATGCCTTTTCCAGTTAATTCCTTCATCCCCATCTTAGATTTCTATTACTCTACATTAGTTTTGCTTGTTCTTGGAATTCAAATCAATATCCTGATACAATATACACTCTTTTTTATGTCTTTCAGTCAACATAATGTTTTTGCAATTTTTTTTCATGTTATTGTGTATATCAGTATTTCCCTTTTTACTCCTGAGCAGTATTCCACCATAGACTCATATATACCTTATCCATTTTTTTTGTTAATGTAACTTTGGAGTGTTTGAAATTTTGAGATATTATGAATAAACTACTTTTCTACAAGTTATGTGTGTGTGTGTGTGTGTGTGCACGTATACTTTTATTTTTCAGGTAAATATTTAGGAGTAGAATTGCTGGATTGTAAAGTAGTTTATATGCTTAAATTTATTAAAAAAAAACTTCAAGTTTTCTGAAATGGTTGGAGCATTTTATATTTCCACCAGCAATATATGAGGATTCCAGTCATTCCACATCCTCATCAACTCTTGGTCATTGTTAGTCTTCTAATTTTAGTCATTCTAGACTAAATTGTTTTAAATTGCCATTTTCCCAATGACTAATAATGTTTAGTATCTTCTCATGCATATTTGACTATTTTTATGTCTTCTATTTTAAAGTGTTGGTTCAAGATTTTTACCTATTCTTTTATGGATTGTTTGTCCTTTTGTCATTGCATTATAATCTTTTATGTATTCATTTTTTCCTTTTATGGCTAGTGTGGTATTTTTTTAAAATTCTATTTTCTGAACTTTGGTGGATATATCAAAATACAGTTAAATTTGGTGTGTTGATCTTTTATCTGTAGACCTTGATAAATTACCTTTATTAGCTCATGATTTATCTATAGGTGATCTTGCATTTTGTATATATATAATGAGGTCATTTGAAGATGATAATTTAATTCTTTTTCAATTCTTTTATTTCTTATTGTGTTTTGCACAGACTAGGCTTTTAGTACCAGATTCAATGGAAGTAATGATAATTAATGTCCTTCTCTTGTTCTCAATCTCAGAGGGGAAGTGTTAGAGTTTCAACATTTAATATGATATCTTTAGTGTACACTCTCCATCAGTTAAAGAAAATTTTCTATTTCTAGGTTTCTTTTCATCTTGAATAGGTGTTGAATTCCATCAATTACTTCTGTATATGTTGAGATTATTACATATTACTTCACCGTTATTCTTCAAATGCAGTGATTGTTTTTCTAATGCTAAATCCATGCAATATCTGGGATAAACCTAAATTTTAAATGTTATTGTCTTAGTTAATCACTGGATTAGATCTGCTAATTTGTTTGATAGCTTGGCATCAAAATTCATAAAAAAAGATTAGCCTGTCATTTTTATTAATACAATGCCCTTATCTTTGGTCTTAAAAAGCCAACTGGTCTCATAAAACAAGTTGGGAATTATTCTCCTTTTTTATTCTCTAAAAAAAAATCTTTAAGATTCTTGTTCTTTCTTTCTTAAATGATTGAAAAATTCATTATTCAAGCTATTTGACTTAAAGCTTTTAAAACATTATTCAGTTTCTCAGTAGACATAGATCTAGGATTTTCTCTTTTGTTCTTGTATAATTTTTGTTAAACTCTTTCAAGCATTTTTCCTCAGAAAATAAGTGGCTTGCCCAAGGTCACATAACTAGTCAGAGGAACAGTTAGAACCCAGACTCTCAGTTGCATTCAGTGAGCTTCCCACAAGTAGTAGGTCATCTCCCAACCTTTCACATTACTACATTTGCATTTTTACTCCCATAATCCATTTACTTTGAAATGCAGCTGCATCCTCCCAGTGGCCCTCGGTCTAGATTTTATGTAAGTATTTGGATTGGTACCATATTTACATTTATCATCCTGTGCTAAAGAAAATGAATATTTGTGTATTAAAAGTTAGTCATCCGTGGAGAAGTTGATTTCCATACCCTGAGGTTCTGGTGTCAACTTGGTTTCCTAAATAAAGTTGTTTACTAAAGATTGCAGACAGAGGTGAACTATCTTGTGGCAATTTTCCTTACATGAAATAAACAGCTGATAAGAATATGCTTTCATCTTTATTACGGGTTATTAATGACCAGAACCTATAACCAAGTTTTCATTAGTGAAAACCATAATAACTGCTTAAACACAATTAATCATGCAGCTCCTCCAAGTTGTCATGATCATTGGCTTCTCATCTCCCTAAATAAGCATCCGATTGAACACTTTGCAGCTGTTTAGGGATTAATTTGAGGAGGGAAGTTTAGCCTGGGCTTTTTGAACTTCCTCCAACAATGTTCCAGGAGGAGCTTTGGTAATCCTTGAGGGGGGAAGTACTCAATCACATTTTTAAAAAAATATACATTTTATTGATTTCAGAGAGAAAGGGAGAGGGAGAGAGAAGAGAGAAATACCAATGAGAGAATCATTGGTTGGCTGTCTTCTGCACACTTCCTACTGGGGATCGAGCGTGCAACCTGTGCATGTGTTCTGACAGGGAACCAAACCCTGACCTCCTGGTTCATACATAGGTCAATGCTCAACCACTAAGCCAAACCAGATGGGCCACATTTCTAAAACAGTTGTGTTTCAGCCTTTCAGTTGTTGGTCCCCCACTGGATATGTTCTTGGTTAAAGGCAGCCAGGAGAGTTTGCTTTTTCAACAAACAAAGTTTGACCAATTAAGGAGATTGAGTATTAAATTTGACCAATGACTAATATGCTATTTATTAACGTTTTCCTGTACCAGAACTCTCCTTCCTTTCTTGTGTTTGCTCTTCTGTAGTGGAATCAGGTTTGTCTAGGCAATTGATTTTACCCTAGAAATGATTTCGTTACCTTTTATTGTAGTCTAAAACTGAGAAAGAACTGAAGCAACTTTCTGCCTTTGACAAAGAAATCCTCCACAAAAGGTTAAGAATACAAACACTTAAGACTACATTGGTAACAACAAAATAAAACAAAACAATAATGAATGAACTAGTTCTATCATTTCAATAAAACTGAGTTATGAAAAGATTATTTGACCATTACGAGATAAACAAATGGTTGATTGCTTAAGTTTTGCATTCTTTTCAAGTGGGCATTGAGAGACATTGCACCTAAGGATTCAAAGTGATACTAGTATTTAGAAAGAGACATTCTTATTGAACCTTTGGTTGCTTGGATGAACCCTAGAAGTAGAAGCATAGCCGTGTGTTTTCATCAGTGCCCAGTGAGGTTGCAGACATTGTAGAGGTGACATTAAGCACTAGCATCATCAGGATATAGAGCTAATGCACTTATTCAGCATTTTAAAAGGAACTGTGTCTCTTACTGAAGAGGAGATATTTCAATTCAGGAGTTGGCAAGTAGGCTTTTTCCCCAGAGGTGTGATGATGTATTATTAAACGTATACGCAATAATAATATTAGTACTTCACAGGACAGCTTTATATGGTCATTTACATATTTTACTCTAGTGAACCATAAAGAAGTTCTTTTCCTTCTAAAAGCCAATAAAGGAATACAAAAATATAAGATAGTAAGTAATTGAGAGTGATTTTGTATCTTCCAGTTGAAACTGCTAAATAAGTACATATCTGAATATACTTATACAGACTTACCTGCATGAACTTTGTTTTGATTATGTGATTATTATATTATAAATGTGTGCTTTGTATTTTGGAAATCTAACAAAACACAGTTATTGCAAAAGAAGCAAATGTTTTAACATGGATTGGAGGCAATGGAAATATCACTTGGTCTATTTTTCTTTTTCTTTGGTTCTTATCCCATAGCTCAGAGGAGGGAATAGCAGAAGTTAGGACACACAGATGGTTAGGAATTGTTTAGGGAAGTGGAACGAAAGTTCTGTAAATTACACAGGATGTAAACTCTCAAGTCATTCGGTGCTAGTATGTAAAGGGACATTAGAGGACATCTCTTTAACTCCCTTCATTGTAGAGATCAGTAAACAGGCCCAGAGACATTCAATGATCGTGTATCTAAATAAAGCTGGAACTTGAACCCAGGCCTCTGACACTATCCGAGACCAGCGCCCTTTCTATAATCCCACACTGCCTTCCATGCAGATTGGAAATAACTGATTGTGGCATTGCCCCTGGTGTGCTGGGTGAGCTCAGTCAAGTTTCCCAATTTGTTTCTTAAGCCCTTCAAAGCACTTCCAAAGAAGTTTGATTCAGCAATTCACTTGCTTTGGTGAATTTGACCCTGCTGTGACCAAGAGATGAGAAATACTCCATCCACCAACTTGTTAGTTTTCTAGAGCAGCGATTTGCAACACTGATGTCCCACAAGAATTGTTAAAACATGCAATACCTGACTCTTCAGTCATGGGCACTGACCTCTCTTCCCTTAGATTGTCAAATTTTAAAAAATTACAGCAGCCAACACAACAATAACCAATTGGTGGGAATGAATACAAATTCTATCTTTTTTTTTTGTCAGATCGGCAAAAAATATATATTTTTCGGTATGCCACAGAATTTTAGTAATTAGTTTATGTATGCCATGAGATGAGAAAGGTTGAAAATCGCTGCCCTAGAGAATTTAGGGCTCCACTCATATATTTTTTAAACTATCCTCTGCTGTCTGAAAGTACTGAAACCGCAGTCTGAAATGTATTGTGTATATAGCTGGCTTCACCTTTTTTGGTAAAATTAGTTTTGTTCATATTTGTTTTTACTAGATTGATAGTGGTAAAACTGGCAAGAGGTAATGAGACCTTCCACAAAATATATATTTTCAAGGACAGAATAAATGATGGTGGCTAATCTCATCTACAATAATTGCACTATTCAACTCCAGAAACCAAAAAGAAATGCTATGGGAACAGGCACTCAAGGACACAGAAGCACTGAGGCACAGCCACCTTACCCTTTTTTTTTATTTAAAAAATCTTTATAGTTCAGATTATTACAATTGTTCCTCTTTTTTCTTCTATAGCTCCCCTTTGCCTGGTTTCCACCCCACCCTCTGCCCTTACCTCACCCCCATGGTCCTCATCCATAGGTGTATGACTTTTGTCCAGTCTCTCCTTGCACGCCCCTCACTCCTTTCCCCCTGAGAATTGTCAGTCCACTCCCTTTCTGTGCCTCTGATTCTATTATATTCACCAATTTATTCTGTTCATCAGATTTTTAATTCACTTGATTTTTAGATTCACTTGTTGATAGATATGTATTCGTTGTCCATAATTTTTATCTTTACCGTTTTCTTCTTCTTCCTCTTCTTAAAGAGTACCTTTCAGCATTTCATAGTTTGGTATCGATGAACTCATTTAGCTTTTTCTTATCTGTGAAGCTCTTTATCTGCCCTTCAATTCTGAATGATAGCTTTGCTGGGTAGAGTATTCTTGGTTGTAGGTTCTTGTTATTCATCACATTGAATATTTCTTGCCACTCCCATCTGGTCTGCATAGTTTCTGTTGAGAAATCAGCTGACAACCATATAGGTGCTCCCTTGTAGGTAATCAGCTGTTTTTCTCTTGCTACTTTTAATATTTTCTCTTTATCTTTTGCTCTTGGCATTTTAATTATGATGTGTGTTGGTGTGGTCCTCTTTGGATTCCTTTTGTTTGGGGTTCTGTGCACTTCCTGGACTTGTAAGTCTATTTCTTTTACCAAGTGGGAGAAGTTTTCAGTTATTATTTCTTCAGATAGGTTTTCAGTATCTTGCTCTCTCTCTCTTCTCTGAAATCCACATAATTCTGATGTTGGTATGCTTGAAGTTGTCCCAGAGGCTCCTTACATTACCTTCACATTTTTGGATTCTTTTTTCTTGTTGCTTTTCCAGTGGGGTGTTTTCTGCTTCTTTGTATTTCAAATCTTTGACTTGACTCTTGTGTTCCTCTAATCTGCTGTTAGGTCTCTGTATAATATTTTTTATTTCAGTCAGTGTATGTTTTTAATTGGTACTTTTTCATCTCCTCAAGGGTCTCATTAAATTTATTGACCTTTTCTAGGAAATTCTTGAAAAACCTTACAACTGTGGTTTTGAACTCTATATCCAGTCATTTGTTTTCCTCCATTTCTTTCCTTTCTGATCTGTTCCTTTGTCTCCACATTTTCGCTGCTTCCCTGAGTTGGTAGAGTAGCTTTGTGTGCTAGGTATCCTATATGGCCCAGTAGCATGGCCTCCCCAGTTACCTGAGGTGGACTCTCTTGGTGCACCCCTTTGTGGACTGTGTGTACAGCCTTATTGTAGTTAAGTCTTGGTTGTTGTTGGTATCACTGGGAGGAATTGACCTCCAGGCCAATTGGCTGTGAGGATCAGCTGTATCTATGCTGGGACAGCTTCTGTGCTGGAGTCAGCCTTATGAGACAAGACTTGCAAAATTGCAAAAGCCTCTGTGTTCAGCTTGGATGAGGCAGAGTCTCAGGGCTGAGCAGATAGCCTTGGCTTCCCGTCAGCTCTGCCATATGAGGTTCCTGGGAGGTATTCCTTCATAATTGCTGCAGCTCTCTCTGCATGTTCCAGACCTCTGCCTTTCCAGCACTCTAGGGACCTGTATGAGTCTGGGTCCCCAGGTTCTTGCTTGAAACTGGGGTTCAGTGCAGTCGGAGGTGGCTTTCAGTGCTGTTGGGAGGTTCTGTTTTCCTTCCGCTAGAGAAAGCCAGTGGCACAATCAGCAGTCAGTCCTCTTTGTGCGCTTCTCCAGAGCTCTACCTTTTGCGACTCCTCCCTTTTCACAACAGTCCACACTCCTCCTGTATGAGCCTCGCCTGGTACTGGGGTTCAGTGCAGTCAGAAGTTGGGTTCAGTGCAGTCAGGATTTTCTGTCTCCCTCCCACTAGAGGAAGCCATCTAGACCATCCACCACCAGTCCTCTCCACGTGCGAATCTCCATACCTCAGCTTTTTACAGCTCTTCTGAGTCTTTGTGAGCCCCTCTCTTTACTTCTAGTTGTAGAATTTTCACTCAGCCAGCTTTCCTGTGGTTCTGGAAGGTGTCCTGTGCTGTCTTTTACTTCTAATTTTGAAATCGTTGTGTGAGGCAGCAGTTTAGGTGTTCACCTATGCCGCCATCTTGGTTTCACTCCTGTTTTTCCTTTAATTTTGGCCCAGTAGTTCCTTTCCATCATAATAGCTCTGAAGTGCCTTTAAGAAGATGTTTATTCATATTTTGTTCAGATATTTAAGTTGTTTTATCCAGAAATATATAATTAAAATGTATATTGTTGTCAGTTTACTAACTAGCTGCTTGGTTCATACAAATGTGCATGGAACAAAAATGCTTGCTAAAAAATAAAGGGCAAATAATTATGCTTTCTGGATGCTGACTAAAGCTTTAGCAATACAGATCAACAGAGCATTCATAGTATCTAAGCATTTTCTTTTCTATCTATTTTTATGACATTACAGAGGGCAGATAGAGTATAGTGTGTAGGTTTGTGTCTTCTTGGAAATGGGGCTCTCATGTATACACCTAGAATTAAGGCAATTGTGAATCTTAAATGAAGTCTGAGATAAATTATTATGTTGAATAAAGGTGTTCTTAACATTAAAAGAATTTTAAATTATAAACATAGCTTTTATCTTTCTATTTTTGTAGTGTGTATATGTGTGTTTCATTTTTGTTTTAGTTTAATTGCCGTTATTTAGGAATGTGGCTTCCCTTAAATAGTCTGTTTTCTATTAATGAAGTTATTAAATCTTCTTCCTGATTCCCTTTGATTTGGACTTAGATCCTCTCATGCTGAGCAGCTCTTCCTAGATATACTTGGAACAGTTACTTTAAGAATCAGAAATCCAGCTCATGTTTGAGATGGAGATGAGGCAAATGGTTATAATTCTAGAACTCAGTTGACCTCATGGTTGGGCCGTAGGATTTAAAACTCACAAAGAATAAAAAGTCTTATAGCAACTACCACGACAATTCATATTAAGGAAGATTTGATTCTTTATAATTGCACCAAACATAATTGAAGTTTACTAATCATATCTGAGCTCTGGATTGATGTGGAAAAAAAGAATGAAATGTGTAATGCTTGTGCAATCTTCCCTAACTTCACCTTGGGATGGGGGGTAGGGGGAGTAGTCTAGTAATGTTATTCTAGAACAAATCTCAAAATGTGTTTATTTTGTTAATTTCTAGGTGAAAAAATGTTTGTATCTCTGTATGGAGCTGCCGTAGACATGAATATAAGGCTGGACAAGAATTCTTTGATCATTGAGAAAACCTACATATCTCTGGCCAATCAGAGAACTATAACTATTTTCAACCGCAGTAACATCATTGCTCATTTCCAATGGAAGGTATTTCCTACCCAGGAAGAGGAAGATAAAGAAAAGTATAGGTTTGTAAAAAAAAATCACCTAGGTGCTGTAATTTGGGGAAACACAAAGCTCAATTATGAAAAATCATTGACTTTTGTGGTAACTTTTTAACCAACTCAACGATGTCAAATTTTTATTACTTGGTTCCAGTGTACAATCCTCATTTTTTTCATTGAAAGAACTTGAGTTGAACTATGTGGAACACAATATTGTCTGTTATCAATTAATCTTAACCTGGTTATAATTTATCAGTAGCCAAACTACTGGATTTTGAAGACCAAATATAAAATTCTTCACTATTTCCTCAAAACTAATCTATATATCTGTATTTCATTTCATAGCCCTAATCAGATTGATCAAGTGTCATGGAGTTTCTAAAAATAATCTTTTTGGGTTGGGATCAATGTAGAATTTTTTTTTTTAGTGAAAAGGTATTTCCAGA
Organism: Lasiurus cinereus; assembly: GCA_011751065.1. Lineage (NCBI taxonomy): Eukaryota > Metazoa > Chordata > Mammalia > Chiroptera > Vespertilionidae > Lasiurus > Lasiurus cinereus. The sequence goes on from JAAGEH010000452.1 coordinate 15,537,115, forward strand.
AAATAGGAAGAATGAGGAAAAAGAAGGGCTTAGATATAACAGCTTTTATATTCTCAGTTTTAGTAGCATTGCTGAATCCCTGCTAACCATATACTAGTAATTTAATAATGATTTCTTGTTGTTATCTTTAATTTTTAAACAGTAGAGAAAGTTAATAAAATAGAAAGCCTAACTATTTTAACTAATCTCTTTAATATTAAATTTTGAATATTTATTTTTACCGAATCTACCCCTGCCTCTTTTACACTCTTTTCATCCTCCCAAAATTAGCACCTTTGCTGCTTTCATTTGGATTTATTCAGCCTTTTTTATTTGCTTCTCCAATTTCATTAAAGATTAGCCCTGGGAAGCTTCAAAGCTTTGTTTAAAACCAAGTTAGTATGTGATAAAAATAAAAGTCTTAGGTCCATGGAAACCAGGCAGAAATCCCCCACTGTGCTGCCCCTAATTGAATCAGAAAAAGCTGTGACAATGACAGGACACAGAGGAACCAGAAGCTTCATTATTCGGGCAGGGAGCTTTAATCACTGGATTGCCACTGTGTCATCTTTAAAAAGTGAGAAAAGAAAAGTCTTCCCTGCCTAAAAACTTTCCCATTGGCCTTATGGTATAGAAACACCAGAAGTTGAGAAAGGCGAGAAGAAACTGGTCATCCACTGCTTCATTGGTCCTGATTTCCCAGCTGATGTGTGTACCAACAATAAGAATGGTCCAAGCAGGTTTAAAGATAAGATGCAAGAGCAGGTACAAGCAAAGGAGTAGTAGCCAATGTAGTGTTTACATAACCTGCTTGTCCTGTAGGCATAATCTCCTGGGGAAAATGAATAAACACTATCACAGGGGAAGCCAGTTTTCAATTCAACTATGCCTAAGTATTTGACTATATGTATAGGATGATGCCAAGCCTATGTCCAAAAAATATTTAAGGATATTAATTTCAATAGGAAAACTCAAGAAGAATTCAAACCAATTGCTATTAAAGATGCTAAGATATAGAGTATTTAATTTCAACCATGTGTGGATGAATATTTCTTTTCTCTCCCCGCCTCCCTCCCCATTCCACCTTCCCTGACACTCATACCCTTGAGTCTTATTCCTTTTCTCTTATGTTATCTTTCACCATCTCTCTTGCTCTTTCTATTAGTTCATCTAGCAGTTTTTTTATATAGCAAGGGAGTAATATGGGATAACATTTTCATAACCAATAATTTGAAACCTAATTTTATTATCTAGGATCATGCCCTTCCCTTAAACAATGAACTTGAAAAGTGGCATCAGATGGTTAAATACGAATACTTCCATTTTCACTTTGGGTGACACATAGCAGCATAACTAATGTTTCTCCAAACTGGGTTGGCTGATTTAAGAGTTTATTGACTATGCTGTTCCTTACCTTCTTGCCCCCTCTTCTAGGGCCAGATGCCTGGGACATGAAGTGAAATTGATTTAAAGGGGAAATAGGCCATTTATGCCTGATATCTTATTTGACTAGGTTGTCTCTCCTCCCTCATCCCTCTCTTGTTCCTTAATGTATCCCCAAGCATGCCACAACTTATATTATTAGTCATGGATTCTTATCCTGGGCATAAATAGCTATGTGATGCCCCTCCTCCAGGAAAAAAAAAGGCAATTACAGAGAGGTTTGTTGTTTACTGAAAATTTAGTTCCCATCTCTGGATAGCTGCTCCTCTGTAGGTGGCAGTGCTCTTGCTGTGAGTATGGGCCCCCTTCTCCTCAAAGTCACAAATCCTCAAGTTGTATCTCAAGCCACACAGCAGTGTCAGATAAAGCAGAATATTCTCTGGTAGCTTGCTTATGGTTAAAGGTTTGCTCATCCCTGAGAAGTAGCAGTCAGATCTTTAGCTAATGGTATAAATCTTCTCTTGAGCTCTCCAACAAGGCCAATGTAGGTATCCCCAGAATGATCCTCCTTGTGTTTGACTCTCCTGCTCCTGGTGATGAGCAATCTACCCCTTTTCTTCCTTCAGCAGTCTCTGTAGTTAAAAATGTAGAGAGGAAGGTCGACTTTGGTCCTGAACTTGGGACAGAGAGGATCTATTCTGAATGGTCTCATACATACTTTGAGAGACTAAAGTTTCCCTTTGCAACAAGCATCCCAAGGACCTGCGATTTAAGATATCAGTGTAGATTTTTTAAGTGAGACTCAGGAGTCTGCCTACTGCTTTCCAACTGTAACAAGGCTTAAACCTTGTCCTAAGGCATTCATCTTATAGGAGGTGGAAGTGGCTCAGTGGTCACACTGAGATTGCCAATTGCTTTAACCAGTACCCTCAAGACCCCATTCCAGCCATTGTGGTTTCTTGGCCAGTATATCTTGCTGAGCTCCCAGTTGGAGGAATTTCACCCCTCCTCAAGGAAGGAAGTTCCTTTCTGGAAGTTATCATTTTCTTTCTAGGAATGATGACTTCCTTCCTCTTCATACACCTCAGCATGTTGGTACCAACCTTAGGACACGTGTCCAGATTTAGGACCGTGGGCTAATCCCAGGCTTCAGATTCTAACAATGAAGATATCATTCCCTCTAGGAAGAAATTCTGGACTTTAAGTTTACCCCCCCCCACCCCCCGCTTTTATTTAAACCATCAGAATGAGACACAGAGGGCTTAAACATTGCCTTTTGGATCTTTGCCTTTTTGATGTTTTTCTGGGACTTGTAGAGAAATTAATCTCTTCAGAAATGGAGGAGCATTCATCCCACCTTACTTCCTCCCCTTTGTCCTGAGGAATTATAAAACATTACCATAAGTTTCTTTCATACTCACTCTCTTCAGACTCGGCATGGGCTGTTGAGGATTTCTGTTCCCCACTTCTCCATGAATGTCATGACCGTTGTCTCAAGACCAGATGGCTCAAATTCTAGATTTACTCTGTGCAAGAACTCCTGCAGTCTTTAGTGGGCTCCCACAAGTAGTCGGCATGGATTTATTCCACAACATTCAGAAACAGAAAAATACATGTTTCTCTAGATAGATCAGTTTTAATTGGGCTTTGGGCCTGCTACCCAGGTAGTAATAAATTTAATCTTGAGTGGTATTTGATAAACAGGGAGAGGACCTCTGTCCTCAGTTTAGAACAGTCATCACAGAGTGCTCAGTGACCAGGGCCACATGGTCCATTTGAAAGTGGATGACTGTAACCCAGGTGTGGACATGGGAGTATTTCTTCCAGCTGTGAAGGCCATGGCTTTTGGTTTCCAACCTCCTCAGCATACTAGTTATCATCTCTTTGGGGTGCTGCAAAGAAGCAGGGTGTCTAGCACCTGAAGATGAGGAAGCATTACTGGTTCAGTGCTAATTATACCTGAGACAAAGTCTTCCTTGTTGACTATACTCCATGGCTGAACTCTACTTGAGGCCTGAAGGTGATGGGTGTTGGTGGCTACCAGACCATTTGGAAAATAGGTTAAATCCATGATTTAACTGAGAGAAAAGGCCGGTGTGTTGTTAAGCTCTCTGATAAGAGGTGAAGCACCTGAGACAGGAGACCATGGAGATCAGCAGGAAAAATGGCCTCACGGTAGCCTGAGGTATCTAGAAGCCCTTGTTGGAGTCAACCCAGCCCAAGGTGTTATTGCATGTTGCTTTATAGTATCTCAGCTGTGGCTCCATTTCCGCATGAGAGGGCAAAGATGAGACATCTGGGACCAGCCTCCACCCACCCCCTTTGCATTATGCAGCTGTTACTGATTTACGAGTCCCAGCAGCAGGGGAGAAGAGCAGTGCTTGGCAATTTATGTTCTGTTTCCTTTTTTTTTTTTTTCCTGGCCCAAGGGTTGAGTTAATCATACTCTTCAGTTCACGCAGCATTATCATCCATCCTTAGTCCATACGAGGCATTTTATCCCCACACACCACTCCCATTAACCCCCCAAATAAATGTAATTTTTATTCCCATTATTTGTGTAACCAGTCCTTCCATCTCTTACATAAATTTCACCCACATCTTTCGGTATTGTTGCTAGCATTTTGATGAGCATCTTTGTAGCTGTATTTTTACTTACATCTGTGATTATTCCTTCAGGATTGCTTTCTAGAGATAGGCATTATAGCTTCCCCTCACCGGAACTGGTGGTTTCCTTTCTGTGGACTGAGCTCTCTCTAATTGGCACTGCGCCGCCCAGCAGTAGAGAAGGACTGCTCCTTACCTGGGACCCTGCTTCCCAAACACAACAAGCACAAAATGGAACCAGAACACACTGAAGTCATTTCTTTGACATCTTTATCTGTGTGGACAGAGCAGTGGTCGGTAAACTGCGGCTCTTGAGCCACATGTGGCTCTTTAGCCCCTTGAGTGCGGCTCTTCCACAAAATACCACATGTGGATGCGCACGTACAGTGCAATTGAAACTTCGTGGCCCATGCGCCGAAGTTGGTTTTTGGCTCTCAAAAGAAATTTCAATCGTTGTACTGTTGATATTTGGCTCTGTTGACTAATGAGTTTGCCGACCACTACCCTGGGAGGAGATAAAATTTCAGTCTTCAAAAATTCAGGTGAGCCCTAGCTGTTGTGGCTCAGTGGATAGAGCATCAGCCTGTGGACTGAATAGTCCCGGGTTCAATTCTGGCCAAAGGCACATGCCTCGGTTGAGGCTCGTTCCCCAATAGGGGGCATGCAGGAAGCAGCTGACCAATGATTCTCCCTCATCATTGATGGTTTTTTTTTCTCTCTCTCTCTCTCCTCTTCCTTCCTCTCTGAAATCAATAAAAATATATTTTTAAAAAATTTCAGGTAAATAAATGGCTATTAGAAGTAATGTGATCACACTTGCAGGACCGTTTTTCTGACTTTTACAAGGGATATGAAAAGTTAGAAGGGGGAGGGGTTGAAGAGGGCCAATGGGGGGAATTAGGGGACATATGTAATACTTTCAACAATAAAGAATTATTTTAAAAAAGCTAGAAAGAGAGAGGAAAGGTTTCTTTACATGTAGTTTAAGCATTTCATGCTCTTGACAGCTTGGTAATTGCCTGTGGTTGACACAGGGAGAAAACTGATATTTATTGAGTATCTACTTTGTCCCTGGAACTACACTAGTAGTTCTTTGATCACATTTAGCCCTCAACACATCTTTAGGATGAGGGAGCTCCTGTTTTATAGGTAAAGGCACTAAGGCATAGAGGAATTTGGTGACTTCCAAAGTCACAGAGCTAGTAAATAGTAGAATCAGCATCCAAACCCAGTGCTCGCTGGCTCTCAGTTTTGGTCTCCAGCTAAGAAAGAGTGAAAACCAAGCAAGTTTAACAGAAACAAAATCATCCTTGAAGTGTGAGAGGTGGAGTAGATGTTGAGTGTTTAAACACTATTTGGGAAAACACTATTACCTGAAATAAAATATTTGTCTAAATATGCATATGGGTTCAGGAGAAAGCAAATAGAGAACAGGAAGCCCAGGAGGACTTCGTGAAGGAAGTGTCTAAAGAGGAAACTGAGGATCTTGAGAAGCTAAAGTATAAGATCACTCAGATAGCATGTTACACACTCAGGGCAAGGAGGGACCGCCCCAGGGTGATGAGGGAGATCATTCCCAGGAGGATGGGCTTTACAGTGGTCTTCATGGGAGTACCAAAATGAATCTCACTTTTTCTGTTTTCCTTCAGGGTCTGTGAGGATCTGATCAAAGAGGAAAAGGATGAGACTGATGAGTTTCTGGAAGAGTTTGTTAGTGATCCTTTACTCCGAGAACGGATATCCATTCTCTCCCGCACCTTTTTGAATCAGAGAAGGCTGGTTCAGGCGGACAGCATACTTTTCTTGAATAACATTTTCACTATTGAGCCTCTGGTGAGCACATACATACAATGTGAACATATAGGGGAGTGCGGGTCTTATTTTGGTAAAAACACTCACTCTGGGATTGTTCTGAGAGCATAAAGACTCCATTTGAAGAGCCTCATCATCATTATGAGACAGTAAATGAAGGTTAATGGTAAGAATGCTCATAGGCTATGTTGATAGGTCACACTTTCTATGGACCAATCACTATTAAACACTTTTAAAAAAACATTTTTATTGATTTCAGTGAGGAAGGGAGAGGGAAAGATAGAAATACCAATGACAAGAGAGAATCATTGGTCAGCTGCTTCCTGCATGCCCCCTATTGGGGATCAAGCCTCAACCTGGGCATGTGCCCTTGATCAGAATTGAACCTGGGATCCTTCAGTCTGCAGGTTGACACTCTAACCTCTGAGCAATCAGCTTGGGCACTAGTAAGTACTTTGTATGCACTATCTAATTTATTTCATATATTCATTTATAGTTGACCCCCCATTTTACAGCTGGAGAAATTGAGACTTAGAGAAATGTGATAACTTACTTATGGCCAAGCAGTTAGTCTCAGTGGTTAGAAATTTATCTCTGATTAGCCTAACTGTAGTGTAGGGTTTCTCAACCTCTATATTATTAACATTTGGAGCTGGATAATCTTCGTCCTATACATTTGTAGGATATTTCATTGCAACCCTGATCTTTACCCATCAGATGCTAGTGGTGACAACCAAAATTATCTCTGGATATTGCCAAATGTCTCCCTGGTGGGCAAAATTGCTTGATTGAAAACTACTCTGTCCTTAATTCACTCAATAAATATTATTGACTGCATGTTCTATACCAGGCACCCTGTGTGTGTACCAGACGTGGATAAAACCTTCTTTGGGACTGTTGTTTTGTGAGACCTGCTGCTGGAGTCACCAATGCAGGCAGTCAGCACACTGGTCAGAGGCGAGGCTGATTATCACACCGAGAAGCGAGAGAGGGCTTCTTGAGAGCAGAACCTTGAACTAGGTCCATCTTGCAGGATGGGGACTTTTGGGAAACAAAATTGGGGATGTGCATAGCATGGTTCACTCAAGGATCTGTGCATGGGTCAGGCTGTTTAACATAAAGGGTTCACATAGGAAAATATGGTGGAGAAGTAGTTTGGAGCTGAAACTTCTTTCACATCAGAAGACTGCCCACTGCTCAGCTGAGCAAAGGAATAGTCAGACATGATGGATTAAACCAGCAAGAGGTTAAATCAGGCTGAACATACAGTCTTGGAGGGATAGAACAGACACCTATTAAAATAGGTCAAGCCCAAAGATGTTGAAAAGATCAGGAAGGCATTATAAGTCTAAGCAGCAAGTGACTGAGCGGGATGGAGGCAGCAGGAACAAGCAGTATGGCCCTGTGTGTGGACCAAGGAGTCTTCCCAGCTGGTGCTAGAGATCCAGGCTGGCGAATACTCTCCTGATTCTCATATCCTCCGGGGAGTGGGACTCAGGGACAGCAAACATTGGTGATCAGTGAGATGTGGGAGGCACGCAGGCGAGTCTTATATATTTCCAATCCAGAAGTAGAAAGACTAGGATTACCTTGGTTTTTCCTCTCCTCAGGCTTACTTCCATCACCCAAAGCTTCAGGATAGAGATATATGTATATTAAAGTAAAGCACTTAATAATTGTTTTTGAATTCTAGATAGGAACTGAATTGGGTGTTATCACCAGGCATCTTTTTTCATCAGGACTAAGAAAAACATTCTTTGAACAGTGATACATAGAAATAATATATTTTAAATGAGGCTATTTTGTAGCGTGTGGGGAAAAAATCACCAGAAACAGGAAGGGAAATAAAGTATTGCAGTGTTTATAGTATCTATAATGATTTTGTCTTTACACTATGCAAGTTTTCTTCTCATGATAGTACTCATAAGGCGGTTCGTGACAATTTTTTGCAAAATGAAATGAAGGCATGAAACTTTGCCAATGTCTTTATAAAATTATTCTGGTCAAAACAGCAGATCTCAATGTTGGTGAATTATTTATTGATTTTAAATCTCCTCTAGCCCCCTACTTAAGATCCTGACAGATTTATAGAGATACAGTTCTTGTGCGTATACTATAATCTTACCTTCTAAATTACTTTTGAAGGTATTTGATGGGAAAATTCTGCCATTTTATTAGCTTCTTGACCCAAATGTGAACTATGGGTATTTTCCACTGTTGAGATTTGGGTTTTCTGGGACAGTAAATAAATGCCTTAGTAGTTTGGGATGAGAGAGTTAAGAAAGGATTTATAGAAGAGGTGAGATATGAGCCGTATATTGGAGGAAGGGTAAGATTTAATTAAGTGGAGAGGCAGAAGGAGAATGTTTCTAGCTGGAGAAATAGGGAAAACAAAGAAAAAGAAGGCTGTTTGTTTCATGGCATATTATATAACAATACAGTGACTAGTTTTTTCTGGAGCAAGCAGCCATAGGGAATATAAGAAATTAGATTGGGTCTGGCCGACAGGTTGAGTCTCAACCTATGAACTTAACAGATCACGGTTCGATTCCTGGTCAGGGCACATACCCTGGTTGTGGGCTCGATCCTCTGTGTGGGGTGTGGAGGCAGCTGATCAATGATTCCCTCTTATTATTGATGTTTCTGGCTCTCTCTCCTTTGTCCTGGGTTTAACTTCTAGCTTTGCCAATAGCCAACGTGATCTTAAGCCATTCCATTTTTCTTGGCTTTGGTTGCTTTGTGCTTAAATAAGTTTTTTGTTTGTTTGTTTTTAGGGTAGGTAGGATACTTGGATCCAATTTGGGTACAGACTCTGGGCTCCTTAAGATCAGAAGTGGTTTGTCCTCAACTGTGCTCCAGGCCTACCTCAGGGCCAATTAATGGAGGGGAGGAATAAAGGAAAGAAGGGAGGCAGAGGGGGAAGGGAGGTAGGGAGTTCAGTTGATGATGATGAGTTTGGCTCTCAATAGGTTGAATTTGAGATGACAATAGATGTTCAAAAAGTTTCAGAAATGAAGTCCCAAATTTGTGGGAGAGCTATCAGGAGTGGAGGTAAGATGTGTGAGAATCTTATACAGGTCTTCATGGAGGACATGAAAAGTGGATGGAAATTCTAAGAACAGTTTGAGAAAAGAACACTGCAGAGGACCCAAGAGCCGTCGGGTGCTGACCTTGGGAGACCCTGCAAAGGGAGGAGAAGCTGTGAATTCACAGAGAAGGCCTGCTAGGAGCGGGGGCAGCCAGCGGAGGGCTCATTAGCCCGTCTTACATCTTTCTCCCCAATTAGGGTTGGTCCATCACCATTTCTGCTGAAGGTCTCTGAATCTTGTTCACATATCAGATCAGTTATACCAGAGCCACTATTTAATTTCTGACAGTTGAGCTGTGTATCAGCAATTAGTGTTCTTTTTTTATTAGAGTGTGATTCCTTTTAATTAGCTTCTTGATTTGAGATGAGTTCACAGAAGCAGAGAAGATTAAAATCATGAAGTCGCATACTGATCTAGAAATCCATCTCTAATTGATATCCTGTTCAAAAACTAAAAATAAAATAAAAGGATGATCTAGGGCAGGGATGGGGGACCTTTATTTCTGCTAAGGGTCATTCAGATATTTATAACATCAATCACGGGCTATACAAAATTATCAACTTAAAAATTAGCCTGCTATATTTGGTCAAACATTTAATCAGCTCACCCTAATGCTTTGGCGGGGCCAGACCAAATGATTTCTTGGGCCTTCTATGGCCCTTGGGCCAGATGTTTCCCACCCATGCTCTAGGGGCTTGCTTAGTTTACCACCTTGTTTTCAGAGGGCCTCTTCAGCCTCCGTGTCCACCTAAGATGGAAATTGGCCTCAACTGAGGTAAATTTAAAAAGGAAAAAAAAAATCCAAAACAGTTACCTTAGTGTCTGAAAAATAAATGATATGTTTATTTTTTCAGACCTACCACTATATATCTTGCTTTTTCAAATGAGTCAGCTAAAACCAAGGTTAGTTTAGCCCTTATTGTGTTCTCCGCATATTGTGTATTTTATGGGAACATTGTTTCTATTTTAGATGTTCTTTCAATTTAAAGCAAGTATTCAAGATCAAGAAATCAGTCACTGTCTCTAAAATGCCCGGAGGGGGTGATGGTTTTGAATTTAATCAAATTTTCTCAGTATAATCGTGTGAGAAGTAGTTTGGCTCAATGCTATAAGAACAACTGGCCCAAACTCTAGCACCGGAAGTTCTTCTGCTGTTCTGTGACCTGTTCACGAGGGTGGCCCTGGTTAGTCCCATTGTCTTGGCTCACTTTCTTATGATGCTCACTACCTAACGTTGCTGTAAGGTCTGTCATTCAAATCTCGAGGAGTTAACGCTGGGGTGTCTTGGGGTACTGATGCGGTGTCAGAGTGCAGAGGTGGGGGAGTGTGTGTTTGAGAGACCCCAGAGATGAACCCCGGTGGAGGAAGGGGCAGACAAGACCCCAAAGTAACCACAAGGCAGTCCTCGGCAGATACAGAACAGAGGTCTAGAAGTAATTTTTTTTTGTTTGTTTTACTTGGTAATCTACTGATATTCTAATAGTAACTATCATTGTTGTTTTAGTCATTAAAACATGTGGAATATTGCCCAGCCAGCATGGCTCTGTGGTTGAGCATCAGCCTATGAACCAGGAGGTCAAAGTTCGATTCTCAGTCAGGGCACATGCCCGGGTTGCTGGCTCAGTCCCCACTAGGAGATGTGCTGGAGGCAGTCAATCGATGATTCTCTTGCATCATTGATGTTTTTATCTCTCCCTCTTCCTTCCTCTCTGAAATAAAATATATATATATTTTAAAAAACACGCACAAAAAGAAACAAAACAAAAAAAATCTATGTGGAATATTACTACTATTCATGTCAAGTTTCTCGTGTCAATTCTTTTGATAAAGTCTTGGAGTATTAATGTAATTAGCCAAAGTTTTTCTAGTATTCCTTAGCTAGGGAAGGTACTGACGTCTGTAGAATACTGATCATTTCTCAAGCCACCTCTTTCTGCATAGTATTTTCCCTCTTTGGAAAAGAAGTGTGAAGTTGAGTCTATTATGCATGTTTTGTGGCTTCCAGAAGAGCCAGTAGAATTGACTACTCTCAGAAATATAATATTCTATTTGACTAGATGGACTCTGGCTGTACAGAATTTTGACAGCCTCATTTTGTTATTTTCTCTGCTTAGGTCTCATGGGTACCTGAGTGAGAGAAATTCAAAGACAAAAAACACAATTCTGAGAATTGAGAGGCAGAAGAATATCACAAGGCCAAAAGGGGGAATTAAGCCTTTGATTTCCATGGGCGTCTAAAAGCCCTCTGAGAAATCATAGCACAGATGTGCTGGCCTTGTTCCTGAACTCTGGGACTGCTGGCTTAGGTCACACTTTTGAAATGCAGCAATTTTCTGAATGTTGAACACTTGCTATTTTTCTCAAAAAAAAGGCCTGAGAATTTAAAGGTATTTGCCCAAACTGGTCTGAGCTGATTGGTTAACATCAGTGAGCAAGGAAAACATTTCTGCTTTTATTAGCAAGAGTCTTTTCCATCAAAGAAGTCATTCAGTATCCCTTGGAAAGCTTCCGTTTAATTTAAACATGCCTTAAAAAGGGAAACTTGATCATTTCTTTATCATCATGTACGTAATAGTAAACCACGCTTTGTTGTCACTTAAGCCTGCAGAAAACACGAGGTTCAGCAATTCAGACTTTGAAAGCACAGCTCAAATTTAGTTTATTTTTCTCAAGTCGGCATAGCATGTGAGCTCAGCAGAAACAGGTTGGGTGGAAGCCCAAATGGCTACCAAAGAGGAAAGATCTAGCTCTTTGCTGCAGACCTTCCACTTCTGTACCATTAGCCGAGTCACATTGTAAACATGTGGGAGCTGACTCCTTGGAAATGGACACCAGAAAGGAGAAAGAAGGACAGGGATCCACTGAGACTAAAGCGTCCTTGACAAGTCACAGCCCTTGCTTCAGTACAGTTTCCTATTCGTCAGCCTTCCTTTATTATGGTTCGGCCTCTCAGATCTTCGTGCTTGGCCAGACCTTTTCCAATTGTGTTGGTACAATCACTATTGTATTGGAGAGCCAATGTAGATGCAGGGAGGACTAAGGAAACCTTAGGTTTCTCAAGGATCATTAAATAAGTCAACATTCGTCCTTGTATGTCATGTGCCTATTAGATCTTTTATCTCAATGATAATTAGGATAGTTTACCTTCAATGTTTTAGCTTCCTTTTTTTTTCTATTTCTTTGAGACAACTTCTATTTGCCCTGACAATAGAGCCATAATTTCTCTTATTTATCTGATAAGCTTTAGGTGAGCAACTGTGGGTAGTAAAACATATTACAGCTTCTAATCGATGTTTCTTTTTTTTTCTTATTAATTGATAGAAATTTGACTTTAAGAAATTTGAGTTTTTATTTCCCAAGAGAAATTCTTTAAATTTTCCTTAAACATGACAAGATAGCTGAAAATATTTACTTAGATATTTAAGAATATATCCATTTTGGTGGAACATGATGGAATTTATTACACATTTTAACTGCTCTTGAAGTCATTATTCACTGACCCTGTTCTGAGCTGACTGAACCTGGCCCAGCCAGATGGCTTCATAAAGATATGCCAAGGCATTTCTCAAGAGCTGCAAAATACTAGGGTTGACTGTCATCCACAAGGACCTCTTGTGAGTCACCTTCCAAGATACCTGAGCACATGAGCATGCAGAGTGTCCTATTATGTTCGCCAGACAGGAGCACCAGTTCATGCTGGCTTCTTCTAAGTCTGATGATCAGTTGTCATGTTTTTAAAATTTTCCAGCATTTTTTTTTATGATGTGAGAAAGGTGAGGCCTGACCTTTTGTTATAATTGCAGATGTTAAAGAAAGAATATTATAAAACCCAGTGCTGCCACTTACTTTTGATGTAGCCTTTGGTAAGATACTTTACTTCATCGGGCCTTGTTTTTCTCATCTTTAAAATGAGGATAATACTACTTCACAAGGTTGTAAAGACTGAGCTAGATAATAAATACCAGCACTTAAGACAGTGCTGGGAACATAAGCTTTCAGTTATGGTTGAAAATATTATGCTTATGATTTATTTGGATTTAGATATGATTCAGTCTTTTGTCAGATTAGAGGTATGATTGGAAAGTTTAACATTTGAATAGGCAGACATTTGGATCACTCTTCTCTATGTAAATTGGGAATTAAAATAACTATTTAAATGAATGTAGGTATCGAGTCATATTGTAAACTACTTTTCAGATAAACCAAATAACTTAAATGTTCTTGCAGTTTGGGTTTTGATTTTGCAAAATATGTAAGAAATAACCCTTCATTGAAGTAAGAAAGAAAAGATGGAAGGAAGGAAAGAAGGAAGGCAGGAGCTGGGTAATAGAGAAGAGGAAGGAAGTTGATTTTTAAAATATTGTTTTTACTTAAGGATTTTCAAGGGGGATTTTTAAAAGAGCTTCTTTAATCATTGCCAGTATAAGGGGGACATTTTAAAATTTTATTTTATTTTATTTTTGCCATTTACCCCCCCATGTCCTCTTCCACCTCCCTTCTCATGACTGTATTAATCTTGTGTCATGAACCAGCAGCAATCTGTTCAGAAGCAGCTTTCAGAAAGTCTTGGAACTATGTCCATCAAGCCACTTGTTTGTCCTTGTTCCAAAGGAAATATGAAGTTCCATTTCCAGAGGTATTTAATATTTGGCCAACAACTACATTATGCGAGTTAGCGTTAGACCTGAAAATTCAGTCGATTCCTTCTTGCAGGTCACTTAATACTGTTATAGAAGACCAGAGGAAAACCAAGCAAGGCTTAGAGAAATGGGAGTTACACAGCTTTATTACGCTGGCGGACTCAGAGGAGGTTGCCTCTCAAATTCTGAGCAAACCAATATGGTGGAAGGCCCTCCTTTATCCCCTTTTGGTATCTTGGTCCCCCAAATATAGATTATACTTCTGGGCCTTTTGCAGGCTTTGCAGGGTCTTGAGACCATACCTAAGGACCTGACCTGGCGCCATCGCTGATAACCCCCCTCTGGGGGCTGTGTTATGGTTTATGGCCTCTGTAAAACGTGAACATTTAGGTAACAGGTTTTGCAAGACCATTTAGTTTGTGGAGAAAGGGGCAATGACTTAATTATAGGTTATCAAGAACGTACACTGGGCTTGCTGGCACAGATTCAGATTGCTAGTCCCCCACCCAAATATCAGGGTTACATCGGAATTAGCCTTTTATCCTTCTCAATACGTAAAATACAGTTATGAAGCTAAGGGAAAAACAAAACGTTAAGACCAAGAAGGAAGATAATCACAATATAACTGAAGGCCATTTTGGCAGTCATTTTCAATAAACAAGGTAGTAGTCACTTACCGATTATATCCTGTATGCTCACACTCTGATTTGGAGCCAGAAAATGGACGGTGATGGGAGAGGGGTATATGTGGAAGGGAGGAAGACCCGCAGGGGAGTCTGTGTGATGGGGCTGTTTCCTTAGACTGGACGGGCAGGAATTGAGGTCAGAGCCAGGAGGGAAACTTCTGAATGTTTTCATTTTCAGAAAGAAACTTTAGAACTGAGCAAAAAGAAAGAAAAATTCTTTTCAGAGATATAAATGACATAGAAGTTAATTTTAGAAGTATTGGACAAGTAGTATGAAGTGTTTCAAAGATATATAAGGGCAAGTGGGATCATCATAGGCTGGCTGACTGTTTCTGGGGTCTGCTCGCTCTGATTTGCTATAGAAAATGCTATATTGAGTTTTTGCTATAAAAAAGATGTTATTTAATTTTTACTTTAATCCCAACTGAAAAATACATGTTTCTAACTCCTTCAAATGACCTATTATTGAAAGCATCCCTCTGCAAGAGGAAACAGAATGACCACACTTGTGTTTTCACAGATACACACAGCCCGCTTAACACGCATTAGCACAAGCCCAGGAGAGGCCTTTAGAATAGGATTGTCCTTGAATTATCTCCCCGGGCTGAGTAAAGCGGAAAGTTATAGCAAATGTCACAGGCGCGATTAAACAGCTGCGACCCAGGATAGGAAAACACTGAGCCTACAGTCCCCCGGCTCAGTCTGAACCCTGTGGACTCTGATTCTCTGCCGCTGGCATCACCTCACCAAGCAGAAGGGCTTCTCAGCCTCCAGGGTGCCTCCACATCAGCCCATCACTCACGGATCACTTCCGCATCCATTTGTCAACACTTCCTCCCCTGGAGGGATTCTGCGTATCTCTCAGGAGCATGTCTGTCCTGCCATTTCCCAGTGCCCTCCCCCCCACCCCACAGTCCCAAGTCCTCCTCCCCTTCTTCTTCCCCCTAGCCTCCCTCCCGACCCCCGGTTCTAATAGTCAGATTTCTTTCATGATGGGGTCTCCAGGAGTGCTCCTCAGGGAGAGAGCTTAAGACTGAGGTCCAATTGTCTGCACATGGTCCATGGATTCTCTTTCTCTTGCTGGAATAATGCTTTTGAAAGTGATTCAGCCCAGCCCAAATCATAAAGCCCTTGAATTTGCCTGTGTGCACTCAACTTTCCTGATATCCGTTGTATCATTTGGAAGGTCATTTCCTACAAGTCTGATGAGCCTTTCCTAGCCATTTCTAGGGTCCTCCAGGATGGCCCCTTTGATCAGCCAGCTTGCACAGGAACAGCTTAGCTGCGTCCAGTCTATACTCTCAAACAGAGTCGTGTCTAAGCCCATCAGGCAATACATTTGTCTCAGGGGTTAGGAGGCAACCCGGGTCGTCAGGAGTTCTGAGATGGAATACCCACTGACGCACCAGTGAATGGATGAACCACCTCTTCTGCCTGGGCTCTCTGTCCATTCTATTCATGAGTGTTCCATATCACTAAGACCCCCCAGTAATCAAAGGGGTGTTTGCCCTTTATCAGGTTTGGAAAAGTGCCACAGTGAAATGCCTAAATCGGTGGAAGTGCTGAGGGATTTCCTGTTCCTGCATGATCTCAGCTCTAAATGGTATGACTTCTGTGGTTCCATTTGAGGAGGAAATGGCAGAAATAGGCTGCAGAGATGAATAGACATCTGCTAATAACTACACAGTGTGCAAAGTGAATGGATATGGCTGGTTGAGTAACTATGCTAACTCTTATATGAGCCACTTCTGAATTAGGTCCTGGCATAGAACAGGGCCCACCCTCATGGAGCCTTCCTTCCACCGACCTGATCTGGGAGACCAGAGCTCCCAGGACCAGGTGACACTCAGCCCTCACTGCTACTTTTTGGAGGCTCTGTGCCCTTTTAGCATTCTGGGGATGCTGCCCGAGAAGCACATTGATCAGACTGCTGCCTTCATAAATAAACTCAAATTGGCTCTAGTTTTCTATCACCCCATTGGTTATCTTCCCCGTAGACTATTTTGTTCTCTGCTTGATTCTTTATTCCAGCACTGTGCTCATTTCTAGTCAGACTGGAAATGGAATATGCATTGGGGACTGTCTGAAACGGGAGCCTAATTATTTATCATGTTGTCTTCCCTCCGTTTCTTTTTAGATTCTACCACCTACATAGATTTTTTGGATATGTTTATCACATATGCCCTACTTGGCTCTCTTTACAAAAACCCTAGAAAAAAGCACACACTTTTCTACCCTCATTTTTCCAATACTTTCATCTTACTGGTAGTCTTTCCAAGTGGCCATGAAAATAACATCAATTATACTTTAAACAGCTATTTACTGAGCTCTTCCTATGTACTAAGCATGGGGAAAAGCTTTGGACCTGAGTGACATTGTCTGATTTTAGGAAACAGTTTGAGGCAGGTGATATTAGCATCCACTTTTATAGCCCTACAAGTTACTGAAGCGGTCCCAGATTACATGATTAGTACAAAACATTTTTCAAATAATACCTCCGGGGAATTCTGATGTAAGGTATATGCATTATAAAATTTCACAACTTGGTCTCCTTATTATGAGTTTGAGTGGTTTGAATTAAAACGAGGAATATCACACTGGATCAGAACCAGGGTTTGCTCTGGCCTTTGCTGTGCCTTGGACCATTGCTATGCTTTCCCAGAATAAGAGTATTTCCTTATGTTGTCACTCAAAAGTTAAGGACTGTGGTCCCTCTACCAAGTGAGTTAGGCACTTCTTTCTCTGTGGCCCATCTGGACCTTATTTATATAGGCACAGCACTTATAATATAAATGTATATTATAGAATACTTGTATACATATTTATCATCCGTCCTGCATGTGAGCTCATGCGGTGCGGGGCCACACCCTTCATCTCTGAAGCCCAGTGCTGGGCCCACATTGATATACAATGGATGTTTATGGAATACACAAAATGTTTAAATTTCCTAAACATCCTAGTTATAAACTAATATAACTATCAGTTATATAAACGTATTATATATTCATGAACTCACTGAAGTTATTTTTAAAGCTTTTTTCCAACTTGTACCACCTCTTAACAAGTAGCCTAAGTTAACTGTCTGTTGGGTAAAATACTGCTTTCTTCCATTTATTGTAAAAATATTTCCTTCCAATCCCTAGAGTTTTAACATAGATTGAAACGTTATTTAAAAGCAGCACCTTCCCTTCATCACATTGTCTTCTAACGATTCTTTCATGTTTTTCAGGAAGGTGATGTCTGGCCCAACTCATCAGCTGAAATCACTGTGTACTTCAACCCTCTGGAAGCCAGGCTCTACCAGATGACCGTGTACTGTGACATTTCAGGTGTGGTAAAGGCCGGCGACCAAGTGCCCAGAGCCTACAGTAGGGTGCCTGAGTGTGTGTGTGTGTGTGTGTGTGTGTGTGTGTGTGTGTGTGGCGGGGGGGCCTATGGGCATGATATCAATAGAGGAGTAATGAAATCAAGCTATGCACTTATTCACTTCTTTCTAGAACAGACCAACCTCTGACGTTATACTAGAATTATGGTATGGTAGGGGATGGGATGGGAAACCACAGATCTGATTTTTAGAGCAGTAAGAACATTCCTTGAGACAGATTCCCACCAATTATTTTTTGTTATTTTTGTAGTATTTGACTACTTATTTTTTTTTCCTTTTTAAATTTTTATAAAATAATGTATGGCAGGTTAGATGGGAAATTAGTCTGGCAGTGGCCAGAGCCACAAGCAGGGTGTGTAAGTAGGGTGGCAACCTGATGATTTCTGGGAACTATATCTATAGAGAGAAATTAAGCCAAAAAAACCCACTAAATATATTGACGATACCAAGAGCCAGTATTGCTCTTGGAGGAGGGAGGTACAAAATGGAAAGGAGGAGGACTAAGGTGAGCTCTTTAGTATTGGAATGGAATTGGAGTTATCATTACGAACACAGTTGTTAATATGCAGAGGTATAGAAATAAATATATACCAGGGTGGGTAGGTTTATGGCTCTGAGTAGGCAAGTTTATTCTTTATTCTTTATTAATTATTCAATTATTTCCCATACAAACACCTGTAAACCTACTTTTGTCCATATGTCAGTATGTGTATGCACGTACACAGGTGTATTTCCTAGCCATGTCCATTGAGAGGTCCTGGGAGAGACCCTAATAGCATTGAGTATACCTAGACCAAAAGTTAGATTTCGAAATTCCCACTCTCACCTAAAAGGTATCTTAGAGAACTGACTGATTCTAGGACTGAAGCAGAGAAGGAACAAGATGAGCCTGGAACATCCGCTTGTGCTGGAAAGTAAGGAAATGCTCAAAGAATGACAGAGATAGGTCAGAATGACACTGAAAGCAGCACGGGGACTTCCACTGACCAAAACCGGAAAACGTTGAGAGTCAAAGTAAATCATGACACAAATAGATTACAATCCAGCAAGTAACTAGGACTCTGTGAATCTACTCAGTAAGATTTACAATTTGGCAATCATAGGCATAACCACTTCAGGTAAAGAGACACCAATGGATCTTAAAATTAATGGATAAAAGTGGGATGTGGAACAATGATTTACATAGCCTCAAAATATTCTCCTTCAAAATACTTATTAATTATAAGGAGAAGAAATCCACTTTATACTGAAGAAAGCTATTGGATGTTATCTTAGTTAATACTAGCAGTAACAGAGGAAATTAACTTCCTGGGCCACCGGCTGGAATGCAGTGAGAACACGGCATCTGTTCAATGATGCGACAGCCAAAATACCTACCTTGGGTCTAATTAATTATGAGGAAACGTCACACTAACCCAAACTGAAGAACAAAACAAAATGACCAACATGGAATGAATGGAGCCCAGTAGGATCTGGTCTTCCCTTGCCCATGACTGTGGCATTTTCAGGATAGTCTTAGGATAAATGCAAAACGGACTAGGAGTTTCTGTGTTGCATTGTCTGTTTCTACACTTCGGACCAGCATCATCAACCGCAGGCTCCTTAATGGATCTGAAGGAAATGTTGGTACATCCGCTTAGGCTGGAACTGCTCCAGAGGCCCCCATGCCACAGGTGGCGGGATCTCCCTCATCTCTATCACTCCCCTGGGACATACTTGGTCATATTCCAGAGGGGGATGGGGAGTTTGGCTGTTCTCTAGGAGGTTCCTAAACATTGCATAATTAGTTGTATTTATCTATTGTTCCATTTGTAATTCTGAACTCTGCCACAAGTCACATCCTAGGTAAACGGAATAAATAATTTTCCATCTGCATGATATTCTTCTTTATTTTGTTAGTGGTATTTTGTAAAATATGGTTTTACCAAAAAAATACGTTTTTGTAAAAACATATTTTTACAAAGAAGGAAGATGGGGAGAGAGAAACATCAATCGGCTGCCTCTTATACACCTCCTACTGGAGATGGAGCCTGCAATCTGGGCATGTGCCCTGATGGGAAATCAAATCAGTGACCTTTTGGAGCATGTGACAATACTCAACCAACTGGAGCCACACTGGCCAGGGCTATTAGTGGTATTTTAAAAGACATACTTGCTAGGAAAGGGTTTTGTTTAATAGGAATTCCATAGTATCTTCCCTGTAAATTCCGTGCAATTCTATACATCATTTCAAGAGCTGGTAATGGTTCCTTACCATTATCTGCAAAGGGTTGGTCAAACCCTTTGGTTTTAGGTCAATAAGAAATACTTCTTAGGCAGATTGCAAAGCTCTTACTTTTGCTTTATTTTATTTTGCTTTGCTTTTGTTTTCCTATGTGCTTTGAGAGATAGAAGCAAATACATACAGATTTGTTTCCCCACACACCTTTTTGCATAACTAACAGCATACTAGTACTTTACATGATGGTTCTGACATTGCTTTTAAAATATTTCTTAAAGATTGTTCTATGATATTAAATGTAAAAGTACCATTTTTTTCATGGTTGCATGTGAACACTTTTTATTTACATACCACAATTTAATCTTTAATCTTTTGTGACTAAGAAATAGAACATAGTCAGTGTATGCTTAATTTCTGACTGGTCCTTTTCCATTTTTTGGCATTCTCATTAAGATCCTTGAAGGTCTCACTAAGTTTCTTGGCAGTTTGTAGAAGTTTCTTGAGTAACTTTATAAATGTGGTTTTGAACTCTATGTCCAGTCATTTGCTTTCCTCCATTTCATTCGTGACATGTTTCTTTGTCTTCGCATTTTGGCTACTTCCCTGTGTTGATGGCTTTGTGTGGTAAGTGACCTATAGGGCCCAATGGCTCAGCCTCCCCAATCACCTGAGGTGGACACTCTTGGTACACCCCTTTGTGGGCTGGGTACACAGTCTTGTTGTAGTTAAGCCTTGATTGCTGTTGGTACACTGGGAGGAATCGACCTCCAGGCCAATTGCCTGTGAGGATCCCCTGTGCCTGTCATGGAAGAACTGCTGTGCTGGAGACACCCTTATGCAGTAGGACTTGCTTCAGTGGGGCTTTGGTATTCAGAGTCTGGCTCTTGAGTGTGTCACTTATGTATGCGAGGAGTTGAAATCTAGTGTCGTTTCACACTGACCTCTAGGTACACTGGTTCTTGGATCTCCAAGGAGGTGCAAGTCAGCTACTGTCTGAGGCCATCCAGCATGAGCTATAGGGAGATATGCAGATTACTCCTCTTTGCTTGGGGTTTAGAAGTTTTGGAGCTGTCTGACCCAGCTGCAATTTGTTAAGTTAAACTTGTAGAGCACAGGCCATTCATATGCAAAAGCTGCTGCACACAGCTTGTTGGGTTTGTAAGTTGTGTGGGGCAGGCTCTTAGGGAATCACTAGGGAGTGGCAAACAGTGATGGCTGCCAGTCAACCCTCTCTGCTACTCTGCGTTTCTGTGTTCTGCATCCTGTGGCCCAGCACAATAAACAATGATTTCTGCATTCCCCTCTGCAAGAAAGCCACCCTTACTTTCTGACCCAATGGCAGACAGTCCAGTTTCTACCCATATGAGTCTGGGTCTCCAGAGTCTCTCCAGAAACTGGAGTTCAGAGCTCCCAATTGAAAAAAAAAACAGTGCACACCAGCCTGATTCACGAGCGTCTCTGTACCTCTGCTTTTCCGAGCCTCTGCACATCCTACTTGGTCTCAATGTGCTTTTTTCCCCCTTCTAGTTAAAGAACTTCTACTCCACCAACTTTCCTATGGTTCTGGGTGATACTTGTTTTGTCTTTTAGTTGTAGTTTGGTGTGGTTATGAGAGACAGCACATACAGGTGTTTACCTTATGCCACCATCTTGGTTCCCCTGATGATCAATATTTGTTGCTTTTATTTATAGTTTTTATCTCTATGTATGCACTCTGAAACAATGCAGTTTAGTACTGCCTGTATTGGAAATGTACATCATTGACATCAATATGCACATCTCATCTATGGCATTGCTTGTAGCTCTAATTGTATTTCATTGTCATTGTTGCATAGTGTGCCATTGTGTGAATGCATGTTCAGAGACAGGAAGTAGTAGGGAAGATCATCACTGGTCTTGAGTGAGGCCTCTCGGGATGCACAAAATTTAATCCATAATCCCCAACTGCAACCTTATTTTTTCTAAAGCTTTTATATCTAGGTTCAATGAGTACAAAGATGTATAAAAGCGTAATTCATACCTTCAGATAACATAGAAATGATCAGGGGAAACTGACACACAAACCAACAGTTATATTGCAGTGTCCTACAGTGAATGAATGAACAATGGAAGAGGATGTTTTAGGACACACAGCTCAGTCTTAGGGTTTTCAAGGAAGGCTCCCCGGAGAAAGTGATCCTTAAAGTATTTGTTAGCCAAGAAAATAAAGGGTGTCTATGGCTGGGCATGTGAGGCAGGGATATACATTGTGAAAATATATAGAGAAACACAGTGAAAAATGGACATAACATGAGCACGAAATGGCAAAGAATCGTAAATTTACAGGGTGTGGCTGCCAGAGAGAGAGACACACACACAGAGACAGAGAGAGGCAGAGAGACTTGGGAGCAGGTGTTGGGGACAGGGATTGAAGCTGGGTAGGTGGGATCTAGTTCATGGAAGGCTGCCCTTGAATGCCAGGCTCAAAGCCTTGGACTTCATCGTGGGTGTAGTGGGGAACCACTGAGGGGCTGGAAAGCAGGGGAATGACCTGCCACGATCTGATTATGGCAAGTTTAACATCATTAACACATCTTCAGTTAATCTGAAACTGAAATTTTTTCATGTAAAGATTTCAGATTTTCTTGTGAAGTAGTTAAACCTGTTAGATATTTATAAAGACTTGCTGATGGTTTGATCCAGGTCTTGAAACTGATCTTTCATGTGTCTTGATTTTCCAGTGAAATGTGGAAATTCTGAGTTTAATCACAAAGATTACCTTTTAAAAAACTTAAAGAGAAACAGCATGTATTTGGTTTGGATCACCATATGGGAACCTCAAAGGAAGCAACACTTTCTGATTTTAAACTGTGAAATGTATTGTTAGATAACGTTAATGGGTGCTTCAGAGAAATTGTTCCAGATGTACCTACTTCCTCTAAAGACCCAATTAAGATGAAACCTCATTGTCCATTTTCTGTACATCATAAGAGAGAAATATCTAAGTTTTTGGCATAATTTAAGACTTGATTTTTATCCTAATTAAACTGAGGAATTGAGATTTAATGAGATTTAGGAAACAAAAAATTAAATAACCCCAAACATTAAAAATACTTTCGGCTTTTCAGAATAACATATATATAGCTTTTCTTTCTCAAAACTCATCAGACTGCAACCTCTTAATATTATAAGGTTTCGTAATCATATGAATAAGAAATTATTTTCTTGGTCCACTAAATTATATTTTCAGTTTTAAAATACTTCAAACATAAAAATACAGGGAATAATATATAAATATGTGTATAGAACCCAGATTTAAGAAAACTTGAACAAATAGAAATGTATGCTCATGTTTTTGGTCAGGAAGAGCAACATCATAACTAGGTTGATTCCAACCTTTCTATAGAGCAGTGGTTCTCAACCTTTTCTGATGGTCTTAGGTGACCTTGCTAGCAGTTTTCAACCTGTGGGTCGCGACCCACAAGTTGAGAACCGCTGCTGTAGAGCCTAAGACCATCAGAAAACACAGATATTTACATTATGATTCATAACAGTAGCAAAATTACAGTTATGAAGTAGCAACGAAAATAATTTTATGATTGGGGGTCACCACAACATGAGGAACTGTATTAAAAGGTCACAGCATTAAAAAAGGTTGAGAACCACTGCTATAGAGGAAATAAACAAGCTAAGGTTGCCTAGAAAATTCAGAAAAACAAGAATAATGTGGGAAGACTAGCCCCACCATGTGTTAAAAGTTATTTAAAAAGCTATAATTATATAAAAAAAAGAATAAAAGAAACAAAAAAAGAGGAGGAGAGAAGAAGACACACATATGTACACAGATCCTATGTGGCCCAGTTGTTTTAGCTCTTTATACTCTACTAGAGGCCAGATTCGTGCCCCAGTTGGGTCTCTTGTCCTGGCCTGTGGGGATCAGGCCCAAACCGACTCTCAGACATCCCCACAGAGGTCCCGGATTGCAAGAGGGCACAGATCAGGCTGAGGGACTCCAGCAGTACATGATCAGAGCTGGGGAGGGACCACAGAAGGGCACAAGGATATGTCCGGCCCATCTTACCCAGTCCTGATGGGCCAGATCCCAGCACCAAGCTAACCTATTGGTTGAAGCTTCTACCCCCTGATGGTCAGTGCACATCATAGTGAATGGTTGAGCATCCTTAGCATATCATTAGCATATTACGCTTTGATTGGTTGTTCAGTTGTTCTGCCGTTGGTCTATTTGCATATTACCTTTTTATTATATAGGATAGTTTATCTTGCCTTACTGATATTCAATGCTTGCTTCATCATACATGAAGTTTATATTTATATGTGCATTTATTCTTTGTTCTATATTCTGTTTCCTTAGTCATCTTTGCATTTTCTTCCCCAATACTACATTATCTTAATTATAATAGTTTTATAATAGATTTTAATGTATGAAAGGCCAATTCCCCTCAATTTATTCTTCTTTAAGAATGTCTTGGTTTTTATTGGCTCTTTGTTTTCCTTTTAATTTTGTAATCAATCTATCAAATTCTACCTGCTGGCATTTTGTTTATTAAAGCATTAAAATTGTAGCTATAGATGAAATGGAGAAAGTTTGACTATTTATGATGTTGAGTCCTTTCAATAACATAGCTTAGTCGTCCATTTATTTAGACCTTTATTAATATTTTGCAATAAAATTTTATATTTTGCTTATTGAAGATTTTATATCTTGTTAAATTTGTTTCTTGATACTTTATATTTTTGTTGCTCCTGTCAATAGTATATTGAGAATTTTTCTGATTGTTGCTGGGTATAGAAATGCAGTGACTTTTGTGTATTGATTTCATACCATCAATTTGACTCTAATTAATTTTAAAAGATTATTTCTAGATTCGTTAGGATTTTCCAGCAGACAGTCCTAAAATATACGAATAATGGCAGTTTGTTCTTCCTATTTATATCCCCCTTTTTTTCTTGTCTTATTGCACAGTAATAGAGCTCAAGTATAATATTGTACATCTAAGATATCTTAGATAGCAAGGTTTTGAAAGCCCATGGTTACATTTCCTGGTACTTCATGCAGTGAATCTATTGCATTTGGGAATTTCAGAGCTGTGAAAGGGATTCAGTAGCACATTTCTCTACTTCTTATGTGTGAAAACAAAGTAATGTAATCATAGGTGAGAAACTGCTCTATTTTAACATTTTGCTCTTCTAATAAGGAATTTGTCTTTTTATATTACTCATTCCTTCAGGCTTGTCCCTCTTGCTGATTTTTGCCAAGATAAGGAAAGTCCCTGCTTCGAAGGTCTTATGGAAAAGTAGCATTTGAAATGTAACCCTAAAATTTAGGCTAATTCTTCTAAATCAAGGCTGGGTATTACTTGTATTCCCCCTCCACCTGGGGTGAGGGAAAGGGCTAGCTACACATAAGACAAATTCCTTTGAAGTAATTTACTCCCAAAGAAACATTGGCTCACTGCTTTACTGCAACACATCTCCTTTTTTTTTTTTTAATTTATGTATTAAGGAAGGCAGTCAAGGTAACAGATGGGGAAAACTTCAAGCCTGACAGTTATAAATAGTCCTGCAGTTTATTCCACAATATATTTGCAATTCCCTTTCTTTGCCATTCTGAAAGTTGGATCTCTGTCAAAATATTTTTCTCTTGACCAAGGAGTACAAATCATTGCCAATAGATTAAAATACTAAAATAATGGAGTAGGTTCTCTGAAAATTTTACTTACGTTGCCAACAGTAATATACCTGGTCTTTAGAGAAACCTCTTTTTCAGGGATCAGAAGGATTGGGGAACTCTTTGGAGATATCAACTGTCCCAGAATTGGTTTTGTTTCTTATCATCAAAATAACACTTGTCTAATGACCACTGCATTACCAAACACTAGAGGGACACAGAGATAAATAAGTATTCTTGTCTTTAAAAGGACAATCATGGAGGGAAAGCATTGAGGAGACACAGAAGCTAAATAGCAACAGAAGGCAGTGGAACATCAAATGTTACCAGACATTATAATGATGATAATAAATTAGAAATATCATTTGGCTGATCAAAGTGTACTGTTATAATACTGACAATTATATATAAAAGAGCATCAAAGTATTTGGAATATGCAAAGCATTACACACAAAGCAAATATATAATTTCCCTTATATAACTGGCATTTAAGTGGTGCAAATTTAAGGGAAACCTGTCAAGCTATCAAAGATTTTTTTAAATGGTGATATGCCCATTGTCAAGGAGAATGTGGAGAGAAAGAAACCATGAAATACGGTTGTTTGTGTGTAAATTAGTACAGTCATTCTGGAGGGCAAGAAGCCCGGAGCTGATAGGATGTCAAATGTGCATCTCTTTGTCCTGACCATTCTGTTTCCAGTAATGGTAGGCTCAGTATTTGGATGAACATCTCTCTAAGAACAACTGGAAGAGCAAGGCAAAGTATTTTTTAAAACCAGTTTTAAAGGTAAAACAGAGCTGCTAGAACAGTGAAGAATTATGGGGCCCACATCCAGGAGAAGAAACCAAGACAGATTTTGGGGGGAGGAATGACTATTCTTAGCAACACTGACTTTCTGGTAGATGCAGCAGAGAGGCTGAAAAGTTAAGCTGAGTTAGGGAATAACATGAAGGATTTAATGGGATGTCCCAGGAGAAAGGGTCCTAGTAATCCCCTAGGCCTCAGGGTGGGACCCTCATTTACATGAACAGTATTTAAGTATGATTAAGTGTGGAAGGACTGGCACCAAAAGCCTAATGATAGTTATCTTTGGGTGGTGGAATTATGACAGAATTTCTACTTTTTTGATAATATTTTTATTATGACCATGTATTATCAAGTTGATATTTTCCATTTTTTAAAAAGAAAACAAATCAGTACTTTAAAGGTTTGTGCTCTGTGTTGACCCTGAGTCCATTGTGGATGTGTAATAAGGGATACTGTTTCGTGGACTCCATTACCTGTCTCTGAAAGAATTTGCAAAGTAAGATCGGATTCCTAATACACTGGTCTTCCTAAATTTAGGGAGGGTCAATGTGGACAATGTCCCTTGGAGCTACATGGTGACTCACTTTATGAGGAGCATCAGTCAGGGATCACTCTTATTTAGAGAAATCACTTTACTTTACTTTCTTTATAAGAAACGTAAGGATAGCCCTGGCTTTTGTGGCTCAGTTGGTTGGAGCGTCATCTGGTGCACTGAAAGGTCACAGATTCGATTCCCATTCAGGGCACATACCCAGGTTGCTGGTTTGATCACAGGTTGGGTTGCATACAGGAGGCAACTGATCCGGATATGTTTCTCATATCAATATTTCTCTCTCCCTTTCATCCTCTCTTAAAACAAACAAACAAACAAAAAACAACAACAACAACAATACGAAAACATATCCTTGGGTGAGGATTTAAAAAAAGAAATTAAGGATACAGTTAAGATTGGGTTAAAGTTTTTAACTGTTCCCCCCCGTCCCCCCTGCTAAAATGTCCATCTAAATTGCAATATAAGCCGGTCCCTAAAGGTAAGAAACTAACAGTATTCCTGTTTCTAAAAAATAAACTAAATCTCCAGCCTTGTCCAGCATAGGGGTTGGTGCAATAATCTTGGGTGCTCACATTGGTAATGAGTTGTGGATAAAAAAGCATCTTTTTGGGTAATGAAGTTTTAATTGTTTTTATAGGTCGAGAGCTCCGTCTGCCCCTCCGAATCAAAGGGCAAGGAATGGGACCAAAGATTCACTTCAACTTTGAATTGCTGGATATTGGAAAAGTTTTTGTTGGATCTGTACATTGTTATGAGGTAAACACTGGAATTGTTCATTGAGAGTCAAATAGTACTTGGCTCACTTTGTTTTGTTTGTTTGTGTCAGTATATAAAATATAAAATTTGCACAGTCACATCCACTTGCCCTTTCTCATACTTATTCAGACCCCAGAGCGATCTCTTTCTCCTCTTTCCTAGCCTTGTTGAGTGGAACAACTTTTCCCATTCTCGTCCCACCCCCTCTCACTTTACTAACCACATCAAAGCCATAACTTAATTGGTTTTATCCTCATCATTTTGTGGATTATAAAGAGGAACTCCATAAATATATCTCCCCATCTGTTTAATGCTTGTTCTCTCACAACACAAATCCTACAGATCAGAGGATAGAGAACCTTCTACATTTTCCAGAAAGTCCTAATGAGGATCACTCTTTTCACACCTCAGACGTTTCTCTAAATACATCCTCCAACCCATGATTTAGAAACCAATCAATGTGTTTTCTGGAAGAGACCTCTCTGCTTTTTCTTTCCAAATAAATAGAAAATGACACTTTTTAAAAAAAGATGTACTCATGGGTTCATAAAGATCAAAGTTAATTCAATGCCACCTCATGGTAAAATTTTATCTAGGACACGTTTTTACAGTATTAAACTATAACCATTGGAATTTTATTTTAGAAAGATTCCAAATTGTAAATGTTTGTATTTCTATAGAGGTAATAACAAAAGCAGTTATTATTTAACGAGTGCTTGAGGTTTAATTAGTGTGTCAGGTCCCATGTGTTGTTATGTGTGTCTGTCAACATGTAAGTGTATAATTTCTAATCCTTACAAAACCATGAAAGATAGGTTTTATTTACCTATTTTTCAAAGAAGAAATAGGCAGATGGCGGTGAATTCTATCTACAACATTGCTCTTCATGGGTGGTGAACACACAGGCATCATTAGTTCATTTAGTCCTCACAAATCCCCTATGGAGTAACTACAATGACTATACCATTTTATAGATGAGGAATCTGAGGCTCAGCATTTTACTTGTTAAGGTAATTGATGTTAGATACTATAACAAGCAAATATAAAAATAGATATTCTCTCAAAATAGATAAAAGTCTATTTGTTGCTTATATCAAGTCCCAAAAAGGTTGGTAATCAGCAGGTGACTATCCTCCAGCAGAGAATGATGAGCCCAGGCTCCTTCCCTCTCATGGCTCTCTGCAGTCTCTAAGGCATCACACTGGCAGGAGGAAGAATACGCAGGTTTTCACATGAGGGATTTTTATAGGAGGTAGCACTGGAGATGGCACGTATCACTTTTGTTCATGTCCAGTTAGCTAGCCATAACTGCAAGGGTGGCTGGGAAACGTAATTTGGCTGTAAGCACCAGAAGTAGAGGATATGGGTTCCATGAACAGCAAACCAGACTGCCACATTTGTTAAATAACTGGCAAAGTCACATAGCTTGTGAATGTTCGTAATCAGTGGGTTTTAGGGCCCTCTACTCTGTGGGAAGAGGCCTGCTGGCTTTTCTACCTCCACCTCTCACCAGATGCAAATCCAGCCAAGATTCTACTTAGCTGTCAGCCCAGCCTAACCTCGCATGGGAGGGAAATGCCTGGCTGCTGTTGAGAGCTTTCTATACAGCATCACTCGTCCCCATGATTCACTTGAGTAATTATGGCCTAAATTCGATGATGTGCAAGGTAAACAGAGATGTTAATGTCATGAGGAGATGGAGTACACGTAAGAGCCCAATTTAAATAAAGCAGTCACGGAACCGTCATAAAATGAAAAGTGGCACAGCTACTACGCTGCATTGTCCTGTATTACATTTTGAAAAAAAAATGGTCACTTAGAAATGAAGATTAAAATGTGCAATAGTTCTTACTAAATCGATATTCTGTTTGTAATTTATCCAGTGCGAATTTCCCTTACATCTTACAGTCTGTGTCTTACAGATGCCACATCGGAAAAGGACTTTTAGTTCTGATGCAAAATGCATAGGGTTTCCCTGAAGGTAATGATAATTTCTTGTAGATTTAACACAAATGTGCCTTAGGCCACCACTTCTCACCCTCCCGGATTTGAATAGTAATGCATACGGCAGCCAGATAAATAAGTGTTAAATGAGGTGCAGCATCCAATTGGGCAGTTTTGAGAGCTGTGCACTGCCAGAGAAGGGCATGGTAAGGTGCTTCTCATGAGAATATTTTGCGCGCTCTGCATATTTAATGCTGATGCCTCATTGCATCTCTCTTTCAATTTATTACGTTACCTCCTCGAGACAAATTTGAATAACTATCTATTGCCCTTAGTCATTGCTGAGCTTAGCAGATCCATAAAGAATAAGCCAGAACCCCAGGAGTATACACTCTTCCCAGTGTAATTAGAAGGAAAACAAGTGAAAGGGGAAAGTTCTCTTATAAATTTTTTCTGCTCTGAGGAGTTGGACCGCATGGGCAGGAGCATCACTGGTAATCAAAAGGTCTCAGGACGGTGGCCCAAACAGTTTGGTGGATTCTGTACACTTTGTTAGGGGAAGAGAATGACATGCACATGCTTGAAAATGGGGGAGCTGGCACCTTATAAAACATTGGTGTTAACCAAAAAAATAAAAAGACAATCCATGCTTCTTCTCAGAGAGAAGAACAAGGGTCCTTCCAGTTAGCACTAACACCTTTGAGTTACCTTTGAGTTACCACTAAGGCATGTCAGTTTCTTCTTCAGCACAGGTACATTTCAAACCCATTCTGGTTAGCAAGGGGTTATGAATAGGAGTCACTGTCACTGAAGCATTTTTTACCAGACACTATTCTAAAGGTTACATAAATTAATAAACTTCATCTTCACAGCAATCTGAGAAGTTAGTGGTGTTTTTACATTTCACAGATGGGAAACTGGGGCATGGAGAAGCAGAGCATACTTCCCAAGGTCACAGCTAGTAGGTCAGTGGCAGAGCTGAGATTTGAACCCAGGGATTTGGCTTCTGAGTCCTTGGTCATAATGACTTTTCTGCATGGTCTCTTTCAAAGGAATGAAGGGTGAAGCATGATTCCTATGACCAGGGAACTTAAAACAGAGAGAGGGAGATGGAACATAAATGTAGAAAGATGAGTAAAATATCCAGTAGCAATTAGTTGCATATCTTCTTTGTTACTCTGCTGTCTGCTCTTGGCAGGGTGGCTGTCTTCCTCTGCAAGAGCCCCTTACTGTCCTAGCTCTTGGTTCCTTCTTCTCTGCTTCTCCTGAAGCAAACAGAGCTGGTGGACCCTCATATCCACCAGACCCCGTTCTCTTGGCTAACTAGCCCTCTTCGTCTATTACAACCACAAACACAGAGGCCAGGCACCAAGTATGTATTATCTCATTTATTATAAATATACTAGGTCTCCTCTATCACATCTTCTCACAGCTTTGCCATCTCCATTCTCACTTTTCACCACTAATCTTCTCTAAACAAAATCTGAAATAGTCAACCACTATTTTATCTGCACCCATTCAACCCTTCCCCCCAAACATTTGGACTCTGGATTCTGAAATCATATTCTACTGGCATCCTCTCTTCTTTGAGGGCAGTGATGACTTCTAATTAAAAATACAACATTTGTACCATTTCCTCATGACCTCTAATTAAAAATACAACATTTGTACCATTTCCTCAGAGCTTATTCTCCTTAATGTCCATCAACCCTTTCTGGCAATTCTCCTCCCATGGCTTCTAGGTTCCTGGCATGGAATGTATGTCCCACGTACCTTTATGAATGGTTCTTCAGGATCCTCTGTGCTCTTTTCCCTCCAATGGCTTCAGTGTAGGTTGAGGGCTGCTCCTACATACACAGAGAGCATGTGTTGTTCACACGTTCAGGTGTAAGCATTGGCAAGGAAGCCATTGTGTCTTGGAAGCTCAGGAATAGAAGTATGTGGCTGCAATACAGGTTCATGGACAGGAATTGTGGGAGGGAGTAGGAGCCAGCTGTGGAGGACTGATTTTCAAGCTTGAGATTTTGATACATACCTAGGGTGCATTCAAATATGGCTAATGACCGGGTTCCAGAACACTGCCCTATAGAAACCGTTCCTGTAGAAAAAGGATTGCTTGCATAGGCATATTCAATGGAGTCTGAGATGAAAATATCCCAATAGGGTGAAATCTAATACAACAAGGAAGAGAATTCTTGCAATCTGGAATCCACAATGAGGTCATATTTACATTTATCAAGCCACATTGTAAACATAGGCTTAGGTAGTACTTGCACCTCTATTCTGACTTGCTTTTTATTTTCCAGTATGCTATTTACTCTCAGCCTCCTCGCTCATATGAGAGAAAAACCTATCTTCCCTTGGTTACTTTATAGAGAGTATCCAAAAGTAGTATTTTAAGGCTCATAAGTAGATGTGATTGTGATCAGTCTTTATAGTGTGAGTAAAATATAAATGACTAACTCTATTTTAAAGATGAGACGAAAACACAAATTTACTTTCCGGTTTGGGACTCTTCAAACATGCAAGAGAGAAGACTGCTCATTTCACCCCCTGGAGTTTTCCTTTCCTTCTAATTCCTGCCACTGTCTTTGCGTTGTTATTAAATAATACAGCTATATGCTTATGTGAAAATCAATGCAAGGCCCATTGTCTACCTTTTCATTCTTGCCTTTTTATTGGTATAGACAATACTGTCCAACAAAGGCAGCATCGATGCCCTCTTCAACGTGACCCCCCCAACTTCAGCTTTGGGGGCCTGCTTTGTCTTCAGCCCCAAGGAAGGCATCATCAAGCCAAGCGGGATCCAGGCTATCCAGATTTCCTTCTGCTCTTCCATTCTGGGGCACTTCGAAGAAAAGTTCCTGGTCAGTGTTAATGGGTCACCTGAGCCTGTGAAACTGACTATTAGGTAAGATGTATCTCTAACTAATGTGGTAACTAGCTGAAGTTTTTATCTACTGCCTTCTTAAACTTCATCACTAGATCACTAGATCATTTTAGACATCAGTAACTCTCTTTGTTGATAAGAACACATCAACGGAATGGGATATTTTAAATTTCCACCCATGTTTCCCTACTAAACATGTGTAACTTAGTATTGCAACACGGATACAGATGCTACTTTGTTATCCAGCTAGTTTGTTCTGTAAACTATAACCTTATAAAACAAGGACTTAATCCATTATTAAATAGTTTCTTGTTGCTCTCTCTGTTTTAGGCTTTTTAGGGGAAAATCATCTCTTTATTATCACAGTTTCACTAAGTCTTCATTTTCTGTTTTTATTTTAAGGACATTCTTTAAATGCTCTTATCTGTAATGCCTACAGGTAGTAAAAGAGCCTACTTACAGTGTCTGTCAGTCAAGGCTAGATATTTGCAGCGTTTGTGCTCACAGTTTTTGATGGCTTCTCCAGCTGTTTGTGATAATTGAAAGTCATTAATAGCAAAGTTTGTCCTTGGGCTTTAAAAATAAGTTCTCTGTTACCAACCCATTGGCAAGATCTATAAATTTGGTTTCCAGTGCTTAGAAAGATAATAGTTTCAGAACACATTGCAGATTCCATTTGGATTCCCAGTGTAACAGGTTGTTAATTACCATGGTGATCTCTCTCCTCATGGTTACTGCTAGGAGGACCTCCCTCCACCTACAGCTGAGGTCTCCCTCAGGGTCTGAAGAGAACATAGAAAAGAGACAGACACATATAGCCTGAAGGATCCTAGGGGAAATTTATTGATTGTAGGATATCTACTAGAAATATAGACTCTCAAGGTCAGCTCAAAAGTCATTACCATTACTTCTTAGGTCACTTTTCCACCTAAGTATCCCTGTTATAGGGTGAATTGCATCTTCCTAAAATTCATATGTTGAAGTCTTCCTACGCAGTACCTCAGAATGTGCCTGCACTAGATAAATATCCATTTAATACAAAGGAAGACAATAATGGAGGAGTAGAGGAACGAAAAAGACATTAAAACATATAGAAGACACATAGTAAAGTGGAAGACACAAATCCTATCAGTAATTACATTAAATGCAAATATATTAAACACCTCAATTAAAAGGTAGAGATTAGCAGAATGGATTAAAAAAAAAACAACAACCCACAATATTAAACAATGGTTACCAAAGAGATAAAAAAAGAAATAAAAAACATCCTAGAAACAAATGACAATGAAAATACAACAATCCAAAATAGTTGGGACACAGTGTAAGCAGTCCTGAGAGAGAAGTTCATAGCATTACAAACCTACCTCAAAAAACAAGAAAAACTGGTAATAAACCATCTAAAAATGTAACTTGAAAAATTAGAAAGAGAGCAACAAGAAAAGCCAAGAGTGGACAGAAGGAAGGAAATAATAAAGATTGGAGTCAAAATAAATGACATAGAGACCAAAAAATAAAAATAAACAGTACAAAAGCTCAATGAAATCAGAGCTGGTTCTTTGAAAGGAAAACAAGATTAAGGAACCTCTAGCCAGGCTCACCAAGATGCAAAGAGAGAGCACCCAAATAAACAAAATCAGATATGAAAAAGGCGAAATAACAACAGACCCCACAGAAATATGAAAAATTGTAAAAAAAAAAAATACTGTGAGAAACTCTATTCCAACAAACTGGTCAACCTAGAAGAAACGGACATATTCATAGAAAAAATACAACCATCCAAAACTCAACCAGGAGGAATAAAAAAATCTGAACAGGCCAATATTTATTGAAGAAATTGAAGCAGTAATCAAAAAACTTCCAACAAACAAAAGCCCTGGACCAGATGGCTTCATAGCAGAGTTTTATCAAACATTCAAAGAAAAAATAAAACCTATCTCCCTCAGACTATTCCAAAAAATTCAAGAGGAAGGAATACTTCTAAGCTCTTTCTATGAAGCCAGCATTATCCTAACCCCAAACCCAGATAAAGACAATACAAAGAAAGAAAATTACAGGCCGATGTCCCTCATGAACACAGATGACAAAATCCTCAACAAAATTCTAGCAAATCAAATCCAGCATTACATTAGAAAGATCTTATACCATGATCAAGTGGGATCTATTCTGGGGATGCAAGGATGATACAGTATCTGCAAATCAATAAATGTCATATACCACAAAAACTGAGAGATAAAAACCATATAATCATGTCCACAGATGCAAAAAAAGTATTTGACAAAATCCAACACCCTTTCTCAGCAATGTGGGAATAGAAGCATCATACCTCAACATAATAAAAGCCATATATGACAAACCCACAGCCAACATCATACTCAATGGGCAAAAACTAAAACCACTTCTCCTAAGAATAGGAACAAGACAGGATGCCCACTCTCACCACTCCTGTTCCACATAGTACTGGAAGTACTAGCCATTGCAATCAGACAACAAGAAGAAATAAAAGGCACCCAAATTGGAAAAGCAGAAATAAAACTGTCTTTATTCGCAGATGACATGATGTTGTATATAGAAAACCCAAAAGACTCCATTAAAAAAGTATTAGACTTAATAAATGAATTTGACAATGTAGCAGGATACAAAATGAACATCCAGAAGTCTATGGCTTTTTTATACACCAATAATGGATTCACAGAAAGAGAAAATGAAAAAGCAGTCGCAGTCTTAGTTGTTTTGGCTTGGTGGATAGAGCATCAGCCTCTGGACTGAAGGTCCAAGGTTTGATTCTCAGTCAGGGCACATGCCCTGGTTGCAGGCTCTATCCCCAGTGGGGGGTGTGCAGGAGGCAGCCAATCAATGATTCTCTCTCATCATTGATGTTTCTATATCTCTTTCCCACTTTCTTCCTCTCTGAAATCAATTAAAAAATATTTTTTAAAAAAGCAATTCCATTTACTATTGCAACAAAATAATTAAGATACCTAGGAATAAATTTAACCAAGGAGATAAAGGACTTGTACTCAGAAAATTTCAGGACACTGAAAAATGAGACCGAAGACATGAACAAATAGAAGAATATACCATGTTCATGGATTGGTAGAATCAACATCATTAAAATGTCCATACTACCCAAAGGAATCTGTAAATTCAATCCAATCCTCATTAAAATACCAATGGCATACTTCAAAGACCTAGAACAAATTCTCCAAAAATTCATCTGGAATAAAAATAGGTCCCGAATAGCTGCAGCAATCTTGAGAAAGAAGAACAATGTTGGAGGGATCACAATACCAGATATCAAGCTATATTACAAAGCCACTATTCTCAAAACTGCCTGGTACTGGCACAAGAACAGACATATAGGTCAATGGAATAGAAGAGAGAACCCATAAATGACCCAAACCACTATGCTCAATTAATATTTGACAAAGGAAGCAAGAGCATACAATGGAGTCAAGACAGTCTCTTCAATAAATGGTATTGGAAAAAGTGAACAGATACTTGCAAAAAAATGAAATTAGATCACCAATTTACACCATACACAAAAATTAACTCAAAATGGATAAAGGACTTAAATGTCAGATGGGAAACCATAAAAATCTTAGAAGAAGCCTTTGGCACCAAGATAGCAGACACTTGTCATAGCAATATCTTTACCAATACAGTTTCTAGAACAATGGAAACTAAGAAGAAAATAAACAAATATGTCAAAATAAAAAGCTTCTGCACAACAAAAGACACCATCAACAAAACAACAAGAAAGCCCACTGCATGGGAGAACATATTTGCCAATGTTATCTCCAGATAGGGTCTAATCTCCAGCATTTACAGTGAACTCATACAACTTAACAAAAGGAAGATAAACAATCCAATAAAGAAATGGACAAAGGACCTAAATAGACACTTTTTGAAAGAGGACATTCAGAAAGCCAAGAGACATATGAAAACATGCTCAAAGTCACTAATCATCTGAGAGATGCAAATAAAAACGAGGTACCATCTCACAACTGTCAGAATGGCCATCATCAATAAATCAACAAATGACAAGGGCTGGACAGGATTTGGAGAAAAAGGAACCCTCTTTCACTGCTGGTGGGAATGCATACTGGTGCAGCCACTGTGGAAAATAATATGGTGTTTCTTCAAAATTAAAAATGAAATTGCCATTTGACTGAGTAATAGCACTTCTTGAAATATATCCCAGGAAACCAGAAACACCAGTCAGAAAGGATATACTAATACTAGTATGCATCTCTATGTTCATAGCAGCACAATTTACAATAGCTAAGATTTGGAAACAGCCTAAATGCCCATCAGCAGATGAATGGGTTAGAAAACCATGGCACATCTATACAATGGAATACTATGCTGCTGTAAGAAAAGAAGGAATTATTACCATTTGCAACAGCATGTATGGGACTGAGAGCATTATGCTAAGTGAAAGGAAAATACCACATGACCTCACTCATTTGTGGAATATAAAGAACATTATAAACTAATGAACAAAAATAGATACAGAGGCAACAAAGCATCGAACAGACTGTCAAACTATAGGGGAAAGTTAAGGGAGGGTTGTGGGGGGCAGGTAAGAGATCAACTGAAGGCCTTGTATGCATGCATATAAGCATAACCAACGAACAAAAGACCCTTGGGAGGGTGAGGAGGGCATGTTTTGGGGGGTAGAGGAGGCTGGGGAAAGTCAATGGGGGGAAAAAGGAGACATATGTACTAGTACTACTATTTGTAATACTTTAAACAATAAAATTAAATTAAAAAGAAAACAAACAAAAGAAAAGTTGCTATCTCCTATCACCACATTTCAATAAAGAGATATTTTATCAACATAAAAAAACAAAACACTCACAAAACATGACCCAACTGTATTGTGGTCTACAAGATACTACATATTTTAGACCTGAAAGTATGAATATATTAAAATTACAAGGATGGAAAAAGATAAACCATGCAAACAGTAACAAAACAAAACAAAGATAAACACACCTGAAACATTGCCAAACTAATAGCAGGCAAAATAGATTTTAAAATAAAAATTGTTACTTGAGACAAAAAGGACATTTTACAATAATAAAAGTCAACTCACCAAGAAGATATAACAAGCATAAACATATGTGCACCTAACAGCAGAGCCCCAGAATACATGAAGCATACGTTGACAGATGTAAAGGGAGAAATAGGTAATTCAACAACAATAGTTGGAAATGTCAGTACCCACTTTCAATAATTGATAAAACAACTGGGCAGGGACCATAAAGGAAATAAGAGTTGAACAATACATAAACCAACTAGAGCTAACAGACACGTACAGAACATTCTACTCAGCAAGTGCACTTGGAACATTTGCCAGGATAGACAATATGTTAAGCCATCAAACAAGTCCCAATACATTTTAAGTGATTTGAGTCATACAACTGTGTTTTCAGCCACAGAGAAATGAAATTAAAAAATAAAAATTGAAGAAAATTTAGAGAATTCACAAATATGTGAAAAATGAAACATTGCTAATGGGTCAAAGAGGAAATCACAACAGAAATTTTTAAACATTTTGAGATAAGTGAAAACAAAACAGATATTAAAACTCTTGGGATGTTTATAAGAAATTGTTAGCTGTTAAATGCTTATATTTAAATACCTGCCTTAAAAACTTGAAAAATCAGAGGCAAATAAATTCAGAACGAGTACAAGGAAGGAAATAATCAAGATTAGAATGAAAATTAATGAGCAAACCAATAGAGAAAATGAATAAAAGTGAAAAGTTGGTTCTTTGAAAAGATCAACAAATTGACAAGCTTTAATGAAACTGACGAAGAAAAAACTTAAGAAAAACCTCAAAGTATTAAAATCAGAAATTAAAGAGGGGGCATTATTACCAACGTTACAGAAATGAAAAGAATTATTAAGGAATTTTATGAACAGCTGTATGCCAACATATTAGAGAATCTGGATGAAATTGACATGTTCCTAGAAGGGCACAAACTATCAAAACTAACTCAAAATAAATAGAAAATATGAATAAACCTGTAATAGTTTAGGAAGATTGAAATAGAACCACTACCATCACACACACACACACACACACACACACACACACACACAAAACCCAGGAACAGATGGCTTCACAGGAGAATTCTACTGAGTGTTTAATGAAGAATTAACATCAATTCTCCACAAAATATTGCTTCCCCCCAAAATAGAAGAGGTGTGAACACGTTCCAACCCGTTTGCTGAGGCCAGTATTCCCATCTACCCAAATCAGAGAAAACATCACAAGAAATGGACTTTTACAAATATAGACACAAACATTATTGACAAAATACTAGCAAACCAAGTAAAGCAGCAGCATATAGAAGGGATTATACGCAATGACCAAGTAGAATTTATCCCAGGAAGCAAGTTTGGCTCACCACAAGGAAATTATTGTTTTACAACATATTAGTAGACTAAAGGACCAAAACCATATGGCCATCTCAATAAACATAGGAAAAAACACTCACCAAAACTAAGCACCTTTCATGATTCAAAAAGATAAACAAAAACAAGGAACCTCAACAAACTAGGGATAGCAAGGAACTCCCTCAGCATGATGAAGAATACCTATGAAAAACTCACACTTAAGTTTATGCTTAATGGTGCAAGACAGACTGCTCTCTCATGAAGGTCAGGAACAAGACAAGGAAGTCTGCACTGCCACTTCTGTTTGATGATGTACTGGAGGTTCAGTCCAAGATTCTATCCAAGGCAAGTAGTTGAGAAAAAGAAATAAGAAGCATCCAGATTGGAAAGGAAAAGTAAAACTATCTCTGTTTGCAGATGGTGTGATGTTGTATATAAAGAATCTCAAGGAATACACACACACACACACACACACACACACACACACACACACACAACTAATAAGTGAGTTCCAAAAAATTGCAAAATATAGGATCAATATACAAAAATCAATTGTGCCCTACCTGGTTTGGCTCAATAGATAGAGCATCGGCCTGAGGACTGGAGGGTTATGGGTTCAGTTCTGGTTAGGGGCATGTGCCTGGGTTGCGGGCTCAATCCCCAGCTTGCAGCATGCAGGAGGCAGCCAATCAGTGATTCTCATCATTGACGTTTCTACTTCTCTCTCCCTCTCCCTTCCTCTCTGAAATCAATAGAAATATTTTTTTAAAAAATTAATTGTATTTCTAGGCAATAATAATGAAAATTCAGAAATTAAGAAAATTCCATTTACAATAGGTTCAAAAACAATAATATATTTGGAAATACAATTAACCAAAAAATTGCAAGATTTATACATTGAAAACTACAAAACAAGACCTAAATAAATGAAAAGACATCTATGTTCATGGTTGGAAGACTTAATATGGCAATACCCCCCACTCCAAATGATATACAGATTCAAGATGATCCCTATCAATATCCCAGCTGCCTTTTTTTGCAATAATTGGCAAGCTGATCCTAAAATTCATATGGAAATACAAAAGACCCAGAATAGCTAAAAGCAATTTTGAAAAAATAAGAACAAAGTCGAAGGGCTTTTGTTGTTCTATTTACTCTTCAAGTACATAATATAGTTTCTTAAGTATTTGGATAAACAACACTGTAAAATTAATGTGATTTTAAAAAATTACTCATATACAGTTTACTCCCTTCAAATATTTACATACATAATTTTATAAAGTTTTAACCATAGCACAGATATATTTTGTCTTCAAAATATTTCACTTAACATGTCATAGTAATTCAATCATTCTAACTTGTAGTCTTTATAATTTTACCAGACCACTGCAGTGATGGAGGACACAATCTTGGCAGAGACTGTCCTAATATTCAGAATCCCTGTTAGAATGACTGTGACCATATCTAAGTCCAGATGCTACTCAGCCACAGTTCCCTAGCTGTGTGTGCCTTCGAACAGATGTGATTTAACTCTGGTTCTTTCTACTTCACTGGTTATATGACTGCTTTGTGCAAATTTGTAAGCTTCTTTCTTCCTTTCTTTAGCCTTTTGTGCCTTTCAGACACTTTTGATCTATTATTTTTGTCCTCTTTCTCTCCTCCCCCCTGCAAAAAATTCTTTTAGAAGTCAAGAATTTAATCCATTGGCTGGTTTGACTTCCTTCTCAGCTAGATCCTCCTTGCTGAGTACCAGCCATTCCTTTAGAAACCAGCATTGAGTCTTAGCTGTCATGGCTCCTCCCACACTTGTAGCCTCTCACCAGATTATGGTCAGTTCTGTAGCAGCCACTATTGCCAGGGCACCAATACACTCAGCATGGTGAGACGCACCTGCATCACCAGTATCTGGAGCTGGGTGAATAAGGAGATTTATGCTTAGGTATTGGCTGGTATCTGCGTGTCTATAACATTAGACATCTGGCACACTAGAAGTTGTAGAATCTATTACAGACATGTCTCATTTTATCGCACTTTGTTTTATTGCACTTCATAGTTGTTGCAGGTTGTTTGTTTATTTACAAATTGAAAACAAGACCCCCACCAACAAAACCATTATATCTCACTTTGTTGTGATACCTGCTTTATTATGGTTGTCTGGAACCAAACCCACAATATCTCTGAAGTATGACTGTATTTATTTCATTTTATTATTGCTGGAAACTAATTCCAGCATGTCATAAATGCAAGAAGTTTCATCAAAAGGTTGATGGAACTTGGGTATTTAG
This sequence comes from Lasiurus cinereus, assembly GCA_011751065.1. Classification (NCBI taxonomy): domain Eukaryota; kingdom Metazoa; phylum Chordata; class Mammalia; order Chiroptera; family Vespertilionidae; genus Lasiurus; species Lasiurus cinereus. The sequence goes on from JAAGEH010000452.1 coordinate 15,578,229, forward strand.
TAGGGCTGAACCACATGTTATTGTCTGTTGGAAATGGCTACGGACATTTCCCCACACCTAAAGATTTGCATAGATGATTGCTTGCTGCCAGACAGCTGAGGGCATTTCAATCTACATGTTATGCCTCCTGCTGACCAAACACCTGAACAGCTGACAGTTCCCCCAATCTAACAATGCTTACTGTATACTAAATTTACCTTTGATATGTATATCTACTTTGCCTTAGGACAAATTGTGTTAATAAAGAGCAAAGGGTTCAGAGATTCAGGAGGACTTGGTTTCTTTAACTAAGTCTCCTCTAGCCCCCCAAAATGCCGTTCAAATTTATGTTTTGTCTCTAGACTCTTTAATAATTTACAGCAGCCATTCTCCAGATTCCTGAGCCCTTCTAGATGCTGGACAAGACCCCCAGCATATTATTTTTTAAGTATTTTTTTATTGATTCCAGAGAGGAAGGGAGAGGAAGAGAGAGATAAAGATATCAATGATGAAAGAGAATCATAGATCAGCTGCCTTCTGCAAGCCCCCCACTGGGGATCGAGCACACAATTTGGGCATGTGACCTGACCAGGATTGAACTGTGACCTCCTGGTTCATGGGTCAGTGCTTAATCACTGAGCAATGCTGGTCATGAGGCCTTGCACTGAGAGAGAAATAGACCAACATTTAGGGTAAAGAGTCCTTTAAAAGTCACCAATCCAGTCCTCCCCTTTATGCCCGAGGAAAAGAAACTAAAGCCTGTAGAGGTAGTGACTGGCCAAGCTCACAGCCAGTTAATGGGAGGGAAGGGCCTCAGTTTTATAAAAGTGTGGGACAAGGACTACTGGTATCATTGATAGTCTTTGAAATTCTTTATATGATTAATCCTATATTTTTCCTTTCTTGCCTGAGTTAGCCACTGTGTTAGACCATCATCTCTTAGTTTTCTTAAACCCTGGATTCGAACATTCATTTAATGCCAAATGGGGGTTTTCAGTTGACCCTTTCCAAGATGCTGATTATTGCCCTGCGTTCACTGGATTCTCTCCCACTCCCCTCCTTCTGCTCCTGCTTCCAGAGGCTGTGTCATTGGACCCACCTTCCATTTTAATGTTCCTGCGCTGCACTTTGGGGATGTTTCCTTTGGTGAGTATTTTTCATTTTAAATTAGAAACAGAGAAGAATTACTTGTCTCTACAGGGGAGGACAAAGGTTTCGAAGAGTCTTTCTTACCATTTTTTTTTTATGGGTAGAAACTGAGAGGATCTAGAATTGTTCTTCTGCAGAAGTGGCATTTCAGTGCCATTTCCCCGTTTCCTTGTGGAAGTTGGAACTGCGTCCCAGGCACTAACAGTTGTGAGGCCTTGGCCATCCCTCCTCTTCCAGCAGGGAACAGTGCAAGTCCTTATGCTTTACTCCACCATCCGAACATTATGAACATTCTTTTTTTGTGCAGATTCTGATCTGCCAGTCTGGCTACACATCTACCTTTTCTCAGAAATGCTCTCAAGTTCAAAGTGAACTCAGTGGTGGGTCAATTCAGGTATCTTATCACTGCAAATTGAAGACTCTTCTGTATTTTTGTGTTGTCTTCTTATCCAGTTACTTCTCTAAGTCATTTTCTCCCATCTAAGCTTCCCCAATAATAAAAATAGGAACAACGATAACAGCAAAAATTCCTATTTATTGGTTCTCTGTATATGTTCCAATCACTGCTAGGTGCATTACATGCAGCACTACATTTAAACTTTTGAGCAACCCTATGGGGAGGTACTATCTAAGATCCCCATTTTAGAGATGGAAGAACTGAGCATTGAATGGTTAAATAACTTTCTAAAGTCACACAGCAGAAATTAGCATTTCAGTTGAGGTATATTTAAATCATGTACTGTCAGCACAAGTGATATTGCACCCAAAGAGGCAGAAATGGGTTCTTGGGGGTTGAAACAAAACTTAGATATAACAATGGTTTGTGGTCCTCCAGAGTTCAACTCTCCCCAACAGAATCTTGTCCCTTGGTATTTAATTTCTTCATTAGGAAGAATTTAATATGATTTAAATTCTATTTAATTTTTTTCATTGAGAAATTAAATAGAATTTAAATCATATTAATTAAATATAATTTATTTGATTTAAAATTAATTTATCACATTGGTTCTTTTTAGGAGGTGATAATTTTTTAAAAGGTTGAAAACCCCTGGTCTAAAGCCATGCTCCACTTTGTTCTGTCACCACCCGCTTTGATTTTCAGTTCTTTTGCCAAAATTAGAGACAGTTTTATGATACCCTTTCAAAATTATTTTATGACATTTTCAAATCCCGAAGTTGGAATAGAGTCCACATGACTTGGGGGAAAACAGTTCTTTAGAAAAAGCTGATTAGATGCGTTTATCCATTGCTTTAACATTTGAGGGTATGACAGTTTTATTTATACAGAACGTATTTATTTATTATTTTATGAATAGAATGTGAAAATGGCTAGAGAGATTCTTACAAAATTGTAGGGCATGTGTGAGTGATAGACTCTTTTGAAGGAAATAAAAATGACTACAACTTGAAAATCATCTGGTGGCCCACTAAGAAAGGCATCCTCTCTCAAGGGTGACTGTGACAGCTGCACAATAAGAAGTGAATTAGTGTCCTAAGACCTATGCAATCATCCTCTAAACAGCTCAAACGGAGTCCTCAGGGAGGTCTGGGCAACTGATGCATGACGGCAGCTTCCACAGACATTTCAAGACAGAGTCCAGCCCAAGGACATTTGGGAGATGTGGCCGACATCAGATTGCCCTGGGGGGAGAAAACAGAGTACAAACAAGCACCGAAAATCAGTTAGTTCAGGAAGTTTCACACCAATTCATTGTCCAGACTCTGCTCTATTGCTCACCTCTGCCGTGTTGATGTAAATGCTGTCTTAATGGTAGGCCTACAGCTGGTTCTCAGACTTGGTCTAGCTAGAAGTTTTGATAACTAGCTTAGGTGAAACTTAGAAGCAGCTTATTTTTCTGTCCTTGTATAATATTTTATTGAACCAGTTGTTGAGACAGCCACTAGATAAGATGTTGGAACACTCTACAGAGCCATGACCCAAGATTGCCAAGTCTGAGATTTGAAAACTTATCACTCCTGACTCTCCCTTCAGAATCCAAGTTACCTTTTCTTTTAGTTTGGATATGGGTTCCTTAGTCTTCTCTAGTGTGGCAGGGAATGTTAACAAAAAACATATCTTTTTTGCTTGCCAACAGGAGATCTAGAGCCATGGTTTTCCAAACCACTTGGGTCACTTAATTCAAGCTACTTTTCTGTGCCTTAATAGATTTTGTACTGTAACAGCCAAAATTAGAGACAATTTTATGATACCCTTTCAAAATTATTTTATGACATTTTCAAATCCCAAAGTTGGAACTAGAGTCCACATGACTTCAACACAAAGTCATCTTATTTTTTCCAGGTAGTGGGACCTCCCATCACAAAGAAACACAGTCTATTGGCAGTTATTTACTGGAAACTTGTCATTATTATCCTGCTTGTGCAAGTAGGGCTTTGATGAGGCAGGTAAAAGTGAGCATGTCATGGGCTCGAGAATAAAAGACCAACAAGGATACATATAGTTCCAGATGCAAAAACGAAATTAACTGTTACAGGAGCAAGCCAGGAATTGGAGGAATTTTTTTAGTTATTTCAGGGTGACAGACTTATCATGTGGAGTTAAGCAAGGTTTGCAGAGACTTTTGTAGGGCTTGGAAGTGCATGAGGCTAATGAATGTTGGTAATATTGTCCCCATATTGGCACTAAGGCCCATTTCATTCCTGAAGAGGTGTCTGTTATAGGTTATTGTGAGAGATGAAAATGTAGATTTGACATCAAGGTCTACTGGGATTGATGATGTTAGGAGCTACCATATGTTACAGTTTAGATCATCTAAAGTAGGTTAAAATGTTTGAAGATGGTTATAAATATCATTATGATAGGATTAGATGTCGGATGACATATTAATCATTAACTAGGCTGACTGAAGCTACAATAGCATAAGAGTGTCAGATGATAGAATTGGGTGGCAATTGTCCCTGAAGGAACATTGAGGCTTCAATAAATCCTCAGAATAGTCAAAGAAGAAAAGGGACCAAGTAACCACTGATATGCCAGGTGATGGACCAAAAAGGGCAGGGTGGGTATCTGTTAAGCCACTATTTTACAGGAGGCACGAGAATGTGTTAGATTGAAAATAAGGGTTATGGAAGGCTCCAGGCACTAAGTACGCTTGACATTTGGATAATTTGGACTGAGAAGTTAGAGTTTGAGGGCAGAGTTTTTGGAATAAATATAAGCATTTTAAAAATGCATGACAGTTGTCTCTTTCATGACCCAGGTATGAACTGTCAGTATTTTACTCAGTTATTTAAATTGACTTTCTGAGGGTGCAGAGTAGGGAGTCAAAGGCAGCACTTACTTGTAAAGATCCTAAAAAGGGGTCATAATAAGCAAAGTCCACACCTAAGCAAGTTATCATTAACAGTAAGAGAGACATACCAAGGGATATCAGAATTACATAACTTTAAGATAGTAAATAGAGAATAAAATGGCAAGATGATAAAGAAGAAAGTAGGCAGAGGAAAGTGTCGAGCAAAATCTTGTTCTACTAGGTCTTGGGCAGAATCTACGTCATGTAAACACTGCTTGTTTTGAGGAACTTGGAATGGCAATCTATTTCTGTAGGTCAACCATTTCTGGAAGTTTTATTAGTAAACTACCATTTAAAATCTCCAGTAGAAGTGTTTTCTGCATGCATGGCTTTAGCCAATAATTCAGTTTCTTTGGGCATCTTTTTACCCAAAGGTCAACCTTATAGGTAACCCCAGGGTCAGTGAAGCCCTAAAGAAGACTGTTAGTATATTTTTTCAGAGTACTCATTGAAAGAAGAGAGAAGTCCTGAGGGTGAACTTTTAGAGATGGCTTCTAGACCTTATAGATGAGTTGGTTCTTGAAAATATTTAGTTATGTCTGCATGAAGCAAGCTTGATTCAGACTGATAAAAGACTTATAATTTCCTGGATTTTCTAGTTTAATAGTCTACAAGTTTCAGAGGAAATTAACCTGATCTGATGGACGTTAGAATTAAAAATAAAACTCTTCCCCAAAGAATTCTAAGAGCCTCAGAGAGGTTGGCCAATTCAAGAGACGTAATACTGTTTTTATGCTATACATTTCCAAAGACAAGGGAGGAAATTTATAGTGTATACTTTCTTAGTCACATTTATGTCAGCAGCCTTTCTATATAGGGAGGCTCAAATCAAACTAAAGAATTTACAGACAATTATAGGAACATATTCTTAAATATGTCATCTTTTATTTGAAAGGTTTACTGGAGTGTGATTTAAACCCATGTCTCACTGCACAGTTTTTCTTAAATGTGATATCCAGCTACTGAGGAAAATTTTTCCATCAGCTCTTGTTCAGAGGTGACCTTATTTCTTCTGTGATGAGATCTGTGTTTTTTGTCAAAGACCAGCTCAGGCTTTGGGACCCATCACAGTTGGCGTGCCAAAGACCATTGAAGTGGACAGAGGATGCTGATTTTAGGAAATGTTGATGTTTCTTAGCTGAGGAACATATTTTTTATGCCCAAATTGGGTTGTGCAGATGTTTATTGATCTCCTGTTTTCTGCTTCATTTCTACAGACAACTACAAAAGTACCACCTGTTTTGCAGAATATCTGCCAACACATTTCCCTTCACTTGGTGGAAATTTTTATTTTAGTAGAAAAATTAGGAACCTTGTCTAAAAGATCCCACGTGTCCCCCAAAGTCCATGAATTGTAATTGAATTTTTTGTCCTGGGTATTGCTGGTCAATTTCACCCCCTCCTTATTTAGGGCCATTCTTTAGTAGAACAATCATGTTCTAAGTAATGTAGCATCTTTTGTCAGAATTGAAACTTTTCCTTTGCTGCCTTATACTCTTTTGCTTCTAGTTTCTGCAAGTCTTCTTAGAGGCTTCCTATGTCAGGTGACAATATGCATATTAAATGAAAATCAAATCTCCTGAGAATTGTCTTTTAAATCAAAGTTAAGTACTAGGAGAGGATTGAAGGTGCCACTGTGAATCTTTAAGGCGTTCTGACCGAGCATGGTGCTAATTATCCCAATAAATGCTGAGTTTTTTATATTTTGATATCTCAGCTCATAGATGCCAAGGAAGGGAGAATAGAGGTCTGCACTGTAAAGTATAGGCATTCCATTGAGACTGTAGATAGGACAGTGTTAGGATTTAATGCTACCAGAATCCTAGTCTTTAACAATATCCCTTCCCTTTAGGCTTTTTGACAAGCAATATTACAGGTAATGGTACAAGAAACTGCTCTAGGTAAGAGGTCATGATTGCCTTTATTCTGAGAAAAACTAATAGCTTCAGGAAGTAGTCTGAGCAATGGTTTGGAAGAACCCATCTGAGTCTTTATAGGATCCACTTCCATAATACGCACACCCTACATTAGACGAGTGTTTATCCCACAAATGGTTGGGTAAAATCAGAGTGTAGGGTAAAATCAGAGTGTAAGTCCAATGTAGCAATTACGTGATTGTGAAACTGACTTTCTAGCAGTTCCTGTGGAATTTTCAAGAATAATCCTCCAGATGCACTTTATGAGACAATTCTTTTTTTTATGAAAGATTTCTTCCAAGTTGATTGGCAGGAGTGGTATCACAGAGGAGACATGAACGTGTTTCCTCTACATCCCTATTGCGTAGACATGGCTCAGGCATGGGCAGAGAAGTGGATCAGTTCAAAATGCCCTCTGCAGTACTGCAGCGGTGCCTCCCAGGCCAGTTGTAGAATACTGCCGTAGGGGTTCAAAGTAGAAAGAGTAGTGTTTACATGCATATTTGCTCTCCTGGTGGTTATAGATAATTCTTGTTCTGAAAGTGATGGCAGATAAAATGGGCACCTAGGGGATCCAAAATCAGAGCTCAGTTTGTGGCTTACGAGGCAAGGAGGACCCTCCATCTCTTTGGAAAGGAACGTGAATCTCCCTGAACTGGACACAGGGGAGGGCTAACTATAGCATGAAAAAGCAGCTTTGTCTCAGGGAGGTAAAAGCCAATGTGTTGGTCTCTCTGTCTGGCTCAGGAGCAGATCACAAAGTCCCTCTTGGTAGAGGCTGTTATTCAGTTTTGTGTCATCAGCTCTGAGGGCATGAGCCTCAGACAGGTCCAGGGTAAGTTATATAACGTCTTGGCAGGCTTGGGATCACATGCGGGCAAAACCGCACAGGCTTCTCCTTTCATACATAGACAAGTAAAAAGAGCAAACATTATTCTATTTGGGGGGGAAATCTGTATTTCTATGCAAAAGTTAAATGCAAAATATCCCTCTAGAAGACTACTCAGCAGACTGAAAACAGGCCAGCTCTCAGGAGGGATGGTGATTTTATGTCTATTGTTGCTGCATAGTAAATGAATAAGTAGTCATTGAGTGATTGAACGAATGAATGAGTAAATGGATGAAATGTATGTACTGTATTGATTTACAATGGAAAACAATAGGGGGGGAGAGTTAGAATTAAGCAAGTAGTGCTGAATTGCATAGACCATTTATTTGAGAGGTTTGGCAGCTGAGGAGGTTGAAGTTAAAGGCAGGCTATTGTGGGGCTTTTCTTAGCTCATATTTTGTCTTCCAGGGTTCCCTCATACCTTGATATGTTCCCTCAATAATACCTCCTTGGTCCCCATGACCTTCAAACTGCGTATCCCTGGGGATGGCTATGAGAGCATTTCAAGCTGTGACCAATATTCAGACGCCAGCGGACCTTCTTGGAACAAGGAGAAAATACCCATAACGAAACCAAAAGAATTCACCATCACCCCGAACTGCGGCACCATTCGCTCCCAAGGATTTGCTGCTATCAGGGTAAAGTGTGCACACACCCCTGCGGCTGAACTCTCGCATGGCCACTGGGACTACATCTAGGGTTTGCCCTACATGCCCAGAGTCAGGGGGAAGGGGTGCCTATGGTTCACATGTAAACGTGGGCCTGTCGGGAAACAACCCGCTGTGGTGAAAGAAACCAGGCGCAAATACTTTGGGCAAAAGGACTGACACCAACCTCCATGTGTTGCCTCCACCCGATCAGTGGGTTGCAGGGATTTCTAGTGAAACCACAGCTCTACGCAGAGAGTGCACCCACCAGCACAGATATAAGAAGATTTAAGGACTCAGTGATAATTCGGTCCTCCTTTCCTTTAGACTCAAATCGTTTATACTAATAAATGTCCACATTTATGGCCCAGATGACATCCCATTGATTCAGATTTTTAGTCTGCACCTGGGCTTCCTAGTGAATGCGGATGCCATGTTTCTAACAGGGCTTGATATGTGGCTGTCGGTGCCGCTGGCAGAATTACTTCATGGCTAACGGAGAAAGTTTTCCTGTCTTCTCTCACTGGCTTTTTCTTCTTCTTCAAACAGTCAGATCTCGCAATATTGAATGCTGCTGCAAAATTGAAATGATTTAATCTTTTCTGGAAAATAAAGATAAGACTTTATAGCTAAGGTTAATAATTTCCTCTTTAGTCAGTATCTGTGAATATTTAATTCAGCTAGGGTTTTATCCCCTCAAAATTGTTTTAAATGCTTCATTCTATCTCACCATGAATCCATTAATTCTAACTCTTTTCTGGGAAGTTTTTTTTTTTCTCTTTTAAGGGCTTCTCCATTGGTTCAATGAGGTTTGATTTCATATATTGTTATAACCTCTCAGGATTACTATCTCAGTCTATTTAGGCTGCTCTTATAAAATACCAGAGACCAGGTTACTTATAAACAACAGAGGTTTATTTCTCATAAATCTGGAGGCAGGATGTTTAGATCAGGGAGCCAGCATATTTGGGTTCTGGCAAAGGCATTCTTCCAGCTTGCAGGCTACTGACTACTTCCATCCTCACATGGTAGATGGCCCTCTTTTATACGGGCACTAATCCTGTTCATGAAGGCCCCACCCTCAAGACTTAATTACCTCCCAATGGTCTCACCTCCTAATACTCTCACATTAGGGGCTAGAATTTCAACACTGGAATTTGGAGAGGATACAACCATTCACAAATCATAGTTGCTAACTGTGAGTTTCCCAGAGAGAAGTGCTGTTACAATGAATTTATTTAATTTTTTATTTCTTAGTGCTCAGCCTGTTAGCTACCTTCCCTTCTTTTTGCCCCTCACATAGTACAGGAAGATTTGAGAAGGTGTAGATCTGTCTATCTAGCAACCTTCTGTCAGAACCACGTGTTTTTCTGCCTCCTAACCACAGCTCAGAGACATAAACAAGGGCAGATCACTCCAGGTATCTCTGCACACAGGGACAGCTGCCTCTCTCCAAATCTGACACATCTTCTTTCCAAATCAATGACCCTATCTTCACTTTATTTTTTCTTTCTATTTGGAAAAGCGTTCTCCAAGCTTTAATTTTCTCTCATGATCTGTACTCCAACCATGTCTCTGTGGACTCAAATTTGCATCCAGTAATTCCCTCTACAACTAAAAAAAATTTTAATTAGTACCTGATACATAATGTATAGCTAGAAAAGCCATAACCTGTGCCAGAAACTGTTTTCTAGACTTGCACGCATCCCTTCCAGTACAAATCATTGTAAAGCAATTAAAATCATAACAAGGCTTCAAAAGCCTAAATGTAATGTTTCAGAACAGTAAATAAAACACGGGGTGAAGCATACTACTTGCCAGATATTGTCCTTAGGCAGACCTTTCTTTGGCACCTCTATTTTCTACTTTAATAATGAATATGGGGGTTGGGGACAAGATTTTGCTAAAAAGAAAAAAACCACACACACAACACAGAACTAACTAGCTGATGTTTCATGCATTCTCTGCTATTGACATGGTGAATGTCATGTTATTTTCCTATAAGAGACATTTAGCTGGAGTGTTTTATTGGTGTACCAAATTTTCGTCATTAATACAGCCCAGAAGTATGGGGAACGGCTTAAATTGCAATAATTTACGTTTGTTTGATATGGCTCGTCCTTCATGGTCACTTCCCCCCTTATGTAGGTACCCGGCTTCTTTGGTAACAATCTCCTCAGAAATGAGCCAACCTATTGTACTAAAAGCCACTGGGCTTCTAACCTGGCCTTTGAAAAAACTCAGCATGCCCTGACCCCCGAAATGCAGCTGGTTCAACTAAAAGTGTAAAATGCCATGCGTCCCACCGTCAAGTACTCAGAAGCCACGCTCCTCAGTGGGCTTGTCCCCAGGCGCCCCTCTCCCCGCTGCAGGGGGGAGAGCTGGGCTTTTAGAAGAGCAGCTTTTTCACTTTTTTCCTTTCCAGGTGACCTTATGCTCCAACACCGTGCAGAAATACGAGCTGGCCCTGGTGGTGGATGTGGAGGGCATCGGCGAAGAAGTGCTGGCACTCCTCATTACAGCGAGGTATCACTCACCTGCTCCCCTCTTCCCAGTCGTCTCCCTGGGCCCCAGGAGGGGCTGCCTCTCCCGAAGGCAGCGGGCCTGTAAATGGCTCACACTGCATTTGTTCAGCTTTCCCCGAAGGGAGGCTGAATGGGATTCAAATGACAGAGCTTTCAAACTGCAAATGCACCTTCACCTTCTGTGGAAATAAGAGAAGGGTGTATGTGTGTGTGGTTTGAAGAATACCGGTGCGCTCTATTTTTAAGTTTCTGACTTTCCAGGTATATAACTAAAAGGATTTTAGCAGAAAGATGTGAAACAGTTGCTGTTTTTTATTTTTATCATTAAATACAGTACCCCGGAGGTCTGCAGCAGGAAGACTGATGCCCACAATTCTGCAGTGGACGATCCATTTAGCAAGACAGTCCTACTCCGGGCTGCAAGCGGGTGTCCAACCAAGGCCCTCTTTAACTATAAACTCCTCAGAACTATCACCAACTTACCTGTTTAAGAAATATATATTTTATATTGCTTTCAGAGCGGGAAAGAGAGATAGAAACATCAATGATCAGAATCATCGATTGACTGTCTCCTGCACACCTCCTTCTGGAGATGGAGCCTGCAACCCAGGCATGTGCCCTGACCAGGGGTCAAACCATGACTTCCTGGTTCATAGGTCAACACTAAAGCACGGAACCATGCCAGCTGGGCAGCTTCTCTCTTTTTTAACAGAGACAGCAATGGGCTCTGGAGTTAAGATCCTGGCTTGCTTTGTTGACTATGTCTACTCTGTTGACCAAGTTACTATCTTTCCACTGATGGTGACAGTGACCCTGAATACAATAATTGGCCACACTGTTGCCAAAGCAAACGAGGGTCCAGATCTGGGACTTTAAGAGTGTACATATGAAAATGTCATCTAAAGAAAATAGAGAACATTTCTGGCAAGACATCAATTCCTAGAATTTAGGTCTGTCATGATCTTAAGAAAATGCACCTTAAAGAAGGTGCAGACCTACTGGTTGGTGGAGGCATCATAAGGGGCACCTTTGCATGAGCCTTGGGCTTGGATGAAGTCAAAGAGCAGCCCTAAAGGAACTTGAAGGCCAAGGTCTTGTCATGATCTATTTACTCAGTATTCCTTCCCATCACCTAAGTAATTTATTTGTTTGTTTAAAAAAACATGTGAGGTCTTTCATCTGGCCCTGTCTATGCCCAAGTTGGCCTTTTTGTCTAGTCTTGCATTTTTCTATATGGGTTTATTCTGATACTTTCCAGCCTCTTCTCCCTACAGCTATACATAGGAAATACCTTTTTTTAAAAAAAAAAATAGGTCTGCCTGGCCAGTGTGGCAGTGGTTAAGTGTGGACCTATAAACCATGAGGTCGTGTTTTGATTCCGATCAGGGCACATGCCCAGGTTGCGGGCTCAATCCCCAGTGGGAGGCATATACTAGTAAGAGGCAGCCGATCAATGATCCTCCCTCATCACTGATGTTCCTCTCTCCCTCTCCCTTCCTCTCTAAAAGCAATAAAAAAATACTATTTTTTTAAAAAAGGTCATAAGAAGCTACAAGTTTCTACCAGGTATACTCTGTGACCCACGTCAAGTACTAACTATGAGCCCTTTCAGCCACAGCATTTCAGGTAGTAAAGGATTAGCTTTTGAAAGTCATTGGCAACTTCCATTTTAGCTAAAAACGAACACTCATCCCACGTGAAATCTCAAGCTTTGGGGTTAAAAGGACTCTCCTTCCTGTCATTATAGTACTTTTCTGTAATCTGTAGAAACTGCTCAAAGACTCTCAACAGAGAATTGCTTTTCGAACTTGCTCTCTAAAGTGATTTTCCCAGAGAGCCCGCAGTGATGGCTTGCCGTGCCCCCTCCCGCACATCAGTCGCCTCTTACTGAGCCGTTCCACGGCCCTGCGCTGTGCGCCTCATTCACATTGGCTCCTGTGTTTCCCACAACTCCCTCAGAAGAGTTCATGACGCTATTGTCAACCCCTAGAATTACCTGCATTTTATTTATAAGCAACATGGAGCTCGAGGAGGGAAAACAACCTGCTCAAGGCTGTGCTTGAACCTGGCTCTGTCGGACTTCAATGCCAGCACTGATGATAGTGCAGCCGCGCAGGGCAGACTCCGAGATTCACAGACACAAATAAAACCCAAGTCACCTAATGATAGACCAGCTGCACCCACAGGGCTTCAATCCCTCCCTCTCCAGCACACACCCCTCCGTTCTTCCCTCCCTCTCCTCCACCACCTCCCCTATTGTCACCGCGCCAGCTCTGGGTTGAGCAGCTGCCTGAGCCTGCTGATCCAAGACAGCTGTTCTGCATAGGAATTAGAGTTATTACCATGATTTAGCTGGTGTGAGCTGTTACCAGCCCTCGGGGGACTCTGGCTGGTCCAAAGTGTCACAGCTAGTTAGGACCCCATGCTGGTGGCATTGCCCCTGTTTGTCAGGAAAAACAGGTTCACTACTCTCAGGAAACTGTCCTATGGGGGGTCCCTTGCCAAAGGAAGGCTAGTATGAAAAACAATGAGAGTGTTAGTCATTACCCACAGAGGACAGCTGTTTAAGGAGTCTTGCTTCCAGCCCTTTTTTTTGATTAAAAAATGATGACTGGGGGCTCAGGGAGAGAGGGAAGGCAAGGAGAGAAGATTTGAAAGTGATTAATGTAGTTATTAGAGAAAAATACTATGTGACAGTAATAAATGTGTTTAACTTGGGACTTTTCGTTCTCCATATGTAAACAAGCTTTCTATTTTTTTAAAACTCTTTAATGGGCTCCTTCCTTGGAGCAGGTGTATTGTACCTGCCCTCCACATGGCGAACGCAGAGGTGGACTTCGGGCGCTGCTTCCTGAAGTACCCGTACGAGAAAACCATCCAGCTTGTCAATCCGGACGACCTCCCAGGATGCTACGAGGTCCTGCCCCAGGTGAGTTGCTCGATCCTGTTTCAGTGTTGATGTCTCTGCACTTGGATTCCCTCAGTAAGAAAGAGATATCCTTCTTAGGAGCCATATTCCTAAACACACGACCTTGTGTCATTCTGACTTTTCACCCTGGGATAATCTGGGGATGGGGTGATGAAGCTACAGCTGGATTGCCACCTGCACGCGGGAGCAGCTGCAGGTGTAAGCAGTTGCTAATTTCCCAGGAAAATTGCCTTTGATAAAGAAAGCATCAATTAAGCCAACGGGCAGAAGTTGCACCTGCAGATAATTGCCTGGGAATTAACAATGCATGGGGAGCGAGGCAGAGCTGGGGGTTTTCCTTTATGTCCATGGCCGTGATGTGAACCCCCTCACTAAGGTAAGGTAATGCAATATTTATATCCTGGACTAGAAGGCTAGAGATACACAGGAGTGAGGAAGGAGAAAGTGCCTCTTAATATTTTATGAAAGAGATTGTCCAATGCCACTACACCTGGCCAGGTGGGAGACTAAGCAATCAAATGCGTATGGACTAGAGATTTTAAAAGATCTGGGCAACCCAGAGGAATGGAAGGTTCCTAATGAGATGCAGTTTACCCAGAGTGCATTTGGGTTTAAACTCAGCTCTGTAAGGACGGTACTCTGATAAAAATTCATGCAAACAAAATCAAATGGGAGTTTTATTTGATTATAAATTCAAAATGAGTTAAAAGACCAATGTGGGGACCACAGAACCAAGGCAGGTTTAGGCCCATCAGAGAAACATGTGTTTAGCCAGAGAAAGGAGGTGGACACCATTAATGCCAAACTTTGTCTTCAGATCTTGACATTGTATTTTTGTAATAGAAACCTGGAGAAGAATAAAAAAAAATGAGTCGTGTTCCAGGTAACCAGAGTGGCAATCTATGTGATCTGAAAATCCAAGTCATATGAGGAGCATACGTAGTATTTAATCTGGAACAAACAAGACTTAACCCTGCCAAAATAGCTACCCTTCATTAGTCGAAGGGCTGGTATGTAAAAGAGGGGACTGCAGTTATTCTGTGAGCTTCTCTGAGACAAAACCAGAAGGCAAGGTTGGGGAGCCACAGGGGACAACATCTCCAACTTTCAGATGCTTAACAGCACAGCAGGCCAGCCCTATGCAATGCAGGTCACCTCAAGAACTCTGAGCAGAGCCTGCATCTGGGGTGATGGGGAAGGTATTTATTTCTGCACAGTTGGGCTGAGGAAAGGGTGAGGCGCTTGCCTCAAGCACAATATTTAAGGTGGAGCCAAAAAGTTCAAAATAATCAAGATTAACATTTTCATGCCACATTTTAGGAAATCAATATTAATGAAAAGCCCGTGATGAACAAAATAGAAAAAGTTTATATAAAGACAGAATCAGTATTACTGGTTTTCCTGTTGCCTCAAGCTCCAACAAGGCAGGACGTGCGCAGCTAAAGAGGGACGTGCAGTTAGATTAGGCCACGTGAAAGCAGTCCAGGCGGGGAAAGACCGCAGGGGGCTCCCTCCGGACAGGTAAAACCGCATGCTCTGTCGCTCTCCAGGAGCTGAGCTTCTGAGGAGGGCTGCCCAGAATTACCTAAACTTACTCGGCCAGGGGATTTTTAAGGTTTTTTTGTTAGTGGTGGTTGTCATTGTACAAGAGCTAGTGATCGGCTGAGCAGTGTTCATTGGTAGACACTGGACAGCATTCATTCATTTGCCCACCGATTTCCCCATTTAAAAAACATGTACTGAGCAGATGTTTGGGGCCAGAAAGTGGGCATTGAGAAGAGGCTCAGCTTGTGCCCTAAGAAATGTCCAGCCCATGGTGCCGATGGATGACACATAGATCGTGTGGGCTGTGGAAAAGGACCGCAAGATGCTCCAACTCCAGGGCACTGGGGATCCCTGGGAGTTCTGGGGGAGGGTGCAGGCAGGTTGAAGGGAGCAGGCATTCCAGAAAGAGGCAACACGTGCAAAGAACTGCAGGTAGGGGCAGCGCCGTGTGTCCGGGAAGTACTAGTGGCCTCTCTTGGTGGGACACAAAGGGGCAAGGTGGAGGGAGTCAGACAGGGGGGCATGGAGGGCCAGGTGGGGAAGGTGGCCATGGGCAGCTGCTGTCCTGAACTGACTCGTGTTGTGGCTAATCTCTCTATCTTGCTGGGTTGTGCCCTTTGAATTTAGGGCCTTATGCACACTCAACCCAACTCCCTCGGAGCAAAATTGGGGTGCCCATCCCTACATACTTGCTTGAACAATGAGACATTTCTAGAGAACCTCCATGGACACAGGACAACACGTGTTTCACAATAATCTAACATGCTATTGGTTTTCTATCCTGCCAGGCGCTTGTCATCTCTCTGGCTTGTCTCTCCCACCAGGTAGATGAGGACTCGCCCGCTGTGTTGCTCTCTAGTCCCACCCCCTATGGAATCATCCCTCCCCAAAGCACCGTCCACATACCTCTGATCTTGGAGACCCAGGTCACGGGGGAACACACGTCCACGGTTTACATCTCGGTCTTCGGGAGCCAGGACCACCCTGTGGTGAGAGACAGTTTTCAGATTGCAGTTACAATTGCTGCACTTCTTACCAAACCTCCAAGCCTCCGCTTTTAAGGCACACGTCATATTTGCATATCTTCCCATTGTTTGACATTTTCACTCCATGGTAAAAAAAAACTAGCAATACGGTACTTTGGGAATCTATTTGCGGATAGCTCCAAAAGTAGTGGTGTTTGTAGCACTTGTTCTTAAACCCCTTTAAGGAGTTTTTCTTAGAGAGACATGCCTGACCCTCTCCACACCTATCAAGTCGGGATCTCTGCCAGGAGAGCACACCTGGATATGTATTTTTAAAATGAGTGATTCTCTTTTTTTTTTTTTTAAACTTTTTTATTGAAAATGCAGCTCGTGTGAGGGCCACTTGCTGAGCAGCCAGCACTTTATGAAAGAAAAAGGCCCCTTTCCTGGCTGAGGACACAGTGTGAGGGGCGTGGAGCAAGGTGGATCTCAGCCCCCCTCTGCACAGCTGTGTGCGGCGGACAGCCACTAGACAAGCAGCAGAACTTGGCTCAAACCAGCCATTTCTGATTCTTTTTTTTTTAATATATTTTTATAGATTTCAGAGAGGAAATGAGAGGGAGAGAGAGAGAGAAACACCAATGATGGGAGAGAATCATTGATCAGATGCCTCCTGCTTGTGCCCTGACCTGGAAGCGAACTGTGGCCTCCCGATTCATAGTTCGATGCTTCATTGCTGAGTCACGCCAGCCAGGCCACTTCCTATTTTTAAGTGCCAGTCCTCAGCCCCATGCTGAGTGTTCTTGAAGCTGGAGGACTGGGTGGTATATAGAGGACCGTTATCTGGTTTCCCTTCAGTGCACAGCTCCAAGCTGACCCAGGGAAGCAGACCGTCCTGGAGGGATTTCAGACTGAATTCAAAGGTCTGACCAGCATGGACATCCCTGCGTCCCTCTGACCAAGAGTACCAGGGCGGAGCGAGTCTGGTTCTCCTGAGCACCCTTTTGTGCCCCTGCTTTTTACAGAAGAGGTGGCCAGAAACTTCTATTTCAATCGAATTTCAAGGCCAGCCATTTTCAGCTGTTTCTGTGTTCCTTCTTTCTCTGGGAACGCAGGTGTGTCAGTTAAGGAGCATCGGAGAAGGCCCGGTTATCTACGTCTATCCCGACGAGGTGGATTTTGGCAAGATCTACGTTCTAAAGGAGTCCTCCAGGATCATCAACCTCTCTAACCAGTCCCTCATCCCCGGATTATTTCAGGCACACATGGTGAGTAGGATACTGCGGGGCCCTCGTGTAATTCAAATACAGCTTTGCCTTTGCAGCAAGCCTTCGGAAATGACCACCAGAAGCAGACAGTTACCTGGTTCAACCGCATTCAACTGTGTCATTCTCACCCTCAACTCCTTTTCATGGTAGTCATTTTGTTGACTAAGAAAAACAATATGCATGTGGTTTGGGAAACAAGCAATTATATTTACTGCCCCAAAGATCTCCTTATTGAGCTGCACCTAAGCCCAGCCCCACATCTCATGCAAACACCTTTTACATGACTCTGCCACTGAAAATGCTTCCTTATTTGTAATTTGAACCCTTTTAGCTACAAATTTGTTGATATGCTTATTTTTAGTCTCTCTTCCTTCTAGCAATATTTTAACACTAGAGGCACGGTACACAAAATTCATGCATGGGGGGAGATGTTCCTCAGCCCAGGCTGCACCCTCTCCAACCTGGGACCCCTTGAGGGATGTCCGACCTCCCATTTAGGCTCGATCTCAGTAGAATCAGGCCTAACCAGGCAGTTGGACATCCCTCTCAAAATCCAGGACTGCTGGCTCCCAACCACTCTCCTGCCTCTGCCTGATTGCCCCTAACGGCTTCTGCCTGCCAGCCTGATCACCCCCTAGCCACTCCACTGCCAGCCTGATCGACACCCCTGCCAGCGGTTTGCTCCTAACTGCCCTCCCCTGCAGGCCTGGTCACCCCTAACTGCCCTCCCCTGCAGTCTGTTTGCCCCTGACTATCCTCCCCTGCTGGCCTGTTCCCCCCCAACTTCCCTCCCCTGCAGGCCTGGCCTCCCTCAACTGCCCTCCCCTGCAGGCCTGGTCCCCCCCCCCCAACTGCTCTCCCCTACAGGAATGGGTCCCCCTAACCACCCTTCCTTGCTGGTCTGATCTCCCCAACTGCCTTCCTCTGCCAGCCTGGCCACTCCCCAACTGCTCACAACTGCCCTTCCCTGCTGGCCATCTTGTGGTGGCCATCTTGTGTCCACATGGGAGCAGCCATCTTTGGCCACATGGGGCAGCCATCTTGTATCTTGGTGTGATGGTCAGTTTGCACATTACTTTTTTTTTAGATAGCATGGTGTATAAGATTGTCTGAAATACAATAAGATGGTATTTGCAAAAATAGAAATTAAAGAGTGAGGCAAAGATAAGTATAAAATAAGTCTGTCTTATTTTTATATATTTTTTAGTGGCAGTTAGATGTGCTAGTCTTCTATAAACTAATTTTTGAATAAGGATAATATATTCTTTTTGCAGAATTTAGGAATTTCTAGTCCAGTAATTGAAGTATTCTTGGTTTTGGAAAACATTTTCTAAATTTAAGTATAACATTTAAAATAGTACAGTCCTTCTCCTATCTATAAGTTATTGACATTTGAATGAATGCTAACATTTAATTTCAGTATTTGTCAGATATTTTTAATTTTATAAAAGTCTCTGTCAAAATGAATAGGATCGTAGTTTTTTGCTGACTCACGACAGCTCCTTGGAGTCATTGGTCCCAATTAGCAGCCATTTACCATGATTACTGTTCAATTTTACCACCTTTTGTCATTGCTCCTTACAGAGACAGCCATTTCCCACACAGGCACTGCTCTTTTAACATAAGGCTCAGACACAACTCCACTCTGGTTCCAGTGCCTTGTGGACTTTGTGTAAAGAATAATTAAAGAAAATTCCTACAGAAAAGATGCCTTTTCTAGTCTTTATCCAATTAATTGATGTGTTTGGTGGAAAGCATGGGAGTTGATGTGTTTGGTGAATTGCTTAGGAAGCGTTGCTTCCAATTCAGTTTCTTGAAAAAATATTTTTCATTGTTGACAGTATTACAGATATTACTGACAAATATCCCTTAATTTCCCCCACTTTGCCCCTCTCCACCCAGTTCCTGCCCCATCCCAGACCATCCCACACTATTGTCTGTGTCCATGGGCTATGCATATGTGTATATAAGTTCTTTGATTAATCTCTTCTCATCTCCTCACCCCTCCCCTTTGAGCTTCTTCAGTCTGTTCCATGCATCTGTGCCTCTGGATCTATTTTGTTTATTAGATTCCACATGTAAATGAGACCGTGTGATATGTCTGACTGGCTTATTTCACTTAGCATAAAATTCTCCAGTTCCAACCATTCTGTCACAAAGGGTAAGAGATCCTTTTTTTTTATGCATTCCATTGTGTAAACATATCACAGCCGTTTTATCCATTCATTTATTGTGGGCACTTGGGCTATTTCCACATCTTAGGAATTGTAAATAGCACTGCTATGAACATAGGGGTGCATATGTTATTTTTGATTGGTGTTTCAGGCTTCTTAGTACATAGTCCTAAAAGTGGGATTGCTGGGTCCAACGGTAGTTCCATTTAAAATGTGTTTAGTAAATGCCATACTGTTTTCCACAGTGGCTGCACCAATCTGTGTTCTCCCCTGCAGCGTATTAGCATTCCCACTTCCCCACATCCTTGCCAGCACTTGTTGTTTATGGATTTATTGACGGCAGCCATTCCGGCAGGTGTGAGGTGAGTCCAGTTGTATGTGTAGCATTCACAGCTGACCAGGCCAGGACAATGAGGGGTGGGCACTGGAGGGCCCTACTGGATTACAGAGGAAGGAGGAGGGCAGGGACCAGAGGAGAACTTTCGTACAGATGTTAGCAGCGATCCCCTTTCTTACCACCTCCCCTTTCATTCTCAGATATCTCTGGATTTCACTTTGTATGGCAATTTTTGGTACATTTCAAGAACAGAAAGCACGTCAAGGATCTATTATTGTGGTTTTCGCTAATCTATTGAATGACCCAACTAGGTGTTAAAATGGGACTTTTCCTTTCCACAAAGGTTTCGTGATGCCATCTTCTGATTCTTTCACATCATCTTAAGTCAGCAAGCCCCGGTTCTGAGGAGCCAAATGTGTGCTCTAAGTGAGCAGTCGCCACCCTTTCGGACATGGTCCGTGGCCCACCGGTTGGCAACCGCTGCTCTGAGTGACCCGCTGTAGAACATGTTTTCCCCTCAGTCCTGTCCCAGGGAGCTGGTGTTTATTGAGTTGACTGTCCTTATAGCATCAAAGTTATTTCAACTGTGAGTCTCATAAGTGAAAATGAAATTCTTCTTATTTCAACTGGGATTTTTGCTGGATTTCCTAGTATATACTATATGTGTTAACGTTATAGAAATCAAATTACACTAACTTTAGAAATTAACCACAGTGGGAAGAAACAGAAATACTTTTTGTTAAATTTCAACTTAATATACATACTAAAACTGCTGATTCATTCTTACAGAAATTACTAAGCATTAGGAAATAATTTTTGTTTTGTTTTTTAATCTTCACCCAAGGATATTTTTTCTCATTGATTTTTAGAGAGTGAAAATGGAGTGGGGGGGGAAAGACAGCGAGAGAAAAACATCGATGTTAGAGAGACACATCAGTTGGGGCCGAGGACCAAGCTTGCAATGAAAGTATGTGCCCTTGACTGAATCGAACCCAGAACCCTTCAGTCCATGGGCCAGTGTTCTAACCACTGAACAAAACCAGCCAGAACAAGAAATAGTTGTTTTTTTTTAAATATATCTTTATTGATTTCAAAGAGGAAGGGAGAAGGGAGAGAGAGATAGAAACATCAATTATCAGAGAGAATCATTGATTGGCTACCTCTTGCATTACCCCACTGGGGATCAAGCCCACAACCCAGGCATGTGTCCTTGACTGGAATCGAAC
This sequence comes from Lasiurus cinereus, assembly GCA_011751065.1. NCBI lineage: Eukaryota > Metazoa > Chordata > Mammalia > Chiroptera > Vespertilionidae > Lasiurus > Lasiurus cinereus. Next base: position 15,599,092 of record JAAGEH010000452.1, read on the forward strand.
GTGGGACCCTTCAGTCTGCAGGTTGACGCTCTATGCACTGAGCCAAACCAGCCAGGACATGAGCAAGAAATAGTTTTAATTAACAGTTGTTGTTTTTCCCTAGCTAAGCCTACAGCTCAGAACCCAGGTAAATTGTGGTCAGATATTTCTTGCACTTAATTTCTAGCTCCGTGAGAAATAGCTAGGATCAAGGACACACTGTTCACTTCTCTTATTTCTATGAATTCAGGTCTAGAAGTTCTTTTCTTTTCCTGTTGCTGCCCTGACGGGAGGGGTCATCCTCTCTCCTCTTTTTGGCTGCCAGTGAAAGTCAGCCCTCCCTCCCCAGCTTCGGGCCCCACTGTCAGCCATCTGTCCTGCTCAGCTTTGCACATCAGGACAGACACCGTGATTAGATTCTCCCTCAGCAAGAAACATCTGTTTGTAATCAGTTAGAGGGGCCCGGAGATGGGAAGCTGGAAGCCCACCTTCCCTGTGATGTTGGGAAGATAAATGACACAAAGAGCGATTTTGAGTTTCTCAGAAATAAATGCTATCCAAAAAAAAATGATTTTTTTTAAAAACACTGAATACCTTGGTATAATATGTGTGAAGATCATCTATTTTTTTTATTTTGTTTTGTTTGTTCTATTAAAGCTTAACTTATCCTGAGAGTTTTAAAAAAATTGATTAGTAAAAGAAGAGTGTGTTGTGGCCGGGAGCAGTAATTTCTCCTTTGCTTTGGAATGCCTGAAATACCAACCTCCCTGAAGGCTTCCCGGTGCAGACTTAGAACAATAGAGTGAGTCACCTTGATTTGGAGGGTGAAAAAAAATGCCAAAATGTGAGAACAGAGCACAAAAGGCCCTCTTGGCAAGAATTAGTGGGCTCTGCTTGTACACAAGGTGCTCCTTCGGGAAGATGGATGTCCTTTCTCCGGGTGACACCAGAAATGAGGGCGAGAAGATGGTAGCTCCCCAGGGCCCGGCCCTCAGCACTGGGCTGGAAACAGAGGCCTTGTTTGCATGGGCGCCCCTCGCCAGGTAGAGCAAGCACATTCCTTGCTCAGCACCTGGTTGAAAGCATCTGGAATCCTTTCCCTTTTTCCTCTGGTTCTAATGCAGCCTCAGGTACCGCTAACTTGAGAACTTGTATGCAGATGTCAGCGACACCTTGGGAACCAGCAGGCGCTGAAACATCTCCACAGCGACCTTCTGCCTCTGTGGTCCGTGGGAGAGTCCATGGCAGTGAGATTGGAGTTTTCAGGACCCAGGAGACAGGAATTCGGATGCCTCATTCAAGTGTGGTTCTTTTTAGGCATCTATATTCTTGGTCACTTGCCAGAGCCACATACAGTGGTGTGGCATCAAGGGAATCATTAGGTCTTTTCATCTCCTCAGACCCTAAGCCATCTGACTATTCCTTTGTTTAAATGGGGACCCCCTTTCTATATTTGCTTATTTGTCTGCCTGTCTCCTTCAGATGACAAATGAGTATGCTTTGAGTTCCCTGCACCTAGCAGCAGGATTGGTGATTATGAAGATGACAATACAATGACATTAATTATGACTAATGTTTATAGTAGTTCTGTTTGCAACTTTAGATGCTGCATTTCATTTACTATGTCTCTGAGAGAAATACCCTTATAATGCCCATTTTAACCAGTAGAAACAGAGGTGCAGACAGATTAAGTAAATTGCCATAACTATCCAAAGTGGCAGAGCCTGGTTCTGACCCCTGGCAGTCTGATTCCAGACCCGTGCTCTCTCTTCCCTGAGGCTGCTGTGCTGCCTCGCTTTGCCTAATCAGTGGTTATACTAGTAAAAATGAACTTAGAAATGGTGAAATTATTTTGGTTTAGGGTTCATAAAAGACACCTAGCCCGGCTAGCGTGGCTCGGTAGTTGAGTGTCCACCTATGAACCAGGAGGTTCAACTCCCGGTCAGGGCACGTGCACGAGTTGTGGGCTCAGTCCCCAGTGGGGGTTGTTTAGGAAGCAGCCGACCAATGAGTCTCTCATCATTGAGGTTTCTATCTCTCCCTCTCCCTTCTTCTCTCAGAAATCAATTAAAAAATATATTTTTAAAAGATAGACACTAAGAAGAGCAGGTTTTGTTAAAAGAGCAAGAGAAGAAATTGAGCATTTCTGAAATAGAAAAAAAGACCAGATATTCTTCATTTTATTTAGAAAATATCTTGAAATGTGTATATGCAAATAATCTCCAGAATGTCATTTTTCAACTAACTGTAATTCTTTCAATTATGTATCTAAACTAATAGCATAATCTCCTTTCCCCTTTTTTTGATCTTTTGTAATATAGTTCACATATGTAAGTGTGTATAAAAATTTTTCACTACTATAGCCATTAAAAGAGATTTAAATACAAAGTTATGACCCATTTACTTTATTTTATTTTTTAAAATATAATTTTATTGATTTCAGAGAGGAAGGGAGGCGGAAAGATAGAAACATCAATGATGACTGAGTCATTAATTAGCTGCCTCCTGCACATCCCCTACTGGAGATCAAGGCTGAAACCCTGGTCATGTGCTCTGACTGGGAATCAAACCATGCCTGACCTCCTGGTTCATAGGTTGACACTTAACCACTGGCCACACCAGAGGGGCAAGTTATGACCCATTTTATCAAAATAAACAGACAAACCCAGAAGGAGATGGCAGGCATTTTGCATCCGTCCACGATAGGAGATGGTGAAATGGTAGGCATTGTGGAGAGCTCGGTTTTTAGCTTGTAGCAGCTGGTTTGCTGAGATCAGTAGCCACACTTCTGCTATCCCTACATACCCAGAGCTCATGTAGATCTAGAACTTAGTTCTCCCTTTACTCCTGGCCTATTAGTGCTAGAGAGATGTCCAGTGGACAAGCAATAATTCTCCAAGGCTTTTTGGTAGATGCTGCTATTAAGATATTGCACCCCATGATGTGTGGGAAACGAAGGTAGAATGAGCTGTTTCTCAGCCTTCAGAGGGCCGATTAGCTCTGCCCTCAGAATACTGTCCTGGAAGGAAACAGGTAAGAGGAAAAAAGATATAAGGAAAAGGAAAAGAAATGAGCATGAATCAGAGACCAAATGCAGTTATTTAGTTGTTGTTTTGCAAAATAGCTTTGTTTCCTAAAACATACTCTTGTCATAACCTTTGAACTTTAGTTCATAGCTTAGCTCTTCTGGTGAATGTGACTCATGCCACAGTACTTTCTGTGTCCTCAACACATCCTGCACCCTTTAGGTTTGCAGTGTCCACTCTGAGGTTCTCCTGGCTGAGGGGACCGCCCCGGTTACACATCCAGAACAGCAGCCCCTCTGTTGTAACGCAGAGTCTGCACTGTAATCAGTCCTTTTCTGTTTCACTATGGAAATATTTGATTCTGGAAGTCAGTGTATATTTAATACTTTTTTTAATACAGAAAAATTAAAAATCTATGTTTGACTCTCAGATCTAATGCATGTTAACCTTTCCTACACTAACCTCAGGTCTTCTATTTTGAAAAACAAAATCAAATATTAAAGTTGGAGTTTCATATATATATATATTGCCAGTTTCATTTGCATCTTTCCCCAGAGGACACTTTATCATAAATTTAATGTTTGTCTAAGCCATGTTTTTTTATATCTTATTTCAGGTATATGTATATTCATAAATACGAGAGAGTGGTACTTCATTGCTTTAAAATGTAGATCAGTTGTATTATGCATGTAACAGCTTGCAGCTTAGGTTTTTAGACTCAAGATTATGTTTCTAAAATCTATGTTAATACAGATAAACTAATGAATTCATTTTAGGAGCCATGCATTCCATTTACCAGAGGCTGTTTGTTTATTTGCCTAGTTGTCAGTTGGGTTATTATAACAATGCTGTAGTAAACAAAATATGTCTCCTTGTGTACATATTAAGCTATATGTGCTTTTGAGTGTACATATATATAGACGGGAATACATCTAGCAGTGGAATTGTTGGGTCTTCAGACAGGTGGATTTCCAACTTCATTCGATATTGCTAATGACTCCACATTGTGCCCTTGCAGGAGCGTTTGAAATATCCATTTAGTAGGCTAAAACTTAGTATGGTCAGACTTAGTTCTCATTCCTCTGAAAATGAAATACAATTTAATTTGTATTTCCCTTGTTACTACTAAGGTTGAAACATTTTTTTTTTAATCTGCGTATTCTCTCCTGCCAATTATTTATTGTCAGTGATCTATTTGTAGATGTTCTTTATATATTGTGGATACTAACCCTTTGTTTATAATGGAATTTTAAATATATTTTTAATTTTGATGTTAACTTTATAAATCTTTTACTAGGTTTCTTGGATCTGTTTTTTATTTGTGGTTGAAGAAGTGTATCTCTGCTCTTCTATATAGATCATTTTAGACTCTTATTTTCCAGGTCTGTAGTCCAGCTAAGTATATTTTTATATATAATGTGAGTGAAGGCTATTTTTTTTCATAAAGAAAGCCAATTGTCCTATCAACAGTTACTTAAAAGTTCTTTCATTTTCCACTGATTGGTAATACTTTTTCTGTTATACTTCAGAGCTCATTTGTGCCTGGTATGCTTTTAAGTTTTTTGTTGTATTCCATTTATCTACCCCAGTGTTAATACCCTCACTGTCTTAAGTGAAATGCTTTTATGATATCAATAGTAACTAAACACCTAGTAAACCAGTGTCTATTCTTAGTCATTTGTGTGTATTATTTTATGTAATCCACAACAACTTGATTAGGTGAATTTTATTATTATCTCTATTTTACTTATGAGGAAAATGATGCACAGGGGTGATGAAAAAGTAGTCCAAATTTACACAACTAGAAAATGAACAGTAGAGCTGAATCCTACTTTGTTATCATGAACATATGCTGAACCTTAATGCATATTTCATACCTAGTCAGATGATATGATTTTTCTGCTTTAATCCTTCTAGGATTTCTCTTATGCCCTTTAAGAAAGTCTTATACATCCTTTGTCATCTCTTCAAAGTTTCTTCTCATAAATGGTAGCTTAGTTTCATTGCGTTTTCTAATTTGATATTAATCATATACAGAATACTATTGAATTTTATATAATCTATTGATCTATATAATTTTGTATAATTAATCATATACAGGAACACTATTGAATTTGTATAATCCATCTTGTCACACATCTCTTAATTTATTCTAATTATTGGTAAACTCTCATCTGCAGGCTTCCTTCCCAGTCTTTATAACTTCTTATTCTTGTCTCATCATTTTGGATAGGATCATCAATGTAATATTGAATAGTAGAGTAGGTTAGAAAGGGCATCTTAGTCTTACTCCTGACCTTAATGAATAAGCTTCAGATGTTGATCACTTTAAGCAGAATACCTCCTGCAGATTTTTGGTAAATACCTGTGTCACATTAAGAAATTATCATCCATCCCTACTTTGTTATCATGAACATATGTTTAAACTTAATGCATTCTTCATACCTAGTCAGATGATATGATTTTTTGCTTTAATCTGTTAATGCAGTGAATTAAATTGTTAGATGTTGCCGGTTGTGAGTCATCTTTACGTTCTTGAGGTGAATCCATACAGTTACATTATTAGTGGAATATATTGCTGCTATCATTTCTATCATGTTATTTTGGATTTTGTGTCTATTTGTTTACAATTTTTTTCATTGCACTTTTCTGGTTTGGATAGTAAGAATATTATGGTCTTATTATATGAGCTAGATTTACTTCTTTCCCAATATTTGAAAAGATCTTTATATCATCTATATAAGGTAGCCATTTAGTCACAGGATTTTGGAGTGTTTATTGAGAGTGGTAGGTGTATAGAAAATGGAAAGGAAATTTTATCTAATGACTTTTTTCTATAATGATTCAGACTTAAATTTTTCCAAAAATTTTTCACTTTATCTAAGTTTTCAAATGTATTGGCATAAAATTATTCCAAATATTTTCTTATGATTTAAAAATGTTTGCACATTAATTTCTGCTCTTAGTTTTACCATTTTTTTCTGCATACTTTCTTTACAATTATTTTGTTTTCTTTCAATCACCTTAACTTGAATGTTTAACTCTTATATTTAAATGTTAGTTTAATATATATATATATATATTTTTTAATATATTTTATTGATTTTTTACAGAGAGGAAAGGAGAGAGATAGAAAATCAGAAACATCAATGAGAGAGATATCAATCAGCCGCCTCCTGCACACCCCACAGTGGAGATGTGCCCGCAAACAAGGTACATGCCCCCAACCGGAATTGAACCTGGGACCTTTCAGTCTGCAAGCCGACGCTCTATCCACTGAGCCAAACCGGTCTCGGCTAATAGTATATTTAAAGTTTATAAATATTCCCTTTATATAACACATATTTTTATTTGTAATACTTTGTATTGCTATAAATATTTGATAATATTGACTGTGATTTCCTCTTTAATATGGGAGTTATATATGGGAGTATATTTTTAATTCTTAACATTTTTTATAGAATTTTAATAGATAACTTTATTTTTTATTTTTTAATTTTTTAAAGTATTACATATAGTAGTACATATATAAATAACTTTAAATTTAACTATAATGAAGTTGGAACACATAATTTATATGACTCTTAGTCTTTGAATTTGTGTTTTGGGGGACATAGCTATGGTTGGTCTTTATAAATATTGTATATGACCTTAAAAATATATAGATAGATTCTCTAGTTATTGAGTTTAGCAAAGTAACCATCTATCTCTCTGATTGTATGTTTGTATTAGATCAAGCTTATTGATTGGATTGTCCAGGTCTTTTACAGCCTTACTAGTTATTTGTATATGTTTCTGATAGAATTTTATCAAAATATTACTTTTCCATTTCTCCTTGTAATTATGTCATGTGTTTCATGATTTTATTTCTCCTTGGTATATTATTCCTTTTGGCATAATATATGTTGCCTAATTATAATATTACTATACCAACTTTCCTTTAGTTTGCCTTTGCCTAGTATATCTTTTCATTTCCTTATTCTCAGATTTGTTATATGTCTATTTAAGATTCTTTTTTAAATAACATATGACTGGACTTTATTTTTTATTATCTTTTTATTAATTTCTTTATTGTTTAAGGTATTACATATGGGTCCCCATTCCCCTATTACTCCCCACCTCCCATTCATGCCCCCACCCCCTGTTGTCTGTGTCCATTGATTAGGCTTATATGCATGCATATAAGTCCTTTGGTTGATCTCTCCCCCTTACTCGCACCATCCCCTACCTTCCCCAAGGTTCAACACTCCAATTGATGTTTCTCTTTCTCTGGATCTATTTTTGTTCATCAGTTTATGTTGTTCATTATATTCTACAAATGATTGAGATCATGTGATACTTATTCTTCTATGCCTGGCTTATTTCACTTAGCATAATGCTCTCCATCTCCATCCATGTTGTTGCAAATAGCAAGAACTCCTTTTTTACCACAGTGTAGTATCCCATTGTATAGATGTACCACAGTTTTTTAATCCACTCATCTGCTGATGGGCACTTAGGCTGTTTCCAAATCTTAGCTATGGTGAATTGTGCTGCTATGAACATAGGGGTGCATATATCCTTTCTAATTCGTGTTTCTAGTTTCTTGGGATATATTCCTAGAAGTGGGATTGCTGGGTCAAATGGGAGTTCCATTTTTAGATTTTTGAGGAAACTCTGTACTTTTCTCCACAGTGGCTGCACCAGTCTGTATTCCCACCAGCAATGTACAAGGGTGCCTTTTTCTGTGCATCCTCACCAGCATTTGTCATTTGTTGATGATAGCCATTCTGACAGGTATGAGATGATACTGCATTGTCGTTTTGATTTGCATCACTCTGATGATTAGTGACTTAGAGCAGGTTTTCATACGACTCTTGGCCTTCCTTCTGTCTTCTTTCTAAAAGTGTCTGTTTAGATCAGTTGCCAATTTTTTGATTGGGTTATTTATCTTCTTTTTGTTAAGCTGCATGAGTTCCCTGTAAATGTTGGAGATTAAACCCTTATCGTTGATATCATTGGCAAATATGTTCTCCCATACATTGGGCTTTCTTGTTTTATTGATGGTCTTCCTTGCTTGGCAAAAGCTTTTTATTTTGATGTAGTCCCATTTGTTTACCTTCTCTTTCATTTCTATTGCCCTAGGAGTAGTATCAGTGAAGAAATTGCTTCAGCATGTGTCAGAGATTTTTCTGCCTGTTGATTCCTCCAGTATTTTTTTTTATTGTGTTACATGTATACATATTTCCCTATTGCCCCCCCTCCCTCCCAGGCATACCCCAACTCCCCAGTGTCTATGTTGATTGGTTATGCTTATATGCATGGATACACTTCTAGTATTTTTATGGTTTCCCATCATATGTTTAAGTCTTTTATCCTTTTTGAGTTTATTTTTGTGTATGGTGTAAGTTGGTGGTCCAGTTTCATTTTTTTGCATGTATCTGTCCAATCCTCCCAACACCATTTATTGAAGAGACTGTCTTGACTACATTGTATGTTTATGTCTCCTTTGTCAAATATTAATTGAGCATAGTAATTTGGGTCAATTTCTGGGTTCTCTATTCTATTCCATTGATCTATATGTCTGTTCTTCTGACAGTGCCAGGCAGTTTTGAGGACAGTGGCTTTGCAATACAACTTGATATCTGGTATTGAGATCCTACCTACTCTGTTCTTCTTTTTCAGGATTGCTATAGCTATTTGGGGTCTTTTTTTTATTTTTTATTCCAGATGAATTTTTGGAAAGTTCCCTCTAGATCTGTGAAACATGCCATTGGTACTTCAATGGGAAGTGCATTGAATTTATAGATTGCTTTGGGTAATATGGACATTTTGATGATGTTGATTCTATCAATCCATCAACCTGGTATGTTCTCCCATCTGTTCACGTCCTCCTCTATCTTCTTTTTCAGTGTTGTGTAGTTTTCCGCATATAGGTCTTTTACCTCCTTAGTTAAATTTAATCCTAGGTATCTTAATTTTTTTGGTGCTATGGTAAATGGAATTGCCTTTTTAGTCTCTCTTTCTGTAAGTTCATTATTGGTGTATAGAAATGCCATAGATTTCTTGGCGTTAATTTTGTATCCTGCTACCTTGCCAAATTCATTTATTAAGTCTAACTATTTTTTTATGGAATCTTTAGGGTTTTCTATGTACAGTATCATGTAATCTGCAAATAAGGACAGTTTTGCTTCTTTTCCAATTTGGATGCCTTTTATTTCTTCTTCTTGTCTAATCACAATGGCTAGTACTTACAGCACTATGTCGAACAAGAGTAGTGAGAGTAGGCATCCCTGTCTTGTTCCTGTTCTTAGGGGAAATGGTTTTAGTTTTTGCCCATTGAGTATGATGTTAGCTATGGGTTTGTCATATATGGCTTTTATTATGTTGAGGTATGATCCTTCTATTCCCACCTTATTGAGAGTTTTTATCAAGAAGGGGTGTTGGATTTTGTCAAATGCTTTTTATGCATCAATTTATATGTCTATGTGATTTTTATTTCTCAATTTGTTTATGTGATGTATCACATTTATTGATTTGCGAATATTGTACCATCCTTGCATCTCTGGGATAAATCCTACTTGGTCATGGTGTATGATCTTTCTGATGTACTGCTGGATCCTATTGATCTGGATGTCGAACTGTACAGGGACTGTTCCTTGGGTGGCAGTGGCTTCTCTGGCTGTGGTTGCTCCCTGGGTGGTCACGATAGCAGCTGCTTCTCAGTTGGCAGCTCATCTGGTGGGTGCTGTTCGCAGCAGTGTGCCTCCTCTGGCTGGTGGGGGAGGCTTCTTATGTAGCTGCTGTTCCTTGGACGGGGGTGGGCTGATTATAAGGTTGCTGCTCCTCAAATGGTGATGGGTTGCTTATGTCCACTGCTCCTTGGATGGGGGCCACCTGCTCACATGGCTGCTGCTCCTCAAACAAGGGCAGACTACTCATGTGGCTGCTGTTTCTTAAATGGGGCTGGCTACTGTTTCTCAGATTGGATGGGCTACTCGTGATGTTGCCGCTCCTTGGACAGGGGCAGGTTGCTTGCAGGGATGCTACTCCTCATACAGGTGCGGTTTGCTCATGCTACTGCTTCTCCTTGGACAGGCAGGGGGGGAGGGGAAAGGGAGCGCGATCTGCTCACGTGGCTGCTGCTCCCTGTGTGGGAGTGAGCTGCTCATGCTGTTGATGTTACTCAGACAGGGACAGGCCACTCACCTGGCTCCTTCTCATTGGGCAGATGCAGGCTACATGTGGGTGCTGCCCCTCAGACCAGTGTGGACTGCACAGAGCTGCTGTTCCTTGGACGTGGGTGGTCTGCTTATGTGGCTGCTGCTCCTCAGATGGGTGGAGACTGCTCATGTGGCTGCTGCTCCTCAGAAGGGGACGGGCTTCTCACACAACTGCTGCTCTCGGATGGGGGCGGGCTGCTCACACAGCTGCTGTTCCTTGGACAGGAGCATGCCACATGAAGCTGCTACTTTAGGCCTGTGGAGTGTTGCTTGCAGGGTTGCTTGCAGATGTCTGCTCTTCACGTGGTTGCAGTGCCCTGGGAATCTGCATCTCCTTCACCAATTTGTGCTGAATTCCACTTGTTTCCACCGCTAACTCTATTTGCTCCAGGACAAGGTTTGGCACATCTGTCTATTCCGCCACCATTTTGTCTTTTCCGAATGACTGGATTTTAAAAACCTAATGATAGACTCTATCTTTTAATCAACAGATGTATTGGTTTTCTGTTGCTGCTGTAACAAATTTATTACCTTATCTTTAGTTCTGAAGGTCACAGCTCCATAAATGTGCATATCAGGCTGTGTACCTTTTTGAGACTCTGGAAACAAATCTACTTCCTTGCCTTTTCCAGCCACCTAAATTCTGGGCTCATGGCCTCTTCCATCTCCAAGGCCAGCAGCAGAGAATCTTCTCTGCTCTCTGACTTCTTCTTTAACCCTTACGTCTTTTCTGACTCTGACCCTCTTACTGCCTTCTTATGAGGACTTTTGTATTACACTGGGCCCACACCAGTAATCCAGGATAAACTCTTCATTTCAAGATCTTTAATCACATTTGACAAGTAAGGCAAACATATTCACAATATTAGGCATTAGAACATGAACATCTTTGGAAAACCATAATTCAAGTTCTCATACCAAGACAGGTGCTTTAAAGTTTATTGTGATTATTGTTATATATGGACTCACTTATTTAGCATGTTATTTTCTGTATACTATGCTGTTTTCTTCCTTCTTTATTTTTCTACCTTTCTGCTTTGTATTGGACTGGTAAGTTTTCTCTAAGCTCTCATCCAACCATGTACATGTTTCCTGTATTTGTTTGGGAGCTATAGGGTTTATTTATTTTATTTCTTTAATTTAAGTAGCTCTACTTACATTTTTAACAAATAAGTTATGTCTTTTTTTTTTACAAATATGGGAAAGAATTGAGTACTTGGTTCTCCTCAAGAATAAGACTAGTACTCTATCAGACAGTTTTTATCTCTTTACCTTTTTCTCACTCCCTTAATTTTTTATTATTGTGTAGAATTTTGTGTCTTCTTTACCACAAAGTTCTTGATTTTTGTCAGACAAAAATTAATTACTTAATAGTTACCAAAATGCTGATTTTTCTTCATATTTTTTATTTTGCATCTCTCTGCTTCCTTCTTAATTTATATTTCTTCTTGCTAAATTATATCCAAAGTTTAGTGTAGAGATCTAATAGTTTATGTATATTTGACTGTATTTTGTTTTTACCTTCACTCTTACATAATAGTTTAGCTAAATATAACATTCTATTTGACAGTTTTGTTTTTCATTGAAAATTAATCTCTGGAATCAGTTGTTGCTGATAAAATTCCACTGATTATTATTCCTTTTTATGTAATTTAACTTTCTCACTAGTTTCTACTAAGGGTATGTCTTTTCTTATTTTTGACTTTCTTAAATTTCTCTTTAATGCATCAGATAATTTGACTCTAAAATACTAGAAATTTTTTGGATTTATCTCTTCAAATGTGTTTTATTCTGTCAATACTTCCATTTTCTACTTTGAGAAAAACACATCCATATATGTATGTCTGCATATGTGTATTTGTGTATACATACATATTCACATATGTTCCTTTGCAATTCTACATACCTACTTTTATTTCTCATTTTTTATTTTTAATGAATCTTTATTGTTCATATTATTACAATTGTTTCTCTTTTTTCCCCCCTTACCTCCCCTCTACCCGGATCCCATCCCACCCTCTACCCTTACCTCCCCCCCACCCATTGTCCTCATCCATAGGTGTATGTTTTTTGTCCAGTCATTTCCCACACACCCCTTATATCTTTCCCCTGAGAATTGTCAGTTCACTCACTTTCTATGCCCTGATTCTATTATATTCACCAGTTTATTCTGTTCATCAGATTTTTTTATTCACCTGATTTTTAGATTCTCTTGTTGATAGATATGTATTTGTTGTTCATAATTTTTATCTTTACCTTTTTCTTCTTCTTCCTCTTCTTAAAGAATACATTTCGACATTTTATATAATACTGGTTTGGTGGTGATGAACTCCTTTAGCTTTTTCTTATCTGTGAAGCTCTTTATCTGCCCTTCAATTCTGAATGATAGCTTTGCTAGGTAGAGTAATCTTGTTTGTAGGTTCTTGCTATTCATCACTTTGACTATTTCTTGCCATTCCCTTCTGGCCTGCATAGTTTCTGTTGAGAAATCAGTTGACAATCATATGAGTGCTCCCTTGTAGGTAATTACTTGTTTTTCTCTTGCTGTTTTAATATTTTCTCTTTGTCTTTTGCTCTTGGCATTTTAATTATGATGTGTGTTGGTGTGGTCCTCTTTGGATTCCTTTTGTTTGGGGTTCTGTGTGCTTCCTGGACTTGTAAGTCTATTTCTTTCACCAGGTAGGGAAGTTTTCTGTCATTATTTCTTCAAATAGCTTTTCAGTTTCTTGTTCTCTCTTTTCTTCTGTCACCCCCATAATTCTGAGGTTGGTACACTTGAAGTTGTCCTAGAGACTCCTTACACTATCTTCAAATTTTTTATTCTTTTTTCTTTATGCTTTTTCAGTTGGATATTTTCTGTTTCTTTGTATTTCAAATTTTTGACTTGATTCTTGCGTTCCTCTATCTGCTGTTAGGTCTCTGTATAGTATTTTTTATTTCAGGCAGTTTATATTTTATTTCTAGTTGGTCCTTTTTCATGTCCTCTAGGCTCTCGCTAAATTTATCAACCTTTTCTAGGAAATTTTTGAAAAAACCTTATAACCATGGTTTTAACTCTATATTCAGTTGTTTGTTTTCCTCCATTTCTTTCGTTTGTTATCTGTTTGTCTCTGCATTTTAGCTGCTTCCCTGAGTTGGTAGAGTAGCTTTGTGTGCTAGGTGTCCTATATGGCCCAGTAGCTCTGCCTCCCCACTTACCTGAGGTGGAAATTCTTGGTGCACCCCTTTGTGGACTGTGTGTATAGCCTTGTGTGTTAAGTCTTGATTGTTGTTGGTATCACTGGGGCGAATTGACCTTCAGACTAATTGGCTGTGAGGATTAGCTGTGTCTATGCTGGGAGAACTTCTGTGCTGGAGACAGCCTTATGAGACAAGACTTGCAAAATTGCAAAAAGCCTCTGTGCTCGTCTTGGATGGGGCAGAATCTCAGGGCTGATCAGACAGCCTTGGCTTCCCATCAGCCCTGCCCTATTAGTGTCCCTTGGTAATTGCTGCAGTCCTGTCTGCCCTCCCTAGGATGCGCCTCCAGACCTCTGCCTTTCGTGGCTCCCCTAAGTTTCTGTGCATGCCTCCCTTTTCCCAACAGTCCAGATTCCCCCTATATGAGTCTTGACTGGAACTGGAGTTCAGTGCAGTCGGGAGTTTCCATCTCCCTCCTGCTAGAGGAAGCCAGCCAAGCACTCAACCGCCCATCCTCTCTATGCACGTGTCTTCATAGCTCAGCTTTTTGCAGCTCCTCTGAGTCGCCATGAGCCCCTCTCTTTCCTTCCCCCTCCTGGTGAAAGAAATAGACTTAGAAGTCCAAGAAGCGCACAGAACATATTTGCCAATGATATCAACGATAAGGGTTTAATCTCCAACATTTACAGGGAACTCATGCAGCTTAACAAAAAGAAGATAAATAACCCCAAACAGAACCCCAAACAAAAGGAATCCAAAGAGGACCACACCAAGACACATCATAATTAAAATGCCAAGAGCAAAAACAAAGAGAAAATATTTAAAGAATTTCCACTCAGCCAGCTTTCCTGTGGTTCTGGATAATGTCCATTCTGTCTTTTAGCTGTAGTTTTGAAATTGTTGTGAGAGGCAGCAGTTTAGGTGTTCACCTATGCCACCATCTTGGTTTCGGTGCATTTCTCATTTTTTAAATTTCTTTTGAATTTATTGGGTGACATTGCTTAATAAAATTACATATGTTTTAAGTATACAATTCTATAACATATTATCTGTACATTGTATTGTGTGTTTAGCATCCAAAGTCAAGTGTTCCATCATCACTTATCTTCCTTTACCGTCTTCTACCTTCCCAACCCACTTTCCCTCTTATAATCACCATTCTGTTGTCTGTGTCTATGAGGTGTGGTTTTTTTCTTTTGGGTTTTTTTCCCCTTAATCCCTTCACCTTTTTCACCCAGGCCCCCAAACATCGCCTCTCTGACAGCTGCCAGTCTGTTTTCTGTATCTATGAGTCTGCTTCTATTTTGTTTGTTTTGTTCATTATATTCCACATATAAGTAACATCATATGGTATTTGTCTTTCTCTGACCAGCTTATTTCACTTATAATACTCTCCAGGTCCATCCAGGCTATTGCAAAAAATAAGTTTTCCCTTTTTTTCACAGTTGAGTGGTATTCCACTGTGTAAATGTATCACAGCTTTTTTAACCACTCATCTACTGATGAGCACTTGAGCTACTTCCAAAATCTTGGCCATTTTATTTCTCATTTATATCTTTCATCTTTTCATCTCTCTGTGCTGTCTCCTCAGTGACATGCTCTAATTTACAAATTTTGTCTTTGATTCTGTGAAGTCTAAAGTTTATCTCATCTATTTACTTTTTTATTTTCATTTTTCAATTATAGTTCTATTCAATATTATTTTGTATTAGCTCCAGGTATATAACATAGTGGTTAGACATTTATATAATTTATGGAGTGATCTCCTTGGTAAGTCTAGTACAGTGGTACCTCAAGATACAAGTTTAATTCGTTTCATAACCTTGAGGCGTGGGAAACTATGAGTCACGAGTCGTGGTAAACTGGTGGGTCATGTGCAGTCGGCCGATCCGTGCAATTACTCCTATCTCAACTGTTGCTCATATTTCAAAGCAAAAATAGCTCGCTCGATGGCTCGTATCTCAAAAATCTCGTATGTTAGGGCACTCGTATCTCGAGGTACCACTGTACTTACCTGGCACTATATATATCTATACTTTCTAATTTCAGTGGCTATTTTTTTCAATTTCAAGCTTTGTGATTGGTTAGTCATAACCACAATTTTTGACTTATATCTCCATGTTTTTGTTTCATATTCCTTGTTTTATATACATTATCTTAACCTGCATCTCTCTGAGGATTGCAGGCAAATTTTTAAATCAATTTTAGTTAGTTCTATTGATTGGTCAAGAGTGAATTTGTTCACTGCTGTTTGCAGCTGTCCTTATTAGCATTTGGAGTTTTAAATGCTAGATTAATCTGATGTTGGATATGTTTTTCTCTCACCCTCAGCATTGTTCTCCCTGTTTAGCATTTTTTTACATTTGCCTTCACCCTGGGGAAGTATCACTAATCCAGAATCAAGTGCTGAGCCTTTTTCCCATGGGGATGTTGGAGAACTCACAAATTCAGACATTGCATTGCATGGTGACTTGGCCTAGTTTATACGACACTCTGTTTCACCACCATCATGCACACCACCACTAGCATAAGTCTGTGTGTAGAGTATAGCCTTCTTCTAAATACAGGGAAGCACTCTTGGCTGGGAACCTTGGTCCTTACCCATTATTTCCCACAGGATATTTCTGGTTTTCATTTTTCTCCCTGAGCTTATTGTATAGGTTTCAGGACTTAGAGTCCAGGAAGTCTGTGGCTACCCTTTTGTCTCTGTTTCACTTCTGGACCATACAATGCTTATCTTGATTTTGGTAACTATTCCTGCTTCTTCATTTTTGTCAAAAATTTATCTCCTTTTTTCTATGTATTAGAGTGAAAAGCATGTTATAAAGCTTAAACTCATTGGTTCATAGTCAGTCCTCTTAACTACTTTTTATAGTACTTTATACAGGGTGGGGCAAATGTAGGTTTATAGTTGTGAATATGTGAAACAGTTTATAATATTTATTAATTATTGTATTATTTTCCATATGAACAGCTGTAAACCTACTTTTGCCCAACTCTATAAATGATCAGTGAGCATTTACAAAAGGATGCCCAAATGTGTCGTCAGTTGGCATAAGAGCAGAGGTCTTAAGTCTTTGCCTTAATTATAAAATCTGTAATATAAGCTCACAGGAATAAGGAGGTGAGAATAACATTCTAGTCTATCATGGTGGACATCTTTTCTTTTACCACATAAAGTCATAGCCATTCTGAAATGGATTGTGTTGCTCCTGACTTATACCAAGTGCCTCATTCAGTGACAAGAGGATACCAGTGGCAAGAATATCAAGAAACTTCCAGAAGGAAAGTTTGTGCCTGGGAATGCACTGTGAGTCTTCCACCTCCACCCTCACTCACGACCTCTTTTACTTTGGCAAAGCTAAATGGGAAACCCTGAGGACAGATTTCAGCAGGTTGTGTTGATTATAAACTACACCGAGGGAAGGAAAGCAATTGATTGAGTGTTAGATAATGTGATTGGTCAGCACCTTCCCTGAATTCAGAATGACAGCTCTAGTGATCGAATATGATTAGTTTGAGTATAAGCTAAAGCCAAAATGAAAGGTGGAGATTTGGTTCCCTTGTCACGAATGAGCTATCCAGAAAATAAAAGAAAAATATATTGGCTTCCTGCATGCTTTGCAAGCCTTTTCATCTTCATTCTGCCTGTTCCAGCTTTTAATTAGCTTTAGCAAATTGTTTTTTTCTAATTAATTATTATTCAGGCATACAGTTAGTACTTGTCACCACAGAGGGAGATTAAGGTAAAACTTTTCTTTTCTCAAACCCCACCTTTCCTCCTCCATAAAAATTTATAACTTCTTCCCCATTTACCAGCATCATCATTAACCCAACTGTTATGGATTAAATACCTGTGCCCCTGTCAAATTCAAATAATAAAATCCCAGTCCTCAATGTGAGAGTATGAGAAATTGGGAGATAATTCGGTTATAAAAGTAGAGTCTTCATGAATGGGATTAGTGCCTTCATAAAAGAGGCACCCTCCTCCCACCTTGCTCCTACCCCCCAGAGAGCTCTCTTGCCCTCTCCATCATCTGAGGGTGCAATGAGAAAAAATGGCTATCTGCCACCTGGCCATCCTGACATTCTGATCTCAGGTTTTCACCCTCCAAAACTGTGAGAAATAAATTTCTGTTCTTTATAAAACCCCCAGTCTATGGTATTTTGTGATAGCAGCACAAACTGACTAAGATACCAACTCATGTCACTTTTAAGGGATGGCTATCATTGTCATTATCAACTAAAGAATCTATTCTTCCTGTTTGTGCACTGACAGTAGACAGTCATGTTCATTAATAAGCTAGTACAAGATATAACACTTTTATATAATGAACAAGACAAGAAGAGAGGTATGAAGTAGCATGGTGTAAAGGCTTATTAATGTTATAAAATTTCCAAGAGATATACATCAAAATTATATGATGTGTATCAGAGAGCAGATAATAATCTTCCTCAGTCCCATTTCCTTTTCTCTGTCACAAGCAAAAGGACAGATACTAGAAAATTAAGTGTATACAACATGGTAGAGCACTTAGTAGAATGGCATTTGAGGTATGTCTTCTTTTGCTGTCAGTTGCAATGCAGTTGTTGTATAAAACGTTTAATAGTTTGAAATAAAAATTTCCCCCTGGGATGTTAGGACATTAAATTGGAATGCAACTTGGAGGGAAGGACCACATTATCTGAGGGCAAGCGAGCATGGTGATGTGTCATGCACAGTTGACTTCTCAGATGGTAGTCACTCAACAAAGAGTTGTTGAGTATATGAGTGTGAAGTAGCATTCTGTGCTATGGAGATTAAGGGTGTTATTGTCAGACAAATCTGGAATAAAGTCCTAACTCTGAGAAAGTTATTTACCTTTTCTGGGCCTTCGGTTCCTTCTTCTTAAATAGAACTAGGAGTAGTATATAGAAGACTAAGCATGATAATATATGTGCAAAATGCCTGGTGCAAGATACGTTTTCAGCTACCAATAAATGGTAGTTTTTGTTGTTGTTGTTGTTAATTCTCATCCGAGTATATTTTTCCATTGATTTTTGGGAGTGGAAGGGAGGGAGGCAGGCAGGAAGGGAAAGAGAGAGAGAAATGTCAATGTGAAAGAAACACATCAATCACTTCCTGCATGGGCCCCAACCAGGGTTGGGGATTAAACCTGCAACCCAGGTACTTGCCCTTGACTGGAAATCAAATCTGAGATGCTTTGGTGCATGTGCCAACACTATAACCACTGAACAGACCAGCCAAGGCAATTAATGGTAGCTTTGATTATTATTGTTGTTAGAGAGAAATATCTAGACGAAATGGCTTGTGGAAAGACTTAAATTGTTATGACACTATATATCTTAAGCTCTTTTTTATTTCTTTCTTACATAAGAAAGAAAAAGAAATAAGTCATACTCAGGGGGGCCATAAGGTTTTAAACTAACTGATCCACGGAGTCAGAGCTCTGTGAAATGGGAGCTCTAATGTGGCCCTTTTCCTCACTCTTTGCTGTTTCTCTAAAATTTTGGTAATGAAGCCATATTGTAAAACATGAAATATTTGTATTAATGAATGCATGTGTTCTTCCACATCAACTAAAGGGGGGTTATTAGCAAATAAGTTACTATTTAGAAATTTTAGGTTCATTTATTTGTACAGATGCTTTCTGACACTGTGTAAATCATATCTATATGCTCAGAAGCTATCCCGTTCTCTTTTACTTAATTATCCCCATGTCTTGTGTTTGACCAGACATTTTTCAGTGAGTCTTGAGAAGGCAATGATTTCCATTGCCTTGGAAATAAATACCACATTGTGGTTATTATTCCAAGATTTATCCTAGTGGCCTGAAAACATTGTTGGTACATGTTACTTAAGAGCAATGTAAATTATATATACCTGCCTCCCTCATACAATCAAACTCAACTTGCCTTAAGATTCTTATAAACTTTTTCTCCACAAATGGGGACATCAAGAGATAGGACAATTGCTTGACCAACAGGAATTCTCAACATATTAGTGACCAAGTCCTTACTACCATTCGATTCCATTTATTATCCCAAATGGCTTTCCTCTAAGAACAAGGAAAAAATGGTCGAAAGTGAAGTATTGTGAGTTTGATGGACTGATGGGACAACAAAAAAACAGTGACAATCAAAAAGAAGAAACCAAGAAATACACTGAGTGGCCAGATTATTATGATCTCTGAACATATAATAATCTGGCCACTCAGTGTATATCTATGTAATAAAAGGCTAATATGCAAATTGTCCCCTCGACCAGGAGTTTAACCAGCAGGCAGGCCAGCCAACTGCTCATGTCCCCTCCCACTGGCCAGGCTGGCCAGACCCCACCCATGCACAAATTCATGCACCGGGCCTCTAGTGTATACATTTACACACACACATACACACACACACGCACACACATACACACTGGCCAGATTATTATGCATTCAGAGATCATAATAACCTGTCCACTCAGTGTATATGGCCAGCATTCGTGACTACTTTTCCTATACCATTCTAGAAAAGAATGAAAAACTGAAAGGATCCTTCAGAAAACTCACTGGTGTAAAGAAACAAAAATTGGAATCAGGATGGGCTAGAGATATAAAACTTGGAGATGGATGGACTTGTTAAAACTCCCAGACTTTTGGTTAGGATTCTGAAAACCATACCTGGAAACAATGGCAAAGTAGTACAGATACTCATTTTAAATCATTTCAATCTCTGCCTGGATAAAGATAGATCCAAGATTTCTAATTTCAAGAAGCAAAAATATATTATCACCAGAGGAAGAAAACATTAGTTTAGGCCTCCATGTATCTCTACATTTTTTATATACGGTGTCTAACAGTTAATTTTAATATAACCAAGCATAAAAGGAGTTGAGACAACTCAGTACAAAACTACAATATGCTTAAAATGCTCAAGAAAATAAAAGGCAAGATTTAAAATTTTTGTAGATGTCTAGAAAGTACAAAAGAGGACAAATTGGAGCTGCAGACCTAAAAAGTACAACAATTGAAATCAGGGACATATAGATGAGTTGAATGGCATATTAGATATAGATGTAGAGAGAATTGTGGAAGTGGATGACGGATCAGAAGAAATCACCCAAAATGGAAATAGAGAAGAGTTGGTAAAACAAACACAAGGAGTATATTTATTGGAGTACCTAAAGAATAGAAAAGAATGAAGCAGGAGAAATAATGCCTGAGACATCAAGCCACAGATTTAAAAAAAAAAACATCATAAACAGAAAGTAAGATAAATATAAAGAAAACCACATGTAATTGCTTTATAGTAAAGCTTCTGCAGACCAAAGAATAGATATGAAAAGCATACACAGAGAAAAGAGTTTACTTTAAAAAAGGAATAATATTAAACTGTCTGCTGACTTCTTAGGCATTGCTGAGGACAGGATACCATTATGAAAATAAGAGAACTTCAAGAAAGGCTCCATAGCGAAAGGTAGAACTCTAGCCCCCTTCTAACCTCAATCTCCAGGATATGGGAAGAAGGTTTTTCCCTGGGCAATGTCAGCATTCTCAAGCAAAGGCAGAAATAAACTGGTAGCTGGGAATCTAAAATACCTGGTGGTCCTTGGCTGGCTGCTGTCCAAGCACACAGCAGTTGTGGTGCTTCACTGTTAATATAAGTGCTTAACCAAGCCCCGCCATGAAAGCCAGCAGTGCAGAATTAGGAAATCAAAAAGCATAAAAATGAGAACTTAGAAGAAACAAATACAATACAATGAGAAGAGAACTTAAAACAAAATGACCATTAATAATCTCAGGAAAATAAAAGATGACTTTGCATCTATGAACAAGAACAGGGTGATATTTATAAATGAAGAACAAAATGTGCTTAAGACATTAACAATATAATCACAGAAATTTAAATCTTGCCAGAAGAATTGGAAAATAAATTTGAGAAGCTATCAGGAAATAGAACATCAAGAAAAATAACTCAAAATTAGGAGAGAAAGATTAGAAAATTAAACGATTTGTTTAGGAGTTCTAAGATCCAAGTAAGTTTCAGAAAAAGAAAAAAATTTTAATGGGGATGAAATTATGCAAGAAATAAGTTAAAGTAATGTATCCAGAACTGACAGAGAGGAATTTATGGAATAGATTTGTAAAAAAAAAATGCTGTGTAATAGATGAAAATAGGCCCATATTGATAAATTAAATTCCAGAGCACTGGACACGAAGAGAAGGCTGTAGGAATTTCCACATACCAAAATAATAATAATAATGAAAAACAAACAAGAAAAATTAGAAACCAGAGTATAATCCAACTTCTTGACAGCAATGCTGGGAGTGGGGAGGGATTTGTAAAGGAAAATAAGTCCAAATCTTAACTTCATCATCCAGCCAAAAGACTAATCAAGAGTGGGGGTAGAATAAAGACATTTTATTTTTATTTTTATTTTTATTTTTATATATTTTTATTTATTTTTTACAGAGAGGAAGGGAGAAGTATAGAAAGTCAGAAACATCGATGAGAGAGAGACATCGATCAGCCGCCTCCTGCACACCCCCTACTGGAGTTGTGCCTGAAAGCAAGGTACATGCCCCTGACCAGAATCTAACCCGGGACCTCTCAATCCGCAGTCCGACGCTCTATCCACTGAGCCAAACCAGTCTCGGCAGAATAAAGACATTTTAGATATGCAGGATCTCCAACAACTTACACTCCAGGAATCCTTTCTCTGGAAGGTCCTGAAGAATGTGCTCCATCAAAATAAAGTTCAGGAAACTGGCTTCAACAGAGAGAAGTTAAGCTCAAGGAATACACAGCACAGAGCTGCACTCCCAGGATGCTGGCTGAATCACAGGCCCAGAGAGCAGCCAGTCCAGACAGGGTTTCAGAATAGGTGGCTCCAGGAGAGACTAGGTTCAAGAAGTTGCAACTGATAGAAAATCTCATGATGTGGAAAGTATTGGGAGGTTTCCATCTTTGAGGGTTTGAGATTGAACCCGTGATAGATACATTAAAAACAAAACAAACAAAACCCCACAATAATTCTTGGAAAAATGAGGGTTGTACAAGAAAGGAAATGTAGAGCTCAGCTGGGAATAGCATTTGCATTCTTATAATGATGTCAGTGCTAATGTTTATCTCATCAGAAAGTAGATTTTTAACTTCATGGAAAGGATGGAGAGAAGAGAGAGAGAGAAAGAGACATGGAGAGAGGGGGAGAAAAAAAGCTATCATTATCTCCCACAGAAGCAAATGGATAAAACCCAAACTGAAAACTTAGGAAGTAGCAGTAAATTATGGGAAATAGGGAGGTGTACACCAAAGGAAAACACTAAAAGAATTGACAGTGGTTGCCTCCATTAATAGACAAAGGTAGGAGGAATGAAAAAGAGCATGAGAGATTTACATAATATGCCTTTTCAAAAACCATTTGACTCTGGAGATTGTGTACCTTTCATAAAAAGAAAATTTTAAAATTTAAATCAAGCCTGGCTGGTGTTGCTCAGTGGTTGAGTATTGACCCAGGAACCAAGAGGTCACTGGTTTGATTCCTGATTGGGGCACATGCCATGATGTCAGGCTCAATCCCCACTAGGGGCATGGAGGAGGCAGCCAATTGATAATATTTCTCTCTCATCGATGTTTCTAAATCTCTATCCTTCTCTCTTCCTATTTCTCTAAAAATCAAAAACATATTTTCTCTCTCTGTCGCTCTCTCTTCCTCACTGAAATCAATAAGAATATATTTTATTTATTTTTTATTTAATAAATCTTTATTGTTCAGATTGTTACAATTGTTTCTCTTTCCCGCCCCCATAGTTCCCCTCCACCCAGCTTCCACCCCACCCTCTGCTCTTACCTCCCTCTCACCATTGTCCTTATCCATAGGTATATGATTTTTGTCCAGTCTCTTCCTGCACCCCCTTCATTCTTTTTCCCTTGAGAATTGTCAGTCCACACCAGTTTATTCTGTTCATCACATTTTTAATTCACTTGATATTTAGATTCACTTGTTGATAGATATATATTTGTTGTTCATAATTTTTATCTTTACCTTTTTCTTCTTCCTCTTCTTGAAGAGTACCTTTCAGCATTTCATATAATACTGGTTTGGTGTTGATGAACTCCTTTAATTTTTTCTTATCTGTGAAGCTCTTTATCTGACCTTCACTTCTGATGATAGCTTTGCTGGGTAGAGTAATCTTGGTTGTAGGTTCTTGCTATTCATCACTTTGAATATTTCTTGCCACTCCCATCTGGCCTGCATAGTTTCTGTCGAGAAATCAGCTGACAATCGTATGGGTGCTCCCTTGTAGATAATTAACTGTTTTTCTCTTGCTGCTTTTAAAATTCTCTCTGTCTTTTGCTCTTGGCATTTTAATTATGATGTGTCTTGGTGTGGTCTTCTTTGGGTTTCTTTTGTTTGGGGTTCTGTGCACTTCCTGGACTTGTAAGTCTATTTCTTTCACCAGGTGGGGAAGTTTTCAGTCATTATTTCTTCAAATAGATTTTCAGTATCTTGCTCTCTCTCTTCTTCTGTCACCCCCATAATTCTGATGTTGGTATGCTTGAAGTTGTCCCAGAGGCTCCTTAAACTATCTTCACATTTTTTTATTCTTTTTGCTTTTCCAGTTGAGTGCTTTCTGTTTCTTTGTATTTCAAATCTTTGATTTGATTTTTGCGTTTCTCTTCTGCTGTTAGGTATCTGTATAATATTTTTTATTTCAGTCAGTATATGTTTAATTTCTAGTTGGTCCTTTTTCATCTCCTCTTGGGTCTTGCTGAATTTATCCATCTTTTTTAGGAAATTCTTGAAAAACCTTATAACCATGGTTTTGAACTCTATATCAAGTCCTTTGTTTTACTCCATGTCTTTCATTTGTGATCTGTTTCTTTGTCTCTGCATTTTCGCTGCTTTCCTGAGTTGGTAGAGTAGCTTTGTGTGCTAGGTGTCCTATATGGCCCAGGAGCTCGGCCTCCCCAGTCGGTGGACTCTCTTGGTGCACCCCTTTGTGGACTGTGTGTACAGTTTTGTTGTAGTTAAGCCTTGATTGTTATTGGTATCACTAGGAGGAATTGACCTCCAGGCCAATTGGCTGTGAGGATCAGCTGTGTCTATACTGGGAGTCAGTCTTATGAGACAGGACTTGCAAAATTGCAACAGCCTCTGTTTTCAACTTGGATGGGGCGGAGTCTCAGGGCTGAGCAGACAGCCTTAGCTTCTCATCAGCCCTGCCCTATAAGGGCCCTGGGTCTCAGTGTCCTTCAGTAATCGCTTCAGCCCTCTCTGTGCACTCGCACTCGCGTGCCTCCAGACCACTGCCTTTCCTGCTCCTCTGAGTCTCTGTGTGCTCTGGGGACCTGTATGAGTTTAAGTCCCCAGGGTCTTGCCCAAAACTGGGGTTCAGTGCACTCGGAAGTGGATTTCAGCACAATTGGGAGGTTCTGTCTTCCTTCCACTAGAGAAAGCCAGCTGCGCAATCAGCAGTCAGCCCTCTATGTCCACACTCGCATTTATGTGCCTCCAGACTTTTGTCTTTTGTGGCTCCCCTAAGTTTCCATGCACTCTTCCCTTTTCACAACAGTCCAGACTCCCCTTATATAAGTCTCGCCCAGAACTGGGGTTCAGTACAGTAGGGAATTTCCATCTCCCTTCCACAAGAGGAAGCCAAGCCAGTCAGGCACCCCGCCGCCCGTCCTCTCCACACACTTCTCTGTAGCTCAGCTTTATGCAGCTCCTCTGATTCTCTGAGAGCCCCTTTCTTTCCTTCTAGTTGTAGAATTTCCACTCAGGCAGCTTTCCTGTGTTTCTGGGTGATGTCCATTCTGTCTTTTATTTGTAGTTTTGAAATTGTTGTGCGAGGCAGCAGTTTAAGTGTTCACCTATGCCACCATCTTGATTTCTCTCCAACGTAATTTTTAAAAACTATAACAAATTAAAAAAAATAAGTCACCTCAGCTTTAAAAAAAACTTTTTAAGTCATGCTTCAGGAAAGCATGTATATGTATGATGCCATTTATGCAGGAAAAGGTGTATATCAAATATGCTTTGTTTTTAGTCATAAATTACCTCTGGAAAGGTATGTAGAAAACCACTAACAGTGGCAGCCTCTGGGGATGGTAATGAGGGACTTTGGGCAACATAAGAGAGAGAGAGAGAGAGAGAGAGAGAGAGAGAGAGAGGAGGAGAGAGAGAGAGGGAGAGGGGGAGATTCTACTCTCAAACCCATTTGAGTTTTACACTGTGTTGCATGTGTTATTTATTTTTAAAGAAAAAGCTTCTAAAAAACAAACCAGGAATGATGCTGAAGCAAGAGAGCAAATAAGAATTAAAATTAAATGGGTCCTAGAGAGAAAGAGTGATCATAGCCTTTTAGAATGAGTTATTTATTCAGTAAATACAGTGTGTGTCTTCTTGTTACACAAATCATATTATCCTAATATATAAAAAGCCAGGGTCTGTCACAATGGAAACAACCGGAAGGACAACCGAACAGTGGGATGTGTGGGGTGACAAGGTCGGCAGGGGGGTTAGTGAAGGATGACCAATTGACTGACCAGCGGGCTGCATGGGCAACCAGGCAGTTGGGTGGGGGGGAGTTGGGGGCTACCAGGCTGGCAGTGGGGGGGAAGTTAGGGGTGATCAGGCAGGCAGGCAGGTCCTGAATTGTGAGAGGGATGTCTGACTGCAGTCAGATATCCCCCGAGGGGTCCTGGATTGGAGAGGGTGCAGGCTGGGTTCAGGGTTCCCCCCATGTATGAATTTCTTGCATTGGGCCTCTAGTCTTTATAAAACAAAAGAAGGTTAAGGGGAAAAATTACTCTTAGTGCCACCCTGCAGATAACACTATTATATGACTGTATGATAATACTGTTTCGTGACCAGCTATTTTTACTTAACAGTATAGTGTGGTCATTTTGATATGAATGATTGAAGAATATTCCCGTACAGATCATTTTCAGTGACTGATTTTATTGCATCATTTGGCTCCACTGCAGCTGAGTTAACAAATTTCCTCCTCAGCGAGTGTGTCCAGTCTTTCACTACTGTAAACAGTGCTCCTGTCCAAAGCACTGCTCACACCCGTATCCTTTGACTGTATTTTTAGAAATGCAGTCACAGCATCAAAAGAACATAACTAAAATTCTTAATACATCTTAGGAAATTATGGCCCAGAAAATGTATACAGTGTTAAAGAATGTCACCTTCTCCCTGACCCTTTCTACATTTTATTCTTGCCAAATCTAGCAGGTAAAAAAAAACATCGTCTTGTTGGTTAAGTTTGTGTATTGTTGGCTTGCTGGTACTGCTGACTATTTTTCATAGATTTACTGACCAAAAATAAATATTTTTGAGCATCTTTCCCATGCCTGCTACTAACAGTGCTAACTATACTTACTAACTAGAATGAGAATCATGAAAGTAAATTGGATCTCTTTTTTCAAAGAGTTTACAATCTCAAAAAAATGGACGAATACACAAACAATACTGTATTATTGTGTGCTGTGTCATATGTAAGCGTGGAGGAGGAATTGTTTAATTCTTCTATAAAATTTAAAGTGTTCATAGGTAGGAATCTTTGAGTGGAGACTTGAGGGATAAGGAGTAAGAGGACAGGGAAATGGGTGTGCTTTTCCAGAGAACATTAGAGGTAATGGCAGAGATGACATGCAGCACACTCAGGAAGGCAAGGGTCTGTGTTGGAAATGGACATGCCTAAGAAGTAAGCTTGGAAAGGCACTGGGCCCACTAGTAAGGATTTCGAATAGATCCTCCAGACCAGAGGTTTGTGTCTGGTATAATAGTCTCAGATGCAGGCTGATATGTTTCCAACATACAAATATCCACTACATTTGGGGCTCACGAACCCTGGGAATTGGGTGTAATGTTTAGGGGTGTTGTTAGGGGGTATGTATATGTCCATTTGCTATGAACTGGTTCCATCACTTTCTCAGAGGAGAAAAGGCTCATCACTTGGTTCAGGCAGGGAGAGCCCCCAGGACCCTCAGCAGGAGAAGACAGAGAATCCTGCCAACAGGGTAGCCAGGAAGAGTGCAGGCAGGAAAGAGAACTGGATGTGAAGATTTGAAAGATAATGTTAATAATAACATCACTCACTGAGCACTTACTCTGTGGGAGACAAAGAGCTAGATGGCCTGGTACCCAGTTAATTTTATCTTCTAGTAGTACTTTTGGAAGATGAGGAAACAGAAATCTAAATTTTAAAATGTGTCCAAAGTCGTCTGGCTACAGATGGCAGCATCCACAGCTGACCACTGGGCATGTGACACTGAAGCCCACTCGTTTCGTCATGACATTCCCTGTGTCGCTGGTAAAGCTCCAGCACCACGTCTGTTGCACTACACCTCCTAATTTCCAGTTAATTATTTTAAGCAGCAAAGTGACTCACTTCAGGGCAGGAAACCACACAACTATAGATACAGTTAGAAGACGAAAGGGAGAAAGGCTTCAGTGACTGTTGATTGTTCTTGTTCCAGAAAGAATTGATTATCTGCTGAGATAATAGTATAAATCTAAAGAAATCCCTCACTCTGCACAGTGGTTCCTGTTGGTATTTGTGTCCTCTGGTTCCCTGGAAGGAAATTCTTGCTGCTTTCAATGATAAAGAAGTTGTTTTGAAGAAAAATGTATAGAACTCTTTTCTCAAGCTTCACAGTCATCAGCACTACAGAGTTAGGTCTGCTGCATATACTCACTCTCCTTCACTGCTTAAATGACATGTGCAAACAGTCACCTTCACTTCTGTCTTTCATAGAAAATATTAAATATGACTAAGGAAGTCTATAAAAGCTCAATTTCACCTTGGGAGTTGAGCGCTGTTTAAGCAATGCACTGACACCCAATCTATATATATATAAAAGCCTAAGCAAACAGACGACCATTCTCTATGACACACACTGACCATCAGGGGGGCATATGCTCAATGCAGGAACTGCCCTCTAATGGTCAGTGCACTCCCACAGCCAACCTCCTGAGGCCAGCCAACCTCCCATGGTCCCTCCCCCAGGTCGGTCAGCCCTGATTGACCCCGATCACCAGCCAGGCAGAGGGATCCAACTCATGCACAAATTTGTGCACCAGGCCTCTAGTTGTAAGATAAAAAGCAAATGTTATCTCTAGATATGTGAAAGGTAGAGGAGAGGGCTTAGCACAAATATTCAGTGGTATGGGATTCTGCATTGAAAAAAATCACAATTTTCCATCTTCAACACAGTCATATATGCACAAGTACCTACAAACCTTCTCTACATGTTGCTCATGGGCTACTCTAGTGACCCCGGCTTTCTAGCCCTTGTTGATGCACACACGCACCATGCACAAACACACACACACAGGCAGCTGTTGTTGAAGTTTTGGTGGAAGACTTAGGAAAACTCAATTCATCTTTTGGACAAATATGTGAAACTCTGTATTTGGGTTTTTTTTTAATTCTTTTTCAATTACACTTTACATTTCATATTATTTTGTATTAGTTTCAGGTGTACAGCATAGTCACTAGGCAGTCATATACTTTATAAAGTGATCCCCCGATATTTCAAGTATCCAACTGGCACCATTTATAATATTATTGACTAGAGGCCGATGCACAAAATTTCCAGCCCCACCCACTGGTCATTCCTGAACGTTGTCTGGAAGGTTATTTCGGAAGGTTGTTCCACCATACTGTCTAATTAGCATATTAGCTCTTTGTGATATAGGATTTGTATTTCCTATGCTGTACTTTACATCCCCATAACTATTTTGTAACTACCAATTTGTACTTCTCAGTCCCTTCACCTTTTCACCCTGCATTAGTTTTCTATTGCTGTGTAACAAATTACTACAAACCTAGTGGCTTGAAATAACATGAATGTATGTTTCCCTGGGTCAGAAGTCCAGGCATGACTTGGCTGGCTCCTTTCTAGCCAAAAGGATCTTAGAAGGCTGAACTCGAGGTGTTTGCCCAGCTGCATTCCTTTGAGGAGGCTAAACTAGGGAAAGATCCACTTCCAGGCCCCCTCAGGTTGTTGGCAGAGTTTATTCTCTTGCAGTCGAATGACTGAGGCCCCAATTTCCTGCTAGCTGTCAGCCAAGGACTGCCCACAGTTCCCCACCATGTGGCCTCTTCCATAAGCCCTCTCACGAGGAAGCCAAGCCCTTCTATGGGCTCTCCTGATTAAGTGAGGCCCACTCAGGATAATCTCCTCACCTTAAAGTCAATTCTTTTAGTATCTTAACTACATCTGCATAATCCCTTCACAGAAGACAGACTGGTGGTTGCCTGCTGGGAGGGGAGTTAGAAGGTTAGATGAGAAAGGATTAAGAAGTACAAATTGGTAATTACAAAATAGTTGCAGGGATGTAAATAACAGCATAGGAAATATAGTCAGTAATCTTATCTAATAAAAGAGTAATATGCAAATTGACTATCACTCCAACACACAATATGGCTGTCCCCATTTGGACACAGATGGCTGCCACAAGATGGCCAGAAGGGGAGGGCAGTTGGGAGGAACCAGGCCTGTAGGCGAGAGCACTTTGGAGGGGGAGAGAGCCAGACCAGCAGGGGAGAGCAGTTAGGGGTGATGAGGCTGGCAATGGAGGGCAGTTAGGGTTACCAGGGGAGGGCAGTTGGGGGGGACCAGACTGGCAGGGGAGGGAAGTTAGGGGCAATCAAGCTGGCAGGGAAGCAGTTAGGGGGAGATCAGGCTGGCAGGTAGAAGTGGTTAGGGGCAATCAGAAGGTAGGCAGGTGACCATTTGGGAACTAGCAGTCCTGGATTGTGAGAGGGATGTCCAACTGCCTCAAGAGGTCACATATTGGAGAGGGTGCAGGCTGGATTGAGGGACACACACTCTGTGCATGAATTTCGTGCACCGAGCCTCTAGTATTGTAATAATTATGTATGATGTCAGGTGGTTACTAGACTTATCAAGGAAGTAAATCTGTAAATTACATAAATGTCTAACCACCCCGCCCCCCAAAAAAATCCCTTCACAGTAGCACCTAGATTAGCCTTTGATTAAATAACTGGGAGAAGGTAACTGTGTACCAGGAGATGGAAATCTTGTGGGCAGTCTCAGAATCCTGTCTACCATAAACCCAATGGGATACTTCTCTTCTGGCAAGGGTATTATATGTTACATGCTTTCCTGCATCTATCTATGTTTTCTCAGTTTTTTTTAATTTTTTTTTTTTTTAGCAAATACTGCTGAGTCCATAATTATGTGTCACATGGAGTGATGACAGCTTTTGGTAAAATGATGATAATAGCTGTCATTTTTATGAGGACTTAACTGTATGCCAGACATCATTCTAAGTTTTATATGCATCACCTCATTTAACCATCACCACAACTCTGTCCAAAAGCTGCAATCAGTATCATGGGGGCTATGGATGAGGAAACTGAGGCTTGGCATGGCTAAGTGACATGGCCCACATTCAACAGCTGGAAAGTGGCAGATTTGGGACTCAAACCCTCATTTCTTTTCCTTTGGAGCCCTCCTTCCTAACTTGTTTCTGTCACTTGTTGTCTTGCTCTTCTGTGGTTTTGAAAAGGCTATTGAATATCCTCCATAGCTCTGCTGATTATCACTCATCCATTCCTTCTTTAATCAAATTTGCCAACTAATAACAGAAAATGTTACATAGACCAAATCAAATCCTCTATAAAAAAAAAAGAAAGAAAGAAAAAAGTCAAATACCAGAGAGACGAGACACAGGGTGTTAGGATGGTTTGGAGCCTGACTGTTGATAAGGATAAATCCACCGTGTGGCAGCTGGCATTTTAATGTGCCTTGTTCTTGGATTCTATGATATACTTTGCTGCCTTGTTTTATGCCAGACATTGATTAATACACTTCATCAGAAAGAAGTCTCACCAATTCGGCCCTGGAGAGCAACTTCAGGTCTTCTTCCCAGAGCAGCCAATCTGTGTCTGCTGGAATCAGAATAGAAATGCTGTGCATCTACCGAAAACTAATGTCCCCTGGCTGGAAATAGCACTTACGCAGGTGCCACCCTCTCGGCATTGTAACCAAGGACTGACCTGTGCCACTGTCTCGAGGAAGAAAATAAATAGAATGGGTAAGGTGACATTGACAGCACCCTCTTCTGAAAGGCATCTGCTTTCTGATACAAAGGACAAACATGGCATTGATTTATGTTTTAATTGTAAGCTACGTCTCATAAATGAGCAAAACTACCTAGAGTGCGCTAAGGCCACAAACTTGGGAAGAAAGGCCAACAGAGTGAGATTGTGTTGCCTAGAACATTCTTATTTTCTCCTCCAGCTGCCCCTCTAGTTGTCCTAGCAGCAGATGGATCTGAGCTCCAGCCCTAAAGTTCCCATCGGAGTGGGAATACCAAGTTACGCTCCCACTTCAATTTCCTGATTGGAGCGAACTCTTCACCGTTCAAAACCTGAGATCCAGAGGAGTTAGGGGAAGGCCTAAGGATATGGCAGGGGACTGAACCAACAAGGTAGCTTTGGCAGAGAGAACTTAGCAGTTCCCTATGCCCACCTCCCTTTACTCTTGGACCCAGAGCAAGACATTTCCCAGATTCCTTTGCAGTTAGGTGTGTCTGCATGACTGAGTTCTGGACAGTGGAAGTGAGAAGAAGTGTTGTGTACCACTTCCAGGCTTGGTGTATAAAATCTTAGCATGTGACACCACCCTCACCACCCCCTCCCCTGTTCTCTTTCTTCTCTTGTTGCCAACTGAATGGCAATGTCCAGAGTGGCTTAGAAGCCACACATTATACAATGTCAGAATCGGTTTAGCTGGGGTCCTTGAATGACTGAATGGAACCAGAGCCCATTCTCAATATATATATATTTTAATATTGGCATTTAAAAAACCATTTGGAATTCATGTGAACCAGAAGTAAGTTTTTGTTGTATTAAGCCGTTGAGCATCAGGTTTTTTGTTGTTGTTATAGCAGCTAGGATAACTTTATCTAAAATATAGCCTAGAATCTAAAAGCTGAAAGTAAGAAAGGCAAATAGTTCTAAGCAAGGAGAAAGGCTGGTTTCTCAAGCATGAGAAAGCTATTTCCATGTTGCTTTAAGTCATGTAAATGATGTAAGTCAAAAACTCCCTATCTACTCTGATAAAAATGCTGATGAAATGAAGCTACATTGATCCATTAAAAAACATCTGCAGACAATAGAGACAGACTCAGACTCATAGATAAGAGCAGGCTGACAGCTCTGAGGCGGGAGAGGGGAGAGAGAAGGAAGGGAAGGAGGAGGGGGAGGAGACGGGGAGGGAAGGGACTCTAGGGGCTGGGATGGAGGATTAAGAAAAAAAAGGAGAAAGAACTCTTGGACAGGGACAACTGGGTAGTGATTGCCGGGGGTGGGAGGAGGAGGACAGTGTGGGTGGAGGTGGAGAAGGGTTGAGGGAGGAAAAATGTTGATGGAATTTTTAAAAATACAGTGGTACCTCGAGATACGAGTGCCCTAACATACGAGATTTTTGAGATACGAGCCATCGAGCGAGCGATTTTTGCTTTGAAATACGAGCAACAGTTGAGATACGAGTAATTGCGCGGATCGGCCGGCTGCACACAACCCACCAGTTTACCTTGAGCGTCTCATAGTTTCCCACACCTCAAGGTTACAGAACAAATTAAACTCATATCTCGAGGTACCACTGTATATATATATTTTATTGATTTTTACAGAGAGGAAGGGAGAGGGATAGAGAGTTAGAAACATCAATGAGAGAGAATCATTGATCAGATGCCTCCTGCACTCCTCCACTAGGGATGTGCCCACAACCAAGGTACATGTCCTTGACTGGAATCGAACCTGGGACCCTTCAGTCCACAGGCCGACACTCTATCCACTGAGCCAAACCAGTTAGGGCAGGAAAAATTGTTTTTTTCATATAGTTTTTTAAATTTTGGCAGAAAAAATAATTTGCATTTCTGGCTGTTTTCAAACTCATTTTGTGTCATTTTCTATGATGAATATGTTAGAGGATTTTAAGGTTTTCACTTTGGGATTGTGTCTTAGTTCTGGCTGCTGTAACAAAGTACCATAGACTGGGGTGGCTTACAAACGAGAGAAATTTCTTTTTCACAGTTTCTGAGGCTGGTAATTTGAGCTCAAGTTCTCAGCATAGTTAAATTCTGGTTAGATTCTTTCTTCGAGATTGAAGATTATATTTTCCATATGAGAAAAACTTGAATTTGGAGGGACTGAAAGGGAATGTTATAGATGGAATGGTTGTATTCCCCCCAAATTCATACGTTGAACCCAAACCCCTCATTGGCATTAGGAGTTAAGGCTTTTAGGAGGAAATTAGGATTAGAGAGGGGATTCTGAGAGTCTTTATAAGGGAGCTTGCTTCCTCTGCTCAGCTCTTCTCCATGCAGGGATACAATGAGGGACTGGCAGTCCTCAGCCCAGGAAAGGGTTTCACCAGAACTCAACGATGCCAGCTCACACTGCCAGCCACGGGAACAGGAAATGAGTTTCTATCATTTATAAGCCATCCAGTCCATGGCACTTGGTTATAGTGGCCCAAACTAATAGAGACATTGATACTGAGACCGGAGTGCTGGTGTGACCAATACCTAAAAATGTGAAATGGCTTTGAACTGGGTAATGGGTAAGAGCTATAAGAGTTTTTGCTTTTTTTATCCCCATTCAAGGATATGGGGGAGTGTGTAGAGGGGAGAGAGAGAGAGAGAGAGAGAGAGAGAGAAACATTGGTAGGTTGCCTCCCATATGCACCCCACAACGTAGTTATGTACTCTAACCAGGAATTGAAGCCACAACCTTTCTGGTGTATGGAGTAATGCTCCAACCAGCTGAGCCACTGTCTGGGGCAGCTGTGAGAGCTTTTTAAGTGCATGGTAGAAAAAAACACACATTGCTGTGAATGGACTGAGATAGACTGTCAAAAAAAATGGGGAGGGGGATAAATTAAGAATATGCATTGGAAATTATTTCTTTGAGTCTAAATATAAGGAGAATATAGTGACATTCAATTCTTATAGTTTCTCTTGGCAATAATAAACCATTTATAATCCTGAAAATTAAATTTATGAGGATTATTATCTTTTTGTGACTGTTTTGTTGTTGTTTATCCTCACCTGAGGATATTTTTTCCATTGAATTTTTTTTTTTTTTTTTTTTTTTTAGAGAGAGAGTAGAAGGGAGGGGAGGAGGAAGGGAGAGAGAAACATTGATATAAGAGAGGCACACCAATTGGTTGCCTCCCACACTTGCCCCCAACCAGGTCTGGGGCTGGAACCCAGATATGTGACCTTGACGAGGAATCGAACCCATGACTCTTCAGTATATAGGCTGACATTCTAATCATTGAGCACACTGGGCAGTACTTGTGATAATATTTTAAGATAAAATTATAAACAAATGCAGCATAATGTTCTGGAAAGACAGACTTTGCTTTCTGTTTTCTTATTTTAGTCCTTAATCAGGGCTAATTTACTGTGAGTAGAAAGTTAGAAATTTTTAGAAAAACACTGAGTGGTACAAAAATGAACATTTTTTTCCGCAAATATTTTTGACTAGATCTAATTATCATACAAATATCCCATCTCAGCCCTAGTTTATCTAGTGTAGTATTTAATGCTGTTTTCTCTTATATCTATGTTTCCAGAGATGTCTCCTATTAAAAGATCAGGAGTAATGACAGGACTCTTGACATAGAATTAAATCTATCATTTCCACTAATACCAGAATTAAAGAAAAATTTCATCTACATCCTCATTATAAACAATGTATCATCTTGAGAACTTCACTCCTTTGTTTCATTTAACTTATTTAAATTTTTAAATACATTTATTAGTGTCCATATAGACTTTCAAACCAGGTAAGCATGGTAGATAAGTCAAGTCTGCACATATTAGAAGATGGTAAGTATTAAGGGGGGAATAGAACTGGGTAAAAGGGATCAGGGGTATGGAGGAAAGGTTTTCCATTTAAAAGGTGATGGTCAGAGCAGGCTTCATTGAGAGACAGTGTTTAGCCAAAACCCTCAGGAGGAAAGGGAGTGAACTAGGAGGACCTAATTAGTTAAAGGGAACAGATTAGTGATAGTCAGCTTCCCCTCTATGATTTTCACCTCCTATCATATATTTCAGAATAAGTTTGGAATTTTAGGAAGTGAAATTTTATTT
This sequence comes from Lasiurus cinereus, assembly GCA_011751065.1. NCBI lineage: Eukaryota > Metazoa > Chordata > Mammalia > Chiroptera > Vespertilionidae > Lasiurus > Lasiurus cinereus. Next base: position 15,634,614 of record JAAGEH010000452.1, read on the forward strand.
ATTATGATGGAATAATGGAAATCTAGACCACTTCCTCTATGTGTTTATTAACGAAAGCTGTCCCTGCTCACTAATTAACATCATCAAAACCTTGCCTTTGAAAAATATGTCTCTGGAAAATTCCATATTCCAAAAAGGGTGTTGTACCTTCTGCGAATATCTCAGAATTCAGTGATTAAAACAGATAATTAGTATCAGCTTGTTAGAGAGCTGGGCTGTCATCTAGCGAAAGAGATGTAAAGGATCCTCACCGGGCGCTCCGAAGCGGAATTGTAGGTTTGCTCTTCAGAATCAGATTGCTTTTTGCAAAAAGAGAAGCCAACAAACACCCAGCTGCTTTGATTTGAAAAAAAAAAAATGTTTGATGTTGAGTTGCACAGTGCGGGGCATTTGAAGTGCAGACGGCTTTGACACATGCAGAAGGGAAAGCCAGGAATAGCCTCATGTTGCCGTGTATCTTGTGTTGCAGGCACACAGAAAGTCCCTTTGGACGGTGGAACCCAGTGAAGGCACCGTTCCCCCGGAAGATGATATTCAGCTGACACTGACCGCCAACCTGAATGACATACTGATGTTCAAAGACACGGTCATTTTGGAAATTAAAAACAGCAACACCTATCGGATTCATGTCCAGGCTATGGGAATTGGTTCCACCATTGTTTCCGATAAGCCCTTTGCTCCGGAGCTCAACTTGGGAGCACATTTTAGGTAGGGAAATCTCCTGGATGAATCTTCATAGATACTTGCCTATGTTGCATAAGCTGAGCATCACTTCTATTTTAGAAAATGGCTTTTAAGTAAATTGCACTCACCTCAGTCCTCCCACTTTCCTATCTTCACTGTCCCCCTCCAGATGGGTGCGGCAGCCAGCAGAAGACACCCCCTAGCCACAGCCTGGTGGCTTTCTCAAGCTGAGTCCATCCATGCTAGAGAAGAGGTGGCTCATAGGCAGTGCATTTTTCTCTCACACTTGCAGTGCCTTCTCGGTGACTAGTTTAGAACCTCAACCATGATTTCTCCCCTTTTATTCCAATACGCTCTTAATCCCTCTCCGCGTAGGTCCAAAATACAGTCACATCTTAGGGGTAACCCAAGTAGAGTATAACTAGGAAGGTAAACATTTACTGTAAATGTTTCTTTTTTTAAATTAATTTTTATTAATTTTTATACATATCTCCCCATTGCCCCCCCTCCCTCCCAGGCATACCCCGACCCCCCAGTGTCTGTGATCATTGGTTATGCTTATATGCATGCATACAAGCCCTTTGATTGATCACTTATCTACCTCACCTAACTTTAATCTTTCTGCTGTAATTTCAGTCTGTTTGATGCTTTATGATTTTTGTCCCCCTGAGAATTATCAGTCTACTCCCTTTCTGTGCTCCTGATTCTATTATATTCACCAGTTGATTCTGTTGATCAAATTTTTAATTCACTTAATTTTTAGATTCACTTGTTGATAGATGTGTATTTGTTGTTCATAATTTTTTGTCTTTTACCTTTTTCTTCTTCCTCTTTTAAAAGAGTACCTTTCAGCATTTCATATAATACTGGTTTGGAGTTGATGAACTCCTTTAGCTTTTTCTTCTCTGTGAAGGTCTTTATTTGCCCTTCAATTCTGAATGATAGCTTTGCTGGATAGATTATTCTTGGTTGTAGGTTCTTGCTGTTCATCACGTTGAATATTTCTTGCCACTCCCATCTGGCCTGCATCGTTTCTGTTGAGAAATCAGCTGACAGTTGTATGGGTGCTCCCTTGTAGGTAATGAACTGTTTTTCTTTTGCTGCTTTTAATATTCTCTCTTTGTCTTTTGCTCTTGGTATTTTAATTATAATGTGTCTTGGTGTGGTCCTCTTTGGATTCTTTTTATTTGGGGTTCTGTGTGCTTCCTGGACTTGTAAGTCTATTTCTTTTACCAGATGTGGGAAGTTTTCAGTCATTATTTCTTTAAATAGGTTTTCAGTATCTTGCTCTCTCTCTTCTTCTGGCACCCCCACAATTCTGATGTTGGTACGCTTGAAGCTGTCCCAGAGGCTCCTTACATTATCTTCACATTTTTGGATTCTTTTCTCTTCTTGCTTTTCCAGTTGAATGTTTTCTGCTTCTTTATATTTCAAATTTTTGACTTGGTCCTGGCCTTTCTCTAGTCTGCTGTTAGGACTCTGTATAATAGTTTTTATTTCAGTCAGTGTATGTTTAATTTCTATTTGGTCCTTTATCATCTTTAGTTGGACCTTTTCCATCTCTAGTTGGTCCTTTTTCATCTCCTCTTGGGTCTCACTAAATTTATCCATCTTTTCTAGCATATTCTTGAAAAACCTTATAAGTGTGGTTTTGAACTCTATATCCAGTCGTTTTTTTCCCTCCATTTCTTTTGCTTGTAATCCCTTCCCTTGTCTCGGCATTTTCACTGTGCCGGGGAAACTTCTGTGTTGGATTCAGCCGCAGAAGCCTCTGTTGAGCTTGGGATGGGTGGAGTCTCAGGGCTTAAGGGACCACCTTGCCTTCCAGTCGGCCCCGCCCTCCACGGCCCCTGAGTCTCACGTGACTGGGTAATGGCTGGAGCGGTCCTTGTGCGTGCGCCCGCAGTGCCTCTAACCGCTGCCTTTCCGGCTCCCCTGCGCACCAGGACCACAGGAGTCTAGGTCTCCAGGGTTTTGCCCAAAACAGGGGCCCAGTGGACTCAGAAGTGGCACAGTTGGGAGGGTCTGTGTCCCGCCCACTCGCGAAAGCCAGCGGCACAATCAGCAATCTGTCCTCCGCGTGGTGCCGTGCGCGACCAGACCTCCGATCCTTTGCGACTCCCCTAAATTTCCATGCACTTCTCCCTTTTCACAGTCCAAACTCCCCCCATATGAGTTTCGGCTGGATCTGGGGTTTAGTGTCGTAGGATAAGGGGTTCAATGCCTTTGAGAGTCTCCGTCTCCCTCCCGCCAGAGAAAACCAGCCAGGTACTCTGGCACCCGCTCTCTCCTCGCGCGCGTCTCCGTACCTCAGCTTTTTGCAGCTCCTCTGGGTCTCTGTGAGCCCCTCTCTTTCCCTCTAGTTGTAGAACTTCCACTCAGCCAGCTTTCCTGTGGTTCTGGATGATGTCCGTTCTGTCTTTTAATTGTAGTTTTGAAATTGTTGTGCAAGGCAGTAGTATAGGTGTTTACCTATGCCGCCATCTTGGATTCTCGTAAATGTTTCTTATCAGGAATTGCAAAGCAGTAATATTTTTGGTATTTTGTCTTCTGCTTGCCTCCTCACTATAGCACCAACAATCAAGAGGGCTGCAATTGGCTCTCCCTGATCATTTTGGGGGGCGGGGGGAGAGAACAAACTAGAACATCTAACTATTTAAATAAAAGGTGGTTGACTAGAGACACCTCTGAGCAGAATGACCTAAATGGGGCTCTAAAAATGTATGAAGTCTGAATGCCAATGGGAGGGTGTGTGTGGGGATTCATTCATGGCTCCCCAGCTGCAGGGGCCAGCGGAATGTGTACCTGTCCATCATGATACTGTGAACAGTCCTCTGATCTAACAGGCCCTGCAACCAAGATGGAAAACTGTGCCTAGAGAAGATGAGCCTGAAAAATAAATCAGTTAGGAGCCGTCCCCACAAACCCATTCACACCCCCTTTTTCTCTGTTCCATCTACAAACCATGACTTGATTGAAAATAGCATGAACCACTAGGAATTATGCCTTCCAAGAAGCATCCATTACAGTTTTGTGTTAACTAGATATAGAAATGCTCCTCTCTGCCTGTCTATTGACCATACACAAGAGCATGCTTCTATTTCCAAATTTCTCTAAGTACACGCAAATAAAATTATAGAAATGGTTTGCTTTGAACCAAACTTGATTACATGATGTTCTCTGTAATCTACAAACAGGGCCAAATAGCCCCAAAGGATATTCTGTCTCTTGCCTGGAATTGGGAGGTTTAGCCTATAGTTTTCTATGAATACAGAAGCAAATTGTGGCTTTTTAGCTGTCAATTTCCCTTCTGCCTAAAACCTACTATTGTTTTTGACATAAAATCCTGATGCCAGCAATCTCCAAAAGAATTGTCAAAAGCAGAGGACACAGAGGGTGGTAGATGGCAGAGAGGGGATAAAAGGTGATGGAAAAATTAAATTACATTTTTTAAAAAGGGGGAAAAAAGAGGAAGTGGACTGTTTCTGTAAATAAAGGTTTTTTAAAAAATATATTTTTATTGATTTCAGATAGGAAGGAAGAAGGAGAGAGAGAGAGAGAGATAGAAACATCAATGATGAGAGAAAATCATTGATTGGCTGCCTCCTGCATGCCCCACACTGGGGATCAAGGCCACAACTTGGGTTTGTGCCCTGATCGGGGAATCAAACAGGGACCTCCTCGTTCTTAGGTTGACCCTCAAGTACTTAGCCACACCGGCCAGGCTGTAATACAGCCATGCCTATTTGTGTACACATATTTTCTATGTCTGCTTTCACACTGCAGTGGACAGTTGAGTAGCTGTGACAGTGACCATGTGGCCCCCAAAATCCAAAATACTTATTATTCAGCCCTTAACAGAAAAGTATGCCAATTTGGGGACATAGAGGTCTAAAAAAAAAAAAACCCTATGCCATCTCTTTTGATTGCATGTTTTGGGGCAACTTCCTTACATTTTCAGAGCTTCCATTTCTTCACTTAGAAAATGAGCAAATATACTTAGTATATCTGGGTTGCTGTGATGACTAAAAGATGTACTGTGAATAAGTTGGTCGTTTCTCTCTAAAGTACCCTTCAAACTGAGCCCATCACAAGACATTTCCCTCAGTCCATAGGAATTTACTCCACGCAATTTGAAATATACTTCTCCTCCAATAGGCATTTTGCTTTTCCTTTCCTAAAATACTCTTCTCAGCCATTTGTCATAAATTAGAGTGTTTTTCACCTGAACTGCATCCGTGTATTCTGCAGCACGCTCGACCAGCTGGGAAAGGCAGAGGATGGGTGGGACCATTCCCTGGGAATGACAACTCAGGGGCCATACCCAGGTCCCTGACTTGAGTTTATGGGGGTCATGAGTAGCTGCTACTTTGTCCCATTGCCATGGTAGTTCCTAGTAGTACCATGATGCAGCCTTCCTACATTTAAAAAATTGCCTATTTTTTGCTCACTGTTCAAATACTTCCAGAGGAGTCAATCCCAAATTGTAGAGCTGAACAGCACATCCCAAAGTTGAGTCCTCTCAATACCTGCCTCTTTTCCAGCCTGGACACCTGTTACTACCACTTCAAGTTGACCAACAAGGGACGGCGGGTCCACCAGTTGTTCTGGATGAATGAAAAATTCCAACCCAAGAACAAGCCGAACAAGAAGAATGTGGCTAAGAGGAGACTTGCTAAGCGCCCCGGCTCCCAGTCAGCCAACCGTTCCCAGAGCCCCGTGTTTCAGCTTCAACCCGTCAGGATGGAGTTGTATCCAGACCAGACGATCGATGTGACACTTGATGGCTATTCTGCTACTCCCAGGGTATGGGGACAGCATGTTTAGAACCTGTCTTCCTCCTAAACAAATCTTTGCTCTGTTTCTTAGGCGAGTTCCTTGACATTTATCTGAAAAAAGGATGTGGTTTCTTAAAGATTGCACACGGCCCCGAGTTACCATGGCAGCACCCATTGCTGTGACGGTTCAGCACTGCTGTTTTATGTTTGCTTCTACAGCTGCCATGAACCCATCCTTAAAATGCTAATTAAAGCAGCTTCTCATCCCCAGGGTCAGCGGTGACCAGCCAGCAAGTCTCTGGGAGAGGGAGAGCCAGCCTTCAGCCCAAGCCAAGCCTCACTTAGCCGTATTCATATGTATTCCACAGGGTGTGTTGGTAGACACTCTGGGCTACCGTCCCCATCCAGGTATTGGGACATCCCAGGCTCCTCTCCCCTCAGTATCACATAGCAGCATCACATTTGTAATCATCATCTTCTTTGGGTCAATGAAAGAGCTGCATGTATCTTCAGCAGCTCTAATGTTCTGCTCTTATTTATATCATCGCCATTCTGCTTAAATGTTTATGCAGATCCAAACCATGTCTCTGTTTGTTCCTACTCCTTCATGGAGACTGGAAACCACCAGAAACCTAAAAACAAACAAACAAAAACACACATTTGTAATGGCTCGTGAGCCTCTCCTACCTCACAAACGCAGGCTTTGTGAATGAGGACTGATGCTTGCTTGAGCTCCGCCTGGTGTCACCAAATTAGGAGGTGATGCTGAGCTTTCTCCTCAGGAAATGGGAAACAATAAGAAATTCCCCTTCCAGCAGACAGGTTAGCAAAGCTTGTCCATTGCTTCCCTAGGGAGTGAGTATATAAGGTGGTCTTTGTCTCTGCTCTTCGGGGTTCAGTCAACTTCTAAGAGTATGCACCATGTGGTAAACTGTGCTAGGCACCAAAAATCCAAAGGAGACTAGAATGCAGCCCTCCTTTCAAGACCCCGACAGGAGGACATTCACAGTGTCCATATTTTCAAAAGCACCCAGCCTGAGCTGCTAGGGTTCTAAATCCAGTGTAAGCTTTGCTAAAAGAGACTTGAATCCATTCACATCTGAAACCTGAGCATGCTTCAATGCAAGCTATTCATGATATAAATTCACTTTGGGTTCTTTCTACTTTATATAAATCTAGACCTCAGGGGATCAGGGAGCAAAGAAATACTAGTTTCTATAGCATGATTTTTAAATATTCGGGTAGGAAAGGCAACATTTTTACAGCCACAGTTTCTGACTAGCTTGGTAGGAAATAGAACTACCATTGAACTCTAAGCCCATAGGATTTTATCTGCCCTGCCCCTCACTGGTTGGTATGTCCAGTCCCTGACAGTCCATGCATAATACACCTTCTATCCAGATATTGGTTGAACCGAATGTAAATTGATCTGTGGCCTCGAGAGCAGTCAGAAATGGACGCAGGATCCAATCAGACATTTAAGTGTGAGACAGAGAGCGACACCTGAAATGCACTGTTCAGAGACCCGTGTTCTTCCCTGGTGTCCGCAGGCAGGTCGTCGAGCTCAGTTTGCTGATTGTGTGGAACGAGGTTTTCTGAGCTGTGGATGTTCTCACAATGCTGGTGTTTCTCCTCTGCAGATGGTCAAGGAAAAGCTGGTGTGCCACGCCATCATCGGGGCCCAGCGGGAGCGGAACCTGGTGATGACGGTGGATGTCATCTGTGAGTTCATAGCACCACTCATCGAGCTCTCCACCAAGAAGCTTGTGTACCGACTGGAGAAGGTCAGTGTGCAGTGCTGGGGAGGGTTGGGCGCTCCAACCGGGGGGTCAGTGAGATTACATTTTCATTGGAGAAGCTAGGTTGACAGGAAGCCTGGTGTACCCACACCCACCGATGTTTCCTAAGCTTCAGAGGCCCAAACACCTTCCTCTAAAAAGCGTGAATCTAAACCTACATTCCTCTGAAATGTAAATTGCGACAGAAATTCTGCTTGCATCATTTCTGATATACAAGGCTAAAGTGAAGGGGTAGTTATTCCAATGTACTGTGGTCGATCATTTTACTCTAATTAGAAAAAAGTAAACATCACAGTATAGGAAGGATTGGACTGGAATTATTGATAATCATCAGAAAGAATAGCTACACCTTTGTTGATTGGTTTGTGCTGGGCCCTGAGCTATATTCATCACATACATTTGCCCAGTTGTCCCTCACAACAGTCTGTGCTGTGGGTTCTATTATCATTCCCATGACACACATGAAGAGACCGAGATTCAAGTTATTATGCGGATGACCCAGCACTGAGAATAACCCACTTAAACTATGACTCACATGTTTAAGTATATGACCTCTAAATGCCCATACTTTAGATGGCCATCAAAAGCGAGCAATAAGGGGTAGGGGGAGGGAAGCAGGGGAATGTTGGGGATGACAGCTGCTCAGGGCAGGGGGCAGGACAGTGAGGATGTGAGGGAGGCATCACAGTAGAACTTGACCTCCTCTTCAGCAGACTTCATCGTAGGATTTTTTAACATTCAGAGCAGGTCCATGCCAGAGAGTGAGTTAGTGCTGATGATCTGGTGAACCAGGGGGACACAGTCAAAGCTATGAAACTGGTTGAGGTTATAACTATAAACCAATTATTACCATTTAGTCATTTAAATTACAATTCTAAGCAGTGCTGAGAAGAAGAGGTGTAAGTTGCTATGAGAGCACCTATCAAGAGAGTGGCTCTATTTGCACCTGTGGTGACAGCTGGCTTCCTTGAGCAAGTGTCTCGGGTGGAGACTTGAAGGAAAATTGAAGTTAGTTTGGTGACAAGAGACAGAAAGAGAATTAGGCAGAAGGAAAACAGCACACGGGAAGGGACCAAGTCAGGAAAGGGTTTGGTGAGCATGAAGAACTGAAAGGCTGCCTTAGACAGAGAATATGCCAAGAGGGACATGAGGTCCATCAAGAAAAGTGGGCAAGGGCCCATGAGTGTGGCAGGACTGGAAGGCATGTTCTGGGAGGGCACTGGCGGACTTCAGGGAGGGGAGTGACATGGTCAGATTTATTCATTGAAATAGTCACGCTGGCTACTGAGTGGAATATTTATTAAGTCCTACTAGGTATCAAGCACTCAGTCGGCTGCTAGGGGTACAACAGTGAGGCTAGTCCCTCCCTGCTGACCTACACAGCCCGCTGGGAAGAGCAAGCATTAAGTACAGTGTCCCACAGTGTGATCTCTGCTGTCATATGAAAGGATTGGGTGTGGCAATGCCTCATCAGTCAAGGAGGGCATGAACCAGGGGTCCTTTTCATTACCAGGAGGCTAGCAGGAGAATGAGCAAGACCACTTATTCTGGGAAGGGGTTCCATCATATTTTGTTGGTATTAAATAAATATCTATTGAGCACCCACCAAGAGCATGGCACTCTACTGGAGATGAATAAGGGGGCATATAATTGAGGAAAGGGCGGGGAAATGTACAAGTTCAAATCAACAAATAATTTTGGGCATTTACAGTGTATGAAGCAGCAAAGACACCACAACATCTCAGGCTTAACGGACTACTGGGGAAAGTAGACACTGAGGAAGTAGAATAAGGGTTTCAGTTACAGGATGCTAAGCTAACTGTGATGAGTTCCATGAGACATATAAAAAGAAAATACTACAAGAATCTCTGCTATAGTTATTACACTTTCATTGCTCTGTTTTAAATTCTTCCTTTTATAAGTGATCAGGAAAGATATGTGTTTGGTGGTATCTGCACCAAATTTGGTGGCATCATATTTTCTCTGAATGTAGCTACTGACTGAAAATTCAGTGAATATTTATTGAATAGTTATTCTACAAAGACATTGTAGTATATGTTAGACATTCAACTTTGTTTCTTACTAGATTTTTTCTAAGCCCATAAACACTCATAAAAACGTGTGGATCATGTTCCTTTTCTTCTCTTTATATCCTTAAGCCTTGGTGGTGTTGTTTTTTTCTAAAAAAACATATTCTTGTTTAAGTGTCTATTGTTTGACTTTATCACTCGAATAAAATAGCAAATAATTACCTATGGCAGTGACTTATTGAATTACAAAAAGGAATTGAATCACAGCTCCCTGTTTGATTTTACCCTTCTCTCTTTCCACCCAAATATTACAAGTTTGAAATCTGTCCAACTCCTGTTATTCTTCATTGTTCATTTCCTGCTCACATTTAATCCACACCAGGGACAATGAAGAATTGCAACTTCATTACCCAGTGTGTGCAAGAGACCTGTTAGGGCTCAGTATTCAGATGTACTTATATAACACCCAATTATCTAGTCTGTCTCCTATTTTCAGCTCAAGGCAGTGTATCTGACTTAGTACATTAGACTATAATGACACCCACACTGCCTATGGGAAGCATTTTTCCTCAGATATGATCTCCTTTCTAACTGTTGTACCATTCATAAGCCGCAGAGATGAAACCACATCTTTGTGGAATTGAAAAGGTCAATCGAAACCAGCTGCCAGTTTGCTTCACGAAGTCCAGCAGCAAATCCCGTCTCCTGCTATCTGGGGAGACAGACAACGCAGAGAGAAAGGGGTCATTTTAAAATAGAACGGATTCTCTGTGCATCACCTCCTTCTCATCACTAACCTCTAAATGGCCTCTTGCCACAACCAAACAAGTGTGGCCTCTTCGCTTCAAAGCTACCTGCAGTGATACAGCAGCCTGGGGGGAAGGTCACTGGGTAAACAGATCCACCCCCCCCCCGTGGCTGTTGATGACCCTAAAGTGCTGGTTTATCCTTCCCCCAGACTGGAGACTATGATCTGCAAATGCAGGGTGAGTCCAGCATCTGTATTAGCATGTTAGAGGGAGGGAAACCATGGTTGGCATCTCATGATAAGTCCCAGACCAAACCCCTGCACAGAGGCTAGTGGATCACAACTGAGGTAGGAGACTTGAGCCAGTCGTCTGGACTGAATGGCTGTGTCTCCCCAAATTTAAATACTGAAGCCCTAATCTACAGTGTGATGGTATTGGAGGTGAGGAGCCTTTGGGAGATGATTAGGTCATGAAGATGGATGGGGCCTTTATGAATGGAATTAGCACCCTTATAAGAAGAGACACAAGAGATAATCTCTCTGTCAGGCATGTAAGGACACAGTGAGAAGACGGCCATCTACAAGCCAGGAAGCAAGCTCTCCCCAGACACCAGATCTGCTAGCACCTTGATTTTGGACTTCCCAGTCTCCAGACAGTGAGACAGAAATGTCTGCTGTTTAAGCCACCCCATCTGACCTAAGACACAATGCATGCTAATCTCACGAGCTCGCCCAAGAACCACAGTGGAAAGAAGGCTATGCTGATCAGAGACACAAGGTCAGATGAAAATATGGAATCAGGAAGATTTAACTGAAATCAGAACAAGGAGAAAAAGCAAATAAACCAAAGAATAGATATGCACATATGCATAGACCATGGACACAGACAGTAGTGGAATGAAAGCAGAAGGTAGGTATGAAGGTAGTAGGGGCTGGATGGAGGGAGCAAAGGGGAAGGAGGAAATGAGGGGCATCTGTAATACTGTCAACAATAAATTAAAAACAAATAAAAAGAACTGAGAAAAACAGGCTAGAGTGTTATAAGAGCCAGGGAATGATTAGAAGGAGGTTCTGTTTGGAGGCCATGGATTGAAGCTTCAGGTTACCTTCTGCTGGTATCAAAGGACCCTCTTTCCAGAGCACGCAAGAAATAATGTGACCCCAACATCAGAATGAGAAAAATTCAGTCTGAACAGCAACATGCAGCTCAGGACCCATTTCCAGTATTTTCTCTAGTTGAAAAATTAAATTGGGTGTTCAACAGAGTAACAAGATGCTTTTAAATCAGTGTTAGCAAGAAAAAATTAGAGAAAAGTGTTACAGCATTTGTCAATTTAATAAAATAAGTATATTCGCAATTGAGCGTTTTGAGCATGGAAAAAATATTGTAAAGGGAATAAAAGTTTTATCCATTTTAGTGATACATGGGTTCTTGTACAAGATATCACTAATTTCTTAGCTTGCTTAATGACATTGTGGAAACTTCTATAGTAATAGTTCCATCCAGAGGCATGGCTTATACCGGCATGTTTTTTCAACCAGGCAACAGGAGAGTAAGAAATCTAATCTGGTTTCTGACTTATGTAGTCTCACTTCTCAGTAGTCCATCTCAGTAGTCCACCAAATAGTCCAAATGATTTAGCTCAGTCTCTCCAAGAGAATAAAAGCATATGTGCATGTATTTGTGTCTGTGTATACTCAGATATACATGAGACTTTTGCTGCTCTAGCCTTACTCTGTTCGTTATAACTTGGTTTGCTGCCTCTTTTTCCTTGTTTTTACAGACACCACAGACTGTCTTGCAACCTGATTACCAGCCCTTGGTCATGAAGAACATTTCCACGCTGCCCGTGAATGTGTTGCTCTCAACAAACAGACCCTTCTTCATCTGTGACACTGAGAAATCTCTGTTGCCCCTAACTCCAGAGGTAACTGAGGGAGGATGGTCCTACCAGGCTCCTGGAAGGGTTTGGGGGAGGGGCACGGTTGTATGAGAGAGGAAGAGAATGACAGCAGTACATTAATTTCAATCCAGAAAAATATAAAGAATCCAGAAAATAGTGAATAAATAATACAGAGAATCTTAAATGAGTTGTAAATAAATCCCACTGTCTATCAGTAGGACATCTGTTATTAGTGCTGTAAGAACTTCTGGCTCATTATGATGACCCTTTCTTTGTAATGAAACTAATCTTTAGAAAACAGTGACTTCACACTAAGGATAGTAAAGATATTTCAATTTCCCTCCCTCAAATTTGACCAAAACCCCATCCTCCAGGAAATCAGGAAATAACCAAAGACCAGTCTTTAAATCAGCCAGCCCATCTCCAGATCCCGAGAAGATGGAGCCCGGCTAAGGCAGGAGGCTTGAGCTCACCAGGCCCCCAGTCTGGGACGGGATGCAGTGTTCTCTCCACATCCCTGTAAGATCATCCCTGTGATCCTTTGCTGGGCATGAGGACACCGGTGGGAATGGCTGGGCCATGGGGCAAGCGTGACAGCAGAGCTGTAGGAAAGGACTGAAGAGAAACCAGACTTACACCATCACTGAAGGAGAAGTGATGCAAAGGAGGAAGGCAAGGCAGACAATAATCACAAGATCTCCGAACAGGGAGACTTGAAACTTGCCATGAGCCACACAGAGGGGGATGGATGGGTGGAGGAGTAGGGAACAGAGCCGCTTAGTCAGAGGATGTTGCAGATGGTGCCGGACTTGTAGCTGTAAACTGCACTGCTGCCCTCCCCTGCACCTCCCCACCAATTCTTTGGTAAATCTCATTCAAGCATGAGTTGGGGAGAGGGGGAGGAGAAACAGCTAAGATCCTTGAACAGAGAAGATGATCATAAGCAAGAGGCAGATGAAAATCTACTACCAGGAGACCTAGGCAAGGAAGAAGACCAAAAGTATAACACGTAATTCTCCACAGCCACAGAGAAATTACAGGTGGCGTGACCAGTCTTTGAAAAGAGCTCAAGGATGAGATACAAGTGTTCAAAGAAATGAAGAATGAGTGAACTCACAGAGCCGAGGACAACAAGCAGATGCGCAAAGGAAAATTCAGACATGAGCGGTGTTCTCATTCTGGGTAGATTAGATACACTCCTGTCCCTCCTGAAATCTTAATAAGATAAAAGTAGAAATGTTCAAAATGAAAGAAGCCCAGAGCAATAAAATAAAGGGGGAGGAGGATGGTGTAACCAAATATTGAGAGATTTAAGCAAATTCTAAACGCTAGAATGACAATCGAGTGGGTTGACAAAAAGCCACAAAAACTTTCAGCCTGGAAAATTCTCCAGTGAGGCTGTAAACACCTGGCAATCATTCAGCCCAGTAGCCTGGACGCAGAGGCAGCAAGTCTGAGCAGAGTGTTGAAAATAGAAGGATTCCATATGCACCAGACAGTTGTCCCACCCAATCCCATGCAAAAGACATGGCAAGCTGGATTTCATCTGAAGACATAAAGGTAAGTAAGTGCTCTTCCCCGGAGCAATCGATCAGAATGTTTGGGAAAGTTAATGTTTCTCATGTGAGTGTGGCACCCCAGAGTAACCCCAGGTATCTGGGATGTGTCCACTGCCTGATCGTCCCTCTCTGCCCAGAAACTGTTCTGTAGATCAGTTCTGAAATGGCAACCACCAGATTGTTGTGAGGCCAGGGTGGGCCAGGAACTTACTGTTTCTTGTCATAACTCTTGTAGTACAGTTTGACTTTTTATATTATTTGCATGTATCACTATAATTAAAACGTACATATACTTTAAAAAATGAAGAACTTATATAAGTCAATAAGAAAAATACCAATAACCCAATGGAAAATTAGGCAAAGGGAATGAACAGAGAGTTCCCAAAAAAGAAAAAATGTCTCTTCTGTATATGAAAATATGCTCAATTTTAATCATATAGTAGAAGAAATGCAAATTTAAATTACTACAAAACACATTTTTTCCCCTCAGATTGGCAAAGAATAAAAATTGGTGAGTGTTTGGTATTAAGAAGGGCATATGGAAACATAGATTCCCCTACAGTGTTGGTGAAGTGTGCATTGGAAGACAATAGGGTAGTAGGTATCAGAATTTTAAATGCCCAGATCTGAGTGGATGGCTCAGTTGGGTGGAGCAATTGCCCATACACTGAAAAGGTTGTGAGTTCAATTATTGGTCAGGGCACATATATAGGTTGGCTTTTTAAAATTAACACTACAACCAATAACAACTGGAAGGTGGAGTAAGCATAAACTGCCTTCATCCCCTTTACAGCTAGGTGTCAATAAGATACTATCTAAAGATGAAACTGCTTAATATTTAACTGTAATTTTTATTGATCATAAAGGGGTAATAATAATAGTAATATTGGCATTTATATTGTATAAGCACTGCTCTGAAGACTTCATATATATTTTAATATATTTTCATTGATTTCAGAGAGGAAGGAAGAGGGAGAGAGAGAGAAACATCAATGATGAGAGAGAATCATTGATCAGCTGCCTCCTGCATGCCCCCAACTGGGGATCGAGCCTACAACTCAGACATGTCCCCTTGACCAGAATCAAACCTGAGACCCTTTAGTCCACAGGCCAATGCTCTATCCACGGTTAGGGACATGTGTGTATTGACTCATTTCATTCTCTTAAAAAGAGGTAGGTTGTTATTGACCCTATTTTACAAATGGAGAAACTGAGGTCTAGGAAAACCAACTAACATTGCCCAAACTCATAGAGCTAGTAACCAGCAGGCCAGGATTTAATGCCAAGCAATCAGGCTCCAGAGTCCATGATTTTAGGATTCATCTCTCGTATAAGATTCCTTTCAGGCTTCTTTCGGAGAAAAAAAAAAATTTCAAATGTGAAATTTTGAAATAAATGAATCTAACTCTATATTTTTGTCCATTTTTATTAGCCATCCATTATGTCTGGGCTATTGTGTATCAAATATGAATGCTGAGAAATAATATATGTGAAATTTTAGATAAGTTTCTAATTTCTTCTTTGTGCTTTGATATATAATGTAAAATTTTGTGGATATGTATCTTTTCCACAAAACAAAAAAGTAATTTCTCTGGGAGGAAAAAGGTGTTCAAGTCAATCTTCAAGGATACTTAAACACCAAGCATGGAGACACCAAGTGCTGCAGATGCCATTGTCTACATTATGGTCTAAATTGTGCCCAGCCAGCTGTTCCAAGCGGCCAGGCAGGCTTTCCGATGGGATTAGCCCACTGAAGAGCCATTACCCTCTCTTTGGTTCTTGGATCAGGTGATTGGCAGTATCACCTCGAACAATCCAAACATGCACCGATGCACACAGTTAAATAACTGAAGCTTAAAATTCAGTGGAGAGGGGAGAGCTCTGTAAACAGATTCGCCCTGTGTATATTCCTCCTGACTACCTGCAGGCACTTTCTGCAAAACCAGGAGGTAGCTTTTATGCCAGTAAAATGTGGGAATTGAGTGATTCCTAAAAAAAAAAAAAAGAAAGAAAGAAAGAAAAAGCCAACTCATATCCAGGCTTTGTATGGGAAGGTGTTACTGTGGCCTTGGCATCAAGGAACACATGGGGATTTGAATCAAAGAGAAAAAGAACAAGGGAAATCTACCCAACAAACTCAGTACAGCTCCGGAGTGTCGTTTTAAGTTGACCAGAAGACAGCAGGAAGTAGATAACACTGTGCTAAAGAGTTAGGATCGCAGACATCAGAAAAGAAATTAAATTACCCAATCTGACCCTTTCTGGGTCATCTTCTATAGAGCCCCTTCCCCAGTGCTTTAGTAAGCCTTTCTGAAATTCTTAAAGAACTTTTCCCATTTGTCTAGAAAGAGCATTTTACAAGCTAATTTATTTTCACTTAAGAATATTTTTATAATGGCTACTCATTGCAGATTTTACTTTTTACAACTCAAACTTTATAACCTCACAACTCTTATCAAAATCTCTTCCTGTGAAAAAAAAATGGCAGCGGAATAGACGGATGTGTCCCGAGCCTAATCCCGGAGCAGATAGAAAGGACAGCTGAGGGTCGCACACAGAGTGTTTGTTGGCGAGTTAAAGGGAAGATATACTCCAGGAGAAGGTGTGGGACTGCTGAACAGGGCTCTCCTGACCCGGCAGCCCCCACTGCTGCTGGGTTCCCTCCCCAAACAGCTGCAAACCCCAGAATACCAATCCCCAATTGGCCCAAACATGCGGATTCAGATGAGCTCTATATTCCACCATGGAAAGGTCGAATTTCGCCTGGAATAAGGTGAGGTCTCTGGTCCTGGCAGGATAGAGAAAAGCACGTTCTGCAGGAGCTGGAGGACCAGAGAAGTCTGCACCTAGAGAAATCCATGGCTGCTGGGGCTGGCGTGATCCATGAATGTGGAAGGAGGTCCTCAGAGATGCTAACAGAGGGGATCTCTAAAAAGCGACCTATTTTGAGCTGACACAGGACAGCCTGGGAATTTTAAAAGTGTGCTGGCTGATTGGACATGAGGGGGAAAGGGAGTTCGCACACTTGCACTCTTTCCTCCTCAGATTCTTGCTTCTGATTCCTAAACCCAATACATAGGATCACCCAGTGGGGGATATCTGGGAGACTGCAGAGGAAAGTTGTTTATCTAGAACCTGGGAATCAGACTGGGGAATGACCATCAGAGAACCACCTTTGGGGCAGCCCTCTACCACAAACCAGTATTGAGTGCAACAGGGAAAGCAGGATCTAAGCACTGGCTAGAGAGGACCTATAGACCCAGAAGTCAATCCAGAAACACTGCCACAAAGGGGCTGAATCACAAATTGACTCTTGCATAATCACAAATGAAGGAATACAAAAAATTAAGACACACTGCCTGGTTAAAAATCAGGACTGGCTTACAACACTGAGGAGCAGTGGAACACAGGGAACTGCAATACTGTCCTGACTGGGAAATGGGCATGCCAAACAGAACAATAGAGGAAGTGAATGACCTTCACTACTGCACATTTTAATTTTTTTATTTTTTATTTTTATTTTTTTCATCTTTTACTTAAGAAAATAATTTTTTTTCTTTTTTCCTTAAATTATTACATTTTTATTTTTAATCGGTATTATTATTACTACTATTTTACCTTTTTTTTAAAAAAAAAGGTGTCATTCTATTTTCCCTTTATTTTACTTTGGGATTAGTGTTCTACATTCTATTTTCATCTTTCCTTTAGCATCATTTTACTCTATCTCAACTCTACATTTATGCTATCACTCTCTTCCTAACTTTTCCCGTTCTGTTGTTCTGTTTCTCTTACCCTTTTCCTACGTTAGATTTTCCCTATTCTTTCTTTTTACCACCCTACTTATATATCTACTTTCCAATCCCCTGCTCCAAGTCCATACATACTTTCCTCTTCTCTGTCTTCACTATCCAAAAAATTGTTTCTCTCTCTATCCTTTTGTTGTTGTTTGCTTGAATGTTGATTATATCAATTTTTATGCTTTTTTTGTAAGATTGTCTTGCTTATTATTTTTTGGGTATTTTTTTTGTGTTTGTTTGTTTGCTTTGCTTTTGTTTGCTTTTTGCTTCTATTTTCCCCTGCCTCACTTGATATTAGTTGTTGTTTGTAGTTTTTATTAATCTCCAGGTACTTGTTGCTGGCATTTGTTGGGATTAGTGGCCATTCTATTGGAGTTTTCTCCCCATATATATAGTTTGTTCCCCTTTTCTTTCTATTCTCTTTCTTTTCTCTCTTACTTTTTTTTTCTTCTCCCAATTCCATTTTGGCAGTCCTTTTTTCTATCTCTCTCATTTCTTCTTTCTCTTCTATCCCCTAATTTGCCTCTCTCTGGTGGTTACTGGGATTATTAATATCATGAATACATTTCTGTCCAGTGTCTTGTGCATTGTACGTAGTTGTGTTGTAGTTTGTGCCTTTATATATTTTTATTTTAAAAAATATATTTTATTAATTTTTCACAGAGAGGAAGGGAGAGGGACAGAGAGCCAGAAACACCAATGAGAGAGAAACATTGATCAGCTGCCTCCTGCACACTCCCTACTGAGGATGTATCCACAACCAAGGTACATACCCTTGACCAGAATCAAACCTGGGACCCTTCAGTCCACAGGCCAGTTTCAGCTATTTTGTGCCTTTAAATTAGTGCAGGAGAGAGAGAACTACATAACCAGACATCTGGAGAAGAGAGATCATGGGGAGACAAAGAAACAGCCTGCATAAGAAAAGCAGGCATCATCAGAAAAGGAAGTAAACCAAATGGAGGCAAGTAACCAATCAGAGAAAGAATTGAGAGAAATGATCATAAGGTGGCTGAAAAGAATGGAAGACAAATTCGACTATATAAGTAAGAACCAAGAAGAAATGAAGAATCAAGAAATGAAAAATGACATTGCTGCTATAAAGAACTCAATAGAAAGCATCAAGAGTAGACTAAAAGAAGCAGAGGACTGCATCAGTGAGCTTGAAGACAAGGTAGGAAAAAATACCAATGTAGAGCAGCTTCTAGAAAAAAATTAAAAAGCAGGAGAGCCTAAGGGAACTTTGGGACAACACGAAACAAAACAACATCTGCATATTAGGGGTTCCAGAAGGAGAGGAAACTGAGCAAGGAATGGAAAATCTGTTTGAAGAAATAATGACAGAAAACTTTCCTGATACAGGGAAGAAAAAACACACACAAATCCAAGAAGCTCACAGAATCCCAAGCAAAATGAACCCCAAAAGACCAATGCCAAGGCACATTATAATTAAATTGGCAAACACCAACGACAAAGTAAGAATCTTTAAAGCAGCCAGAGAGAAACAAAAGTTACCTACAAAGGAACCCACATCAGACTAGCGACTGATTTCTCAACAGAAACTCATCAGGTGAGAAGGGAGTGGAATGAAATATACAAAGTCATGCAAAGGAAGGGACTGAATCCAAGAATACTGTACCCAGCAAGGCTATCAATCAAAATTAAAGGTGAAATTAGGAGCTTCACAGACAAAAAAGGACTAAGGGAATTTATTACCACCAAACCAGCAATGCAAGAAATGCTAAAGGTCTATTGTAAAAAAAAAAAAAAAAGGAAAGGAAAGAAAGGAGAAAGGAAGGAAGGAAGGGAGAAAGGGAGGGAGGGAGGCAAGAAGGAAGAAAGGAAAAAAGAAAGAAAGAAAAGAAAAGAAAAGAAAAGGAAAGAAAGGAAGGAAGGAAGGAAGAAAAGAAAGAAAGAAAGAAAGAAAGAAAGAAAGAAAGAAAGAAAGAAAGAAAGAAAGGGAAAGCAAAGAAGGAACACAGGGGTAAAGAATAAAAATGGTGACAAATAAGTACCTATCAATAATAATTTTAAATGTAAATGGATTAAAGGTCCCAATGAAAAGACATAGGGTAATGAATTGGATAAGAAAACATGACCCATACATCTGCTGTCTGCAAGAAACCCACCTAAGAAAAAAAGACGGACACAAAATGAAGGTGAAGGGATGGAAAAAGGGTTTTCAGGCAAATGGAAATGAAAAAAATAAAAAAGCTGGGGTAGCAATACTTATATCTGACAAATTAGATCCCAAAGTGAAGGACATAACAGGAGATAAAGAAGGCTACTTCATAATTCTAAAGAGAGCAATTTAACAAGAAGAAATACCTCTGGTAAACATATACACACCCAATACAGAAGCAACCAAATACATAAAAAAAAAAACTCCTGGAGGATATCAAGGGAGAGATTTACAGCAAAACAATCATATTAAGAGACTTTAATACCTCACTATCACCATTGGACAAATCCTCTAAACAAAAAATCAGCAAAGAAACCAATCCTAAAGGACTCACCAATCCTAAAGGACCAGATGGAATTGACATCTTCAGAACATTTCACCCCAAAGCCACAGAATGTACATTCTTCTCAAGTGCATATGGATCATTTTCAAAAATAGACCATATGTTGGGTCACAGGCAAAATCTTTTCAAATTCAAGAAATAGAAATCATATCAAGCATTGTCTCATCACAGTGGCATAAAACTGGAAATCAACTACAATAAAAACAATACAAAGAAATCAAACACATGGAGACTAAACAGCATGCTATTAAAAAATGACTGGGTTGCCAGAGAGATCAAGGAAGAAATAAGAAACATCATGGCAACAAATGACAATGAAAACACAACAATCCAAAAATCTGTGGGAAAGTAGTCTTGAGAGGGAAGTTCATAGCTCTATAAGCCAACTGCAAAAAAACAAAACAAAACAAAACAAACAAAAAAAAACAAGAAACAATGGTAATAAATTACCTAACCCTACAACTCAAAGAGTTAAAACGAGAACAGCAAGAAAAGCCCAGTGTAAGCAGACGGAAGGAAATAATAAAGATCAGAGGGGAGATAAACGACATAGAAACCAAAGAAACAGTGCAAAAGATCAACAAATCCAAGCGCTGGTTCTTTGAAAGGATAAACAAGATTGATAAACCTCTAGCCAGACTCACCAAGAAACAAATAGAGAGGAGCCAAATAAACAAAATCAGAAATGAAAGAGATGAAATAACAGCAGACCCTACCAAAATACAAAGGTTTGTTTAAAAAAATGCTATGAACAACTCCATTCCAACAAACTGGACATCCTGGAGGAAATGGACACATTCCTAGAAAAATATAACTTTACAAAACTCAATCAGGAAGAATCTAAACATCTCAATAGGCCAATAACTATGGAAGAAATTGAAATAGTCATAAAAAAGCTTCCAGCAAACAAAAGCCCAGGCCCAGATGGCTTTACAGGGGAGTTTTACCAAATATTCAAGGAAAAATTAAAACCTATCCTCCCTAGACTATTAAAAAAAATCAAGAAGAAGGAACACTTCCAAGTTCCTTCTATGAAGCCAGCATCAACCTAATATCAAAACCAGATAAAGACAGCACAATGAAAGAGAATTACAGGCCAATATCCCTCATGAACATAAATGCCAAAATCCTCAACAAAATTATAGCAAATAGGATCCAGCAGTACATCAGAAAGATCATACACCATGACCAAGTAGGATTTATCCCAGGAATGCAAGGATGATACAATGTCCACAAATCAATAAACATGATACATCACATAAACAAATTGAGAGATAAAAATCATAGTCATATCAATTGATGCAGAAAAAGCATTTGACAGAATCCAACACCTCTTCTTGATAAAAACTCTCAATAAGGTGGGAATAGAAGGATCATACCTCAACATAATAAAAGCTCTATACATAATAAACTCACAGCTAACATCATACTCAATGGGCAAAAACTAAAACCATTTCCCTAAGAACAGAAACAAGACAGGGATACCCACTCTCACCACTCCTATTTGACATAGTACTGGAAATATTAGCCATTGCAATTAGACAAGAAGAAGAAATAAAAGGCATCCAAATTGGAAAAGAAGAAGTAAAGCTGTCCTTATTTGCAGATGACATGATATTGTACATAAAAAACCTGAAAGATTCCATCAAAAAACTAATAGACTTAATAAATGAATTTGGCAATTGTAGCAGGATACAAAATTAATGCCAAGAAATCTGGCATTTCTATACACCAATTATGAATTTACAGAAAGAGAGACTAAAAAAGCAACCCTATTTACCATTGCACACACAAAAAAAAATAAGATACCTAAGAATAAACTTAACTAAGGAGGTAAAAGACCTATACCCAGAAAACTACAGGACACTGAAATAAGAGATAGTGGAAGACGTAAATAGATGGAAGAACATACTATGCTCATTGATTGGGAGAATCAACATCATTAAAATGTCCATAGTACCCAAAGTAACCTATAGATTCAATGCACTACCCATTAAAATACCAACAGACCTAGAAAGAACTCTCTAAAAATTCATCTGGAATAAAACAAGATTCCAAATAGCTACAGCAATCCTGAGAAAGAAGACTAAAGTAGGTGGGATCTCAATACCAGATTTCAAGCTTTATTACAAAGCCACTGTTTTCAAAACAGCCTGGTACTGGCACAAGAGCAGACATATAGACAAATGGAATAAAATAGAGAACCCATATATCAACCCAAACCACAATGCTCAATTAATATTTGACAAAGGAGGCAGGAACATACAAGGAAGTCAAGAAAGTCTCTTCAATAAATGGTGTTGGGAAAATTGGACAGATACATGCAAAAAAATGAAACTAGACCTTCAACTTACACCATACACACACAAAAAAACTCAAAATAGATACAGGACTTAAACATAAGATGGGAAACCATTAAAATACTAGAGGAATCCATAGGCAGCAAAATCTCAGACATATGCCCAGGGAACTTCTTCACTGATACTGCTCCTAGGGCAATGGAAACTGAGGAGAAAATAAACAAATGATACTATATCAAAATAAAAAAGCTTTTTCACAGCAAAAGAAACCATCAACAAAACAACAAGAAAGCCCACTGTATGGGAGAACATATTTGCAAATGTTATCACTGATAAATGCTTAATCCTCCAATGTCTACAGGCAACTTATACAACTTAATAAAAGGAAGATAAATGATCCAATAAAAAAATGGGCAACGGTCTTAAATAGAACCTTTTCGAAAGATGACAGAAGGAAGGCCAAGAGACACATGAAAAAATGCTCAAAGTCGCTAATTATCTGACAGGTGCAAATCAAAATGACAATGCAGTACCATCTCACACCTATCAGAATGGTATCAACAAATCAACAAACAAGTTCTGGCAAGGATGTGGAGAAAAAAGGACCCTCGTGCACTGCTGGTGGGAATGCAGACTGGTGCAGCTGCTGTGGAGAACAGTATGGAGTTTCCTCAAAAAAACTAAAAATGGAACTCCCATTTGACCCAGTAATCCCACTCGTAGGAATATATCCTAAGAAACTAGAAACACCTATTAGAAAGGATATATGCATCCCTATGTTCATAGCAGCACAATTTACAATAGCTAAGATTTGGAAATAGCCTAGGTGCCTGTCAGCAGATGAGTGGATCAGAAAACTATGGTACATCTACACATTGGAATACTATGCTGCCAATAAAAAGAAGGAATTCTTCCCATTTGCGGCAATCTGGATGGAAGTGGAGAGCATTGTGCTACGTGAAATAAGCCAGTCAAGGAAAGAAAAATAACACATGATCTCACTCATTTGTGGATAATAAAGAACATTATAAACTGATTAACAAAATGATAGATACAGAGGCAGTAAAGCATCAAACAAACTGTCAAATTACAGCGGGAAGGTTAGGGAGAGGTGGGGGGATAAGAGATCAACCAAAGGACTTGTATGCATGCATATAAGCATAACCAAGGGACACAAGACACGGGGGCATGAGGGCATGTATGGGAGTGTGGTGGAGGGAGGGCAATGGGAAGATACGTACACATATAATACCTTAATTTAAAAAAAAATCTCCTCCCTCAAACAATTCCTTCCTTGGTTTCACTTTCAACTAATAAAATATGTATGCACACACATATAAATGTCTATAATATTGATATAGATAAGTATTGATATCAATATAGATATCAATATACTAGCTATTTAATCATGTGTAAGTGTGGATACCTAATTATGGACAAATAAAGTGTGATATATATATTTAATAGTAACACGTATGTGTGTATGTATGCACATAAAAATATTTAAGTAACTTTGGCTCTCCTGTTTCACGTATCAGGTTGGAAATGCATGGTACAAAGGTTGCTAACTTCCCATAATCTTCTTTGCAGCCTATTAAACTGGAGATTGGTGAAGAAAAAAATCTGCTGATCAAATTTGACCCCACCCACAAAAGAGATTTGAACAACTGGGTGGCAGAAGAAACCCTAGCGATCAGGTACATGGAGCACCCTCAGGTAGACAACCTGAACCTGCGTGGGGAAGTGCATTACCCCAACCTGTCCTTTGAGACCATGGACCTGGATTTTGGCTGCATCCTGAATGATACTGAGGTGATCCGCTATGTTCCCATCACCAACTGCAGCCCATTGGCTGTGAAGTTTTGCTGGTTCTTCCTGGTGAACAATGAGGAAAATCAAATAAGGTACCACCAGCATAGCTATCCTGTAGAGCTCTTTTCTGCTGTTGTTTTCTTCCTCCTCCTTGCTTTGCACTGGGTTCCTGTATTCTGTGCACTGGTCTTGCATGAATACTTTTGGTTCCGGCAACTAATTATTGACAAAAATAACGAAGAGCCTAAACTCATGGTCCCTCCTAGATTTCCAAGAAAGAAAAACAGATAGAACATCTTTGAAAGCCCCAGTTGCCACCAAATTAACAGAGTAATTAAGATCCATAAGCCTCCTTTAATTTTTGAATCTAGTAATTGGGTCATTAGAAATTTGTCATGAAAAAGATAAAGTCTTTGTACAGTTTTCTTAATAAGCATTTCAAATCCAAAGCATGAATTCCATAGCACAGGACGCTTGAGCAGGTGCTGTGGGTTTCAGTGGGTTGGGTGTTTCATTCTGGCACACTAGTATATATGTAGTGGGTGGTGATGAGTGCCGACACGGAAAAGCTATCGTCACAATATTTATGTTGAGAGGTTATCTTTCTCCTGTTCAATCAAGTTTAAATTCAATTAGGAGCTAAATCCGGACTTAATTGGGAAAACACTCCTTTTAAAAAATATCGACAGCCTGTTTTAGCCAGGCCGCAGGAACATTTTCATTTGGGTGAGCCGCATTCAAGACCAGGACCAATGGGCGTCCGCCTAATTCTTCACTCGGTGTTTTGACAGTTGTTTTCAGCACCGAGTGTTGAGTAGCCATACTTAACTAAGGAAGCCTGTTTCCTTGGCTTGTGGGTGCAATCCTCATCTTGTCCATGACAGCCACCCTCTCCTTTCCAGCACTGTTACCATGGTAACGATGGCTTGCTCTGGATGTTTTCCATAGATAGCCAGGCCTGTCCACACTGGTAGGTGGTGTCCTTGGCCTCTCTGGTATTCACTCGTTCATTCTGTCAGCTGGACCAAGGGTCAGGCCTGAGCCATGGAGCCTGATCTTGAGGTGTCAGGGGCTGTTTAGGTTTGAAGTGAAATTTTACAGAGGATGCACATTTAAAATAATTATGGAGAAACCAGCCAACCTGACCTAAGTAGCTGTAAGTACCAGATTCTGTGAAGTTGTTCTCATGTAACAGCTAAATGAGTTTATTCCATCTGGGAGCAAGGGCCAGGCTTGATTTATTTACTTATGTTTTGAGAAGCCATTTCCATACTTAAAATAATAACATTTTGAAGGTGCACTTGGCCAGTACTAGAGATGATATGCTTTAATTTTCTATTGCTTTAAGCATTCATTTAACCATTCTTTTGCTTTCGTCCATATCTTCTTATATCTTGATATTGAGCTTCTGCTTATAATTTTTCATTCATTCAGTCAGTCATTCAGAAAACCTTTGATAAGTGATTCTTTTACACCAGATAAAGCGTGAGATTAGGGATATAAAAGTGAATAAGACATGATCCCTGACCTGAGGCTGTTGGGGAACCATATGTGTAAACCACAGTGGGTTTGTGACAATGCCAGGCTCTAAGGGACGCCGGGAGTGGGGGGGGGATGGGGTGGGGAAAGGGGAATGACTGCTCAGAGGAGTCGGAGAAGCTGCAATGAGAAGCACAGTTAATCGTTCGGGTGGAAGAGCAGGGACGTGTTCTAAGTGACAGGAATAGTATGTCTCCATTAGTTAGGATTCACGGACACAATTCTGTCATAAGTCACAGGAAACCTGGCCCTAAGCAAAAACAAAAGGGAAAGGGCATTCATTGGCTCGCAGGATTCCTTCTGACTTCTGGCCTGGCTTCACTCAGGGACTCAAGCAGTGTCTCCAGAGCCAGGGTCTCTGCTCTCTTCCAGGCGTTGGCCATGTTCTCAGATCAGCTCTTCCCCCTGGTCCCCGAATGCTCCTTCACTCCTGGGGCAATATCCTCACATGCTGATCCACTGGGGAGGAAATGAGCCTTAGTCCCAGAACTGCCATGAGGTTCACTCCGATCAGACCAGCTTAATCACGTTACCCGTCCCCTCTCTCAACCAGTCACTGTCGGGGAGGGTAACACATTTACCAGGGTTGTCCTACCATGTGCCCCACACCAAGGGCTGCAGTCATGACCGCAGAGCCCAGTGGACTGAAGGGGGTGGGAGTGGGGCAGATCTCCCGACAAACCTGATGCACAGGAGAATGAATGCTGGAGAGGCGAAGGACGCCGCCTACCAGCGGGGGCTGTGTCAGCATGGCCGCCAGGCTGGCGCTATGGCAGAGGAGAAGTCAGAGAGACGCGGCAGGGGGTAGATTGGCAGTGGTGTGTGAGAGGCCTGGTATCGCAGGATAAGGACTTTAGACTCTGTCTTGGAGGCAATGGTGAGATTCATAATCAAGAGAGGGAAGAGATTAGCCAGACACAGACATCCAGTGAGGTGATGGCCAGAGGGAAGGGGGTGGGACCTGGTGGAGTGGGCAGAGGAGGGGGAAATGGGGGCATCTGTAATAGTGTCAACAATAAAAATAAGGTTACAAAAAAGAATATAGGTGAGAAACCATTAAACCTCAGACAGCAGAAAAAATATATACTTATATTTATTATTTTCCGTTTAATGAGGCTTCAAAAATAAATAAAAGGACATAACCAATTAAAAAGGAGAGAGTGTGACAAGAGTCAGGCTTTTTTTTTTTTTAATATATTTTATTGACTTTTTACAGAGAGGAAGAAAGAGGGTTAGAGAGAAACATCGATCCCTTGACCAGAATCGAACCTGGGACCTCTCAGTCCACAGGCTGACGCTCTATCCACTGAGCCAAACCGGCTTCGGTGTGGAGGCAGGCTTTTTCAGAAAGATGCCTCTTAGCAGTATTCAGCGCAGTTGTCCAATCCCGCCTTCCTGAGACGCCATTCTGTTCCATTCTCCCCTCGTCTCCCCTCTTGCCCAGCAGCCACCCCGCTGGGCGGGTGGGACACAGGGTTCCCACCTGGCCCTCTGCCCTTGCTGACAGTTGCTCTGCCCCGTTGCTGAGGCTCACACGTGTGTCTCCCCCAGACCCTCTGCTGACTTCCCAGGGCATCGCCTTCCTGACCTCTCCTCCCGATGTCTCCCAGGTGGCTCACTTCCAACTGCCCACACCAACCTCAGGCTCTGCCCTCGTCTCCTCCGGCCTCTCCTCCAGGGCCTCTGTCCCGGTAAAGGCATCACTGCCCTGGAGCTGAGTCACCCAGCTCCTTCCTCTCCCCAGCCCCACCACTTCGTCAAATCCATCACCAAGTTCTACCCATTCCACCTCATACAGCCTCCCATTCCCATCCCTCGGTGTCACCATTGTCTCCTGCCTGGCCCATCACGACAGCCCCTCCCCGGGCTCTCAGCTGTCACTCGTGCTTCCTAGTCCATTGTCCACACAGGAGCCAAGTGGCGAGGGTGGCACTGCCTGGGTTCTCAGCCTTTAATGACACCCATGCTTCTTAGGAGATAGCACAAGATACTTCAGCAGAGCAAGTGCCGGTCCCGCATTTCTCTCTGTTCTTCTCACCTCACCCTTCCTTCTCCACACTGACCTCCCACGTGGGCCTCTTTCCGGTCGGAGCTGCTCCTCCTGTCTGACTGCTCTTTCTGTGCTGGAAGCTCTCTCCCTCTTCCTAGCGAGCCCCTTCCCCCATCATGTCTCGGCTGACACATCCTCTCCCCACCCCCAGGCCTCCTCGAGACCCTCCCTTCGATAAGAGCCCCTGCCATAGGCTCTGGGAACCAGCTCCTTGGGGCCTGGCCCCATTAGTGATAATGGCTCACTGTCCCACTTCCCCGGAGGCCAGAGAGCACGTCTGTCCTGCTGCCTGTGGCTCTCAGGGCCCCGCACGGCCGGTGGCAGAGTGGGTCCTCACAGGGTAGTTTTTCATCAGCTGCTCCCCTGCTCTCGTGTACTGAGCGGAGAATGGTTGCATAACTGGTTGAAGATCCTTTTCTGTCAGCTTCCTGGCACCTGCCAAATGGAAAAGGTTCAAGGCATAATGTCACCTTGAATAGCAAAAAATAAAATAAAAAATGCCACTTGCCTTCCAGATAGGCTCCCTCGGTGCCGGCATCAGAAAAACATAAAGAACTCGCTGGCGAAAGGTCACTTTTATCAGCTGGACCAACACTAACCTTTTTTCCCAATTATAATTCTTCTCAGCACTGCGGTTAGTAAAAGAAACAAGAGGATAAAAGAGGCTTTTCCTCTTCTTTTATTAGGCGGGAGGGAGGATGCTTAGACTTTCAACATTCCTTCCTGGTGCAACACCCATACCATTGCCCTGTGTGTGTGTGTGCGCGTGTGTGTTTGTCTGTGTGTGTGCACACGTACGTGTGTGTGTGATTTTATAGACGACTTTGAGTCGTGTATTTAAAGAATCCCTGTTGTTTGAGCATTTTTTCAAGTTGGCCCTCCTATCACATATGGGAACAAAAACAGAAGTAAAATGGACGAGCATGCTAACTAACACTCTGTAAGAGGGAAAGGCAGTAATTGGCTTTTAAACATGTTCCTCCGCGTGAGTCCAGGTGTTTGACAGGACTCTGGATGACTTTGGTGGATGAAAGTCTGTGCCGCTCACACACACAACATGTATGAGGAAGCTGGGTTGCAGCTTAGAGAAGAGTGGGCACCCAGCTCAGCCAGCATGTGGGGATGTGCCCTTTAGTGGCTGATGGTGCAGCTGGATGGGAGCGTGATGTTTCACGGCATCTGTTTGACAGGGGAGCCCACAGGAGCCCACGGAAGCCCACTTGGACCAGCCTTTACTGATGAGAGGCCAGGGAGAGCCAGGCAGACGCCGGCTTGGCTGGTCTCTCTGCCCAGGCTCAGCGCTGCAAAGCTGAGGTGATGCTAGAACTTGGAGCGCATGAGCCAAGCGGTCTCCAAGGACAGCTTTGCCTTTTTACTTCCAAGTCAGATTATAAAGAAATCGAATACGAGGGCCTCAGGGAGCCCAGCCCTGGAGCAAAGGAGCATGTGTTGTTTGCGCATTGATTTTCCTGTGATGAGCATAAGTTGTCCAATATTGTGATTAGGAGAGGAGAGGGGAAGGGCGGAAAGGGGGTGGAGGAGGCCTCATTTTCTGGGTGCTTCCATCTGCCTCTTCATCATCCCTCAATTTCTTGAAAGTGAACCTTTTCTAAGACGTGATATATCAAAGGTGGTTGAGATTGCGGGCTGGGGCTGGATATGACTGGTTAAAACCCGGGCTCTGTTCTTCTGGCCATGTCTTTCTGGACCATCCCTGAGCGTGGGTCTACTCAACTGTAAGATGGAGAAAATGTAGAAAGCTAAAAGAGTTGCTGCGAGGATTAAACGAGATGCCTGTAACATGCATATGTCTCTGAGATATGAAAGAAAATCAGAAATTTACTCCCTTTCCCTCATACCAAGAGCTGCTAAGTGAAGTGCTCTCCAAGATCCTAACGCAGAGGTGGGGAACGTCCAGTACCTGGCCGTATAAGGCCCGCAAAATCATCCGGTTTGGCCCTGCCAAGGCATTAGGTGTGAGTTAATTAAACGTTTGACCAAATATAGCAGGCTAATTTAAAAACAATTTTTTAAATATTTATTTGTATTGATTTCAGAGAGGAAAGGAGAGGGAGAGTGATAGAAACATCAATGATGAAAATCATTTGTCGGCTGCCTCCAGCACACCCCCTACTGGGTATTGAGCCCACAACCCAGGTATGTGCCTTTGATGGGAATCGCACCTGGGATCAAGCCCAGACCCATGATGAGTGCAGGTCCTTGCTTTTGCCCAAGGGTCCAATATAGATGTAGGGTATCGACTGGAGACCCTTCCTGGGGCAGCCTTGGGAGGTGTGGACTGGTGACAGCAGGGGCATGTTAGGGAAGGGGCCCAGGTCACAGGGTCACCTGGGAGTGGAGTCACCCCCTTCAAGGAAACGTGAACAGGACATGCTGGCTCCACAGACTCCATGATTACAAGACTCTCCCAGTTCTAATTGGTTTCTCCTGGGATGTTAGGGTTGGAATCCAGGCCCCTTACTGAATAGCTCCTTGAGTCCTGGGCTCCCACCTGCCCACAATGACCACACACAGGAGAGGGGGAGTCTTGGAGGAGGGGGGCCCTGGGATCTTGGTGGGCAGCAGTGGGCATCCCTGCAGCAAAAGGAAACTCTAAATCAGGAGAATGGGCCTCGCCCAGGGATGAGCCCACCTCTGTCCTGCCCGGCTCTTGTGAACAGAAAAGGACGTGGCCCAGCCCTGCTGTGACCCCCTAGCTTTGCTGTGGAACCAGATGACCGATCTCCTGGCTGACATCAGCGATCTCGGCCTGTAGAAATGTGATCACGTCCTATTTCAGAGCCAAGTTCAGGGTTATTTTCTAGACCTACTGGTTCTCCCCTTCCCCCCACCTTTACCCCATCTCAGCCAAACTGATCAGCCCTGGTTGCTAGGTAACTGTTACCTTAGCGACAGAACACTCCAAAGGGTTCTGAGTGGTTATTTGTGCCCACCGGACACAGGCAGTCAGCGGCAGAGCCGTGAGCATGACCTGCCATGGGGGGCCTGCTGCCCGCCACTGCGTCTGCCTCCCCGCTGATCCCGGAGCACCTGTGCGGAGCGCTGCTGCTGATTTCCAGGAGCTTAAGACATGGCCCAGGTCCCCCACTGCGTTCCCCTGGGGGATCCTGGTGGGCACTCTGGTGGTGGCGGCTGTGAGGATAAAGAGACCACACTTCAAAAAGCGTGGAGGCGCTAGGAACAAGGTGTCCTGCCCACCATGAAGTCCATGGACAGTATAGTGAGAATCTTGGGCCAATGACAGAAGCTGACGTCAAGCCACCTGGGATGGAGGCCAGTCCTCTCCGGTTACAGACCTGGTGTCTGAGGGCACCGAATCAATACCTGGCCAGGTTGTCACTTCAGGAGATGATTGATTTACTGAAAACAGTAGGCAGGAGCCAACCTCCTAAACTCTCCCAAGTGACTAATGAAAAGCCCATCTCAAAAGCATCAGGGGTTGATGGAGAACAGCTTCAGAAAAGCATAATGGATGATTTGAACAAAAATACATTATCCAGCAAGTTCCTTCAGAACCGCTCTCAGAAGGAATTATGGGATGGAAGCAGAAAATCCAGGAGGAGGAGGAGGAGAAACAAAGGCTGGAGCAGGAATGGAGCAGGCCTTGCTAGAGAGAGTTCCCGATCACTGTCAGTGGCTGGAAACCCAAAGCCGACCATCCCCAAGCCTGCCTACCTTGAAGATTACAGAAACTTGGGATCTCCACAAAAGAAGGAAGTGAAAAAGGGGGATGCTGATGCCCAGGTGTCCCAGGAAAATCAGGAATTAGCCAGATAATTGTGGAAGCAAAAGCAAATGGATGAAACGCTTACGGCAGAAATAACGAGCCTTCAAGCTGGAAAAGCATCTTTGCAGCGTGAAAATTCAAACCTAAATGATGAGATTCAGTTGCTGAAGCTGAAGTTTCCAATTCTGCCTCATACGTGTGAAGACACAACACAACTACAGAAACAACTGACAGAGGCAAAAACGCGCTACTTAGACACAGAGAAGAATTTTTCCACCTTTGGGAGAAGCATGCGCTCCACTTACCAGGTCCTGAACACGTATAAGAAGATGGCCGGAGACCTGAACCGGGAACTACGAAGAAGCACTTGCTACTGTGAAAAGGAGATCCGATGCCAACTGAGAAGGCAGCAGAAGTCACTGAGAGGAAGTCCCAGGACCTGAGGAGAGAAAATGATCACAACAGGCGAATGCTGGCCAAGGTCAAGGCCAAGGTCCAGCCTTTCCCAGGTCGCCCTTTTGCTCCTTCTGCTCCCCCGGCAGCCCGTCGAGGCCCTGCAGTGCCTGGCCATCCCCTGGGTCACCAGGGCCCCAGGAAGGAGGCAGGTCCTCTGGTGGGAGCTCAAGAACCAGGGTCACCTGCCGGTCTGACTCAGCTCCCGCAGCGGCTGAGTCCTAAACACCCATGCCAGGATCAACTTCTGCCTGTTTCTGTTCCAGTAACTTGTTTGCTCTCTCTTTAGCTCAGCTACTGTTACTAAATTGATGCCACAATTGCCCTTAGTAGTACCCAGAATTATAACTTTACAGTAGTAATATTTAAATATAGATTCATTAATATAATTCTCATGGGTACAGAATTCCCCATGAGATCCTTTGGAATTACATACTAGAATTATTGCATTTTGAACTAAATGATTACTCTTACCTAAACTGTCATCTAAGTTTGACATGGGCCTTAAAACAAGACCATGATTGTATGATATGGCTATTGTTACAAATCTATAGAAGTAATTTAATATGTACCTGAAAACATTTTTGGTTGGTTTTAAAAACAATGCAAAAAAAAACTGCTGAGCCCAGTCTCCAAATATGGTCATTTTCTGTAGTGTTGGGATTTAGGACTTCAGCACATATATTTTGAGGGGGATCAATTCAGTCCATTACAGTATTTATTTAAAAAATCAAATCAGTAAATATAGGAGGACACATTAGAAAAGTAACAAAGCCCTGGTTACAGAAGCCCATAAGTCAGGGACAACTTACTAAAACTGACTCAAATATATATATGTATGTATGTATGTATGTATGTATGTATGTATAATCCCAATGGTTTCATAGCCATTGAAGAAATTAAATAGTTTCACATCTTGCTATAATAAAACACTAAGTCCTGATAGTTCAGGCAAGTTCTTCTAAGGAACAAATAATTCCAAACTTACATAAGTTCTTTTCAGAAAATAAAAATAATAAAAGGAAATATTACCCAACTCATTTTATGGAATCAGAGGGAGGAAATGAATCAGATTTGTGGAAACCAATTTTCATGCCAAAACCTGCTCATTAAAACAGGTCAGAGACATAAATATTTCAGGTCATTCTCACTCATTAACTCAAACTCTAAATGCAAAATATTCATTAAATATTAGCAAATTAAGTCTAGGGAAAGAATAAAAAGATGGGATATCATGATCAAGTTAGGTTAATTCCAGAAATTGCAAAGTTGGGTTCCACATTAGAAAATCTAATGATTTAATTTCTCTCATTACCACAGTAAAGAAGAAAAACAAATGATCATCTCAACAGATTAAGGAAAAAGACTAAAATGTCACTCATGGGAAAATTTTTTCACCTGATCAAGGATAACTTGAGGGAATAATAAAATGTTAAAATTATTTCAGGAAGATACGAAAATAAATAAAGGGGGCTAGATTTGGGAAGAAAGAAAGAAAAGTGGCATACTTATTTACATAGAAACTCAAAATAATCTACAGGTAAATTCTTAGACTAGCCAAAGAATTTAGTGAGGATGGTGGGTAGATATAAATGTAAAAGGCAATTTTTTACACTTGAAGAACATGTAGGACAAAGCCTTGATGGTTTCTGACCAAGATACAAAAAGCACAAACCTTATGAAACTCTTCTAAATTAAAATATTATTAATGCATAATTTCTGCATTAAATTTGAGAACCTTGAGTCATCAAGTAACACCATGCAATAATTAAAGAAGTCACAAATTGAAAGAAGGTTCTAGCAAATTACAAGTGTACATAATCTATGAAGTATGCCTTTGAAGAAAAAAAACAAGTAATTCCATTTAAAAATGGGAGGTAGTGGATAGTTACTTCACAGAAGCAGAACTACAAATGGCTGATATAAAGAGATTCCACCTCAGTAGTAACATTGAAAAAGGAGGTTAAAACAATAACTAGACACCACTGCATACCCACAAGTGTGGGTCCAATTAAACATGACCACACCAGATATGGAGTCTACAGAGGGACAGCAGCTCAGGCATTGCCCGTGAGTGTGTCAGCTGATAACAATCACTCTAGAAAGCAGTTTGTCATTCAATGGTGAAGTTGACCATGAACATTCTCAAAACTCCACCCAACCTCATAGTCCCTATGATTTGTGTCATCTTTTCTCAGTTCAGCTTCTCTCCTCAGTGCCCACCAGGTCAGTACATCCCACCAGTTTTTCCTCGGAGGTTTCCCAGACTCCATCCTTCCTCTCAGCTCTCCTGGATGCCTCCTTACTCAGCATGCCTCACTCCGATTCTGACACACTCTGCTGGCTGGCTGCTTCCTCCTGGTTTCCCCCAGCCTGCAGCACGTTCAGGCTACACGTTCTTCATGCCATTCATTCCTTCTGACCTTTTGGGGTCTGTTGCTTTGTAAGGCCAAACTTTCTGTGTTCCTCCCTCTCAGCTGTTGCCTCTCACTTTTTCTCGCATTCTCTGTCTTTGCCCTCAGTGCCTGCACCTGGTATCTTAGAGAGCCCTCCTATAAATCCTCTCATTTTTTCTGTATGTAAGAAAACAATATATTCTCTCCCCCATTCACTCCCCAACACAATTTAAGCTGGCTTTTGGCTCCTCACATAACTGAAATTGGACAATCAGAAATGATTCCATGACCCCACATACTCCTTGATGTCCGCTCTATTTTTATTGTGAAATTGCATCATATGTGAAAAAGTGTATATCACATGTATGCATAGTTTAAGAATAAAAATGACATGAACATCCGTGGTGCATCACCCTCACTGTAAATATGACATCACTAGTAAATGTGAAACCCCTTGTGAAGGAGAACAGTGTGAGGTGGGCCTCCAGCAGTCCTGCTTATCCTCTGTGTTGGCCCCTGAAATCCTCTCAGGCCTCCCCTAGATGGGCTCATCCATCTAGATTCTCTTCTCCTGCTGGGGTGAGCCAGCTGATTTATCTGCTCAAGGAGTCACATTAGCCTGGAGAGCTGTCAGCCATCTCTCAAGCCTGAGCTTCCAAAAACAAGTTCCCGCCTTTGTGGTTGGCCTGCCAGTGACTCAAGGCCAAGCAGAGGGAGCCCTTTCATGTGCTTCCTATTTAACTTAGAAGTGACCACTGTATTAGGGATCACATAGTCTGCCTCTATTTGCAGTTCAGTTTAGTCCAGTCTCCTGAGATCCCATATTTGTGACCCCAAGGAGAAATGAATTGGGATGTTTTTCATTTCCATTGTGTTAACAAAACTTTTCGTATAGCTTTTATGTTATTATAGAAAAACTCTAGTTCCCTTATTATAAATTCATTCTTTTTAAGGCATCTTCCCAATGTCTCCCCTACTGGTAGAGGGCATTAGCCTTTTAGATATTTAGTCAGCCAAGCTGGCCTCTGAAGCAATCAGTGGGAAGTATCAGCCTGTGTCTGAACCTGAGTTAAAGTGATATCCATTCACTTTGTGACCTGATTCTTAAAAGGCGTGGAGTTGATTTATCTATGGGCTCATATTAATTAAAATCTCCCAAAGAAGCTACATCTACTGAGATCAGACTTTAGAAGAAATTGACTTTCAAAACCGTCCTGTTTTGAAAATATTTCCAAAGAGCTTTGAAGCTGATTAAAAGGGAGATCTCACAGCTGCGTCTCAGAGAGCATGCAGCAGTGGGGACACCTTCTGGAGCTTTTAGGGAAATGGCCGTTTCTCACAGAAATCCCTCTGGAAAGCTTTTTGGCAGATTCTGGGCACATTCCCCTGAGCTTTTCCTTATCTAGATATCAAAATAAGTTCTGGGAAATGCATTCTGTCTTCTTTATGTCATGGATTTCAATTAATTTTAAAATGAAAGGCCTACTTTGTGAGTCACTGCCATGGGCATGGCATGAAGGAGAAGTCCTCACCTGTTGGTCAGGTATACTGAGTAAAGGTATTAAGAGTGTAATGAGAGAAACTGAGATGGCAGCAGAGGTAAACATCTAAACTGCTGCCTTGCACAACAATTTCAAAACTACAACTAAAAGACAGAATGGGCATCATCCAGAACCACAGGAAAGCTGGCTGAGTGGAAATTTTACAACTAGAAGGAAAGAGAGGGGCCCACAGAGACTCAAAGGAGCTGCAAAAAGCTGAGGTACAGAGACACATGTGTGGAGAGGATGGGCAGAGTGCCTGACTGGTTTCCTCTAGCGGGAGGGAGATGGAAACTCCTGACTGCACTGACCCCAAGATGCGACTGCACTGAACCCCAGTTCCGGGCGAGACTTATACAGAGGGAGTTTGGACTGCCATGAAAAGGGGTGCATGGAAATTCAGGGGAGCTGCAAAAAGTCAGAGATCTGGAGGCGTATGAACATGAGTGCACATACATAGGGCTGACTGCTGATTGTGCCGCTGGCTTTCTCTAGCGGGAGGGACAGAACCTCCCAACTGCACTGAAATCCACTTACAAGTGCACTGAACCCCAGTTTCAGGTGGGACCCTGGGGACCCAGACTCATACGGGTCCCCGGAGCACACAGTAACTCAGGGGAGCCAGAAAGTCAGAGGTTTGCAAACACGTGCACACACGTGCTCACAGAAAGGGCTGCAGCAATTTCTGAAGAACACTGAGACCCAGAGGCCTCATAGGGCAGGGCTGACCAGAAGCCAAGGCTGTCTCTGCTCAGTCCTGAGACTATGCCCCATCCAAGCTGAGCAGAAAGGTTTTTGCAATTTTGTAAGTCTTGTATCATAAGGCTGACTCCAGCACAGAAGTTCCTCCAGTGTGGACACAGCTGATCCTCACAACCACTTGGCTTGGAGGTCAATTTCCCCAGTGATACCAACAACAATCAAGACTTAACTACAACAAGGCTGTACACACAGTTCACAAAAGCGTGCACCAAGAGAGTCCACCTCAGGTAACTGGGGAGGCGGAGCTACTGGGCCATATAGGACACCTAGCACACAAAGCTGCTCTACCAACTTAGGGAAGCAGCAAAAAATGTGGAGACAAAGGAACAGTTCACAAACGAAAGAAATGGAGGAAAACAAATGACTGGATATAGTGTTCAAAACCACGGTTATTAGGTTTTTCAAGAATTTCCTAGAAAAGATGGATAAATTTAGCGAGACCCAAGGGGTAATGAAAAAGGACCAACTAGAGATGAAAAAGGACCAACTAGAAATTAAACATACACTGACTGAAATAAAAAATATTATACAGAAACCTAACAGCAGACTAGAAGAACACAAGAATCAAGTCAAAGATTTGAAATACAAAGAAGCAAAAACACTCAACTGGAAAAAAGAATCCAAAAATGTGAAGATAGTGTAAGGAGCCTCTGGGACAACTTCAAGGTGTACCAACATCAGAATTATGGGGTGCCAGAAGAGGAGAGAGAGAAAGATACTGAAATCTTATTTGAAGAAATAATAATTGAAAATTTTCCCCACTTGGTGAAAGAAATAGACTTACAAGTCCAGGAAGTGCGCAGAACCTCAAACAATAGGAATTCAAAGAGGACCACATCAAGACACATCATAATTAAAATGCCAAGAGCAAAAGACAAAGAGAGAATATTAAAAGCAGCAAGAGAAAAACAGTTAATTACCTACAAGGGAGCACCGATCTGATTGTCAGTTTATTTCTCAATAGAAACTATGCAGGCCAAATGTGAGTGGCAAGAAATATTCAAAGTGATGAATAGCAAGAACCTACAACCAAGAATACTCTACCCAACAAAGCTATCATTCAAAATTGAAAGGCAAATAAAGAGCTTCACAGATAAGAAAAAGCTAAAGGAGTTCATTAACACCAAACCAATATTATATGAAATGCTGAAAGGTACTCTTTAAGAAGAGGAAAAAGAAGAAAAAGGTAAAGATAAAAATTCTGAACAACAAATACATATCTATCCACAAGTGAATCTAAAAATCAAGTGAATTGAAATCTGATGAACAGAATAAACTGGTGAATATAATAGAATCAGGGGCATAGAAAGAGAGTGGACTGAGAATTCTCAGAGGGAAAAGGGGTGAAGGGGATGCAGGGAGAGATGGGACAAAAATCGTATACCTATGGATGAGGACAATGTGGGGGGAGGTAAGAGCAGAGGGAGGGGTGGGAGCCTGGTGGAGGGGAGCTATGGCTGGGGGGGGGGAGAGGAACAAATGTAATAATATGAACAATAAAGATTTATTGAATAAATAGAAGAGTGTGAGCATTGGAGCGAGGCTAACTTAGCTCAGCCACCTGCTCTATGAGCCTCAGTTCTGTCATCCAAAGCCTGAGGACCATCCTAGCACTTACTTCATCGAGCTGTTGTGAAGATTTAATTAAGCAGTCCTTACTAAGTGCTTAATATAATGCCTGGTAGAGAATAAGTGACAGTATCTATTGGCTGCAGTTACTTAATTAGGGCCTGTCTTAGTTCGTGCAGGTTGCTATAACAAAAATCCAGCTAGTAGGGGGGCTTATGAACAACAACTATTTATTTCTTACAATTCTGAAGGCTGGGAAGTCCAGGATCATGGCACAGACAGATCTGGCATCTGGGGAGGGCCTACACTTCCTGTTTCATAGATGGCATCTTTTTCCTGTGGATTACATGGCAGAGGGACAGGCTAGCTTCCTGTGGTCTCCTTTATAAGGGCACTAATCCCGATCAGGGGTCTCTGCCATCAGGACCTAATCACCTCCCACAAGGCCCATCTCCCAATACCATCACCTTCGGGTTAGGATCTCAACATCTGAAATCTGGGGAGACACAAACATTTAGACCAAGCAGAGTTCTCACTTTATCACTATTCCTATGACCTTCTTACCTTCTTATTTTTTATAAGTCAGTGATTCGCAGCCTTGGATGCACATTAGAATCATGGTGGGGATTTTTCCTGACTCCAAGTAACTCAGAATGCCTCAGTGGGGGGTCCAGTATCAAAGTTCTGCAGGTGATGCCATGGGCAGCTGTAGTGAGGATCACTGGTCTAGAAGCTCCAATTCCAACTCCTTTTGAGAATCTTTAAAAATCCCGTTTTTACCTACTGAGGTCTGAGTAACTTGAGTTTCAGCCACTCTGTGATGTCCCACCAACTTCCACCTGAGCACAGGTGGCCAGTCAGAAGCATTTGGGGATGTAAGACCATCAGAGGCTCAGGCAGGTTGCTTTCTGTGATGGGCGTACATCTGCAGATTGCGTCCCCTTCTCCAGTGGCCAAGCTCGGCCGCCCTGGCAGGGAAGGCACTGAGCCAGCCCCATCTGTTCCCATCTGTCGTTTGCTTCCCATGGTGGGAGGTACAGCAAGTGTAAGACCACAAAGCCAGGCAATAAATATGGAAATGTGGGTTGGGACTTTGTGTTTGTGCCCAGAGAGGCCCAGGAATTTGCCCACTTTTAACATGCTTTAAAGCCATGATGACAATCTGCTTGCCCCCTTTAAAAGCAGGAATCAAGGGCCTATCCAATCTGGAGCAGGTTTGTGATGTGAACCTCAGAGGAAGCAAGAGAGAGAGGGAGAGAGGGGAGAGAAGAGGGGTAAAGAGAGGGGTTTAAGAAATGGGAGAAGCAGAAGTTAGATAGCTAAGAGGAAGAATGGAAATGTAAAAAACCACCAGATAAGATCTAACAAGTAAAGATGATGGGTTTGCTTAACATGTCCCACAGAGTAGAAATTGAAAGCAGTAGGAGAAAAATACCTCCACAACGAAATCAGTTACGCTGAGTAACACACCTTCATATTCTCTGGTGGTTGAGAACTCAAACTGACCTCTGGACCATGCTGGGAGGACAGATTCCCTTCTGCTGTCAAAATGGGGCAGAGGGCCTTGACCAGGAAGGGCCTTCTCAGCCTCTCTCGGACATCTGCTTGATCCTCTGAGAGGCTTAAAATGGGGAAGTGAAGAATAAGAATATTCACTTGGGGTGCAAAGGGAGCATGGGTTAGATGGGGACAATCTAAAATGCCCAAAACCCTGAACCACATTATAAACAGCGAGGGAAGACATAACCCAATAGGATTTTTTCCTGTTTTTATGTTATGCAAGAATGAACATCAGGAAGCCTGCAGAGAAAACAGCATTAGGAATCCAGAAAGAGAGGGGCAGCCTTCGTCAAGAAGGTAAAAATGACCCAGCCAGCCTGGCTTAGTGGTTGAGCATCGACCTATGAACCAGGAGGTCACAGTTCAATTTCTGGTCAGGGCACATGCCTGGGTTATGGGCTTGATCCCCAGTAGGGGGTGTGCAGGAGGCAGCGACCAGTGAGTCTCTCTCTTCATTGATGTTTCTATCTCTCCCTCTCCCCTCCTCTCTGAATCAATATTTTTAAAATTTTTATTTTTTTTTAACAAAGAGGGTAAAGATGCTAATGGAGATGCAGTGGGAAGACCCAGTGTGCATTAGGAGGTGGAATAGCAAGTCTTTGATCCTGGGTTCAGGATCCCATCCTGACAAGCCACAGCCAAGACTCTCTTCCCACTCTCTTCCTGGCCTGTCCGTGAGCAAGACTGAGCGGCTGGTGGGACAGAGGGGTGGAAACAAGAGAGTAGTGGAGGAGACAGTGACAGCCACCACAGTCAGAATCTACATTTGCTATTTGTGCTTTGAAACCCCTCCACCCAGGGCCAGGAGGAGGAGAGGTGAGAACAGGGCAGTGAAGTGGTGGAGGAGGATCCGCACCTCTCCTGCCCCCATGCTGCTGTCCCCTGTCCCTTCATGGCTGCCTTCACGGCTGGCCTCCCACTGACTCCCATTCATGACTAGACTTCATCAGCATTGCCATCTTCACCACCACCACCCCCCACCCCATCACCATCCGCTTCCATTTGGCACCTACACGCACCTTCCGTCTACAGCCAACTTCTCACTTGTCCGTAGAGGACCAGGTTCTCTCAAGCCTTTTCCCTTTACAGAGAGCTTGCCCTCACCCCCCCCCCCCCCCATCCTTTTCCGCTCCTCACCAGGAGGCACCACGCTTGCTCCCCTGCAGAGAGGTATGTCCTCCTCATGAGGACTTCCCCAGTCAGCCAGGGAAGGTGGGTCTCGCCCTCATCTGAAGCCAAACAGACTCTCCTCTCATTGGGATTTCAAAATGATGGTAATTCCCACCCATCCCAGCTCAGAGACAGTTCATGTGCATTGGACATTTGGCGTGACCCCAGCACCCTGCTGAGTGTGTTACATGAACTAAACCCCACAACAA
This sequence comes from Lasiurus cinereus, assembly GCA_011751065.1. Lineage (NCBI taxonomy): Eukaryota > Metazoa > Chordata > Mammalia > Chiroptera > Vespertilionidae > Lasiurus > Lasiurus cinereus. The sequence continues at coordinate 15,675,547 of JAAGEH010000452.1, forward strand.
TCAGATGAGGAGGGTTCCATCACGAACACAGTACCCAGGCATGTGGTGTGTAAATGCGGACGCCACAATTCAACTCCGAGACTTGTGTGCCCCCAGCCTTACTCTGAACCGCTGTGCACTCTGCACGCCTTGCCGCTGAGCCTGGAACCCTGAGCTACACCCGTTCCTGTATCCCTGTATCCCTGACTCTGGCCTCTTGGCTCTGAGTCCCATGAAGAAAGAATTGGCTTCCTCACCTTTGAAATCATGCAATACAATACAATACAATACAATACAATACAATACAATACAATACAATACAAAAGTGGTTCCCTGGAAGCAGAGCCCGAGCCTGGAATGGTGATGTGGGGCAGGTAATTGATTGAGGGACGGTGCACAGGAGGAATTATAAGAGAGTAAAAGAGACAATACAGAGGGCAGGGGAACGTTATGGGGAGGTATGATTTCAGAAGTCTTGCCTCTGTCTGGCCCGGGGGAGCTCTGGAGTGTGAATTGCATCAGAGTTTATGCCACTCGGAGACAAGGAGGCTGGGTCCTCACCCTCATCAGACATCCTTGCCTGCAGCTCACACCTGAATGGGGAGGACATAACCTCCCGGGCAGCTGCCCAGAGCCAGGGCAGTGCTCCAGAGAAAGGCGCAGCAAACACCCACAACACCCAGGGGATGGCACACCATTCTGGTAAAGGGGTCGCAGACAGTGTGCCCATGGCATCTGCTACAGTGGTGACTGCAAATAAATAAATAAATAAATAAATAAATAAATAAATAAATAGTGCATGGGCCACACAAAACACACCTGCAGGACCTTTTCAGCCAGCAAGGCTGGCTTCACCCTCTGGACACACCCAGAATCCAGGTCCAATGAATGAATGAATGAGAAGTCATTGTGTCCACTGCAAGACTGTCCCGGCCTTTTTTTGGAGGGTGGGGGACCTCGTTTGCATGGCACAGACTTTAGTGGAAAGCCACCATACACCATTCTACTTCCAACTATTGTCTGAACGACAGCACAAAATATTAACTGAAGCACAAACACGTCCTGTGGGATTTTTTATTTTGATGGGCCACTGCCTCCAGTGATGTGAGAACAGGCCATAAGAGTGGCGGACATTTTTTAATTTTCAGCACAAAAGAATGTATTGACCCAAGGTTACCAAAAATTGAAAATAAAATACGAAGAGGGAAACTGCTGAGCCCAAACCAGCATATCTGATTGACAGTGTGTCTGACAGTCACATGGTTCCGTCACAGCTAAAGGGCCCGGTGGGGGGTGGGTTCTTCCCTGGCTCCTCCAGTGCATCTGAAATAGGTAGCTCTGAAATTGGACCAATATTGATTTTTATTTTTCATTTTTATTTTTTGCTTGTTTGCTGTGCACTCTCTTTTAAAAATAACTGAATCTAATCCTGTTTGGGTCAGCATAACAGAACGTAATCATCTGTTCCTGAGGATAAAATGAAATCTGGTCCAAAAAGGCTCTACCAACATTCTATTTCAGCTCCTCGGAGCAGGTTTTCGGCTTTAACGATAAGGGGAGGCCTCCGTTATGATAAAGGTTTTGCCGTCTCCTGGGCTCGACTGTTAGCAGCAGGGCTATGCCTCCCTGCCCTCCTTTGCTGTTTCCAAAGAGACCTCTCACTTCCCAGTTGTCCAGGCATCATTGTCACCTGAGGTGTTGTTTTTCCTCAGGTCTGTGGATCTGCTACAGCTTTATATTTTTCCTATACAGATATTCCCATATGCTTTTTTTTTTTTAACTCTGCACCACACCCCAGGGGGGAGCACATGTTGGATGGGAAAGGGCTGTCGTGTGGGGCAGCGATCTGGCAGACGTCCCCAGCGTCTCTCTGACGTGGGGTGATGTGTTTTAATAAGTGCTCCGGACCGTCCTCGCTGATCTTCACTGTCCCTGGCTGCCCAGGCTGAGCGCTGCCCCACATTAATTGTCAACTCCAGTCCTTAGCCGTCCTGTTGCCATGCCTACCCATAGTGGGTTCTAAATCTGACCGTACATTAGAATCACCTGGGAAGACTGTTAAACATCTAACTCCTTTCCTGGCCAGTGTGGCTTAGTGGTTGGAGAGTCAGCCCACGCTTTGAAGGGTCTGGATTTCAATTCTCAGTCTAGGGCACGTACTTGGGTTGCAGGTTCAATCCCCAGCCCCCAGTTGGAGCACATGTGGGAGGCAACCAATCGATGTGTCTCTCTCACATTCATGTTTCTCTCTTTGTCTCTCTCCCCCTTCCCTTCCACTCTCTCTTTAAAAAAAAAAAATCAGTTGAAAAACTGTATCTCAAATAAGATTAACAACTACAAAAAAAATCTAACTTCTGGGCCCTACCAGAAACCTGCCGAATCAGAATGTGCCCAAGGATGAGGTTCAGGAATTTTTATTTTAATGAGCTCCCCAGCACCTACCCCTACATGGGTCCTCTGCCAAGAATGGTGTGGTTTCTGCCTAAGGTGAGGTCAACTAGAGACATCCAGCCTGGAATAAGCCACGGTGGAAGATGAAAAGAGCTTTTCCACTCTTCTCCAAGGCCAAGGGCGGCGGGCGGGGAGAGGGACGGGGAAGGTGGAGGTGCAGAACAGCCACATTATCCTGCATGCAATCATCCACCCATCCATCCATCTGACATTTATCCATTCAACCAGACACATAGTGAGCTCACGCTGTAGCTAAAGGACCCTGAGTTACGGGTCTCTGAAGTGGGGACTGCTTGGCTCCTGCCCCGCAAGAGCTCACAGTTCTGAGGATGGTGCCAACCCAGGATTTCCCCAAAGGGAAACTGGACTGTTCACTCTTCTTAAAAAGAACAAGCAGGGCTCAGCTCAGAGCCTCGGCAGGCAAGAAAATAAGAACATTGTTTTTCCCTATCATTTATTTTTCTAAATGTGGTAGATAAAACTGACCTTAATTAGTAATAATTATGCAAAAACTTGCCCTTAAAATATGCCTATTAACGAACACAACAATGTGCTATCACTGCCTACTCATTTGAATGGTTGAAAAGAAAAGGACTGAATACCAAGTGTAGGTGAGGACGTGGACCAACCGGAGCCCCCATGCCCTGTGGGTGGTGGTGTAAGTCCACTTTGGAACACTATTTATCAGTTTCCTTTTATCTTAAACATACATATACCATACAAGCCAGCAGTTCCCCCTGGGAATTTACCCAAGAGGAATAAAAACATGTGTTCACACAAAGACTTATAAGCAACGTTATTCATATATTAAAAGCTGGAGCCCAGCTGCTATGGCTCAGTGGTTGAGTATTGACCTATGAACCAGGAGGTCAGGGTTCAATTCCCAGTCAGGGCACATGTCTGGGTTTCGGGCTTAATCTCCTGTAGGGGGCATGCAGAGGCAGCCCATCGATGATTCTCATCATTGATGTTTCTATCTCTCCCTTCTTCTGTAAAAAAATATATATATATGTGTGTGTGTGTGTGTGTGTGTGTGTGTGTGTGTGTGTATAGCTGGAAACAGCCAAAGTGTCTGTCAATAAGAAAATGGATAAACACTAGTCAGCTATTATTGCTCAGTGATGAAAAGAGCAGATTACTGCTCTGGCAACAACATCAGTGAATCTAAAAGCATCCCACTGTTCTGCCTAGCCAGTGTGCCTCAGTGGTTGAGCATCAACCTGTGAACCAGGAGGATGTCACGGTTCGATTCCTGGTTGGGGCACATGCCTGGGTTGCAGGCTCAATCCCCAATGTGAGGTGTACAGGAGGCAGCCAATCAATGATTTCTCTCTCATCATTGATATTTCTATCTCCCTCTCCCTTCCTCTCTGAAATCAATAAAAATATTTTAAAAAATAAAAGCATCCCACTGTTTGAAAGAAGTCAGATACAAAGGAGTGCATATTAATAAGCCCATGTGTGTGCAGCTGTCAGCATGTCCAGTCCACAGTGCTATGGAGCAGGTGAGGGTGCGGAGCCGATGGACTGGGTAGGGGCACAGGGAAACTTTGGGGGATGATAGAAATGTGTAGTGTGTGAATGTGATCGTGGTTTTGCAGGTGTGTGTATTTGTAAAAACGCATCAAACTGTATGCTTTCAATGAGTGCATTGTGTATGTAAATTGTATCTCAATGAAAATTGATTGAATAAGTGATACTCAATGTGGCAGAAATGACAAAGTTGGCAAAGGAAAGGGTACATGCTCGAGAGTGAATAATATCCTAAAAGAGTGCAGATGAAATGATCTGAAACTTAAGCGGGAGGAAAACTCCTATGGTACGATGGGATGGTGTTGGGTGCTTCGTGTAATAAGTGACATTTCCGCCGGGCCTCTGAGACAAAGTGAAGTGTGTGCGGGGCCAGAATGAATATGTAAGTGACATTGGGTTGATATATATATAACGGCCTGAGATGTGGGAGGGGAGGAGTCCCTAAAAGCCACGTGCAGTTTGAGGGGAACAGGAAGAATGGGGGTGACCCCGCCACTCCAGCCTTTCCAGTCAGTGAGCCCTGGACAGTCACCGATTTCCCCCTCCCTCCTCTGCTCGGGGGAACTTGAGAGGCAGTAGAGCCAACTGGCAGGACCAGGACCTGGGTGGAGCAGTGGAGGCCCAAGAGCAAACCTGTGGAGGCAGGGCCCTGCAAAGGCTGAGCCGCACCCACGGGGCCAGAGGCTGAGTGCCCCACCTTTCTCGCCCGAGTTCTGCCCTGCTTTCTGGGTCTCTGGGAGCAGGATCCTGGTACCCACTCATTCATAGACATGCCTGAGTGCCTGCTGCGTTCCAGGCATCGTATTATGATGATATAGATACAGCGAGCTCGTGGTCCAGCAGGGACAGGAGACATAAGTGGGGAGGGGAGGCCCAGGGGCTGTGGGTACTCAGAGAACAGAGACTCAATCCAGACCGGGAAGGGTGGTCAACAAACTTTTAGGAAAAAGTGAAAATCAGCTAAAATTTGAGCAAGGGAGGGTCCCTTCTAGGCCTGCCTGGTCTAGGATTTGGAATCAAGAGCCTACGCAGGCGCCGACTTGCACCAGCTGGTGTGACTGTCACTTCCCCATGAGTTTGTAGATTTGTGATGAGGCTGAGGAAGCCCGACTGTGCCCTCCTATCCCAGATGGAGTCCATCCCGGACCTCAGCCTCCACCAGCTCGCCAGCAGTCTCCACGATCGAATCCCCTGAGATTGATCTAAGTGATTTTGTTAAGTAAGTGTAAAGCCAGAATGGAATTATTTTAATAGCATTTTTCTCTCTGCACTTACTTACATTCTCAAGTTCATCCCTCATTTATTCATCCAACCACTCACCAGTCCACAGTTTAATGAGCGCCTTCTGTATGTCAGGCCCTAACTAGAAATCACCTCTGCTCTCAGGGGGGGACTGAGCCCTTCCTACCATGCTGCCCTCTCCATCTGCCCAAGGTCAGGTCAAGGTCATCAAGCAGAAAAGGATATGACAATTGGTCAAGCATTACATCCTCACAATAAAATGCTCCAATAAATGATGCAACTTAACATTGAGTACCAGGGACACATCCAGCTTATTTGAAGGATTGCCAGAGCCTCCAGCACCTCCCAGAGCTTTTTATAGGTCGAACACAGACGTGACAGGCTAGGAAAGAGGGTTGGGCCTACAGGAAATGGATCAGTCTGATGCCCTGCACTGCTGGCCTGGGGCAGAGAGTAGCAGAGTGCTGTTCAGCTGACCTCTTGAGAAAGGTGTCCTTGAGTGAGAGCCCATTTGTTTGGGGCACAGGGGTGGAGGGAGGAAGACAGGGTTATCGTGTTGTGATGACTGTCAAAGCAGTGATTCTCTGCATTTCATTCGCTCCCAGGACCACCCTTGTAGATGAAGATACTGGGTTGGAAGAAAGAGAATGTCGAAGAGCAGAAGCGTCCAAGCTGATCAACTCAGATGTACGGTTTCCTTTGCCTGGGGCGGGTTGGCAAGTCGAGGGTCCTTTCTGTAAAACAGAGGCAGAAGCAGATCCGGGAGCAGAGTAGCAAGGGGGTGCTGGGGTTTAGCTGTGATGAGGCTGCGAAACTTTATCCGGGTCACATCCTAACCAAACACCCACAGAGCCCGACACCTCAGGGAGAGGCCAGACACCTCAGCAGCAAATGCTCTCCCTAAAGGAAAAGCCAGTTTCCTCTGAACCTGAGTGACCTCGTGCTCTTTCCAGCCCCTAGATGAGGCTAGAAGAGGAGAAATATATTCCTCGGTAATTTCCCAGTTAAAACAAAGAGGAAATCAAGGGATTTTACATATTCATACCCTTAAGTTTCCTAGAATAATGATTTAGGCAAATCATTGGAGATGCATAGATTTGCATACAAAGGTGTTTGTTACAACACTTTAGAAATAGCAAAAAAATTGGAAAAAAATAAATTAGCGTATGTCCATGAGGATAGATGACTGCAGGGGCAGAGCGGGGGGAGTAAGCAAGCATTGTCACCCTCTGTAAATAGGAGAATGCATTGGCATAGCCTCGTGACATCTATTTGGCAAGAGTATCCGAATTTAAAATGTACACTTCCTCTGCGGGGATATTATTCTCTAGGTACACCTTTACATTTACATCAAGACATGTAATTGTTCTCATTCATTGCAGTGCTGTTGGTAAAAGCAAGAAAAATTGCAATGGCTCCATAATATGAGACCAGTTGAATAAACTAAATTACATCTGCAGAAGAATTACACTAGGAAATTCTTTTGCAGAAAATGAGAAAGTTTTTTTATATATTGACTTGGAGCAATCTCTGATATATTAAGGAAAAATTGCTACATGTTCTATTTTTGTTGTTGTTATTCTTCACCCAAAGATATTTTTCCATTGATAGTTAGAAATAGAGGAAAGGAGGAGAGAGAGAAACATCAATGTGAGAGAGATACATGTGCTCCCACCAGAGCTGGGGATTGAATCTGCAACTGAGGTACGTATGTACATACGTGTATGTACATATGTGCTCTTGACCAAAATAGAATCTGGGACCCTTCAGTCCATAGGCTGGTGCTCTAAGCACTGAGCCAAACCAGTTAGGGCCAATTTTTAAAATTATTTTAAATGATACTTGTAAAGAATAGTTACATGGGAAAGCATCACTCATAATATTAACTGAAAACTGAAATTTGTATAAATTTATATACAAATATACACACATATATTCATATATCTACAGTATAATCTCACGGTTGATTTGTATTTCCCTATTTGAATGTTTCTGTATTTTTCAAATTTTTTAGAATGAGTATGTATTTATGTATAAAACAGTTGTCTTTGAAATGTTACTTTTTTCCCTATAGCTAAAGATGTTTGGCAGAGAAAACTCAAGAAAACAGAAAATTGAAAGCAAAAATCTTACTGAAATTTTAGCAAACAGCCTCCCAGATATATATATTTGCACATGCAAATCTCTGAGTGAATTTACTCATGCCCACATCTTCCAGGTTGATACAATGGCATATCTCATTTTACATAAGTGGAACTGCTTCTTCACTCAATAATCTGTTGTGCACATTATTTCTAGTCCAGAAATACACATTGCATCATCCTTCATGAGTAGAGTACCACATACACTTCATTTAAAGTGATCCCTTATTGATAGGCATTTAATTGGCTTCTAAAGTCATGCTACTTTAAATAATGCTGCAGTAAACATCCCTGTACATACATTTTGGTCAACTGTCAAATTATCTCCATAGGAAAAAATGTATTACAGGCATATGTCAGAGATATGGCATTTCTTTCCAGACTACCACCATAAAGTAAAACTATTATATAAAAGCCAAGCTACTAGAATGACTGGAATACCAGCCTGATTGGGGGTGTGGCTGGCCAGCCAACCTTCTGTGGCCCCTCCCCCTGACTGGCTCCACCCCTATCGGCCCCAATCAGGGTGGACCAGCCAGACCCGACCCGTGCACAAATTCATGCACCAGGCCTCTAGTAAAAATTATGTTTACACTCTAAGTGTAGTCTATTTAGTGTGCAAGAGCATATGAATTAAAAGAAACAATATACATACCTTAATTAAAAATTACTTTATTGCTAACAGTTATTAACCACTCTGAGCCTTCAGGGAGTCATAATCTTTTTGCTGGTGGAGAGTCTTACCTTCAATTTGTAAAAAAATAAATAAATAAATAAGTAATATCTGCAAAACACAATAAAACATCAGGTGAACTAAAACAAGATATGCCTTATTTTTAAAATATATACAACATGCTCCTTTTTCCTTTGTGATGGGGAGGAGCACATTGATAACTCCATTGTAACTGCTTGCTAACTTTCCCTCCCACCTCTAATTTTGAGGGGTTAAAAGGGAACTCTGCTGAAATAGAAAGAATAGACCCAAACCAGAGCCAGGTGGAGTTTCAGGAATCCCTATGGCTCTCCGAACAGGGAGAGAGACTTGCCGATGGGATAGAAGAAGTAACAGCTCCTGGGCACCAAAGTCATCTCACACTAACTCTTCCTACTGAGCATTTTCCCCCAAGTTAGACGTTTAATCCTGCCAGAGCACTATTACCGCCATGACCATCCTGTCTTTTCAAGGTGCTGGGCTAGGCACCTGGCATGGAGTCAAACAAGTTAGTGAGGAAATGATCTGTAAATCGCCTGGACTTTAACTTACCTTTTGCCGGCTCTCCACCCTGATAGATGCTCTCATCTAGAATGACTTTTCTCTGCAGGTGTTTGACATTTTGCCCCTCTATGGAGAGCTGCAGCCGTACAGTAGCTCCCAGATAGCTTTCACCTTCTACGGACACTGTGACATCATCGCCCAGGCGAAAGCTCTGTGCAAAGTGGAAGGAGGGCCTAACTATGAGATAATACTACGGGGAGAGGCATCCGTGGTCAGCTATTCCTTTGACACCAAGGACATCTACTACGGATTACAGGTATTGCCACCATCAGGAGATTTTCTGCTTTTATCTTAAACATCAGTCATGCTCCTTGTGCTCTAATCTCTCTGGAACCCCCAGTCATCATAGTTTCACCATCTCCCCTTTCCTTGACCTCTCATCTTCCCCCCTCCCCCAACCCTGGTCATCCTCCCACTGCCAACCATTTGCCAAGTGTCTTCACTTGCTCTTCTCACCGTCTCCTGAAATTCAGCATGTTAGACGATAAAATGTGCATTTTCCCTCTCAATCCACAGACTCATCCCAACCTCTCTGTTTCTCTCAGTGACACACTACCGTCTCAGTCCCTGGAGTTTACAGTCTCCAAGGCATTCCCACCGCACTCTCTCTTTACCTCCCGCAGCCTTACAGCACCCAGAGATTGCTGACTCATCCAGGGAGACCCATCTGAATCAATTTTCCTTCCCCACTGCCACGGTGGTTATCACCCTGCAGAATCCCATCTAGCGACGCCTAAATTATGACGGCACTGTTTCTCAGGCTGTGATGTGTGTGCAAATCACCTGGGAATCTTGTTCAAGTACAGATTCTGATCCAGTAGATCCAGGGCGGGGCCTGAGGATCTGCATTTCCAACAAGCTTCTAAGTGATGCCTGTGCCACTGGTCCACAGACCCTAGGGAAGTAAGGGATTACAACCTATGCTTAGCTCCTACTGCTAACCCATTTAAACGTCATTGCCAGGCAGATTGTCCCCAAATTGCATTTTTATCCCATCAACCCCTGAACAGTTCACCCAGCGGCGTTTGGGAAGGCCTTGTAGTGCTGAGGAAATACTAGTAGTATGGTTTGTAGTCAGGAGAACTAGGATGTTTTCCTGATTTTACTTCCTAATGTGTCACCTTGGGCACATCACCTAACCTCTTCAAACCTCAGTGTCTCTCATCTATACAATGGGAATCGGGTAGCAATGCCTGTCTCACCAAGTGGTTATGGTTATTTAAGAGACCGGTCAATACTGTGCTGGGCCAGAGAAGGCCTTCAATCATGAGTCCCTTCCTCTGTCACCCATCACATAGCTACTGCAGGTACCTATATTGGATAATGGCATCCCAAGTCCTCCTATTAACTGCTGCTCTTTACATTAAGCTTGGTTCTTCATCACTCCCCATTATAGCTCTTCATTCATTTGAGGCCAAGTTGTCTTACCCCCTGGCCCTAATGCATCCCATCCCTTCAGGCCTGCACACTTACTCTTAAATTATTCTACTCATCCTTCACCTTGCAGCCCAGACTTACACATACTGTAGGGCCCAGCTCAGCTCCATTCCTCACTTGTCTTTCTCTTACTTGATATTCTCTGGGCACTAAAGTATAGTATTTGCCATAATATCATGTATCTTCTAATTTTTGCTTTGAAATTATTGCTAGTTAATTCCATGTCTTTACATCTTCTCTTCCCAATTAGATTTTGTGTTATGTACTCAGAGACCATATTTCCTACCAAATTTTAATGGGGATTGGATCCCCATAATATAGCTACTGCAGTTATAATACTGAATCATATGTATGTATGTGTATCTATAGGTTAAAGATCCACCCAACACCTTTTGAGACCTTTTTTATTGCACTAACCAGACAGAATTCTCTTTTATTCCTTATCTCCAGGGTCCTCCTGGCAATTGGTTCTGGCTCACTCAGCTCAGAGTGTATTTTTTAAAGCAGCTAGTCCTTGCCCTCTCTTGTCCTAAGGACCCTTAAGGTGGCCTTAGTTTGTGGTTATTGGACTTGCTGGTTAGTTGCTGAATTTTATGTGCAAAATAATTTATGTCTCGCCATATAAATAGAAAAATTCATTCTAGAAAATTCTGAACTCAAATCTTTTTTTTTAAAGAAGAAAATCTCAGTGTAGAAAAGCTTACTTTCATATCCTCCAATATGAGGTCTTTTTGGTGAAAAAATTGGAGATGAGATGCTCACCACACAGTCATACTGACCTATATGAGTTGTTAGGAGAACGAAGGTAGAGCTAGTCAGCACCTCTTTGGATACTGAAATGAGGGCTGGCAGGGGCTAGCATCCTGAGAAATAAAATCCGTGTCTCTGAGGCATGTTTGTCCAGCCACCTTTGTTAGGATGACAGCAGCATCCCAAAGGGTGATGACACAGGGATCACTGTTTTCCTTCTTCTCCTAAAGCTGTTCGACCGGGTCACAGAGAGTAAAGTCACACTGAAGAACACGGGGAAAGTCGGCTTCGAGTTCAAGGTGCTGACCAATTACCATTCTTCACCAGACAACCTCATGCCCGGAGTGCCACTCATCCTGCCTCTTTCAGTAAGTAGCCATGTGATGATGGTCAGAAGAGCCCCAATTCAAACCTTCAAGTCAACCCAGAGCTAGGTCACATTACACTAAACATTCACGGCCAAGGATTCTGGAAATTATATTTTTAATATTAAAGAGCTCTCAGAAACAAGAAAAATAAATTAATCCAGGCACTTCACTCATTTACTAAACAAATATTTACTGAGTCCTGCATTCGCCAGGCACCATTCAGGCACCAGAGGTCTTATAGTGAAAAAGACAATATAACCCCATAGATGTTTTTTCATAATTATAAGATAGATTTTTCCTTTCTATTCCTTTTTGTTGTTGTTGTTAATCCTCACCCAAGGATATTTTTCCATTGATTTTTTAGAAAGAGAAGAGGGAGGGAGGGGGAAACATCTATGTGAGAGAGAGACATCAATTGATTGTCTTCTGCACATGCACCTCAACCAGGGTCAGGGATGGAGCCCACAACCAAAGCACCTGCCCTTGATCAGATTCAAATCCAAGACCCTTCAGTCTGTAGGCTGATGCTCAATCCACTTGCCAGCTAGGGCAAGATAGTTTATTTTTTCTTATGTCCTCACACTTCCCTTGTAATTCCTTGAACCTAAGGGCCTCCTGTCCATTGACTACAACAAGAGCAAATTCTCACTAGCAGGTATGAAAACAACAGTAGACTGCAATGGGCCGAAGTGGTTTTCAAAGCAAATGGAGGATAGATGTACATTGTATGTTCATCTATCATCTTTAAGGAACTTTTGTTTAAGTTTTCTCATCATGAAAACAATTTTCTCATGAAAATAAATCCTGGGGGAGGAATGTTGAGTGGAGAATAACCAGCACTGTAACCCCTTGGGGTTATCTAGTCCATCAAACTGCCAGAAGCAGGAGTCCATTGTACCCATTTGAATGTTCTCTCTGGTCTTTCTGCTGCACAGGGTTTTATCAGTTCACTTAAAGAGCAGGAGTTGAAGGTTTACTACCTACCTGGAGTTCCTGAGATCTTTCAAAGAAGTTTTCAGGTACAGATCGCCCATCTGGACCCAGATTATATCACACTGAGTGGAGAGGGAATCTTCCCCCGAATCTGCATCGATCTCCCCAGAAACCTCAAAGGTACTGCTCCCCACTATCGTAGTTCCCCACAGGGGACAAAATATGCATTTTAGCTTTGCTTGCTTGAAGGTTGAAGGCTACCCACATTATTTTCTTGGCAGTCCCTACTAGTTCCCTTCTCTGTTATTCATCCGCTGCAAGAAAGTCAAGAGTTGAAATGGACGTGGTGACCTGAGTTCAGCGAGATAAGATGTGGCCCTGGCAGTTGCATATTAAGACCCCTGGTCAACTTTGCCATCATTGAGGCATCAGGAAATTGCTCTTCTAACTGCCTTTTCTTCCAGCGCATGTTCCTTCCTACTGTCACCTCCCTCCGAGTTATCCTTCCCCAGTGGCACCCTCACAGGTGCCCACTGAGAACCTGAAGGCTGATTTTACAGCCAAGAGTACAATTCTCAAAATATAAACTCTACTGAAAGGCAACCAAGGTTCTGATCCCTTTTTGGTATTACCTAGTTTGGAAGCGAATTGAGACTGTTGTTAATTGCCTGCCCACATCTCTAGCTAAGGCTTCCTCATAGCATCTGGCCTCCCCCTGTACCACAATGTTTCTGTCTTGGCAGATCCAAAGGGTGATCAGCTCTTTTATAGCCATAGACTTTGGTTCTTTCTTGCTGAGTCAGAGGCCAGAGAAACTTCACTCTTCTTCATGAATCCCTCTTCAAGCTCCTAAGCAGCTTCAGACTAAAACCCTCACACCTCCGCCTTTCCTGCCATCCCATTCCCCAAAGTCACTAACTCAACTTTTGATTATCATCTATTAAATGCTAATAGTCTGTTCCCTGAAAATATAAACACAAACATTAGTAAAACTAAGACCATGTCACACCCTAGCATCTAGAGTTCCAGCAAACAGAAGTCAGCCCAAGTCCACATGGGCTAGTCAGGAAGGAAGGTCTTTACCACAGCTGGACACTGGCCACCCAGCTGGCCTCCTATGGCAGCAGACATGGGTAGGCCAGTGTAGGGTTTAAAATCATTGAAATCTGAATACCATTAGCCTGGCCTTCTGTGCTCCAGTTCCCCGCAGTCTTCCGGCTTCCCGTTGTTTCCTAAAGGGCACTCTAATTACTTTGCCTGCCTTGCACTGCTTACAGGTGAACCTGGGGATCTGAAACCTCTCCATCACCTGCCTGCCCTCCCTGATTCTGGGGATTGTAGCTTATTTAGTTGTAATTAAAGCAGCTTGAGATTCAATACCCATGAAAACTAATTGAAAGGTTGACCAGCTGTCTGGGTTTGTCCAGCCTGAGGGATTTCTCTGGTTGTGCAGCTGTCTGTGCTAGAACTGGGGATGCACTAGGTAAGCTGGGATCCAGGCGGTCAACCTAAGATTGCCTCAGGATGTTACTGCCACCCGCTTCTTGAAAAACCACCTGGTACTAAAGCATCATTAAACTCAGTGAGGTCTCTGGTACAAATTCAGCTCACTCACAAATGACCTCATCCTCTAAAGCAGAGAAAACATGGCAAGGGAAGTGCCAAAAAAGTTCATTTCCCTTCTAACTTTATTTAACCTGAGCTTGGGGACATATTTCGTATCTTTCTTACCATCCTGATTTTCTTCTCTTCCCAATCCCCACAGGGAATGAAAAGTATGAAATCTTTTTGAATCAGGCCAGAGAAAACCTAGAAAATGAGATAGACAAATATGAAACATTTAGTCACACAGAGACCATTGAGGAAATGCCCGAGGATGATCCTTTTAAGGTAAGATTAGCCTCACTTTGCACAGAACGTATGTGGCATAAGGGCAGTGTGTGCAAAGGCCCAGGAGCAGGAAGGATATGAAAAGGAGGAAAGATATAGCAAATACAGGGTGAGGTAAGGAAACTAAGATATAAGCAGCCCACCATTGAACCTACTGAGGGGTTTGAACTTAATCCTGAGGGCCACAGGAAGAAGGCACTGTGCTTCAAGAGAGGCCATGCATAATTGTATTTTACATCTTTAATTTTAAATCTGCTGGAGTAATTCTAGATGACATGTGATGGTATATAAACAAAGGTGATGGCCCAGAGGGTAGGGAGAATTGGATGAATTCAAGAAATATTTTGGAGGTAGGTTGGTCAGGGATTGATTGAGTGCATGTTGGAGTGAGGAGGAGGTGACTTCCAAGTGATTTGCTTGGATGACCAGGTAAGGAGAGGACACTCAGATAAGAAACTCAGGATGAGAAACAAGTTTTGGGTGAAAGAGGATGAAGGGAAATGAGTTCAAATGGCCCATTATTACACCTGAGATTTCTGTGCATCCTCCAAGTAGTGGCATCCGATAGGGAGCTAGATCCATTGCTATGGACCTGGGGAAAGAAAGAAGTTGGAGAAAGTGATTTGAGAGTTACCAGATGGTCACTGAGATAGAGAGTTTCCCAGGAAGTGTATCGAGTGATGAGGAAAGAGGGTAAATTCAGAGTAAAGGCCTTAGGTAACTTTGGGGAGAGGGACAGCCAAAGGGGCTCTGGAACAATCAGGAATGTGTAGTGCCTCTGAGGTGGGATCCAAGCCAAGAGGTCTCTTGAGGGAGGGAGGAACCCAGTTTGTAAATAAAGGTGCCTTGCTGTGGGATAGAAAAACATAATCCCCAAATGTCCTCTCCCACCATTCCCTGAAACCCCTCTCTTCACCATCATTCCTGACCAGGAAGGCGGCTTTCTCTCTGTGCTCTTTTAAAACGCAACTGAACATGAGGACAATGTCCTGTGGAAGGATTATGTATGTGGCTGAGAGAGCTTAGCCGGGGTTCTCATATGGGGATAAAGGGGTGTCACTAGGGAGACTGGGAGCCCCACAGGCCACCAGCAATTACTTATTTGCAGATACTGACAGTGAGCCTTAGCTCCAAGAATACTCATCATTAATAACAACAGCTACCGTTGATTGAACTCTTACACTAGCCTGTGCCATGCTACTGAGCTGCATTATGATTTCATTAAATCCTCCCACAATGGGGAGAGGTGAAGTAAGATGCCATTATCTTAATTTCACAGCTTTAGAGGAACTCACAGAAGTGAAGTGCATTTCCAAGGCAAGAGCAGAGCTAGGGTGTGAATGCAGGTCTGTCCAACGGACCCCAGCCTGCCTTGGGACAGAGGTGCATCTCCACCTGCTACCTGCCTGCCCAGCTGGCTCCTCATCAGAGCCTTAGCACAGTGGTGTCTGGCGGTTCCTCCAGACCTGGGGTTGGGGTTTCCGAGAATGTGATGGCAGGAGCAGAGCAAGCTAGTCCTCCTACATAAGCCAGCGGTCAACTGACCACTAAGCGGCTCAGGATCCGAGCATAGTGTTGGCTCTGCTGTTCTAGAATCCAGATGGACTGGGAACGCCTGGGGATGAGGCAGGCTCCTGCACACATCGTCACAGTTCCCCATGTCTCCCTGTTGTCTCATTACAGGCCCCTTCACACAGTAACCTTTCCTGCTTGGCCCAGGGCTTCTGGTTTGGACCTTTTAGAACAGTATTTTCCAACCATTTTTCACTATCACCCCCGCCAAGACAGCTTTTTCTAATACCCCATGAAATACATGCACTGTATATAAAACATAAGCTCTTTGAATAGTTTGGCATTAAAATTTTTAATTTTTATTTTGAAATAATTATCATTCACAGGAAGTTGTAAAAATATTTTTCCCATTGGTAGCATCTTACATAACTATAATACAACATCAAAATCAGAAAATTGACATTGGTACAAGCTGCGGAGCCTGTTCATCAATGTCACGTGCACTGGCATGTGGGCATGAGGGGGGTGCTTCTTTGTGATTTTTTTCATGTGTAGATATGTGTAAACCACCACCATGGTTAAGATAAAGAACTGCTCCTTCACCACAAGGATCCTTGTGCTTGTTGGGGAAACAGAACTAAACAAAATTTCCTCCCGCGCCAGAAAATCTCTCCACAAAGATAGATGAAAAGAAAAAAGAATTATTCTGAAACCAGAATGAGATCTGTGTCACAGGCAGTTTACTAAGAGATTGCCATGACAGGAAGAAGTCTCAGCCTCTTATATACAGCTGAGCAGGTGCAACCCATTGCATAAATATTTTCAAGTGAAACAGTAACTAACCCTTAAGTAAGAACTATCACTAGTCCTCATGAGCAGACGTGGCAGCACCATTTGTCACACATAGTTCATTCTAAAATCACATGGTAATTGGAGTGATCATCTGGGTTCGCTAATTGGCTTTATCCAAAGTAAACCAAACTTCTTGTGTTTTTAGGACAGGGCCCTCTGACTTTAGGCTCCCACAGAAACCAGGCAGTAGAGCCCTAGCAGGTTTGGCTCAGTGGGTAGAGCATCAGCCTGCAGACTGAAGGGTCCCGGGTTCAATTCCAGTCAAGGACACATGCCCACCTTGCTAAACCCTGAGGGGTGCTAGTGCCCACATTGAGAATGCATGTTCTAGGAAAGTTTGCTCCTTTGCTCTTCTCTGTTGCTCCAGTTAAGTGCTCAGCTCCAGATGGAAGTAGAGCGACTCATAGTCCAAAATTATACCATGGAACATCAGAAAACAATTATCTACGATACCTTGGACGATGTCAGCCATCGTGGTCGCCACAGACTAGCCAAGTGAGTGCCCCTTCGTGTTGTTTGTTTCAGAGTATAGTGGAGCCAGCATTGCCGCCCAGCAGAGTGCTCCCTGGCATGATGATTGGTCATGCAGGAATGCAATCCACTCCCCTCAGTGTCTCTGCTATCCTTTAGCACCCAGCTGACCAGGCAGGAACCTCCGGCTTTGTCTAACGGACAGCCCCAGGTTCAGGTTCATGAGAGCCCACATTGAAGATGTTTTGAGATCATGGCTGAAACAACAGTGTGGACTTCTGAGGGAGGATGTAGCTGGTTCCTGGTCTCCCCTGTGGGGCCATTCATTGTTCTCAACTCCAGAGTATAGCACTGTGCACAGGAGATGGGAGAGAGCCCCACGCTCCCTCCCTTTTGGAATAGTGACTGGTAAGGAGAGCTTGTTACTCATTTCAGAATCCAGCTGCCAAAGTATATCCTAGACTTTGGCCACATCATCCTTGGTGACACCCGATCCCACATCATCAAGATCACCAACACCAGTCACATCCCAGTGTCCTTCCACGCGGAAAAGCGCGTCCTTCACGACACAGGTAACCAGGCCAGGGAGCCCTTTCCCACTGCCCCGGGTCATTTCCGACAAGGCCATCTGTCCTGTCTTTCTGTAGAAGAAGGTGTGTTTCTTCTGGGATCAGCTGAAAGAATTCTTGGGTCGTTAACTGGGTCTTTGAATGGTTATCCTGCCCCAGAGGGGCTTGTAAGGAAAGCAGCTCTTGTTTGCTATTTCTCTTTCCCGCAAAGAAATTTTGTTTGTCTTGGTCCAGGCTTTAGTACTGAGCTGGATCGGGTGAAGCACCTGCCTTACTGCGAAGCGGAAACATTTGAAGTGAGATTTGACCAGCAAGGGACCAGTCACTCTGTTGGAAACAAAGAAGCCATTCTGCCCATCAAAGTAAGATGCACCGCTGGGGCCAGCTGAGCCTTCCCAGCTCCCAGCTCTGCTAGTCGGTCACCCCTGGGATGATCCAGTTACTATTTCAGAGTCATGATTCTCCCCCTGACCCTATGCCACATGCTATGCTAACACAATGTCATGGCTGCTCTAGGTGGTTGGAGGGCCGACAGTTCACATCCTTCTGAAAGCCCATGTGACCATTCCCACGATGACATTGTCTTGTGAAAAAGTGGAGTTTGCCACAATTCAGTGTGGACAGTGCCTTGTGGAAACTATTCAGCTCTCCAATAATCTTCAAGTCCCTTGTGAATGGTTTGTCGTCAGCCATAAGCCATTTAACAAGGTAAGTGAGTTACGGCCCGTTGATCCCCTTTTTTCCGTCTCCACGTAAGCCCCATTTGTAATTCTACGCGTTCGCTCTTGTCATTTCCCTCTCCTGCTCAGACTTTCAGTGACAGCCATCGCCTCCTGAATAAAAACCTAGTTCCTTAGCTCGACACCTGGTGAATGTCTTACTCATCTTTGTACCCCTAGTACCTACACATTCCCTGATGCCTGGGAGGCACTTAGTAAATGCAGGTTGAGTGAGCAGAGGCTGGAATAAGCCCGTTTTCCATCGATGGTTATCTAATTGTCTCATATGTATTAACCAGCTGGAGAAACACATGCCAAAGTACTTAAGACGGAAACTACATAGCGAATTCAAGCCAAAGACGCGGATCTTTGAGGTCCAGCCCACTTCAGGGGTCTTGGATCCTGGTGAGAAGTACAACGTGCAAGTGAGATTCATGCCCAAAGAAGAGGTAAGCGGGAAAGAATTGTGGCTCCATTCAGGCTTTGAATCTCTGAGCTTTACTCAAAGTCCAGGCTTCATTGGGTCTCCAGGTAGGCCTCCAGGGAAGATTTAAGCGACCTGTGCCTTCCGCTCTGATTATGCCGTGACCAATGTGTCTGGTTCTCATAGGAGCTGTGTGGCCTGACATTGAAGAGCACCTGCTCTGCCATCAGCACATCCACCTGACACATCGACTTTCCCAGCAGTCCCGGGCTGATGGCCTCCTGCCTCTGCAGTGAGAGGCTGTGTGGCTTGGAGCAAATTCCTTACCCTCGCTCAACTTCAGTTTTCTCATAGACAGTATGAAAAATGATAATAATCCCTTATTGCAATTCTGAATCCAAATAAGCTCCAAAACCTGGGGAAAGTTTTCATAAGTTTCAGACCCAAACTCATTTGGCAGAAAAACCTCATCCAAACTGACATGAGACTGCTTGACCTTTATTTGTCCCACTTAGCAGAGTCTAGCATTGCAAGGCAGAAATATTATTAATGTGTTTAATTCCAGAGGGCCTGCCTCAGATGCTGCTGAGGCTACTGGGTGGCATAGGATACCTGTTTCTATAAAAATCTGAATCTTGCCGAAACCAGTTTGGCTCGGTGGATAGAGCATCGGTCTGGGGACTGAAAGGTCCCAGGTTTGATTCTGGTCAAGGGCATGTATCTTGGTTGCAGGCACATCCCCAGTGGAGGAGGGTGGGGGGTGCAGGAGGCAGCTGATCGATGTCTCTCTCTCATCGATGTTTCTAACTCTTTATCCCTCTCTCTTCCTCTCTGTAAAAAATCAATAAAATATATTAAAAATAAATAAAAATCTGAATCTGAATGTGCCTGTCCCCAGGGTTTCAGGTAAGACATTATCACCTGCCACAGCTACCTCTGAGGGTCATGTTGGAGAACAAGTGGAGTGAGGTGAATAAAATGCACAGCATACTGCTCTATATGCAGTCAGTGTCTCAGTAACTGTTAACTATTATCATTAGTAATTTTTATAGTAATAAGTGCCCCCTAGAGGACACTGTCTGGGCCTCACAAACGTTTCATTTGTGAATACCAGAGCACAAAGCTACTTCTGACAAAGAACATAGTAAAAATAATAAAAACTTAGAATCAGAGCGGATCTCAAAAGGTTCACTATGAAGGCTTTTGTTCAAAGCTTAAGGCAATAGGAGACTTTTTTTTAAAAAAAATTTTTTAAAGAAAAAAGCATGCAAGTTTTTAGAATAAGTATGGTTTTCCTGGTAATGTCTTTGAGGGAATGTTTAAGAATCAGCAGTGAGAAAGAAAAAAAGCAAATTACTTCATATCTGATTCTAAAATAAAGTTTCTGTTTCTATGACTGGCTGGTGTTCTCAGTGGTTAGAGTGTCAGCTCATGCACTGAAGAGTCACAGGTTTGATTCCCAGTCAAGGGCATATACCTGTATTGGAGGTTTAATCTCCGGGCCCCATTAGGATACATGCAAGAAACAACCAATTGATGTATCTCTCTCTCCCTCTTCCCCCCCCCCTCTCTCTCTTCTCCCTCTCTCCCTTCTACTCTGTCTAAAAAACAATAGAAAAAAATATCCTTGGGTGAGGATTAACAAAAAAATAATAAAATAAGATAAAATAAAATCCCTGTTTCTATTATTATAGAAATGTCCCCAACCCTTTTTTAAAAGAAAATAGAATTAATATGTTTTTCATTGTTAGAGAATCTTAAGACTGTCAAGGGGCCTAGTCAAGATTTTGGTTGTTTTACTGGGAAAAGTTAGTAAATACAGTTCTAAAAAAAAATCTTTGTTCAGGCAATTCCGTAAAGATTGTATTAGAGTTGGTTGGAGTTAATAAAAAAGCTTCCACTGATTGGGAGAGGAATTTATTGGCTATATACAAGTAATTGCTTTGCCCTGCAGCCCATACGATCCACACTTACATCTCCATCAGCATCAGCAACAGAGAAATCACCGATGTCCATACACACAACTCCTAGACATTATAACATATGTTCAGAATACTCCGTGTTAGAAAACAAGGAAATGAATGTTTTAGCAATGTTTCCATAAAAAGCAATTAAAATATAGAAGTTTGGGATGAGGCGTGAACCCACATCTTTATTTTTTTTTAATATATTTTTTATTGATTTTTTACAGAGAGGAAGGGAGAGAGATAAAAAGTCAGAAACATCAATGAGAGAGACATTGATCAGCTGCCTCCTGCACACCCCACAGTGGAGATGTGCCCGCAAGCAAGGTACATGCCCCCAACCGGGATCGAACCTGGGACCTTTCAGTCCGCAAGCCGATGCTCTATCCACTGAGCCAAACCGGTCTCGGCCCACATCTTTAAATAGGTTCCTTAATGCAGTGGTCGGCAAACTCATTAGTCAACAGAGTGGCAAACTTCGGCCCTCGAGCCGCATGTGGCTCATGAGCTGCAGTTTGCCAACCACTGCCTTAGTGAACTGGCATCACTATCAAATGGTACTTGGATCATAGTTGTAGCAGATGGAGTGAATGCGTAGCTGATTTCCCATGACTTTGTGTTCAAAAAATGAAAATATGGTCATTCAGATTCTCCAGGAAACAAACCTGGAGACATTTTTTTAATGCGAACAGATTATTTGAAAAGTGTAGGGAATACCAATAGAAACGTAGAAAAACGGGAAGGGAAGGGAAGGCAGCTAATAGGATGTGTGATCACTCAGCTACCTTGGAGACTGGAACTTAATCCCACTGGAAACACTTAGAAAATATACAGAGTGCACATTTCAGAGTTCCCCCTCCCCAGGAGCGAGGGAGGTAACTCCTTAGAGTCACTGATTGAGGGCCGCTCCCAGGAGGTGTGACTTCTCTGGCACTCTGTCCCACCCTGTCCCTGGGTAGCCAGGCCCGTGAAACGAAAGCCCAGGGGTGCAGGCCCAGAGATACAGAGAGTGGCAGTGGGACATCTGAGTACCCTGGAGGTCCGAGGGATATGAGCAAGGCACTACAGTGATAAAACATTGATACAGCACCTGGCATGCAAGATGCAGTATTAATCCTGTAATAGAAATTACTCTCACGTAATTTCATAAGAAAAGTTTTCTCTCTTTATCTAAATGTCTCTCTTAATCTCAATTTTCTTTTCCCCCCTTTTCCTTCCCCCGCCCCACCCCCAACCCCAGTGGTTTTCAGTTTCACATGGCGTGTAACAGGGGGGAAAATCAGGTGTTTGTTTTATTCTTATGTTTTCCAGAAATTCTACAGTCAAACCCTGACGTTCCAGCTTGCCCGTAGTACTCAGAAGCTCACGCTGCTGGCACAGGGGCAAGGTTTAGAGCCACGCTTGGAATTTAGTCCTTCAATTCTGGAGCTGGGGCCACTGCTGCCTTATGCACCTGGAGACGAGGCCGAGGTGGTGGTGAAGAACCCCTGTGACTTCCCCATTGAATTTTACTCCTTAGAATTTGACCAGCAATATCTCATAGAGGAGAAGGTGAGCAGAGACCTAGACTCATCTTCATCTTCCAGCTCACGTTGACCCTGACATGTGCGGGTGCTCTTCTCTCTGCCAGGACACTGCCCCTGACCTTTACCTCTTCTTCCCTTTGAACCCTTCCTTGTCAATCTAAAGGTCACTTTGTAGACTTTTTTAACCTACTTCCCTTGCCCTGAGCAGAATCCATTATCTCTTTGTGACCTCATTACGCATTTAAACAACCAACTGGAAAATTAAAACATGCTAATGGTTAAAATTCAAACAGTAAAGAAATTCAAACAGCAGTCATTATATTTGAAGTGAGTTTCTTGTAGATAGTATATAAGTGGGTCTTTTTTTCATACACTCTGGCAGTCTATGTCCATAGTTGGTATATTTAGGTCATTTACATTTAATATAATTATGTTGGGGTTTAAATTTTCCCCTTTTTTTCCTGTTTGTTCTGGGCTGTATAATTTCTAGTTGCTCCTTCATGTTCATTTTTTTGAACTTTGTTTTTTTAGAGAAGTTTTAGGTTCAGAGAAAAATTGAGGGGATGGTACAGAGATTGGAATATCCTCCTGCCCCTACACATCATAGCTTCCCTCTTTATCAATACCCCTAGGTACCATTGATGAACCTACATTGACACATGATAATCACCCAAAGTCTCTAGTAAGTTAGAGTTCACTCTTGATGTTATATGTTCTATGGGCTTAGACATATAATGACATTTACGCACCATTGTAGTATCATACAGAGTAATTGCACTGCTCTAAAAATCTTCCGTCCTCCTCCTGCGAGCCCTTAGTAACCACTGGTCTTTTTACTGTCTCCATAACTTGGTCTTTTCCAAGATGTCATATAGTCATAATCAGTATGTAGCCTTTACAGCTTGGCTTCTTTCACTTAACAATATGCATTTAAGCTTATTGCATGTCATTTTGTGAATTGATAACTAATTCTTTTGGCCGATGAATAACATTCCATTGCTGGATGTACTACAATTTATTTATCCACTCACCTACTGAAGGACATCTTGGTTGCTTCCAACTTTTGGCAGTTATGAATAAAGCTGCTGTAAACACCCATGGGCAGGGTATTGTGCAGACAAAGATTTTACTCCTTTTGCTAGATACCAAGGAGCACAATATGTAAGAATATGTTCAGTTTTATAAGAAACAGCCAACATGTCGTCCAAAGTGCTTGTACCATTTTGCATTCTTATCAGCAATAATTGAGAGTCCCTGTTGCTCCTCCTCCACACCAGCATTTGATGTTTGTCAGTGTTTGGACTTTGGCCATTCTATTAAGTATGTAGTAGTATTCATTTCTTTTTAATTACATTTCCCTGATGACATATAATGTGGAGCATCTATTCATATGCTTATTTGCCATCAGTACATCTTTTTTGGTGAGGTATCTGGTAAGGTCTTTTGCCTACTTTTTAATCAGGTTGTTTGTTTTCTCTCTGTTGGCTTTTAAGAATTTTTTACACATTTTTAAATAACCATCCTTTGTCAGATGTGTCTTTTGCAATATTTTCTCCCAGTCTGTGGTTTGCTTTCTCATTCTCTTTACAATGTCTTTTTCAGAGCAGAAATTTTAATTTTAAGGAAGTTTTGCTGTTCATGAAGTCTGATGCTTACCTATCTGATTCTTATTATTTATTACTGCACAACAAAGCTTAGCATAGCAACTTGAATGTTATCTCATATTTTCTGTGGGTTAGGAATTTGGGGCTGGTTGAGCTAACTAAGGTGGCTCTGCTTCCTCAGGACCCTCCCTCAACTTGGTCTTTGAATCTTCTACTTTCTTTACATCCAGTGTTTACTTCATTTAGATGCTGCCTCCAGAAGTTTTCCTCGGAATGGGAATCTGTCCCTCTGAAGGCAATCTTTTCATGGAGTATTTATGAAATGCTCAGTGGTTTACATTGGCACAGCATCCTCTGTTGTGAGTCAAGCTCAATGGAAAGCAGAATTTAAGACTCTGCGATCTGCATACAGAAGGTTTATTAGGGAGCCATCTTGGGGAAAACACCTGTAAAGAATAGGAAAGTATAATTGGGAGAGAAAAAGATGAGCTGCAAGCGACTGCAGCAGAGACTTCAGCTGATGCCACAGGAAGCTCTGCAGCTGGCTCTTTAGAGTTACCCAACAAGCCATTGGCCAAGACTTAGTGTCTCCATAGCAAGCAGTCTTTGGAATATTCCTTCCTTTCCACACTGACCTCTGTCCCTTGTCAAATCTTCATATATGAATGCCTATCCTAAGCTCTCTTCCATTTCTTTGGTCTATTTGTCTATCCCGACATCAATACCACCCTATCTATTACTCCAGCTTCATAAGTCCTGATATCTGGTATGGCAATCCTCTCTCCTCATTCTTCTTCATTAATGTTCTAACTGTTCTTAGCCCTTTGTTCTTTGGTATATGTTTTTAAATGATCTTATTAACCGCAGTTTTCAAACAGCTGAAAATGGTGATCCTGGAGAAGGGTTAGCTAACAAGATGGATTTTTTCCTAGCATGGAGCCAGATGTCCCTCCCAGCACTTGCCAGCAGCAATAAATTGGGTCAGATGGGGAGTGATTGCTTTCTAGGACTTTATTTTATAAATATGCATATACACTAAAGTTGCCACATTTATCAGGGACAAAAACACAGTTTTCCCAGTTAAATTTGAATTTCAGCTAAGCAATATTGGACATATTTATACTAAAAAATGTATTCATTGTTTACCTGAAATTCAGATTTAACTGGGCATCCATATTTCATCTGACAATCCTAATACACATTTCCTCTCTACCTCCTCTTTCTTCCTCTCTCTCTCTCTCTCTCTCTCAGACACATGAACACATAAGCATACTTAATACTATTTTACTTATTTAACCTCTGGATCCTCCACTTATGAGAAAACCACTTTACTTAGTATAATAATGCTACACGATATTTTATAAGAATCTGTCACAGTGGAGAAGGGAGTTCTGTACTTTTGTCCATGGAAAACTACAACAATACCAGTACACGTTATTTTTAAAACAAGAAGAGCTCTCACTGGTTTTGGCTCAGTGGATAGAGCATCGGCCTGTGGACTGAAGGGCCTCGGGTTCAATTCCGGTCAAGGTTATATACCTAGGTTGCAGGCTCGATCCCCAGCACTGCTGAAGTGTGCATGTGGGAGGCAACCAATCGATGTGTCTCTGTCACATCAATGTTTCTCTCTCTCTGTCTCTCCACCTTCCTTCCACTCTCTAAAAATCATTGGGGAAAATATCCTTGGGTGAAGATTAACAGCAACAACAAATTTAAAACAAGAAGAAAATTCTCTTCCACACATTAAATGTCCAGGCTGAAATGAAGCAAAAATAAAGATCTTTCTCCCCAGGTTCGGGGCTCAGCGAACCTTTTGACCCTCCAAAGCACCCAGCCCACTTTGGGTAGGCGCAGGGGTCCGACAGGCGGGTGAGCAGCCCCACCCGGGGCTGGGGGGAGGAGCTTCCAGGGAGACCACCAGCAGTTCCCTTGGTCCCCACGCAGATCTTGCGGTCGCTGAAGGGCTATGACTCCTACAACACCCTGCTGCTGCCGCCCCGAGTCCCTGGGGAGAAGCTGCCCCCAGAGGTGTACGAGTACTTTAAGGAGATGAAGCAGTCCAAGGAGGAGCAGATGAAGGCGAAGTATCTGGAGGCTCTGGCTCAGGACAACGGTGAGAGCTCATCTCGGTGGGCCGGCTCCCACCACTGCCCTGGCTTCTGTGAATGGTCCCTGGGCCAGGGTGAGGTGCCTTGGGCATTTTATTTCTAATCCTTAACAACGTGGTCCTGTTATCCCCACTGTATGGATGCGCAGACGGGACACTTTCTGCTCTTGGAAAACCCTGTCTTCAACTACAGTCACAGTCTGGGGTACTAGGGAGCCAGGACTTCAGTGATGAGTTTCAGGGGAGCCAATTAAGCCCCTACAAACACGCTATGTTGCAAGCACTGAGCTGAAGTGCTGGGGGAATAGATCAATGAAACAGGCCCTGCCTTTGAGAGTTCTCAGACAGGAAGTGGGTGGAGGGAAAGACATTTCCACTCAGGGCTGCCTCGTAGCGGGGGACAGAACGGAGAGGCTGTGACTTCATGAAGTCCGGGAAGGGCCCTGTCCCTCTCATGCCCTTTCCACTCCGCAGCTGTGGGTTCCTTTTTCCGCTTGGCCCATTGAGGAGCCCAGGAAGGTGGCGCCCTGCTTCCTACCAGTGCTTCCCAGGCCTCTGCTCACTCTGCTCTCCAACCACAGACCAGCCTGCTCCCCTTCCCACACCACGCCCAGGAAAGGCCACGGTCCCAGGTCACATCGCCACCTTCACCGGAGGGCTGCAACCTCTCTGGCTCAAATCCAGATCCTCAACCAAGAGGAGGCCTTGACCCTGGGGTGGGGGTGGGCGTCAGTGTGTACAATCCCAGTCCTCCCGTGCACCCCCTGAAACGCTGTGAGATGGGCAGTGAGGGGCGTGCTGGGCCGACAAGAGTCAATATGCTTAACAACAGCAGGGAGAAATGTCCGTGACAAGGAACAAGGGAAAGCAGCTTACAAATTAGTGTGGGCAAGATTGGTTTGGAGAAATTATCAATGTGAAGTGTGGCTAGCTCTCTTGCACTGGTATCATAAAATGGAGCTGCAAGTCCTCTGTCACCATTTGTTTATCTCTCTTTTTGAAACTGAATTTTATAATTTTTTGGCTTTTCTGAATTTCCCAATTTTTCTGGAGCAATAATTTGGGGGCTATTGTATGGTGAAATGTAGAAGCGCTCTGGCCAGAGAAACGGCAGTTCTTGCTATTTGAGCTGGATGATCCAGGGGGGTGGTAACCAGCTCAGCACTTCTCCGCTTCGTCATTTTCCTTTCTCACCCGCTCTCCCTCGCCCCCCTGGCTCTTGGCAGAAGACGAAGATATACCCCTGACAGATCAGGTGACCGCCTCCACCCTGAAGAGGGCCTCACTGATTCGAGGGATCTCTCTGGGATCTGACCTGGAGGAGTGGGAAGAGTCCAAGAACAATCCAGACGATGAAGAGGATGATGACAGCCTGGAAAAGATAGTGTTTCAAAGTAACCAATTATTTCATTTGCTTTATTTTAGAGAGGGAGGGAAAGAGTGGGAGGGGAAGAGGGAGAGGGAGAGGTTTGAGGGAAAGGGAGAGGGAGAGGGACAGAGTAAGGGAGAGAGAGGCAAAGTGAGAGAGTGAGGGAGAAGGTGAAGGAGAGGGAGAGAGAGAGGGAGAGGGAGAGAGAAAAAATCAATGTGAGAAACATCGATCAGTTGCCTAGTATGTGCTCCTGACCCGGCCAAACCTGCAACCCAGGTGCGTGCTCTGACTGGGAATTGAACCCGTGACCTTCCCATGCACAGGGAAGAAATGCTCTCCCCAGCAAGCCACAGCAGCCAGGGCTAACATCTTAATGTTTGGGACCAGTTTTCTCTAAGCAGCAGTGGGGGGAGTGCTTGACGCCTTTCCACCTTTCTCCATGAAGAGCAGCTTCCAAACCTTCAAGCATGACTATGTGTGAATTCTCTAACATCACTATGCCATCATTTATTTAGCCATCTCTCTTAATGTTGCAAACTCAGCTAATTTCCGACATTATTTTTTTTTTTAAGCAGAAGAGATTCCCAAACATGGAATTAAGAGTCAAGGAATATCTGTAATTGCGATCCTAGTAGCCATGGGCAAATTCTTAGCCAGAAAGGGTGCTCTCATACAATGCAGGAGGGAATGAGGCCTGCAGCAGATTGGTTCTCATTTCCAAACAGCACTTAAAAGGAAAAAGTCACTCCCATTTCCATCAGAACTCACGTGGCCTCCAGGTGTGTCCATAGGCACGCACATGCGCACATGCACACGTATATTTTTAATTTGCAGCTGAGAAGTTACAGAGCACTGACAGCCACTCGGCAGAGGACGATGGTGAGGTAGAGAACAACCCAGTGAACAAGGCCATTGCTCGCTATCTGGGCATCGATGTTACTGCAGAAGGTCACCTGGCCAAGAACCGGAGAGGCATCGCCATCATCGTCCACGGGACACCCGTGTCAGGTATGTGGCAGCTCTAAGGGTCGCCCCTTTTATGGGGTAAAGCTTGCATGTGCCATTTTGAGGACATAAGAGTTTTTTGTTTCGGGGTGTTGTTTTTTAAATTTATATATAAAAACAATTATCCCCAAACTATTAAATTGCCAACCTCAGAGATACAGGATTAGAGAAAGAGCAGAGACACCTCATTTTTAATTAATACATCTGAACTATGTAACTTGTCATCTTTCAATTATATTATTTAAAAATAAATGGAGAAAATATGTGCAAATCCTTTGACCTGGCAATATTGCTTATAAAATTTTATCTTAGGAAACTAATTAATGATGTGGACAAAGATTAACAACATGGAAGTTCACTGCAGCACTATTAACCATAATAAAAAATTGGGAGCAATCTAAACATTCAATAATAGGAGACTGGTTAATTAAGCCATAGCACATTCATATAGTGAATTATTATCACCATTAAAAGCAGTGTCTGTACACCCATGCTTATGGCAGCATTATTCACAATAGCCAAAAGGTAGAAACAGCCCAGTTGTTAGTATTCAGCCTTTAAAAGGGAGAGAATTCTGATACATACCATAACAGGAATGAATCTTGAAGACAATGTGCTAAGTGAAATAAGCCATAAACAAAAAGACAGTAACTATATTATTCAAGTTATATGAGCTCCCTAGAAAAGTCAAATTCAAAAAAGTGGAATAGTGGTTTGCTGGGGTTGGGGGACTGAGGAATGGGCCTTAAATTGTTTAATGTGTACAGTTTCCACTTGGGAAGGTGAAAAAATGCTAGTGGTGGTTACACAACAATGTGAACATACTTATGCGACTGAACCATATATTCAAAAGTGGTGAATTGTGTATGTATATTGCCACATTAAACACACACACATAATACCACAGAAATTATTGAATGAATTGAAAGATGTTCATGATATATTATTTGACGTGAGAGAAAAATGTCACACTTATGATTTGGAATCTGTATTCATTTCCTATTGCTCCGGTAACAAATAACCACAAACTTGGTGGCTTTAAAAAAAATGCAAATTTGCTTTCTTACAGTTCTGAGGGTCGGAAGTCAAATATCGGTCAGTTGAGCTGCATTCCTTCTGGAGGCTCCACGGGAGAACGCATTTCCTTTACCTTTTCTGGCTTCTAGAAATATTACCTTCCTTCCCTGGCTATCAGCCCCTTCCTCCATCTTCAAAGCCAGCATCATAGCATCTTCCAATGTCTCTCTCTCTCCTTGTTTTCATCGTCTTTTCACCTGCTCTGACTCTGACCCTCCTGCTTTTCTCTTGTAAGGACCTTGTGATTATTACATGGATCACCCAGATAATTCAGGGGATCTCCCCATAGCAAGCTTCCTTACCTTAATCACACCTGCAAAGTCCCTCTACTATCTACGGTAACATTCACAAGTCCCAGGGATTAGGATGTAGATATCTTTGAGGGGCCATTATTCAGCCTACCACCTAACCCACTTCTTTTTTATAAGAAACATAAAGTAATTACATATGCATACTTACCAACCATCTGTGAACTATAATCTCTCTGGATGAGCAAATTACAAATCTTTTCCCCTGTTATTTCTGAATGTTCTCCTTTCTTTTTAATAAGCACATATTTTGAAATGTGTTAAAACACAAGTTATCCTTTAAACAACAACAACAAAAAAATCTTTCTAGTAGAATCAGAGACCGTAAGAGCTACAAGATTTTTGGAGATCTGATCGAATCCCTTTGTAAACGGAGGAGAGTATCTAGAGAAGCTGTGGCTTGCTGAAACACACAGCCCATTGACAGCAGACTCAGGAGCAGAATCCCCAGTCCTGATCCGTGCCTCGGGTCTTCCTTCTCTTTCTATTGTCAACCCTGAGCACAGCAGAGACCCAGAGGCAGGGCACCTGGAGAGATCACTGTAGAGGAGCCTCTGTTCTAGACACTTCTGTCTAGCGACACTCAGGAAATAACATTCAGTGCCTGACCTTTCTCATAGGAAAGACGGCCACGGCACTCAGCCTTGCCAAGTACTACAATGCAGCCTGCTTGAACATCGACTCCATCGTGCTGGACGCCATCTCCGACGGCAACAGCATCCCCGGGATCCGGGCCCGGGAGCTCTGCATCAGGGCGGCCATCGAGCAGTCCATGCGGGAAGGAGAGGAGTCTGGTGAGAGCCATTTCCCCGGACCTTTTGTGGCCGGGTGACCAGCACCCCACACGGGTAACCCCCATCTTCTCGGTTTCCCTCACTGAGCTTTTCTCCCACCACTTTGTTGAAGGCTGATCGATAACGTGCTGCTCCCTTAGCAGCCCAAGAGGAAAACTCTCCTCCCCCAAACATCACATGGTACCTCAGCAAACGAGGCACGTGGCCCACACCTTTGGGGGTGACACCTGGCGAGGAGCAGACATGCGCTCCCTTGTACAGAGCAGAGGACAAGAGTGTCACAGGAGTGCTGGCTCTGGGAAAGAGCGAGCGTGGGGAGATTGCATGCCAACAAGCATGATCGGGGGAGAGTTTTCATGGAAATAGGCTTTGAAGGAGCAGAATGAGGTTGACAGGTCACGATGAAGGCAAGGACGCTCCAGACCAAGAAAACAGGGACGCTGACAGTCAGTGAGAGGCGGGGAGGGAAGCTGGGGCCAGTGGTAGTTGACCTGATGCCAACGTTAGGAATTGGGATTTTCATTGGAAGGGAAAGAGTTGGGTGCTTTCACCCTGTGGGAGCAATGGCCAGCCAGTAGCTCTTGTACAGTGCGTATAGGAGGCCGGAGGTGGCAAGGCTGGGCAAGCTGACCTGATCGCCTCCACGGCAGTGCAGTGCGGACTGAGGAGTGGGAGGCGCTCAGGACCTCGCACCAAGAGAGGGTCAGAGACCTGGAAGAGGGGGAATGCGGGAGGAGGAGAATGTTTCCTGGAGAGAATTAACTGAGTCTTTGAAGGCCGCAGTAGTGAGGCCTGGGATGGCCTACCTTCCAGAGGCGGAGAATCCTGGCTCCATCAGGTCATCTATGGACCCACAGGTCAGAAGAACAACTGCTCAAGGGGAAAACGTCTTTAGTCATGTAGGGGAGGAAAAATAATTTTCCCTCTGCCCCCCTGAGTTCTCAGCTGAGACCCCTGTGATAAGAAAAACAGTTTAACAAGAGAAAACACGAGTTTGTTAACATGCAAACTTCCTGTATACGTGGGAGGTAGGAAGGGGAAATGAGGAACTCAAAGGTGGCTGTAGAATTCAGAACTAAATACAGTGGTACCTCGAGATATGAGTTTAATTCGTTCCGTAACCTTGAGGCGTGGGAAACTATGGGACGCTGGAGTCGAGGTAAACTGGTGGGTCGTGTGCAGCCGGCCGATCTGCACGATTACTCCTATCTCAAATGTTGCTCGTATTTCAAAGCAAAAATCGCTCGTTCGACGGCTCATATCTCAAAAATCTCTTATGTTAGGGCACTCGTATCTCGAGGTACCACTGTACTAGCTTAATAAGGAAAGGAGAGGCGGGACGTAGTCCTCTTAGGTGAAAGCAGATGACTTGTAGGAATGATGAATGAGCCCTTAGAACAATGGAGGGAGGCATGATCGTTTGTATGGGTTGCTGCTGACTTCCAGCCTCCTCTCCCGTGATGGAGGCCCTCTTTCCTGGTGGGTGGAACGCCCAGAAACAGATTTGTGGCAGTTGAGTTCCTGTTGCATGCCTGACTTTAGGCAGATAAGTAAGGGAAGTTCAGAGAAAGCCTCTCTGTGCATTTGCCAGTTTTCAGCTGCCTGCAGCCCAAAAGAATCAGAATAACCGAAGCAGCCGTTTTGAGGTGGCATATTCTGCTACCCTTCAGGGGAGTAATATTTTGGAGGGAACCCCAAGATGAATCATCATTCTGGTTATCTTAGGTTTTTGTTTCCTTTTGTGGCAAATAAACTCCATCTCACTGAGGTCTTTGGAGTTGTTCATGTCCTGTGACATAGCGTGAACTTGAGCTCCCTGTCTGAGAATATCATGTCAACCTACAGGCATAACTGGGGAGTCTTCCTCAACAAAGTGACAGGTGTAGCAGCTGGAAGAGAGGAAATCAGTCCAGGAAGTTCCACAAAGAAAGGAGTGGGCTGGACAGGCCAGGATGGGACCTTGGGGAACACTGACATTACAGGAGGGGTTGTGGAGGAGACGCCAGGGGCCGGGGGGGGGGGGGGCCGACTGAGAAGTAGAGTGGGGGTCATGGGTGGCAATCAGGAGAGCAGGCCTCGGGGAAGTCACCTTTGAGTTACTCATTTCCCTCTATCTCCCATATATACATGTTAATAAACGTGTGTTTTTCTCATCACCGGAGTCTCAGCTGAGAACTCGGAAGGGGAGAGGGAAAATTATATTTCCCTGCAGCAGGTGGAAAAGATCTGCAGGAAGGAGAGGGGCGTAAAGGGCTTTCAGATCTCCCCAGGGCCCTGGTGGCGCCCAGGCACCCCTCCAGCTTCATTTTTCTTGTAGCCCTCATCACTCAGAAACATACTGTTTCTTTTATTTATCTCTTTGTCTGTCTCTCCCCTCTATAATGTAAGTATCCGAGGGCAGAGATTTGTGCTAGTTTTCTTCACTAATGTATTCTTAGAATAGTACCCTGTACATAGTACATGCAGAGGAAAGATTTATTTAGCAAATGGATTCAATCAGTAGAGGATCCTAATTGGAGATTGCTGGAAATTCAAATGGAATGACCCCTGAGAAGAGAGGACCTGGGTAGTTCACAGTTCGGAGGTCACTGGTGACTTTGAAGAAAACCGTTTTAATGGAGGGGTAGGCCCCAACACACATTTGCGGTTTGCTCTGGAGTCAGCAGGCTGTACCAAACAGGAAGTGATAAATCTGAACTTGCCTGTTCCGCTGGCTGGTCCAAGATGAGATGCGCTGTGAGTGTGCAACCCATACTGGATTGGAAGATGTAGTATGCCTAAAAGACCGTAACATAACACAGTAATAATTGTTTACATTTTTCACATTATTTTATACTGACATTATATATCTATTTTTATATTTAAAGTAGCTTCATGCAACAGTGGGGTCTCCTGGCCTGCCCTGCAGGGATCGAGCCAAAACTGAGGGGTCCCCAATTACAAGAGGGTGGTTCTCAGGTGACACATCGCGGGAATCAGACTCCCTCCTCTCTGATTCCAGGTGCGTCACCCGAAAACTGCAGCTGCCAAGTCACCGCAGCTTGGCAGCTCCTGCATTGAGCATCTGCCCCCTGGTGGCCATTGTGTGTCATACCTACCAGTTGGACGGTCAAACAGTTGGACAGTCACTTAGGCTTTTATATATATAGATACTTTTTATATATTTTACATACTGAGTAAAATAAATTTTTACTTTTTTAATATGGCTACTAAAAATTTTTAAATTTATATACGTATGTGGCTCATGTTATGTGTCTATTGGACAGAACTGGTCTAGACTACTGGTTTAAGAAATTGGGCAGTGAAGGAAAGAAGTAAAATGATATCTTGAAAGATATAAAAGGTTAAATGAGAACTTTTGTTTGGTACGTATCAGAAAGAACTGTTTTTTTTTTAAGACACGGAGGAATGATACTATGAACAGGGGAAGGTGGGAGCATCAGAGCACAGAAGACATTCTATAGCAGTCGATGACGGTGAGGATGGGCCAGGGCGGGGCGGCTCAGTGAAGTGATTAGGTGTGGGTGGCAGGAGGCTGGAGGGACTGGGGTGAGGCTGGACCAACAGAGGACCATGCAGGTCTATTCTTGGAGCAGAACTTTGGTACAACTACTCCACTGATGTCTTCAGACACTTTGTCCCCCCTACCCCTGCCCATCCTTCCAGGTATGAAGTCCCTGTACCTATGATTGGGTACCAGGGGCGGGGGAAAGGGAGCTCCATGAAAAGGTAAAGCAGAGTAAGTAGAGTGAAAACTCTCAAGGGAGTGTTCTGAGGCTTATGTGCTGATGTGGTCAACAAGTAGTAGAGAGTTGAGAGCTAGAGAAACATGGAGGCTGCCTTGCATGCAACCCCATTGCATCTTAGAGTGTCAGCAGCATCCACTAGACACTGTCTCCTTCAGGGCAGGTGCTTCATCCTTGCCAAGTCAGAGCCAGCCCCTTGAGGACACGGTGAGACAGGTTTTGCCACTGTGGTTGGGAGGTTAAGATGGCCAGGAGTTTTCTGAACAGCTGTCATGGAGCCTTTTAAATAATTACATCAACCGCTGATTCTGAAAGGGAACTTCTCAGCGGTGCTTCCTGGTAGGGGTGGCAATCTGATTGGAAAGAAGGGCAAAGGGGAAATGAAGACATTCATGTTAAAGCCATGCTTGCCGACAGGCACACTGTTGTTACTCAGCCTATCTGTTCATTTGAGCAGTGCCATCTCATGCTACTCATTGACATCACCACTGCCTAGAACCACAAAAGGGCAGGTGTTATGCTCCCAGGGCCGGGCTGTCATACACCCACAGTCTCCGAAATGCTTGCCCTCGGGACTGGAAGAGAAAGTGAGCAATAATACGGGATCTGAGCAGGGAAAAGCCCAGAACTCCAGGCCAGGGTCTCCATGGAACCAGCATCACCCAGCCCCTCATGCACTCAATATGCCATCCCCGCTGTGATTTCCTTCTTATCCTACGGTGGCTTTTCATATAAACCTCGTCTCCCTGTGTAGGCCAGGAGACTGCTTCGAATCAACTTGGCATAGGACAGTCAAGACTGAGCAGTGAGACCCTGGGCAAGTTAATCTCAGAAACCGCTCTGATAAACCCGGACGCGAAATCTACAAAGTCCATGCGTGGAAGCATGCTGTTTGCCAAAAATAAGGGAGAGCATGGCTCTGGGTCTCAGAAGCAGCATCACCAGCACGCGTCTGAAACACCGCAGGTACAAACCAGGGCTCCCCAGAAGCAGGGCTGGGATCCTTCTTCCTCCTCCTTCTCCCCCTCTTCCTCCTCCTCCTCCTCTTCAGCATCCTGCAACCCAGGTCAGCACAACTTCATTTGATGGGTGTCTTTGCCAGGCAGGCCTGAGCCCTGTCTCTGCACCACTCCTCCTCAAAGGAGGTTCATCCAGCAGGTATTCAATAGGTGCCTTTAATAGTATAGGTACTTTGTATGCTGGCAAAGTGAAGATAAAGCAAAATTCCTGCACTCAAGCTGCACTAAGAGTCTAATGAAAGAACCACATCTTCAAATGTTTGCAATAAAATGAGATTGGTGCCCTGGCTTGTGTTGGATCAGTGATTAGAGCATCAGCCTATGCACTGGAGAGTTGCAGGTTCAATTCCCAGTCAAACAATCAATGTGTTTCTGTCACATCAGTGTTTCCCCCTCTCTTTCTCTCTTCTTCCTCCCTTTTCTCTCCCTTCTCCCTCTCTTCTACTCACTCTAGAATCAATGGAAAATATTTTTACTCCTGGAGTGAGGATTTTGTAAAAAAAAAAAAAAAAAAGAAAGAAAGAAAAAGAAATTGGTGACAAATAGATGTATCACAAGAATTAGGTTAAACTATATAAAATTGCCAATATTCAACCATTTGGGAACTTCATAGCAATTTGATATGGTTAAATTTCATTCTAAAGGAATGCTAAAGTTAAAAAAACCATTCATATAAATTGTAGGATGCCTACAAGGGAGTCTTGGAAAGTCATTAAAAGGTCAGAGAATTTGAGACATGTGCCAAGGGACTTTGAGAACAATCTCAGGAGATAGCAGGTGCCGAAGCCAAAGACAAGTGTGTGATGAGTTGTCACTTAGAAAGTAGAGTCTCAATGTTTTCTTAAATATTAAAATGCTTAAATATTTTCATTATGCTTAGGACCCTCAAATTTCTATCCCTAGCCCTAATTTCTCCCCATGCTTAGGTTCATATACCCACATCAGATGTAGTATCTCTATCAAATGATTTAGAGGCATCTCAAAATTTATATGTTGAAAAAAAGTGGTTGTTGCTCTCCCAAAAAAGAATAAAACAAAACAAAAGAAAAAGAAAAAAAACTTGTCTTTTCCTCCGTCTTTTCTTTCTTAATAAATAACTTCACCATTTTTCAATTTGCTCAGGTCAACACTCAAGGAGTCATTCTTGATGCCTCTCTTTCTTTCATGTCTCATCTCAAATCCTATTGGCTTTATTCCCAAATATACCCTGCATCAGCCACTCTGACCACCTCCACTGTGAGCGTCTTGCTGCCATTATCTCCTGTCTTGACCATGGAGATATATCAACCACTAGCCTTCCTGCTTCCACTCTGGTCACCTCATGCAGCAGATAGAATGCTCTCTTAAAAATAAAAGTCCGGCCAGCCAGTGTGACTGAGTGATTGGGTGTCAACCTATGAACCAGGAGGTCATGGTTTGATTCCCGATCAGGGCACATGTCCAGGGTTGCAGGCTCGATCCCCAGTAGGGGGCATGCAGGAGGCAGCCACTCAGTGATTCTCTCTCATCATTGATGTTTCTACCCTTCTATCCCTCTTTCTTCCTCTCTCTAAAATATTTTTTTAAAACTCGTGTTTTTAATAAAAAGTCCAATCATTTGTCTGCCTAAAACATGCCAACAACTTCCTATA
The DNA here is from genome assembly GCA_011751065.1 of Lasiurus cinereus. NCBI lineage: Eukaryota > Metazoa > Chordata > Mammalia > Chiroptera > Vespertilionidae > Lasiurus > Lasiurus cinereus. The sequence goes on from JAAGEH010000452.1 coordinate 15,712,247, forward strand.
ATACTTGGAAGTATGGTAACATTGCTTGCCATAGTGGACAAGCCCTGCATATTCTGGCCTGCCTGTGTCTTTGACTTTAAGCCTGGCCACCTTTCCCATTGCTCACTCAGTTCCCATTAGACTTGGCTCCCTCATGATTCCCCAAATACCCACGCATGCAGTTGTGTTGAGGGAACTTGCTCTTTCCTCTCAGAAAGACGCTTCTCGCGGGATCTTGTCTTGCTCTTTCATATTCTCTCATACCCAGGTAATGTGACCACCCTTTCTAAATAGCCATTGTCCAACCCTGTCATGCCTTTTATTCCTTTACCTGATCATTTTGCTCCCTGGTATTCATTACTATTTGAAATTATCACTGATTTGCATATTCATCTGTCCCTTTTCTGTCTCCCCCACTTGAATACAAGAACCAGACTGGCAGCAACGTTGCCAGGCTTGTGTGTTGCTGTGTCCCTGGTACTAGAGGAGACCCTGGTGCATAGTAGGTGCTCAAAGAATATTTGCTTGAAAGAACAAATGGCTTCTGTTCAGTACATACACAAAGCACTTTCCACACTGTTCCTACTCAAGACTTATAGCAATTCTTAGAGGAAGATAGGAATATCCCATTTTACAGAGGAGGGAGTGAGGCCCAGAGAGATGATATGACTTTCCTGAGGTCATGTGGCTTGTATGTGTAGAAGTTGTTTGGACACCAAGCTGGGTTCTAACTTCTGAACCTTCTCTCGGCAGGTTTCCTCCAGTCCTCTCCCCTCGGGGCCCACACCGCGCAGGCTGAGTGTCAGCACCAGCATCGGAGGTGAGACCGGGCTCCTAAGCTGTATGCTCCCTGAGGAAATGCTCGTTCAGATCCTGATTGATCGCATGCAGGTGCGTCCACACTCATGCATGGAGCTGCAGGGCTCACACACCTTCCCCAGGCCGTGCCAATTCTGGCCCTCGTCACCCACAGCAGCTTAGAACCCCGGGCCTTGGAGAGGAAAGATGGGTTTCTTCACCCTCACCAGTCATTTACATGTCCTTTTGACAGCCCTGTCAGTCCCTGGCCCAGCCTCAGTCTGCTGCCTGAAGCCACTCACTTTAAAGGACCAGTGATCTGAAGAGTCACGCCACAGCCCTCAGTGGTGTTCTTAAAACTGTCAGGTGGAGCTGTTCAGAGTTAAAATTTGGTGACATGTTAATTGCTGTAAAAGTTTGTTTCTAATATGTTATTAAGTGAGAAAAGCAGGTTATGTTCCATATGATTTCACTATATGTGGAATCTAAAGAATAAAATAAACAAAACAGAAAGAGACTCATAAAAATAGAGAACAAACTGAAGGTTGTCAGATGGGAGAGGGATTTGGGGGGCTTGATGAAAGGATTAAGAACTACAATTAGTAGTCACAAAATAGTCACAGGGATGTAAAGGACAGCATAGGGGATATAATCAATAATCCTATGTAATAAAGAGTTAATACACTAATTAGACCGAACAGCAGGGTGACCATCTGGACAACCTTCCAGATGAAGCCGGAGCTGCTAGGGCCGAGCCCCTTGCATGAATTTTGTGCATCGGGCCCCTAGCCTATAATAATAAAAGTATGATATGCTAATTAGACTGGACATCCTCCTGGATGGCCTTCTAGATGAAGCCGAGGCTATAAGGGAAACCTGGGTCCTGAGGGCCAGAGGGAAGCCAGTGCTGGCAGCCAGGGGAAGGAAGGCCTTCTCTTGCACGAATTTCATGCATTGGGCTTCTAGTGTTATAATAACTATGTATGGTGCCAGGTGGGCACTAGACTCATGGGGGATCACTTTGTAAATTATATAAATGTCTAACCACTATTCTATACACCTGAAACTAATATAAAATAATACTGAATATCAACTATAATTGACAAATTAAAAAAGAAAGATAAGCAGATTATGAAATAATATGTAAAGCACAATTACATTCCTATAAAAATGTATAAATGTATATTGTATACATAGTAAAAACTCCAAGTACATGTTAACTGTAGTTATCTTTGGATAATTATAGTTTTTCAATCTTCATTTCTGAATTATTTCACAATTATATATTGCTTTTGTAAAATATATTTTTATAGATATTAGAGAGGAAAGGAAAGGTAGAGCGAGAGAAACATCAGTGATGAGAGAGAATCATTCATTGACTGCCACCTGCACACCCCCTACTGGGGATTGAGCTCTCAACCTGGGCATGTGCCCTGACTGGGATTCGAACTGTGACCTCTTGGTTTATAGATTAAAACTCAACCACTGAGTCACACCAGCCGAGCAATGATATATTGCTTTCAAAGTCCAAAACACAATAACTGTTTCCATTTTTTTAAATTTTTTAAGTGTTAACAAGATCAACAGGGTTTGGGAGAGCATCACTTAAGTCTGCTGGCTGCTTGGAGTTTACAGAGAGTAAAACTGCTCAACAAGTCTCACAGTTGTGTGTTTGCTTTGGTTTTGCAAACTGAGCACAATATTAATTGTACATCCTATCTGATAAAGAGGGAATATGCTAATTGACCCTCACACTGTGGCAAAGATGGTGGCACCACACAGCCAATAAGGAAGGAATATGGTAATTGACTGCCACACTCTCAAAGATGGCAGCACCCACAGCCAGTAGGAGGAAATATGCTAATTGACTACCATGCCACAAGATGGCAGCACCCAGTCCCTTCAGTCACCCAACCACCCAGGGCCAGCCTACGGTGCAGGCAAGCCTCAGATGGTGGCTGCCCAGCTTCCCAGGGCCACCGGAGGCACAGGTAACCAGGACCAGCTAAGGTTTGTGCTGCCAACAGTGGCAGCAGCAGAGGTGTGATGGGGCATTGCCTTCCCCTGATCCCCAGGTTGCCTCCCACCCCTCAGGGCTTCAGGACTGTAAGAGGGGTCAGGCCGGGCTGAAAGACACCCCCTCCAGTGCATAAATTTTAATGTATTGGGCCTCTAGTTTAAATATAATAAAATCAGACTTGAGGTTCCCAGCAGAGGAGGAATGTTGTTCCTGGAAATGACTTATGTAATGTTTGGACTGCTGCTATGTTATAGGCACCATCACCCTCAACTCACTTGAGCACGGAGGTCACATAGGTGTGCAGGTATTTCATGAATCCAGATTAAAGGGAGTGAATCACTGGGAAAGCCCAAAGGAATCCAGTAGGGCTGTGCTCCTCAGAGTATTGATCTTTGTTGAGACATGGACCCTGCAGTTTCCTTCACCCACAAGGTCTTGCTACAAAGAAAAAAAATGCAGACCTGAATTAAGTGGTGTATTTAGTGATGTCATTGCTTTACATTCTGACACAAGATTCTTGCTTCATCAAACACTGGTAGTAATCTGTCCCTGGCAAGTGGTGTCCAGTCTATGCACTACACTTTGAGTAAGACTGCCATGCAAAGAGACTATTCTTAAATGGTTAATATTATCAAAAGCATCACACTCCAAGGCAGTAATGCCACTAAGAATGGCCCATCTACTACCTCTGTCCTTGCTGCCTATGACTCTGCCCATGAGGACATGTTTCTTTGCATCTTCCTTCCCTGGATCTCCTGATCTTCCCAGACCAACACTTTAACACTTAATTTGTTTTCTTTGTTTCTAAAGAGACAGCATAAACCCTTTGCTCTTCAAGTATATACAATGAAGCTCTTCCATGAGTGATCAAATATTTTTTAATATATTTTATTGATTTTTTTATAGAGAGGAAGGGAGAGGGATAGAAAGCTAGAAACATCGATGAGAGAGACATCATCAGCTGCCTCTTGCACTGGGGAGGTACCTGCAACCAAGGTACATGCCCTTGACCGGAATCGAACCTGGGACCCTTCAGTCCACAGGCCGACGCTCTATCTACTGAGCCAAACCGGTTTTGGCTGATCAAATATTTTTACTTTCCTCTTTTATTTTATAACAGCACCTTGAATTTAACAGGTGGTTGAATGGTATTCCATCGGGGCTCAGTAGGTGTGCAGAACCAATTGCAGCTCCAGTAAAAGCACTGGCAGAACAACAAGCAGCTCTATAGAGAACAGATGGCCCGGTGGCCATGGTAACTGCCTCTGTGCTCTCTGGTTTCAGATGAGTGACTGCAACCTGGGAGTGGTGTTTGACAGCCTGGAGACACTCTTTGCTCGGAACGCGGCCAATGCTCTCATCTGCCTGCTGAAGGCCATTGGCAACCGGGAGCACATCTACGTCCTCAACATGGCCCAGGATTACGCAGCCATGAAGGCCCAGGAGAAAGCCAAAAAGGAGCAAGAAGGCAAGGCCCATACCCTTCTGGACTGTCTTCCGCAGGCCCTCACAAGTCTTTCCTTTACCTATAGCATCTGCCTTTTTTAAATGCTTCTATGGCATGATAACCCATTGGGCTTACATGAAACTATTACATTTGCCATCTCATGGGTACCCCATCTCTGCCCCATAAGGTGTCTTGGAGTTCTTATTCCTTCCACTTTGCATGTGAGGAAACTGAGGCAGCAAGGGCCTGTGGAGAAATTATAGAGTGAAGGGTAGACTTGGCTCTTCTCACAACAGGCACAGTCCTCTTTCACCCAGGATCTCACTATTCATACTCATCTTCTCCGGAACTACAGGTGACCCCAGGGGAACACATCACATCTTGACTCAGGTGACCAGTTAGCTTGTTGGTGTTTGTTTTAGCCAACTGTGCAGTTCCTGTAAAACTAGAGGTGCTGCTAAACTTTACAAAACATAGTCTATCTTTTAGCCTACCGGGTACCAGGCTGTATAGCAGACCTTGTGTACGTAATAGATGTCTTTCAATGGTGTGTTGTTCCCGTTTTACAGATGAGGAAAATGAAGCTCAGAGATATTATGTAAGATCACAAGGCAAATTAGTAAGGTCTGTGTAATGCTAAGGCTTTTCCTTTTTTTTTTTTTTTGTCATTACACCAGTAGCCTGGAAATCATTTTCACTGATTGAAAAATAGACACATGCACACAGAGTAACATTAGTGAACAAGTTTCCAATTTAGTCAGAAGCAGACCTAGCAGATTGTGGCCCCAAGAGAGGAGGTGACACTATCCCTGGGAAGTAGCGTCCTGCTCTGGCCTCCGTTCCATCCACATCACTGCCTTCCTCACTTGGCCTTCCCTCTCTCTTCTAGAACAATCTAAACAAATCATAATGCTTTTCCAGGGGAGGGAATATTCACCAACACTGAGCTCTCTTAGTTCTTAAACAGAACTCATACTGCTTCCTTATATTCTCATTCAGAGAAAAATGGTGAGGAAGAATGGCCAGGCAGGATTTCCAGCAGGATTTCAACCTCTCCAGGCCCCTCGTTTTCCAGAAAGCTCATTTCCCCACAAAGATCAACTTCAAAGAAAATATCCCTCTTCATTTTCTCAGTTACCTGTGGATTGGAGTTTTTCACAGTTGCATTTTGAAAAAGTCCTTTAAATGTAGAACTATTATTATATCCAGATCTATTTCTTATTGAACATTTATGCATATGCCAGGCACTGGGCTTTACATGATTGCTTATTTGAGCTCACCACACCCTACAAAGGAGGAATTATTATTCTTATCTGCTTCTGTCCCTTGGTAAATGTTGGGGGAAAGACTCAAATGCAGATCTCTGAGCCCAGAGCTAAAACGAGAATGTAAGGCGAGGCTATCATGACGGTGACATGTGAACGAGAAGCCGGATACCTTTAAGCCGAGTGTGAACCACACTCTGGACCCGAATCAGTAGGCGTGGAAGATGATCCTGAGTTCTGTCGCCCTGAGCTCTTCAGTGGCTACGCTCAGAAAGGGTGATGCCATGCCGAAACCAGTTTGGCTCAGTGGATAGAGCGTCGGCCTGCGGGCTGAGGGGTCCCAGGTTCGATTCTGATCAAGGGCATGTACCTTGGTTGCAGGCACATCCCCAGTGGGGGACGTGCAGGAGGCAGCTGATTATGTCTCTCTCTCATCGATGTCTCTAACTCTCTGTCCCTCTCCCTTCCTCTCTGTAAAAAATCAATAAAATATATTTTTTTTAAAAAAAAAGGTGATGCCAGTGGGTGGTATACTTCCTATGACTGCTATAACAAATTACCACACACTTGGTGACTTAAAACAATACAGATGTATTACCTTACAGTCCGAAGGTCAGAAGTCCTACAATTGAGATGTCAGCAGGGTTCTACTCCTTTGGAGGCTCCAGGAGAGGAATCACTTCCTTTCCCTTCCCTTCCCTTCCCTTTCCCACTTCTTAGAGGCCTGCTGTTTCCCTGGCTCAAGATCCTACTTCACAGCCCTCTGGCGTTTGCTTCTGTTGTCACATCTACTCTCCCTCTGTTTCATCACCGCATTCACCTCCGACTCCAGCCCTTTGTGGTTATATTGGGTTCACTCAGATAATCCAAGAAAACCTCTCCAACCCAGGGTCCTTAACGTCATCACATCTGCCAAGACCTTCCCACCATTTTAGGGGACATAAGCGTCGGCTCTGGGGATCACGACATGGGTGTCTTTGGGGCCACTATTAAGCCAGCCACGGATGGAGACTGGTTTGGGAACTGTGTGACTTTCCTCCCCTTCCCATCTCTGTTCCCCCCGCACAGAGCAGAAACAGAGGGAGGCGCTTGAAAAAGAGAAGGAGCGTCTCCAAAACATGGATGAGGAGGAATACGATGCCTTGACAGAGGAGGAGAAAATTGCGTTCAATCGAGAGGTTCAGCAGGCCCTGCGGGAGAGGAAGAAGAGGTTAGAGTCAAGGGCTGGCCCGAGTGGAGCAATTCCCCTGGAAGAACCTTCCATGGGGTCCACGGCCCATCCAGGGGACCAGGGTCATCTCCAGAGGAGACCAGGAGAATGACCGACTGGGAGCAGGAAAGAGCCCTGCCTGTGTGCTGCAGCCTGCGGGGCCTCTCCGTCCTCCTCTCTCGGGGACACTGGGGCTGGGTGAAGGCTAGGCAATGTAATGGGGGAGGGGCTTTTGGTCCCAGTGCTCTCCTAGGGCTTCCATTGGCTCCCCCTGACCACTGTGCCCCAGGTATGGTTACCCGGGACCACTCTCTTCACGTAGGCATGATGTTTGCTCCCCAGAACTCAGCCATTTCTCCTCCTTCCTGGCCATCAGCTTGGCCCTGAGTGGTGCCGTCCATCCCCTGAGGTCTGGCTGCTTCTCCAGCTTGATCCTCAGCCTGAGCAGCTCACCAAGACCAGAGCGTGCTCCCAGCCAGCGCTGTCGGCCCCTTCTAGGCCCATCTTTGGGACCATTGGGAATGACTGGATCCCCTCCACACCCCCTAGGGCCCAGCAGGTGCCGGGCTGCTGTTTTAGGCTCTCAGATATAGTGGCCGTGGGATAGATGTCCTTGCTGCCTTCAAATGTGCTGGGGGAAGGGGGTCCCATTTCCTACCACTCCCTAGGATGCCAGAATTGGAGGGGGCAGAGCCAAGATACTTGCTTGCAATTTTTACCTCCTTCCTTCTGCCTTTTCCTTCTACCTCCAGGCTCCTCCCACTAACCCCCAGAGAGCCTGCAGGAGACCCTCAGTTCTTCACCTGCTTGGTCCACTGTAAAATGCCTGACTTCCACGCATAGGAAAGCCTCATTCTGGAATCCCAAAGGAATCTCCTTTTCTCATCCAGGCCATTGCTTTCAGGCATTCATCTGAAGGAAGACTTAGAAAATGCAAATCTGGTCATCAGAGCTCAGCAATGACCTGTGTGTCACGTGCCACACACACACACACACACACACACACACACACACACAGTAATGATGAGTCAGCTTCAGTGGGTGGAGAGCCACAGCAACAGAGAACAACCAGGGATTCCTGGAGATGAAAATAGATGGGTGTTGTTATGCCAGAGATGCTGTTTCCTCCACATGTGTGCACACTGGTGCCTGATCTTGGTGCCCTCACTGCCATTAGCAGCAGGCAGGCACAGCTGAATTCATAGCAGGAAGGGAAAGAAAGAGAGAGGAGAGGAATATGGCTCTCAGATCCTTTGCTGTGGTTCCAAGCTAGCCATGGTAGGGACTGCTATTAAAAACACCATTTCCTGTTTTCTGAACATAAAATGACAATGTAGGAAGCTGGATGCTGTACTAGTATCAGAACAATCTTTGAGAGCTTTTTTTTAAAACATCAAGCCTACTCTCAGCCATTGCCTTGCTCTCCCAGGAAAGGAGGTTGGAATAGAAATACAAAATTAAGTGAGAACTCTTTTTTTTTAATGTATTTTTATTGATTTCAGAGAGGAAGGGAAAGGGAGAGAAAGATAGAAACATCAGTGGTGAGAGAGAATCATCAATCAACTGCCTCCTGCAGGCCCCCAACTGGGAATCGAGCCCACAACCCGAGCATGTTACCTTACCAGGAATCAAACCTTGACCTCCTGGTTCATAGATGGACCACTGAGCCACATCAGCCAGGTCTAAGTGAGAGCTCTTAGTTGAGTTTCAGTTCATCAGTTTGCTGAAAGACGATTTATAGATATGGGCCATCCTTTTCTTCCCTTTTTCCTTTCTCCTTTCCTTCCTCCCTTCCTAGTTTCTGAGCTCTCATTGGGTTTTTTCTTTTTATGCCCAAGAAAACTCTGCCACCACCCAGTTGTCCCAGACAAGAGGCGGAGAGTAGGGGGGGGAGGGGGACACAAGCCAGTGACCTCTGAACTCAGCTTTCTCTGTCTGATTTCATAAAGGGAGCTGGAGAGATTGGCAAGGGAGTTGCATGAAAAGAAGCTACAACAGGAGCTTGAGCGGCAAAAAGAAGAAGATGAGCAAAAAAAGAAGACCAGAAAAACAAAGCAAGTAGCACCAAAGGATGAAGCAGCCCTGAAGAAATCTCAGCCCAGCCGGCAGGTAGCAACCCTCTCTTGTTCCTTCCCACGAGGAGAAAGCAGAGGGACCAGCTGTTGTAACCAGCCCTTCAATCCAGCACATTTCCCCCCAGGAAACTGACTTGATACTACTTAGGTGGGTTTTATGTTAGAGCAGAAGGTAGGAGGAAAGGGACCAACATCTGTGGAGCAATGGTTGTGCTAAGCTCTGGGCTTGTGCTTCATGTACTCGTGTCATTTTTGGCATCCTGACGCCCACCCTGCGAGGTTCAAAGACAGGAACCCCGTTTGAGATTGAGAGAGAGGAAGTCAGAATTCCAGGAACTCACCTGGTTATGTCTAACCACAGCCCTTGCTCTTTCCACTGTCTCTTGAAGTCCCCTGGACAGTGCGAAAGAGGCTGGTAGTAAAGATTTGCCTCCAGTAAGTTACCAAGTCAGGGACGCCCCTGTACTCATGCAGGAGCTTGCCCTTGGCAATAATAGTCCAGGAAGAAGTTCAGCATAAGCTTGTCCTTGCAGAACAAGGACCATCAGGGTTTCAACCTGTCAAGCTCGGGGGTCACATCTGTGTCCACTGTGATGGGGAAGGGGCAGAGCAGCCCAAGCAGTGCCCAGGTGGCCATCATGGCTGAGGGGTGCAGCTGGCTGGGGTGGCTCCTTCCGCACTCTGAGTTCTGAGAGTGAAGTGAAAGCTAGACTCCCAGACAAGGTGCAGGCTGGTCCTAGTGGGTGAGCAAGAGTCAGTGACCACAACACCCATGCCTCTCACAGGGCACCTGAAAGCAGGTGGAGAGGGGCCAGGTTATCTTTTCCTGCTGATCCTGCAGAATGCCAGCTCTCAACCACAATGCACACCAGAGTCACTGTGCCCAGTGCCAGGTCCCAGCTGGATCTGTACCAAGGGAGGACCACAGAATGGACATTTGGGTAAAGGTCCCCCCGGTGATTCTTAGGCACAAGTCTAGTATATGTAAGTGGCTGAAATCCTGTGAGCACTTCTTACACAGCAAAACATTCTCTTGGTCTTTTTCATGTGATTCTGTGATTTGCTCTCCCTGAAAGAACTGCTTTAAGCCTATGATATGTGTTTTCCTTCTAGACTCTTGCCTATACCAAAGTAGAAGGCAAAGTGGAGGCGGTAGAAACAAAAGCTTCTGAGAAGGAGCCGGGAACGACTGAGAAGGAAGAACTGGGCAAGAAGAAAAAGAACCAAGTGGCAGACAACAACGTCATTGGGATGCCCCTGGCCCAGGAACAAGAGGACAGTGACGGGGACCTCCAGAAGGAAGCGGACAAGCCTTTGGCCCAGAAGTTTAAGACCTATGATCTGACTCTGAAGGACATCCAGAACATCCTCATGTACTGGGACCGGAAGCTAGGAATCCAAGTGCCTCACGCTGGGGCGGAGGACCTGACCCACGAGCCCGATGACCAGCGCCAGGTTCCATCAGGTGGACGCAAAGGCCGCAAGGACCGGGAGAGGGAGCGCGCCGAGAAGGAGCGTGCGGAGAGGGAGCGCCTGGAGCGGGAGAGGGCCGAGAGGGAGCGGCTGGAGAGGCTCCGGGCGCTGGAGGAGCAGCCGGATGGAGGAGAGGTGGACAGGGAGGAGGACCACGAAGGGAAGAGGGACCTGGGTGTGCCATTCATAAATATCCAGACACCCGACCTTGAAGGCTCCATCTGGAAGCAGGCCCTGGAGAATGACAAGCTTCCCAAAGCGGATCAGGTACAGACCCTCCTCCAGGAATGGAGATGTAACCCATCAGGTAGCAGGTACCGTGCTAATCGTCATGAAAGAACTTTCTTCTACATTAAAATCTGTATCCTCTTAATTCCATTCATCTCTGACACCCCTCTAGATAAGACATTAATGGCTAAAAGGGCGTTTTCTGCTTGGTGACAATCCATATAAAATTCAAAGTTATTCCATCTAACCTCATAAAAATCCACCTGCAGGGTTACATGCTGAAGGCCGGCAGGTTTGGGGTGAAGCATCAGGCTCAGCCACTCAAAAATCTTTTTCCCACAAGCTTCCCACAGTAACAGAAATTTTACGATTTGACAGCGTTCACGTTCCTAAAAAACAAAAGGCATTGCAGAACCAAAAGCCACCTTTGGCAGTGGCTATGACCACCTTTTGTCCAGGTACAAACTTTTTCTACTTTAATACACTAGGAATCATCCGCTGAGAACATTGAGGGAAAGGCAGGAGATCTGAACCACCTCTTCCTCTGGGGGAAGGGGTGAGAGGTGGCCCGCCTTCTGTGCAGCAAATTAACGCCGGGTTTTTCCTTTAGATCCTAGACTACTTGGGCCTGGGTTCCTCTGGACTGCCCATCCCGCCTCCGATCTTATTCTCAATAATCCCCTACCCTCTGAAGCGGCTGCCGCTGGCCTCCACGGAAATCATGAAGCATTTCGTGTTTCTGATCCCGCTCTCTGAAGAGCTGGCCCTGCTGGAGGAGAAGAGAGAGGCGGAGTCAGAGGCAGACCTTTCCACGACCACCACCACCACCAGCTCTGCGAAGGTAAAGAGCGAGCAGAGCAGTGCGTCCTGACCTTGGCGGTCTCCCTCCACAGGCCAGCCATGGAGCGTGGTGCTGGGGATCATGCCGCTTAGATGCTTCCCACCCCACACCAGCCTCTCCCTGGGTCTGACCTTTCCCACTTCCCAAGAGGAAACTGAAAATGACTGATTTTCACTCTCCAACCTGATGTCTATTTTCCAGGCATGGTGTAGGGAACTTGTCAAATTACTCAGAAACTCATTTGCAAGAAAAAAAGAAAGCGACACTAGTGTTTTAAAAAGATAGTATATTATATGTAGGAAGCTAAGTAATGTACACAGTGCATAAGAATACAAGAATCGACTACACAAATTAAGGGAACACACACCACTAGAGAAAGGACAGATTATTGAAGAAACTGTGATGGGGAAAATTGGCTATCTTATCTTCTTGCCTGATACAATGCAGTAAAATTAATTCCAACTGGATTAAAAATATAAGCAACAACATGAAATAATGTAAAAGTAGGAGAAAATATATACATAATGACTAAAACAAATCACAAAGGAAAAATAGATTGGGCCAATGATGTGCAGAGGATATGTATATTCAAAATTACAGAGGGCCTTTATATTCCCGGGCCTTTTATTTATGCTAGGCCAAAATTTGAATCTCTTCACATGACCACCTACAAACCATGCACAGCAGCAAAGACTAAATAAAATCAGCAGCAAATAGAATTATCTTTAGGCCCTGCCTACCACTCCAGTGGGTGGCAGAGAATGTGCCCATCTTCAGTTTATAAGCAAGCAGGAAGTCATCATCTGCGCTGAGCAGCAGCCTTAGGCAGGGCTTACTAGAGCAGATCCCAAATGAAAAAGATAAAGAAATATTGCCAACCTCAGAGGTGACTATTACTCTCTTCTGAAAATTGGCCCTTTCGAGGAAAGAGTTGAGCATTCTTTCACTTGACCATTTTAGGAAGAACTCTAGTTTATCTCCAATTGACAAAGGAAAGCTCTTCATTCTAGAACAGTGGTTCTCAACCTGTGGGTCGCGACCCCTTTAGGGGTCGCCTAAGACCATTGGAAAATGCAGATATTTACATCACAATGCATAACAGTAGCAAAGTTTCATGGTTGGGGGTCACCACCACATGAGGAACTGTATGCAAGGGTCGCGGCCTTAGGAAGGTTGAGGACCACTGTTCTAGAAGAATAACAGCTGAAATTATAGAAGGAATAGAATGAGAAAGGTATTATCCTATTATCCGTAGTGGGCGGGGGATGAATAAGGTGCTCCAGTGAGTACAAAAAAGCAACAGTTTGTTGGGGAACAAGACACTCCCTGGAGCTAGTCTGTCATCCCACAGGTGACTGGCCTACTTTGGAGGGAAATGTCCATCATGACCACATCTGGCAGGCACCACTCCAGCCACACAAACACCCTTTGCATCTGGCACCGTGGGCCAACCCGGCATGACTTGTCCCCCACTATGACGGAGTGTGATGTACACAGCATCCTCTATACATCTAATCAAGCTTTTAAGCCTAACTGTCAGTTTATAGGAAAGACAGGGAATAAAGGAATAAGTTAGATGTTACCCTGAGAATAGTCAGAAAATTTCAAACTATGGAATATCCTATAAGAACACAGAACTGGTATCTAAAAAAAAAAAAATCAGTGCAATTGGGAGAGGGCAAGCTGTCTCCAATAAAGACACTAAAGAGCCTTAGTCAGGTTCGCTCAGTGGTTGGAGCATCCATCGGCCCTCTCACTGAAGAGTTGTGGGTTTGATTCTTGGTCAAGGGCAGGTGCCTCTCTTATAGGTTCATTCCCCATCCCCTGGTTGGGACACAGGTGAGAGGCAGCCAATCTGTGTGTTTCACATCCATGTTTCTCTCCCCCCCCCCCCCCCCACTCCTCACTCCCTTCCACTCTCTCTCAGGAACACAATGGAAAAAAATGTCCTCAGGTAAGGATTAACAAATAAAAAAAGATACTAAAGAAACACAGCAAAATGCAATATAGGAACCCGGTCCCTGCCGGAGTCCATCTTTCTTTAGGTCTTGGCCTCCTCAGGGAATGGCCAAGTTCTCGACTTCTCTACTACTCTTCTGCCCTAGTGTGGGAGGCTGGGCCCCGCCCTGCTCCAGGCAGCCACCAGCACCAGAGCCTGGGGCGCGTCACCCCAGACTGCAGACAATTGTAGGCATCTGTGTCTCCTGTTCGTACATACGTCAGAGGAACATGTAAGACCTTGAGCTCGTTTCTAATTTAACTCCAGGAGGAGCCGAACACCTCCTCGAAAGGGAACAAACAGAAACTGAAAGATAAAACGGACCAGGTTCGCGATACTCTGAAGGACAAACGTCGCATCGCCTTCAACAGGAAGGGCCTTTCTGGGGCCGTTTCCGGAACCATTTCCCCCCTGTCAGACATGGACCAGAACAACCTGTCTGGGCAGCACTCCCAGGAGAAATTCATCAGGTGGGCCTCCGAGCAACCGCAACAGGGGAGAGAAATGCTCAAGCCCCACATGGAGGGGGCAGTTGTCAGGGTTCCAGATGGGAACAGGGCGGCTCTGCCTGTGGGCCCCTGCAGACCGGCCTCCAGAACCCCAGCAGGACAGAACTCCTCCCGGGCAGCAAAGGAAGCATTCTCACTTGAAAAGCCCGTGTGGTCCTTTGCAGGTTGAATCATTACCGGTGGATCGTGCCAGCCAATGGTGAGGTGACATTGCGAGTGCAGTTCTCTGCTACTGATCTCGGGAACTATGACCAGACGTTCAACTTTGAGATCCTTGGAACTTGCCGCCAGTACCAACTCTATTGCCGTGGTGTTTGTGCTTATCCTTACATTTGCCAAGAACCAAAGTAAGTGTCTTTTATCTTCAAAGAAAAAGTTGACACATCTTAGTTTTACTCCATGCTACTCTGAACAGGGAGGCATATATATATGTGATGAGACGAGCTGGACATGCCCTGGAGCCAACCTCCTGTGGTCCCTCCACATCTGGCTGCACCTGGGGCAGCGCCAGAGCTTGAAGGGCATCTGCGGAATGATCGGGTTCTCTCTGGCAGGTGGTGTCCCTCAGCCTGGCCTGCAGTCTGTTATCCCCGAGGGGTCCCAGAGTGGGAGAGAGCACTCTGCAAAGTTGCTGTTGCTCGGCCTCCTGCATTGAGCGTCTGCCCCCTGGTGGTCGGTACACATCATACCTACCAGCTGGTCAGCCAGTCGGCTGGTCAGCTGGTTGGCCAGTTGCTTAGCCTTTTATATATATACTAGAAGCCCAGTGCATGAAATTTGGGTCCCTTCAACCCAACCTGCACCCTCTCCAATCTGAGACCCCTTGAGGGATGACTGACTGCCAGTTTAGGCCTGATCCCTCTCACAATCCTGGACCACTGGCTCCTAATCGCTCACCTTCCTGCCTGCCTGGTCACCCCTAACTGCCCCCTACTGCCAGTCAGGCTGCCCCCAACTGCCCCCTCCCTTCTGGCCTGATCATTCCTAACTGCCCCCCGTGCCAACCTGGTCACCCCTTATTGCCCCCTGTGCCAACCTGGTTGCCCCCAACTGCCCCCCTTTTGTAGCCTGGTCACCCCTAACTGCCCCCCACCAGCCTGGTTGCCCCCAATTGATCCCCTCCATCCTAGTCACCCCTCACTGCCTCCTTGCCAGCCTAATCACTCCCACCTGCACCTCTGCCAGCCTGGTTGCCCCCAATTGCCCCTCCTTGCCGGCCTGGTCACCCTTTGCAGCCTGCTGTTCAGTCGTTTGGTCGTCCCTCACTAACCCCCCTGCCAGCCTGGTCATAAACAGTCAACTTGTGAGGGTGTGAGGGTCAATTTGCATATTAGCTCTTTATTATATAGGATATATATATAGTGGATTTCAAAGAGAGAGGGAAAGAGAGATAGAAGCATCAATGATGAGAGAGAATAATTGGTCAACTACCTCCTGCACACTCCCTACTGGGGATCAAGCCGCAATCTGGGCTCATGCCCTGACTGGGAATCAAACCATGACCTCCTGGTTCATAGGTCAATGTTCAACCACTGAGCCATGCCAGCTGGGCTGAACAAGGAGTCTCTTAATGCCATCGTGGACTGGACAGACTCCCAGACCCTTTTGTACTGGGCTTTAGTGCCTTGGACACTGACTAAGCCACAGGAATGACATGAACCATGAGATTGAGATGAAGCTAATATCTGACCAGTTACTTTGCTTATTCAACTATTAAGCAAACAAACCGATTTTATATTTACTGTAAGACATTTTATGCTGCAATAGGTGTGGATCTCCATGGGTGCGCTTTTTTATGAGACCCCTATGCACCACATAAAGGAACCTGGCTGAGAAGCCAGTGGGGCAAGCACCCACACCGCCCCCAGGGAAGGGTCTACCAGGGAAGGGGCCTTTTGCAATTCTGATTAAGGAGCCACCTTGGACAAGGAACTCAGAAGCTATTTAATATCTACAAGAACTAGCTTTCCATAGGATTGTTAGGAATTTTTCTAGCTAGGCACACACCAGAACAGGTCATCCAACTCAGTTCTATCAGCCCCTCATGATGAAAGACAATAGTGGGAATCTTTTTTTTCAAGTTCAAACTGTACTATTTTCACTCAGGCCCGGGAAAGGGAAGGAGAAAAAATAAAGGCTCGACAAAAGTCTTTAAATTAAGAGTCTTCTGTCTCCAGACATCTGGATCCTCTGCTGAACAGGGTGTGTTGGGTTCATGTAAACATCAGGGAGTGGCATTGAACTTCCTCTCAGGCAGCCTCTCCTCTTCTCTTCCTCCTCTGTGTTCAGAGTGGTATTCCCTCAGCGGAAGATGGACATGAAAACAGATGAGATCGTCTTTAAGAAGTATATTATCAGCATGGACACGTTTTACTTTGGGCCACTCCTTTGTGGAAAATCAAGAGATAAGTAAGTGTGCCATTATCTCAAGACAGATTTTAGACCCTAGGATTGGGCTCATGAATGGTAAAAGCAGAGTTTCTCTATAGACATAGCTTTTATTAGTGCTGCCTCAGTCCCTAAACCACAAATTAGAAGAACTGAGTTCTGATATCCAAAGTTTCTACTAAGATGAATAGGGGTGCCATTTTCTAAGATGGGAAAGCCTGGGAAAGGACCAGGGTTTGGTTGGGGGAGGGATAGGATCAAGAGTTCACTTTGGGATATGTTGAGTTTAAGATGCTTGGAAGATATTTCTAGTAGCCACATAAAGCAGGGAATAGGCTATGCAGTTTGGGTTCTCAGAGGAGAAAGGCTTGTCATCAAGACAACAAAAGCTATGGGTGTGGATGAGATTGTTTAAGAAGGAGGATACAGTAAGGAAATAAGGACCTCAGACGGAACTCTGAAGGATTCCACCACGCTCAAGAGTTGAAGCCAACACAGGAGATAAGAAAGAGGGACAGAGCTACTATTGGAAACCAGAAAAGAGTGGGGCCATGGAGCCACAAGAGGAGGGTATTATTGACCACAGTTGAAGGTTGCAGAGAAGATAAAGAGATGAAGACATCAATGTCCATAGGATTCAATAACATGGAGGTCCCCAGGGGCCTTAGCAAGAGCCCTTTTGGGGGGGAACTTCTGAAATGTAGCCCAAGAGAAGTGATTTGAAGAGTCAGTAGAGGGTGAGAAAATGGAGATTAGTTGTAAAGTTAGCTCTTTGGAATAGCTCAACTGTGAAGGGAATTGAGAATGGGAGGGAGACATGGAGTCCAGGGAGGGCTATTCATACACGGTTGTTCCTACAATGTTTGGCTGCCAATGGGAAGTAGGGAGGGAGAAGTTGGAGTTGCAGAAGAAAGTACAGGCTGTCAGCTCCCCAAAACAACACAATGGAATATGTAGGTATTGGCTTTTCCAGAAAGAGGGGCCTTCATCTATTTCAAGGAGGGATGAAGGTGAGATAGCTTCAGGTGCTCGTAGGCTTACAGATTTGGTTGGAACAGTGACACTATCTGTTGTCTCCATAGGAAATGAGGGGAGGGCTTCTCCAGTGAGGGAAGCAGAGGGAAGTTAAAAATGTTGAGAAAATGGAGAAGGTGAGAAAGTTTTTGTGGAAAGTGAGAGAGAACATATTGGACCAATAGATTAAGATTTCCAGCAAAATTGGAAGCCCAGGTGAGGTTGATGATTATACATTTTTGGTGATATTAGTGGGTTGTTGGGTTTTTTTTTTTTTTTTTAGTTATACACCAATTTCTTATTCTATAGGCAGGGAGCTAAGACCCAAACTGAAACCAAGGTTTCAACATGTCATCATTCAATCTAGCGTGCATTGTGATGGGTATAGAGGGCTTATCTCTATGTTTACTGATGGAGCTAAAGAGCCATCTTTGTTCCCCATTTCCTTAATCCCTCCAGTTTGTTTCCTGAGGTGCTGGACTAGAAAGTGAAGGTGCAGAAGGTTTGTTGGTGATAGAGAGGATCTTCAAGGCCCAGGAGAAGGGCTTGGGAAAGAGAAATGTGGGCCAGGTTGATGGGCATGAGGTATAGAGAAGGCTGGTAGTGGGAATCAGGGAATACACGGTCATTCAGGACAGCACTGGAAATGGAACATAGGATTTGGAGCCGAACAGCACTGGTCCGGGAGAAGGACAATGACAGTGGCCCAGAAACAAGAACCAGTGCAACCAGGTATGATTCATCTCTTCTTTTAAACCTTACTGAGCCTTGGCGTTTGCAAAGTGAAAAAACAGTAGCACCCACCTCACAGACTTGTGAAGACTGCCCTGTATTGTGTGAGGCTTATAACACAGCGCTGGAAGGTGGCTGTGACGGCCACCACCCCTCCGGCAGTCCCACAGAGAGTGTGGTGTCTCTCTGACCCTGGTTTAGTCTCTGCCATGCACTCTCCCTCCTTCCTCCATCATAACCTGTCCACAAAGCTTTGCAGGCTGTTTCTGAGCACCAGTGGGTATTATGGTACCTTGCTTTCCTGACCTATGCTGTGCTCTCTGATGATATTTCTCTATACTAGCATTCTTGTGCTTTCCGCAGTTCCTTTTCTGAGTGCCAATAATTGAGCAGCTTCCGGTGCTCAGGCTGCTTGATTCTGTGGCTGTCATCCTAATGTAACTGCAAACATCGCCAAAATGAGTCCATGGCGGAACAGTAACATCCTGTGCAGGTGCCAAAGGCAGTGAATGAGGTCATCTCTAAGACAGATGTGAAGTAAATTACTTAGATGGTCAGCTCTTCTGGGAATATAAGCCCTGGAAAGGATAGAGCTCTATATTTCTTGGAATTCTTTTTAATAATAACTACCATTTTTTTGAGCATTTGATAGCTACTGCTGTGCTAAGAGCATTGGCTGCACAAATTCATTTAATACTCCCAGAAATCCTAAAAGGTATGATCATCCCATCTTAGAGATGAAGAGACCAAGACTTGGAGGGCAGGGATCAGGCTGCCTCAGTGTAACCATACTGTCCTTTGAAATTGCCTTGACCCCCACAACTAACTGCCTCTTCCACCTGAGATCTCAGTCAATCCTCACATCCACATTCCTAATTTATCCCTAATTTTTGTCCACTTCCAGGTATAAGTCATCTTTGTTCCCAGGCAACATGGAGACACTGACAATCCTGAACAATTCCCCAATGGTCACGGAGTTGTTCTTCTGTTTCCAGAATGATGTCAAAGCAAATACCTACTTCCTAGAACCTATGAACATGATTCTGAAACCCAGTGAGAAGCAGGTACAGCCCCATGAAGCCAGCCCACTAGGGCAAGACTTTCTTGGGAAATTTGAGGCCTTGGCATCCTCAGTGGAAATGCCCTTTGTTTTGCCTCTTCCACTAGATTCTGACCGTGTGGGCCTACCCCACTGCAGTCGGTGTCTTTGAAGACAGTATAGTCTGCTGCATCAAGGAGAACCCAGAACCGGCCATCTTCAAATTAAGCTGCGAGGGGGTCCGCCCAGAACTGGATGTGGAACCCAGGCAATTGCATTTTGACCGGCTTCTGCTGCACAGGTCAGCGTCCTCGATGCCACCAGGACTGGGACGGAACTGAAAGAGTATTTAGTTCTAGGGTGGCAAATCATCTTGATTTGCTCAGGGCTTTCTAGGATTTAAACACTCTGAGCCTTACATGATAGGAAATTTCAGGTCCTGTGCCAATCAGGACAGTTAATAGTCCAGTTTGCTGGACTTCAGCAGCATCAAGACATCCTCCACTCCCGCAAGATCAACTGCCAAAGTGTGAGCACATTGCATTTTTCTCAGAAGAAAGACTAGCTTTTTCCCAATTCTCAAAGCAGCCCATTACCCTAAAGGTTTAAAAATATTTAGCCTAGAGATTATAGCACAAACAGTAGATTAGATCAAAACTAGAATGTACATATCCACTCACTGGAATCTATGATTCTAAATAGAGAATGTTTCTTTCTGGAGCTGCTGGGACAGAATGGGTGATATGATATTATGATCTGATATGGATGCTGCATTCTTTGATCGATACCGTCAGGCCCCATGCCTTGATAAATACTGATTAGTGAACTAAGCTATAATTGAAATAACCAGAAGTACTTTTTCAGACCTGCCATAATAAATCAAAATCATTTGAAACTGACAAAATTGTCTTTTGGTCTCTGCAGAAAAGAATCCAAAGTACTTCTTTTCCACAACGTCACAGCCCTGCCAGTGGCCTGGCGGATCACTAGCCTGGAGCACTTGGGCGAGGACTTCTCCGTGTCCTCGCTGCAGGGCACCATACCCCCCAAGGCTGACTTTAGCCTGCAAGTGCACTTCCAACCCTCCAAACCCGTCAACATCAAGAAGGCGATTCGGTTGGAGGTGAGGCTTCACCCATTTTCAGACTTGGTCGTCAAAATGTGTACACACTGGGATCTCTGACACACACACTACCAAGACATACACACACACTACTAGCAACACAAACACATATGCAACCCTCCACACACACTGCTACCAACATGCACACACTTGCCAACACACACTAAGCCAGGTTTCCCTGTTACACACTCTTATCTAATCCCATCTGACAGCCCCAACCCACAGTATCTGCTCTGAACACACTGTAAACTCCCTGAAGGCAATCTCCTTCATGGCGGATTTCCCAGTGCTGAGAACAGAGCACTCGATCCATGCAGAGTGAGTGAGTGCTTGGCGAAGGAAAGGATGGAAACTCTTAATTAAAACTTGAATTTGGTGATATTCACAAATTTCCTTCTTGGCATCTGAAGCACCGAAACAAAGAACAGAACCATTCAGATTTACAAAATTAGTAGAGCAAGGATGGGGAGTGGTGACAATTTGTCAACTTGTGGCTTGGGCAGAGAAGTGGGTGACCTCTAGGCAGACCCAAGAGAGCTATACCCACAACCCAGTGCCTTTCACCTTGACAGACAGACCCGTTCTCACCCCCTCACTAGTCTCAGGAGTCAATGGTGGGGTCCAGTTAACACCAGTTCAGATGTTTCTTGGGACAGTAAGGGAGGAATTACCCCCAGAGGTGACAACAGAGGGGGACAGTGAGCAACTGGAGATTGGGACCTTGCTTTTTTAAATAATAAAAATGATAGTATTTTTAAAAAATAAATATTCCTATTACATCCCCTTCCTGATTCCCACTGCATGTTATGTAGTTCGGGCTCTAAGCACCTCATGGGTCTTGCTTTTACTGAAGACTATCTCTCATCCCAACAGGTTTTGGACACAGACAATCTTGTTGGAGTTGTTCAGATTGAAAACATCATGATCATTGCAGAGTCCTATGACATGGCCTTGGACATCACCTTCCCCAAAGGTGTTTAGCAGTCACATCTTTTGGTGCAGTGTAGTGCTTGTGAGGGTGACAAGAAATATACTGGGTGGAGGGTGATATTTCCTGAGAGAGGAATCTTTTGGGTGCGATACAGGTGGTTGTTTGGAAGAGGCGTAGAATTTCAGTAAATAGAAATGCACACCCCAGAGTAATGTTAGCAACATTACTAGAATCTGTTTGTCCAACTTGAAACGACAGCAGGAGGAGGAGTCATGTAGATCCAACATTTGCAGAGCTCTTTTTTGAACAGTCATCTGAGAGTGGGTACCATCTTCCTGCCTGTATTAGTCTTCTATCGCTGCTGAAACAAATTTCCACAAACTTGGTGGCTTCAAACCATAGAAATTTCCTTTCAGTCCTATGGATCAGAAAATCCAAACTGAACGCCACTGGACTAAAATTAAGGTGTTGGCAGGGCTGCATTTCTTTCTGAAAACTCTGGGCAAAAATCCATCTCCTGGCGTTTTCCAGCTTCTAGAAGCCACCAGCATTTCTTGTCTCATGGTCCCCTTCCTCCATCTTCAAGCCAGGAATGTTAGGACAAGCCATTCTCATGTTGCCGGGTCTCTGGTTTTCCCATGTTTGTCTCCCTCTTTCACTTTTAAGATGTCTTATGATTACATTGGGTCCTTCAGAGAATCAGTCTAATCTCCTTATGTTAAAGGCAACCTGAATCCCATCTGATACTTTAATTCCCCATTGCTATGTAAACTAGCATATTCCCGGGTTCCTTTGGGGCAGGAGTGGCAGGATTCTGCTCACCACATGGCCCTATCACCCAGCTTAGATAGATCCTTTGACCATGCCCTTTTCCACCTCCCTCCTTTCTCTGATAGATCTCCTCAACAAGATTCATAGAATATTAGAACTATATGTTTGAACTAGATGTCATCAGTCTTATGTACAAAGATATTTACCACAGCATTATTTATAACAATGGAAGTTTGGACATAACCTAAATTTCTATCAATAATGGAATATTGTTATTGTAGGAATAGTACTGAACATTATGGAATAGTCATATCATGATATATTGTATACCCATTAAGATCACATTGATGATGCCCTGCCCAGTTTGGCTCAGTAGATAGAGTGTCAGCCCACAGACTGAAGGATCACAGGTTCAACTTATGTTCAAGGGAATATACTTTGGTTGCAGGCTTTGTCCCCCAACCCCAGTTGATCAGGGCACATGTGGGAGTCAACCAATTGATGAGTCTCTCTCACACCAATGTTTCCCTCTGTGTGTCTCTCTATCTCCGTTCCACTCTCTCTAAAAATCAATGGAAAAAATATCCTGGTGTGAGGATTAACAACAACAACAGAAGATCACATTGATGAGGAAGTGTTAATTATGTGTGAAAATAGTTATGAAGTAATGCTAAGTAAAGCAATACAAATTTATATACAATATCTCAACTCACTACACCATGCACTTAGTGCAAAAAAATTGTTTGAATCCTGGGAGATTTAGGTACTGGGAGACATAAAAAGGAAGGTGATCCTAGGATGGAAGCCAGAGGGAGCCGTCCCATTGAATTGGGTGAAAGAACAGCATCTGTTGTTTGCTAAGATGCAGTTACAAAAGCTTTTCTAGCCATGATGTTTTTACAAAACAAATTCTCTGAAATTGTCATCATGGATTTTCCACGTGACCTGCAATAGGAAGTCCCCTTGCGTCTTGTTCTCATGCCCATTCACCCTCCCCATTCTGGCCCTGGCCTCTGCAGGAGCTGAAGGAGGCCTCGATTTTGGGACTGTGAGGGTTCTGGAAGAAGTGAAGCAGCCCCTGCAACTGAAGAACCGTGGGAAATATGAAATCATGTTCAGGTAACCTGAAAACCATCCAGCATGTGGTCATCTGTGTCCACTCCTGGGGAGAAAAATGTGTCTGGGAGATTTTTTTAAAAAAGTGTTTGGGGCAATTATAAGTACCATCTCTGCTTTTAAGCTCTCCTGGTTTCAATGAAGGGAATTCCAACTGCTAAGAGAGCAGAGATTCTCACACTCCTCTCAACTCTGCGATTTTGTGGAGACCCTTAAGGGTCCTCTGAAGGCACCTAGAGCCATAGGGCCTGAGCGGGAGATATGGGAATAGGAGATACTGGGAGGAGGAGGTCCTGGGGTGGAGGGAGAGACAGAGATGAGGAACCTGGCCTCAAGCTGTCCTGCCCTCTCTTCAGCTCCTCTGTTTCATAAATTGGCATTCTACATAAGATTTCAGGTGGGTAGATGTCCCAATTTTCTTTTTTAATTTTAAGAAGCACTATTAGTATACATTCTTAATTTCTAGTTCACCTAAAACCTGGTGGACTAGAGGTCCAGCTTGTGCTCATCTCTTGAGATTAAAAATATGATGATAGCCTAACCAGTGTGACTCAGTGGTTGAGTGTCAACCTATGAACCAGGACAGTGGTCAGCAAACTCATTAGTCAACAGAGCCAAATATCAACAATACAATGATTGAAATGTCTTTTGAGAGCCATATTTTTTAAACTTAAACTTCTTCTAATTCCACTTCTTCAAAATAGACTTGCCCAGGCCATAGTATTTTGTGGAAGAGCCACACTCAAGGGGCCAAAGAGCCACATGTGGCTCACGAGCCGCGGTTTGCCAACCACTAAACCAGGAGGTCGCAGTTCTATTCTTGATCAGGGCACATACCCAGGTTGCTGACTCCATCCCCAGTAGGGGGCATGCAGGAGGCAGCAGATCAATGGTTCTTTCTCATCATTAATGTCTCTCTCTCTTTCTCTCTTTCTTTCTCTCTGAAATCTATATATACATGGTGATAGCTGAAAAGGGAATTCAGGGAAGGGGAAGTGGGCAAACGGATAAATGGGGATAGAAAGAGACTTGACTTTGGGTGATGAGCACACAATGCAATATGCGGATGATGTTTTATTGAACTATATATACACTTGAAACTTGTATGGTCTTCTTAACCAGTGTCACCTCAATAAATTCAATTTTTTTAAATGAAAGACTAACTAATGGAGTTTCCTGAGAGAGGAAAGGGTGGTGCTTGGTGCGGTGAGGGAAGAGGTCACTCAGGCAGGGTCACACAAACCTCAGTGGCAGTGCTGGCACCCATGGCCAATCTATGTCTATGAAAAGTCATCCTTTCCCCAGAAGAATTCACAGTTGATAAAGGGACTTCCCTTCACAGATTTGGAAGAAATTCAGTATATTCATGATAGTTTTATTTTAGTTCAGAAAATGCTGAAAATTAGAGAGGCTCCACTTAAGTACTACCATTGGTTAGAAATGTGTATTGAAATAAATACAAATGAAAGCTTAACAGACCTAAAAGAAAGCCACTGGCACTTAGGCATTAATGCTGAATGCAGCTGTGCCAGTTTGAGAGTTTTGTTTCAGATTATGGCAGGGTGTTAGCTCTGCTCTTTCAGGTTGCATGGAAGAGTCGCCCTCTGGTTCCAACAGGTGATGAGGAGATTGTGCAGGGAGATGAGGGAGGGCGGGCACCTGCAGGCAGCAATTGAGTGACCAGGTCCCCTGGGGCATGGGAATGACATACAACTCTAGATGTCCCATCTCAGCTTAGGTTCCTTGCTCCTTCTCCAGTCCCCTGCCATTTTCATGAGTCAGCTCATCTCTGTGGTATCCCACCTCACCCCCTTGGGGCCACAGCTACCCTTTCCAAGGACCTCTCTTATAGGGCTTCTGTTCCCCGCCCCCCTGCTTTCTCTTCTTTCTTGGATCCACTGTTCCTTCTGTGTGTGCTGCATCCTGTCTCAAAAAGGGGAAGGAGGAATGGGGTAAGAGAGGGAGGGACAGAAGGAGGAAGATGAATTAATCTAGTTGATCCTTATCCAGCATCAAGTGTCCCTGTTGGACAGAGATTTCATGCAAGGGCACCACTTGACCACAGGCTAGAGATGGCTATCTTTGCCTCAAGCATCACTCACTGGCCCGGTCAATCCTGGCTAAGGATGGGTAGTCACAGAGCACAACACACAGTGGACACTGCTAAGCAAAGTAATTAACCAGGGCCAGAGGCATGGCAGGCACTTAACAGTCTAGAGCAGTGGTTCTCAACCTTCCTAAGGCCGCGACCCTTGCATACAGTTCCTCATGTGGTGGTGACCCCCAACCATGAAATTTTGCTACTGTTATGCATCGTGATGCAAATATCTGCATTTTCCAATGGTCTTAGGCGACCCCTGTGAAAGGGTCGTTCAACCCCCAAAGGGGTCGCGACCCACAGGTTGAGAACCACTGGTCTAGAGTTTGCTCTCTAGTATCTTGGGTTCCCTGGATGATGACTTATACTAACTTTTATTCATAACTTTCAGCTTTTCTGTGGACTCCTTAGGCATTACAACGACCAATATAACTTCTATGATCTCAGTCCAACCCAGGAAGGGCACACTGACTACAACAGATAAGCCCACAAATGTCCAGGTATTCTTCCGTGCAAAAAAGGAAGTGAAGATAGAGCAACAGCCAGTCTTGCGCTGTCAGGTGAGAGAGCTCAAAGGGAGAGCTCAGTGGCAGGGTTGTAAGATGCATGTAAGAAAGAAGAGCACATGGTCTAATCCCGTGGTCGGCAAAATATGGCTCAAGAGCCTCATGCGGCTCTTTGGCCGCTTGAGTGTGGCTCTTCCACAAAATACCATGGCCTGGGCAAGTCTATTTTGAAGAAGTGGCGTTAGAAGTAGTTTAAGTTTAAAAAATTTGGCTCTCAAAAGAAATTTCAATCGTTGTATTGTTGGTATTTGGCTCTGTTGACTAACGAGTTTGCCGACCACTGGCCTAACCCATGCTCCAAGTGAGGGAAGGGAAGGCTGGCAGAGAGGATGTACCAGGGTTTGGTCCCCAACTAATAGGTACAGGCAGGTCAGGTGGGAGGTAGGCAAAGTCATCAGAATTGAGAGCACCAGAAAGGCAATGTGGACCCTGGGAAGCAACTGAGACAAAGAAGCTAAGGTTAGTCATCAAGTGCAGAGGAGGTATGGGGAAGTGAAAACAGGAGGCAAAGTTGGTCTGTGTCAGCCATTTCCAATGGGTGTTCCCCCAGGGAATTTTTAAAACATGCAACACCTGACTATTTAGTCAGGGGCACTGACCTCTTTTCCCTTAGACTATCAACTTTAAAAATGATAATAGCCAACACAACAATAGCCATCTGGTGCGAACTAATCAAAATTATACCTATTTTTTTTGTTAGACTGGGAAAAAATATATATTTTTTATGTGCCGAAGAATTTTAATAATTAGTGTCTATGAAAAACTTGAAAATTGCTCATCTAAGTTGGTCCATGGCTAGTTGGTAGTAAGTTTTATGTTAGTATTTTCTAATATTGTTGATGCTATAATATAAAGAGAATGAAAGGAACATGCCTTCATGTCAATAAGGAAAATAGGCAATGAATTAGACAGTCATTGGAATTCTGGAGCTATGCCAATAGCTGATGTCTTCCCAATCCTCCTTTCCTTTCTAGATCATTGAGCCCAATATGACAGATGGAACTGAAATCATTGCCAGCATTCCAATTAGGTTTTC
The DNA here is from genome assembly GCA_011751065.1 of Lasiurus cinereus. NCBI lineage: Eukaryota > Metazoa > Chordata > Mammalia > Chiroptera > Vespertilionidae > Lasiurus > Lasiurus cinereus. Next base: position 15,738,905 of record JAAGEH010000452.1, read on the forward strand.
TGTGAATGCAGTGTTCTCCAAATACAGCATCAGCCCCTCCTCCATCATCAACTTTGGGGCTCTGATCTGTGGCACTCGTAAAAGCACCACTTTCATCATAGAAAATCAAGGTGTTACTGACTTCAAGTATGGCCTCTACAGGATGACAGGAGAGAGTTCCATTCAGCAAAAAAAACCGTAAGACGCCCATTTGTTTGACTCATGCCATTCCCCCATTAATTAGTGCTTTATATTTTACAACAAGCTTTCATGTATTTTATCAAAATTCACCTTATTCCGTGTTATGAATGAGGTCATTAAGAAATGACTCTTCTGCCCTGGCCCGGTGGCTCAGTTGGGTGGAGCATCATCCCATACACCAAAATGTGGCTGTTTCAATTCATGACCAGAGTATTCATACCCAGGTTGTGGATTTGATCCCATCAAACAGGAGGTGTGGAAGAGGCAACTGATCAGTGTCTCTAACTCTCTTCCTTCCTCTCTCTAAAAATAAAAAATGACTCATTCAAGATTACCCAAGAAATCACACCAGTAGATTTAAATTGTGAACCCATATCTCTAACTCCAGATTTCACTTACTTTCTAATTAATTAAAATTGTTTTATTCATTAACTTACAGTTGACTTTCTAATAAATTGGTTTAAATCAGGTAAACATACAGCTTTACATTGTTTGTAGTTGTTTTATACTTTTGTGGATAACCTCTTTCATTTTGGCAAAGTTTTAAGAGATTTTTTGTTAAACTGTTGAAAGACTCTATCTTCCTTATTTAATTTCAACCTAATTTTTTACTTATTTTATTATAATTTAATTATGTTTATTTATAGATATCCTATCTAATAAAAGGGTACTATGCAAATTGACAGTACCTCCGCTACACCCACAAGCCATGCCCACCAGCCACACCCCCTAGCCACTCAGAGCGAGTATGCAAATTAACCCAACCAAGATGGCTACGGCCACAAAGAGAGCAGGAGGGAGGCTTGAATTGCCCCTGGCAATGGAGAAGGCCAAGCTTTCCGCACACCCTGGTGGGCCCAGGCTTCTGCTTAAGGCAACAAAGTTTCAATGGCTGCCACCACAGAGAGAGCAGGAGGGAGGCTTAGTTGCCCCTGGTGATGGGGGAATCCAAGCTTTCTGCACACTCTGGCTGGCCCAGACCTATGCTTAAGGCAACAAAGTTTTAATTGTAGAAGATAAATAAATCCCAGATACCAGGGCCTCTGCTTGGGTCGCTGGGGGCATGGCCAACCTGCAAAGCACCACAGGCCCCTCACCCAGGCCATTCCACACACTCCAAGGAAACACCCACCCTGATCCAGGACTCCCTTAAGGGCAAACCAGTGGCCCCTACCCATGCACCAGCCTCTATCCTATCTAATAAAAGAGTAATATGCAGATTAACCATCACTCCAACATACAAGATGACTGCTCCCATGTGGTCAAAAGATCCTCCCCCCATGTGGACACAAGATGGCCACCACAAGATGTCTAGCAGGAGAGGGCAGTTGGCAGGGACCAGGCCTGCAAGGGAGGGCAGTTGTGGGTGATTAGGCCTGCAAGGAGGACAGTTGGAGTGATCGAGCCTGCAGGGGAAGGCATTTAGGGATGACCAGGCTGACAGAGGAGGGAAGTTGGGGGTGACCAAGCCTGCAGGTAAGGGCAGTTGTGGGGGGACCCAGGCCTGCAGGGCAGGGCAGTTAGGGATGACCAGGCCCACAGGGAAGGGCAGTTAGGGGCAAACAGGCTGGCAGGGGAGCAGTTAGGCATCAATCAGGCTGGCATGGGAGTGGATAGAGGGTGATGAGGCTGGCAGGCAGAAGCAGTTAGGGGCAATCAGGAAAGCAGACAGGTGAGCAGTTGGGAGCCAGCAGTCCTGGATTGTGAGAGGAATGTCTGACTGCCCGTGTAGGCCCGATCCTACCTGGATCAGGCCTTAACAAGCAGTTGGACATCCCCAAAGGGTCCCAGATTGGAAAGGGAGCAGACTGAACTAAAGGACACGCCTCCCTTGCACGAATTTCGTGCACCGGGCATCTAGTTATAATTGTGTGTTGCTTTAAATTGTTCTTTTGTTTATTTTTCACTTTAGCATGCACAAATTCATGCAAAATACTCAAAAGAGGATAGAACTTCAGTTGCTCTATCTTCAGTTGGTCCTTAAGCAAGTGAATGCTAAAATATATAAATCTCTCAAAACATTAAAATTGCACCTCAAATATGTTTGGATATTTTAGGGGAACTAACCACTAGGAAAATTAATTGTTGGGTAAACTAGCTTCAGTAAAGTTACCCAAACTTATGTTTATACTATTCCTTAGATTACATCTTAAAAATACCGTGACTGCCCTGGCCAATTTTGCTCAGTGGTTAGAGCATTGTTCTGCAGACTGAAGGGTCGGAGGTTTGATTCCTAGTCAAGGGCACATAGGGGCATGTGCAGGAGGCAACCAATCAATACAGTGGTACCTCAAGATACGAGTGCCCTAACATACGAGATTTTTGAGATATGAGCCGTCGAGTGAGCGATTTTTGCTTTGAAATACGAGCAACATTTGAGATAGGAGTAATCACGCGGATGGGCTGGCTGCACACGACCCACCAGTTTACCGCGACTTGATCGTCTTATAGTTTCCCACGCCTCAAAGTTACAGAACGAATTAAACTCGTATCTCGAGGTACCACTGTATGTCTATTTCATGCCAATGTTTCTGTCTTCCTCTATTCCCCTCCTTCCTCCTTTCCACTCTCTTTAGAAATCAATTGGGAGGGGAAAATATCCTTGAGTGAGGATTGAAAAAAACAACAAACAAATATCATGACTATAAATGTGAAGAAAGGGCCAAAATTTAATCTATTGACCATTTCATTGTTTTAAATGAGATCAGGTAAAAGATTTGATGTCTATAAATAATTTCTACACACTGCTTTCCAATTAACTCAGTAAATATTTAAAAACTATTATCTTGCAGAATAAATTTCAATGTCCTTATGAATCATATGTAATAAGTACAATTACTGCAAAATTTTCTCACAGTTGTTAAATGAGTTTGGCTAATGATGAATGCTGACTATGCTACCCGCAATGTCCTCTTAGGCGAAAAGGACCTTTCCCCCATTCCTAGGAGAAGGACCTTGCCAGCAGACAGGTAGGTGGTGTTCAACATCACCACCCCAACCTAAGGATGTACTCTTACTTCTTTAATCAGAGTCGGCCACATGAGGCATTTAAGATCCCGGGAAAGCGAGAGCTTCTACAAGGTTACCCCTTCCAGAGCAACCAAGTTCTCTGAAACTGTTCAGAAAGAAGTAAACATGACTAGCCAGGTAAGAACCCTTTCCTTGTTCAAAGAAACCCTGTAAGATCACCTTCTAACTGGTCCTTTGCTCAAATACTCCCCTCCCCAGGATTGCAGGATTTGAATCTACCGTGGCAGGAATAGTTACACTGAAATATCACTTTCATTTTAAGACAAGGTGTTATGGCCTTTAATTTGGATATCCTCTTTTGTTTTAAAACCTTCTTTGGCTCCTCACTGCCTTCCGATTACATTTCAACTCTTGACATATATTTTATTTAGCAATCTGTTGCTTATATGAAACAGAAGCCCATTAAGACTGTCTTAAATCTAAAACAGAGATCAAGGTTTTATTTTACTAAGATCTCGATATGATGTAGTGATTAAAAATAAAGCAATATAATCTCAAGCTGCAAAAAAAAAAAAAAGACTGACTTAAATAAAAGGAGATTCAAAGATACCTGCTCTGGTAAGATGGAGTTAGATATACTTTTCCCTACTCTTCCCAACCAAGTACAACTAAACCCCTGGACATTACATATAAAACAGATGGAGAGAGAAAAAGATCAGATCAGTGAGGGTCCTTGGGACCCAATGAACATCACGGTGGTGATTTCCCTGAGTTTTCCTTTTGCCTCATATATGTCATCGGGGTGCTGAAGGAGCTGGCAACCCAGAAACATCACCAGGCAGGGATCAAAAAAGGGCCCCAACAAAAGCCTATTCCCACTGGCCAAACAACCAGGACAAGAGCAGCTAATAAACCAGAAAACTTCAAATGAGAACTATTCTATGACAGCTGAACATGACAAAACCTAGCATCCTACCCCACCATTGCTAGCAAAGGACAGTGGGAAGACGTCCGCCCTATCCAGGTTATGATGAGGTGCCCAACCCCAGCCAGAGTGGTGTCCCAAGAATGCCCAGGAGGTAACCAGGAGTTTCAAGACCCTCCCCCCTCGCCCCCATTGTTAGTGGAGACACCACATGGAGCCTTGAGTTTTACCAACCCCCAGTGGACCTTCCCACCCAGGCAACAATAGGACAATAAGGAAGCACTCCTCCCCCACCTTGCCAGGGAGGTAGCTGTAGAGGACTAGTGGGGAACTGGAACCCCCACCCCTGCCTGGCAGAAATGAGCAGTCTGCGTGGGGAATTGGACTACCGCCCCCACCTGGAAGTGATGAGGCAGTGCTTCTCTTGCCCCGGCGGAAGAGGTATGGGAGAAAGCCAGCCAGGTCAAAGAGGTTTAAGTAAGATCCAGAGCCTCATAATATAACACCGAAAATATCCGGGTTTCACCTGAATCTCACTCGTCATACCAAGAACCAGGAAGATCTCAAACAATAGTCAAAGCAATATATGGCAACACAGAGATGACAGAGATGTTAGGATTATCTGACAAAAACACTGAAGCAGCCAACATAAAGTGCTTCTATGAGCAAGTACTAACACTTGGAACCACTAAAAACACAGTAAGTCTCTGCAAAGAAAGAACAGCCATAAAAAAGAACCAAATTGGAATTTCTGGAATTTAAAAAAGTTAATAAGTAAAATGTAAAATTTCATGAAGGGGTTCAATAACAGAATGGAGGAGAGATTCCCACCTGGGTAAGTGTTATAGGTTGTGAAACATGTCTGTCCCCTGAAACCCCCACTCAGTCAAGATTGGTCGGAGAAAAAGAAGTTATCTCTGTGCTTCATCTGAGGCCTTGTTGAGTAGGAAGCACTGAGAGATCCCCTCCCTGAAGAACCCCCGGACCCTCCCTCCAGGAAAAGAGCTGAGCCCCAGAGAAAGCCTCTGGGGGACCCCCCAACAGTCCCTTTGGACACCATCTCACAGCTCTGGTAGAAGGGCTGAGTCTCTGTCACCTGCTTGCCTCCGCCCCTCCCACAATTCCACTGTTTCCTGCAGGCTCGCTACAGCCATGGCATGTTCACCGTGTACCCTGGGTTTGGCACCATCCCTCCCGGAGGAATACAAACCGTTAACGTTGACTGCGTGGCCGACCCTGTGGGAAGGTGTGAGGAGTTTATGGCGATCGATATCTCCGACCGAGACCCCCGAGACCACCCTGCTGGCATTCCTTACAGCCTGTTGGCTGAAGCCTGTCTACCAGGTACTTTCACATCCCTTAAAAGACCTTCTTCAGTAACCAACCCCTTCCCCACACACATGGCTGGGCTGCTAGCTTTTGGGCCAAGTGTCTTCAGCCACATTGCTCCCTAAAGACTTACAAGGCATGCACACCTACAAGGGGCGGTGCAGCTTTAAACTCCTAATCTTCCTGAGTGGGGTCTGGAACTCCCAGTTGACCAATGTTCTCTGGGAATCGTGGTTCAATGGGATATGGCACAAGTCCCGTATCCAGCCTGTTCATGGCCAGGTCACTCGCTGTGGACAACACGCACACGGAGCACAGTGTCAGTGACTGAGCATGCTGCAGCTTTAACCCAGCGGATCTCAGATAGAGCACAGGGAGAGCTTTTGCTTTGGCCAGAGGCTCCCTGCAGCCTCGCACCAAAGGGAGCCAAATGCCTCCTCCTTTCTTAAGCCCACCCCAGGTCCTGGGCTTATCCCTCCTTACTATTGGGAGGAACGGTGGTTGGGGTCTGGCGACCCACAAGATCAGTATAAAATAAATTAGACTGTGTTCCAGCACTCACACCCTATCTCTCTTCTATGATGATCTTTTGTTGGAATCCAAACCTCCAAATGAGGAATTAGAGAAAGCAGGAACTGGGCTATCAGGCCGCCTCTAAGTCTTCCCTCCGCTCCCCAGCCTTCGTGACGGACAACAATGCCTCCATATTTGAGGAGCACCAGATCTGCAACAGTGCCAACCTGTACAACATCCTGCAGACCACAGAGAGGCAGGGGCTGTTTGTGGAGGATGAGAACAAGTTCATGTTCAGCAATATCCTGGTGGGCCATCAGGCCAAGGCTCGGTTCAAGATCAGCAACGTGGGGAAGATCAGCTGCGACGTGACCATTGTGGTTAAGCCTGTCTCCAACAAGGTAAGCCCCCTCACTTGGCCCCAGCCCACTGGGGTTGGCAGAAAGCCGGCGAGAGAACTCTTGGAAACCCCTGCTCTGGAGCGTGTCAGAGTGGGGATTATCTGGCACTCGGGCCCTGCTAGTTGTAGGAGGGAATTGGACAGACCACAGAGAGCAGGAGGCTGTGAGGAATTTTCTATATATTCTTTACAGTGGAATAGAAAATTCAGGATGACAAGAGAGAGCTAAGTAGATAGGTTTCGCCCACCCTTCCTTTTCAAGCAGAAGTGCTACGGATGCTATGGTCTTATCTCCGCTGCTCAGTTCTCTGCCCAAAAGTAGAATCTTGGCCCAGGTGATCCTTGTGCCCCAGAGCAGGCATTGTTCACATGACTGGTGGTAGAGGGGAGACCACCCAGAGGGTTGGCCCAGCCTAGAGCCCGAGTGGAGTATACATTCCCATGAGGCTGACACCCACTGCAGAGGGACAGGGTTTGGGAAACTAATTTCTCTTACAACTTCCCAGCCCCAGTGACATCCAGTCATTATTCTCTGACTTTTTTTGAGACACAAAGGAGCAGCTCTCTTCCTATTTTGTGCTAAAAACATAAAAAGGTGAGGAAGCCTGATTTCTAAGCAAAGATAAGTTTCTAATAGGGGGGTTGCAGACATGATATGTTCTCCCTACCCTAATTTGCAGGCTCTCCATTGAAAAAAAAAAAAGAGGAAACTTAGTTATTGCTGGAAGATGGGTCCCAGAGTATCTAGGCTGTCCCTTCCAGAGGCATGACTGTGCAGGCAATGGAACGTGTTTCCTCCAGAGCTTTGAGGGGCAATAGAGATAAGCAGCACATAGTGCCACACAGCTAACACATGTGTGGGTTCCTGCCCCCCGTCACCAGATGATTGCCCGCATCACTGACATCTTTGAAGTGGAACCCAACAAGATGTGTATTGCCAGTCGTTCACATGCCTTTGCCACGGTGACCTTCACCCCCCAGACCATGCAGACGTACCAGTGTATCTTTGAGGCTACCTTGGATGGCGTGTCCAGGTACCAGCACCCCAGCAACCTCTCCTGCAGCAGGGCTGCCGGCCTCACTCTATGGGATGTCACTCCTGCCATGCCCTGTTGACAGGCCTTCATCTCCCTGTTCTCTGCAGCATCCAGACCAAGAACCGAAGCCTCGTGTTTGACATTGTGGGAGAGGGGACCCTCCCTCGGGTGACCATTGTGCGGCCAATTCTCCACAACCAATACGGAAACCCCTTGCTCCTCTTTAAGAGGCTTCTTGTTGGCCATTCAGAGAAACTCCCTCTCATCCTCAAGAACAATGGCAATATCCCTGCCCAGGTACTGCTGAGGGGGGAAGCGCGGGGTGGAAAGGGAAAAGAATCCTTCAGAAGCCAGATTTCTGACATTGAGGTCCCTGCCATACCTTTTGAATGAGGACTTCTTTGATGTTCCTCATCCATTAACCTGTGTAAGAGAGGACATGCAGAGGGAACACTGAAATGGTCTCTACCCTCCAGGAGTGTCAGAAAGCAGATTTCATAGTCCACTAACAATTACTGTGTGAAGCCGTGTACAATGACATACATCAAGCTTAGTGGGTAGGATTGTGGGTATTCTTAGTGTCATCTTTATTTTTTCTGTAATGAACATTGCATTTATAATAAAGGAAAACAGAAGAAACCTCATTAGGGGTAAGAGATGTAGCATCTATAGGGACTTCTAGTTCAAGCCATTAAATTTTGTAAAATTTGACTTTACAAAAAAAGGTGCTAAATTGTATAAGGGTTATGCAAAGGACTGTAGGACTATTGAAAATTACCTTGATCCCTAATCTAGGGGATCAAGGAAAATTTCACTCTAAAATGACATCTGAGTGGCATGGAAGGTAACTGGGTTTTAGTTGGTGGGCATGGCAGTGAGTAAGTGCATCCAGGTAGCAAAAGAAAACAGCAAAGTCACACAAGCAAAAAAACATAAGGTACAAACAGGAGCTAGTGAACACCAGCTTCATGAGGGCATAGTGTACAGGGAGAAAAACAGGAGGCAGAGTAAGGGGACAGCTTGTCAAGGGCTTCAGATTCTGTATATATTGTAAACCCTACAAAACATTATTACTATTATTATTGTTGTTGTTGTTTATACAATTAAGACTCTTTTAGATTTACCCACATTATCTCTTTTCTTTTTCTTTTTCTTTTTTTTTGCTTTTTATTCCTTCATCTCCAACTTTATATCTGAAATCCTTTTCCTACCGATGAAAGAATACTTTTTACTATTTCCTTAATGCATGTGTGCTGGTAATGAATTCTCTATTTTTATTTTAACATCTCCATTTCTTCTTCATTTTTAATATAATTTTTACTGGCTATAGAACACTCTGTGTTAGCAATTGTTTTATTTTAGCAAATGGGAGATATCATTTCCATTGGGACTGCTGAGATGCCAGCTGTCAGTCTAAAATGTTCTTTTTAAGATAATCTTTTCCCTCTGACTGTGTTTTCCATTTTCACTCTGTTTTTTTTCTTGCTATTTAACTATTATGTGTCCATGTATGGATTTCATATTATTTATCCTTCTTGAAAATCACTGGGCTTCTTGATTCTGCAACTGATGTCTTAAATCAGTTTTGGAAAATTCCTAGACATGTTTTCAAATGTTGCTTTTATTCTCCTTCTGGGAAGCCAATTAAACATATAGAAGACCATGTCACTACTATTATATCCTCTATGTCTCACAATCTCACTGTATTGTCCATCCATTTTTCTGTGAGCTTCATTGTACATAATTTCAGTTTGTTAACTCTGCCTTTAGTTATAACTAATCTGCTTTTTAACCTTCTATTAACTTATTAAATTCTTATTCATTTTTTAACTCTAGAATTTCTATTAGATTATTTTTCAAATCAACATAATCAGGTTTTTTATATGTTTTTATTGACTTCAGAGAGGGAGAGAGACATGGAAACATCAGTGATGAGAGAGAATCATTGATCGGTTGCCTCCTGCATGCCCCTACCTGGGGATTGAACCCACAACCTGGGCATGTGCCCTGATAGGGAATCAAACCGTGACCTCCTGGTTCATAGGTTGACACTCAACCACTGAGCTACGCCAGCCAGTCTGACTTTAGTTTTTAAATCAGATATCTGGCTCCCAGTAGGCTAGAAAACATCCTGTTTCTCCAATTAATTTTGGAGAAAATGCCCACCTTGGTTTTCCTCTCATGTTGGTAGGATACTCAACATGACACTATCAAGCAATTAAGGCACTGGTACCTAGGAGACACTGGTTTTTAGACACTCATATTCATGCAATCCCTCAATAAATGACAAATATCCATTTTCATTTATTGCTCTAGAGCAGGGGTTCTCAACCTTCCTAATGCCACGACCCTTGCATACAGTTCCTCATGTGGTGGTGACCCCTAACCATGAAAATTTTGCATCGTGATGTAAATATCTGCATTTTCCGATGGTCTTAGGCGACCCCTGTGAAAGGGTCGTTCGACCCCCAAAGGGGTCGCGACCCACAGGTTGAGAACCGCTGGTCTAGAGTATGTTTTACAACTACCTCTGTTAAAAGCAGAGGCCGTGGCAAATCCACATTGACACTACTTAGCTGTGGTCTCTGAGTCTCCAGTTCCTCACCTGGATAATAAGAGCTGAACTAAAAGTTCTTTTTTCCTCTCTAGGTCTAATATTTATTATCTCTCCCTCTTCATAAGAAACAAAAAATTGGGCAGTAGTCCATGGTGAGATCCCAAACAACACAGATCTCACCATAGATTCAAAATCCATGAGCAGCCTGTAAGTGTAACACTCAATCCTGCTTTCCTTCTCCAGCTGAATGTTGACCTGCAGGACCAACTAGGAGTTTTCTCCCTGAAGGGGAGGCCCACGACCTCATATATCTACATCACAGAGGAAAACAAACCCCGTGCCAAAGGTAAGTTGCGAAAGAGTAACTTCTGGAGAGCAATGGAGCCCAGTCAATGTTTTGTTAGGGGACTAGTTAGGACCCAGAGAGAGCAGGATGTCTTGTCACCATTGGCCACTCTCAGCAGGGCTTATGCCACACTTTCCCTTGAGTTGGGGTCTTTGTGGATGTGTCTTCCTTTATGCTAATCCTAAAGCATTCTTCTCTCTTCTCTTTGCAGCAAAGAAAGCTCATACGGCCTCCCTGGTGGTTCTTCCTGGAGAGACAGCTGAATTTGATGTTGTTTTCCAAGCCCAACATATTGGGAGAATGACAGGCAACATCCACTTGTCAGTGATCAACAATCAGTACGAGGACACAATCATCCACATGGTGGGAGAAGGCTACGAGGATGACATCACCTTGGACAACGTCCATGGGCTGGTGGCTTCCACCAGTGGGGATGCCTTTGACATATCCGAGATCATCGAGGACGGACCTATGGTGGCAGGTGGGAGAAGCAATAGTGAGGTGTTGACAACTGTTGGCTCTTGGGTCATTTTATATGAGAGTGAAATTAAAAAAAAACAAACAGATCAACTAGCTTCCTGGGAATTTAGGACTGACTCTCCTCTTCATCACTGTATGCCCTTTCATGCCTGACTCTGTCAATGCTTGCATTCATGTGTTCCCTCAAGGGGCATTCCTGGAGCACCCCTATGCATGTGCCAGGCACTGTGCTGAGCCCTGGAGTTCTGATGTGTAGTAAGAGTCTCTGCCCTTATGGGGTTTATCGTTTGAATTCCCATTCAAATTTAGCTAATAACCAAAATCCAAACTCCAGATTAGCTAAGAACGGAATGCACGTCTCCCTGTAGTTTCCTATGTGTTTATCTATTAACTGGCTCACATTGACATTGTCTGTTTCACCTGAACCGTGTATCCTAGACATTCTAAGAGAGATGCTGGGCTTGTTTGACAGGTGTAGGCTTGTGCCTCCTCTAGAGCATAATTCTCCCTCATCTAAGAACCTACAGCATCAGCATTACCTGAGAGTTTCTTAGACATGAGAATTTCAGGCCCTACCCCAGCACTCACATATTGAATCAGATCCTGCACTTTAGCAGGGCCTCAAGGTGATATATCAAGTGCTGCAGCTTCATCTGGTCAACTGCACTCTTTGGGGTAGGAGAAAATTTACTTCATCATGACCCTCAGAAAGCATTTACTAAGCACCCTAAGTGTGTGCCTCGTTGCTACGAAGTGAATTATACCAATACCGTCTCATAGTTTTTCTAGGAGCTTCATTATAGTCCTGGAATGGAGCAGTGCACAATCTATATGACATTGGTAAAAATCACTTCTCACCCCTGTTCATGGCTACAGGGTGGCATCTCTCTTCTCAGAAGTGAAGCAGGAGCCAGCAGTGAGCCCTAGTTCAGAAATCAAATATTATACTTCTAAGAGGCTTACCAGATTTAGAAAATCAGACTATAGAAGTCCCCATTAAATGTGAATTTCAGGCCTGGCTAGAGTGGCTCAGTGATTGAGTGTCAACCTATGAAACAGGAGGTCATGGTTTGGAGGGCATCTATGAGGTAGCTGATCAATGATTCTCTCATCATTGATGTTTCTGTCTCTCTCTCCCTCTCCTTTTTTCTCTGAAGTCAATACGAATGTATTTTCTAAAAAATGTGAATTTCAGATGAATTATGAATTATTTTTTGGTTTAAATATGTCCCTAAATATTGCACGGGGCATATTTATACTAAAAAGTATTCATAGTAATTCAGTTATTCTGTAATTCAAATTTAATGGGACACCTGCATTTTATCTGGCAACCCTAACCCTTAGAAGTAATGTTTCAGCAAATAAATGGAATGAGGATACTGTTTTCTCTTGGAGGTAAAGGCCAAGGTGGGTGGGTATATGGATGGATGGATGGATAAGTAGATTCCCCAAGGAAGGAAAGCTTACTGCTCAGGACTCCAGTTTTTCCAATAGAACAATCCAAGGAGAGAAGGGTTACATGAGGATGAGACACATTGTCTTTCTAATGCTGCCTAGGCTGGGTTGGAACCCTGGGAGGAGGCCAGGGGACCCACATGCTTTCTGCTTCTGTTTCCTAGATGCTCTGGTGGACCACATTCAGTTTGGGGACTGCCACATTGGAAACAGCTATAGCGTGAGCTTAACAATCACTAACCATAGCCAAATGAATGTGATTCGGTTTGAATGGCCATTGTTAGCTACAATTACCTTTTCTCCACAGGTAAGTGAGAGCTACTTATATTTCTGGACTTTTTTAGGCCTAAGCCAAACCTATTTGATTGTTAGTCCATTCCTGTGGATACAAGGGATGTGATGGACCTCATTCAGACCTAGTATTGAAGGACATACTGTTCATGCACACACACCCCCACACACACATACACACATACACGCGCGCGCGCGCACACACACACACACACACACACACACACACACACACTGATCTAAGAATAGAGAAAGGTCTGCCAAGACTGTTGCTAGGCTGATGTTGAGAAATTCCATGGAAGCCTGTGTGGATGGAAACAGGTCTCAGTCTTCCTATCCCAGAGTGTATACCTGTGTCCCCCTAGTGTGTGTTCTTTAAGCATTAATCCTGCAAAGGCGGTTCACTAAAAAATAACATGGGGGTGATAGTTTCTGTGGACAACTGAGACTTAGAAAATATTTCAAGTTATATGTTTCTCTTAAAGACCCCCAGTCCCCTTCAGCATTCTTACACCTAGCTAAGTGTGTTTTACCTGCAATTTTCTAACCCCTCTTTTTAGCATCTCACAGTGCACATTTTGTGACTTGCTGACCAAATCTCACCATTGACCAAGGCCTCAGACAACATGGTAGCAGATCCTAGCCTCTGGCCAGCAGGTGCTTTTCACTGGTCATTGATTTCTGCGGTCCCAGGACACTGATACACACAGATATACCCACTGCCTCCTGCTCTGTTCCACCAAGTCTTCAAACACAGAATTCTCAGGGTATAGAGCAAGGGGGTTGGGGCCCCACATTTAAAGCTTTGAGTGCTAGCAGGAGGAAGGTTTACTTCCTGGAGGGATGTGAATTATTAGTGAAAGTAGGCAGAGATAAGCTTCTTTACCTCTCCACACACACTCACACTCACGCTCCTGTATATGCACACACATATCTGTGGCCCTGGGAAGGAAGTACAAAGCTTTCTTTTCCTTTCACTTTCCAGAAGAGGCCATTTCAGAAACATGAAAGGACTAGCATATCTATACTAATAAAAGAGTAATAGGCTAATTAGACTAGATAGACCGACCGCCTTCTGGACAAAGCCGCAGCAGCTGTGAGGGTCAAGGCGGGCCAGCGACCAGCCAGCAGTGGCAGCAGCAGCAGGGAGATGGGGTCAATGCCTTCCCCTGATCGGATGGTGGTTTCTCATAGAGGGAGGCCAGACTGCGGCTTAGTCCTGCTCCCCTAGGGAAGCGGGCCTAAGCCATCAGTAGGACATGAATTTTCGTGTACCGGGCCTCTAGTAACAAGGACATACATATATATATATATATATATATATATATATATATATATATATATATATGTGTGTGTGTGTGTGTGTGTATGTATGTAGTTTTATATATGTGATTTTTATTTATATGTGAGTTTTGGTATATATGTGAGTTTTGTATGTGCGTGTTTATGTTTGTGAAATCATAAATGATTTTTTTCTATAGCCCAAATTGGATTTCTCATGTATTTGCTATACTTCAGCAAATCTGAGCCTTTTTGGTCTCAGGATTCCTTTACACTCCTAAACATTATTGAGGATACCTCCAAAGAGCTTTTGTTTTTGTAGGTTATATCTATCAATATTTACCATATTAGAAATAAAAACTGAGAGTGTTTTTAAAAACTGCATTCATTTATTAATTTTAAAATATAATAATAAACCCATTACATGGTCATATAAATACATTTTTATAAAAATAGATATATTTTTTCAATATAAAAAAATTGAAATTGTGTGAGAATAGAGGCATCATTTTGCATTCTTATAAATCTCTTTAATATCTGACCAGCTAGAAGACAGCTAATTCTCATATTTGCTTCTGCATTCAGCCTAATGTTACATCATAGGTCACATAACTGCTAGAAAACTCGATTGCATAGTCATCAGAAAATGAGAATGAAAAAGTCAGCATCTTAGTATCATGATGAAAATGGTTTTGACCTCATGGACTCCTGAAAAAGTCTTTGGGATCACCAGATCACACTGTGAGAACTGCTTATGTACTATGCACATCTGTCCATAATTTATATAGATCAGACTGATTAAGAAACATAGGTGGTTAAGGGGGTGGTATCGGGAGCCATACTGCCTGGTCTGAATCCAACTCTTCCACTATTAATAGTATGACCTTGAGTAAGTCATAGTGTTTCCTTGTCTGTAAAGTAGAAGTAACAGCTATACATCTCCATAGGGTTGTTGTGGGGATTGGTAGAATTGTGTCCAGGTTTTTAATCAAACCTGAAGCAAGTAACAGTGTGATAAACATTAGCTGCTCTTATTTTTGTTATTATATTTCTATATTCGAAGCTCTTGTATATATTTAAAACACTCTTCATATCAAGCTTGAATGATGACTTTTTTTTTTGCCAAGACTTTTGCCTCTACCCCTTCTTTAAAATGGCACCATGAGGTAGCTAGAGTCCTCAAGATGGAATTCCCAAGTTACTAATACCAGGCTCTTCCCCAGACTGGCCACCTCCACCCTGGGTGTGCCAAGGACGTAGTGGTGACCATGAAGTCAGACATACCCATCAACATGAGGAAGATGGATATCAAGTGTAAGGTCTCCAAGATCATGTTTCAGCAGCCTGCAGACCAGGTCCCCGACTGGGATGACCGCATGCGCACAGTCAAGTGGGTGGACGTGCCCAAAAACATGCTCTGGACTTTTACTACAAAACGAAAAGTGAGTAGAGACTTTAATCACAAATCTGGCCAGGCCTACCAGGCCTGGATGCCTGCTGCCCTCACCATTGCCATGCCTCACCATTTCCTTCTTTCATGGAAAAAAGAAATTGTTCCCATTCAACTTGACTTTTGTTAACATATATGTTTTTATGGTTAACAGTTTTACAGATATCCCCACTTCCTCCTCCCTTTGTCCCCTTCGTAATTAAGAAAGACCCTGCCCACCACCACCCCCCACAGGCCTTCACCTGTGTCCATGGGCTATGCATATAAGTATATAATTTCTTTGGTTTATCCCTTCTCATCCCCTCCCCGCTCTGAGATATGTCAGTCTGTCCCAGGCCTCCGTGTCTTGGGACTTATTTTGTTGGCCAATTTATTTTGTTCATTAGATTCCATGGATAAGTGAGATCATATGGTATTTGTCTTTCTTTGACTGGCTTATTTCACTTAGCATAATAATCCCTAGGTCCTCCATGCTGTCCCAAAGGGTAAGAGATCCTTCTTTTTTTACAGCTGCATGGTATTCCATTGCCATTCCACTTGACTTTGATTTCAAAAGTGACAAACTGAACTTCTAAGCATGCCACCTGCCATCCATACTACACATACTATATGAACCACACGTCTGAATTGATAGAGCTTTATCTTCACAAACGTCATGGCTGGTCTTTTAGTTGTTTCCTTTTTCCCTCAGGTGTCCAGAATTTGATTAATTGTAGACAGAATATCATCTTTGGTCCATGCATGCACCTCTTTTAATTATTCCTTGGTTGGTTCCCTTGTAATAATATAAACAAAGATGAACCCACAGGCAGCATAGAAAGTAGAACATGGATTCCGGTGTGGTTCTCAGCTATGCCATCCCCCGGCCTCCTTTCTAGAGGAGATCATCTCCTGCATCTTTTTGCTCATTCTCTTGAGTTCTGTATTTTGTTTCTTTTTTAATCTATGCAAGTAAACATTTAATTGTAGTTTTTACTTTATTTTTTTTAAGATTGTTGCATGTGCTTATCCATATTGTGGCATGTAGCTACAGTGCACTCATTTCACTACTATATAAAATTCTATTATTATTTACCATCCATTCTTCTTTTGAAAGCTATTTGGGGCTTCTCTAGTATGGACTGTGTTTCTATGAGCATTATTATTGATGTCACATTGTACTCATTTGAAAGAGTTTATATTTCCAGAAGTGGAATTGCCGAACCATAGGATGGATACATGAATGTTCAACTTTCCAGAGTAACTCCCAAATGTATTTCCAAAGTGCTGTACCAACTTATATTTTTACTAGCAAAGAGATCCTATTGATCTATGATCTCTCCAACATTTGGCATTGTGATATTTTTGTTGTTGAAATGAATAGGAAATAGCGCTGCCCAGGTGACTGCGTTGGTTGGAGCATCATCCCACACACTGAAAAGGTTGCAGGTTCTTTCCCCAGTTGGGGCAGGTTCAGGAGGCAACTGATCGATGTTTCTCCCTCTTTCTCTTTAGAAATTCAGTAGAACATATCCTCAGGTGAGGATTTTTTTAAAAAGAAACAAATAGGAAGTAGGTTCATTGTAGGCCTCTGCATTTCCCCAGTCACTAACATTGAATACTTTTTCATGTGATTATTGGCCATATTAGTACAAGTTATCTCTTACGTAAATGCCTTTTGCCCATTTTTTAACCATGATGCTTGTCCTTTGTATGTGTCATTTTATTTTTTAAAAACTTTACTTTTTTATATTTTTTCTGCAAACATCTTCACCAAATTTTAGCTTATCTTTTCACTTCCTTTAATTTATCTGTTTGTGAACAAACATGTTCATCTCTTCCTTTATAATTATTTATTTTGTGTCTTGTTTTTAAAACCTTTCTATAATAGTAAAGAAAATAATCACTTTTTGTGTGTGTCTCACCTGGATGTTATGGTATGAGGCAAGGATCTAATTTTATATTTTTCCATCTAGATAACTAATCTTGCCAAATCCCTTTTTGGTCCAGCACTTCTCTTGTGATCTGCCGTGACTCCCTTGTCATCTAAATGCCTAGATGTTTCTTGTCTCTATAGTCTATTGTCAATTTTTCTACCCCTGTGCCAGTTTTATGCTTCTTTAATTCCTGTAGCTTCATAATCAGCTTTGATATCTGAAAGGGAAGTCCCTCCTTCGTACTGTTTTGTTCTGTTTAGATATTCTTGGCCCTTTATTTTTCAAAATAATTTTGGAATCCATTTCCCAAGTACAATTGGCTTTTGAACAACATGGGTTTATATTTGTATGTGTCCACTTACAGCAATCTATATAACAGACTTTTTTCAATAAATACTGTTAATGTATTTTCTCTTCCTTGTGACTGTCTTAATAACATTTTCTTTTCACTATCTTGCTTTATTGTAAGAATACAGTATATATAATAAATATAGCAGACAAAATATGTCTTAATGGACTGTTAATGTTACTAGTAAAATCAACAATAGGCTATTCATAGTTAAGTTTGGGGCAAGTCAAAGTTATACACAGAGTCAAGTGTCTCTAACCCCTATAGTTCAAGGGTCAACTATACTACAAAATGGAAAAATTCATTGGAATTGGATTGCACCTATAAGTCATTTTAAGAAGAATTGACAATTGAATAATATTGTTTCATCTTTTCCATTAACAAGATATGTCACTCTATTTTCTTAGGCCTTTAAGATTTTTTTACTACCATTTGGAATCTTTAATAGTGTTAGGACTCTTTAGATTTTTTTATTTGTTCTTGGGTCAATTTTATTAATTTAATTTTTAGGAATTTGCCCTTCAACTAAGTTCTCATATATATTTCCACAAAATTATTCATAATATTTTTACCATATATTTAAATACGTAGGATCAATAATAATGTCCCCTTTCTCATTTCTGATGTTGATTATTTGTATTTTTTCCTGATCAATCTCACCAAAAGCCTTTAAAATCTTTTCAGATAACTTTTGGCTTTGTTGGGCCTTTCTATTTTAGATTTATTTTCTATTTTGTTAATCTGTTCCTATCTTTATGATTTTCTTCCTTCTACCTTCTTTGGAGTCTGTCTGACCCCAAACTCATGTCTGTGCATGTCTCAGTAATTTCTCATTTCCTTCCCATTTATGAGTCACTTTAGGTTTGCCTTAATCTTTTATTCTGGGTCATGACTTTCCAAATCAGTGTTAATTTGCATGTGGAATAGTGTGCTGTTATTCCCCATGGTGTTCCTGTGACACCTGGCTCTGCATCCCTGAGAACGAGGTTGCCTTTGTTACAGGTGATAGAAACAGACCCTGAGCCTGCGCACTCAATGCTGGAAGAGCACTACCGAGAGCTGATGCTTCAGATCAGTGCCAACGTGAACTTCGCGTCATACCAGTGCCAAACGCGCGATGTGCGCTTTAAGGACACGCTGGTTTACCAGACCCGAGTGTTTCAGTGAGTCACCAAAAGCCTCCCAGCACTCAACATTCTTTCATCTCGCCATTCACTCAGGCTTTAATCAAACATGCCTTCAGTGTCTACGACAGCATATACCAGGCGTCACCTATCGCATGCATCAGAGTGTCTTTGTGGCGCCAATGAAACACGCAGGCCCGCAAAGCAATTGAAGTTTACACTTGAAACTAAGATATAGGCAGGAAACTGGCATCAGCTGATCAACTTCAGTGGGAAGAGTCCTTGCAGCAATCCGTACCACCATCCAGGAACTATGTGGGGCCCCGGGTGACAGCTCAGACAATATCCACATGAGGGGGGGATAGATTCCATCCTCAGCTAAAAAGCCTCAGGACGAACAGAAGCAACATTTCTCATGACCACTCCATAGATGTTGCTTCCAGGATCCCTGCAAAGGGACATGCCCAGTTACAAGAGTCACTGTACTCAAAGAACCCCACAGCTATGGCTTCCCTCCAGATAATCATCATTCCTCCAGACCTGTTGCAATTTGCCAAGCGGGGGTCATTTCTATTATAAACAACGTTGCCTAATAACACTGCTGACATTTCTCCTTTATTTTCCAGGGAAACTGAGCTAGAAACTTAGTTCACAGTCAGAATTGTCCTTAGAGGAAAAGGGTTCTATTAACCCTTCACCCACACTCATACACAGGGATACAAAGATGCCATGGGTCCTACTCTCAGAATTCAGGGTGGGGAGTAGGGAAATAGGTGACAATAGGTGTCATGGCAGCTGCAGCATGGTGTCCTGTGTAGGCAGTAGGAGTGCCTAAGGCAGCCCTAACCTGTTTGGCTCAGTGGATAGAGCATCATCCTGTGGACTCGAGGGTCCCAGGTTCAATTCCAGTCAAGGGCATGTACCTTGGTTGTAGGCACATCCCCAGTAGTGGGTGTACAGAGATCAATGTTTCTCTCTCAACGATGTTTCCAACTCTCTATCCTTCTCCCTTCCTCTCTGTAAAAAAATCAATAAAAGATATATAAAAAGAGTGCCTAACGCAGACCAATATGGGAGAGACAGAGTGTCAGGGACAAAGTGATGCCCCACCTGAATTTTGGAGACCAAATAGGAGGTAGCCCCGTAAAGAAGAGAGAAAAAAAGGGGGGGCCCAAGCAGAGAGAGTAACATAGATGAAAAGAATAGGGCTGTGACTAATCTTTGATAATTACAAAAACAAAAATGAAAACCGATGACATTTCTACTTTGTAAACATTAGTAATTAACTTGTTCAACTCATTTGGTGCACTTGAAGTGTCCTCTCAAGTTATTATAGCAGCAAACAGCATAAGGAAAGGAGTGGGATCTTTTGCTGATGCCCATTGCACCTAAAGCAGGGATCAGCAAGCTATGCCCGTGGGCCCACGCCAGCCAGCCACCTACTTTTGTAATTGGGTTTGTTGGCACAAGGCCATGCTCATTTGTTTCTGCATCATCCGTGGCTGTGTTTGCACCATAGCAGAATGAGTGATGGCTGCAGAGATCTACTGCATGCAAAGCCCAAAAAATCTTACTCTCTGGCCCTTTACCTAAACCCAGAATTCTTTTTGTGAAGACTACTCTGTGCCACTAAGATTCCTCTACTTTATAAAAACTTTGTTTAGGCTGAAGGCCACTACTCATGCATTCACACCATGAATATAAGCCCCTGAAGTCAAAACACTTGACTTCAGACATACCTGCTGGTCTACCTGGATGGGATAATGGAGATCTAATCCCTAAACCCATCCTAGACCTCCTCCCCTAAAACCAGAGAGCATTGTGTTTCTTTCTCTTACACAATCATTTTCTTTCTTTTTTTTATTTAATCCTCACTCAAGAATATTTTTTCCATTGATTTTTTAGAAAGAGTGGAGGGGAAGAGAGAGAGACAGAGAAACATTGAGGTGAGAGACATATCCATTGGTTGCCTCCCACATGTGCCAAGGGGCTGGAGGAGGGGAGTCAAGCCTATAACTGAGATATATGCCCTTGACCCAGAACCAAACCTGAGACCCTTCAGTCCCTGGGCTGATGCTCTAACCATTGAGCAAACCAGCCAGGGCCACAATCATGTTCTTGTATCAAGACCTCATCCTCTTGCTGTCACTATCTATGATCAAGTTTAATAGTGGTTCCAGAAAAAGCTTCTCTCTTCTTGTCTTAGAGCAGGGAAACTTGAGGCAAGAAGAAGCTTCACTGGTTCAGAATTTGAGACAAATATCTTAGCCAGTGAAAGCATCCCAGGAAGGGTTCAGATGGCCTCTGAGAACAGAGGCGTTGTTTCTAGAGGGAAGTGATTCAGGAAGGGAAGGGGCTATGGAATTTGCACCCCCAGGAAGGTACTGTCAGGTGAAATAGACTTTTGTTTCCTCTCTCCTGGGAATTTTTCAGGATTACCATGATGCATGCTGAGAGTTCATCGCATAAAATGCCAATGGTATACAGGATGACTTTAAGGGCTAACCATGGATATTTTTACTTTCAATGGCTATGCATATATTTTGTGTTTTTTGGAAGGAAATGTAATTGGTACATCAAATACATGTACCAAATATAGATAATATTGCTTAAAACTTTCCTTTTGAAGAAATATTTTAAAAGCCAAGTGACTTGACCTAAAGGGAAAAGTAACAGTGTAGATGACGAATATGCCAACAAGACACAAATCATTTGCAGCACATTTCTCAACTGCGTTCCCCCATCTGTGTGCAGGTTGGAGCTGGTTAATACGGGAAGTGTACAGCTGGAATTCAGCTGGACCTCGGAAGAGACAGCAAAAACTGTCAGCTTTGCAATGCCAGATAACCACGGTAAATGCAATGGCAGGTAAAACCCAGGGTGTGCGCAGAGCCCCCGGTTAGTAGAAGAGCCTTGCTCCATCGGCACTCCCAAGGAGCTATGGAGAAGCAGAGCCGAGGCTTCCTGGTGTCTGTAGAGCCAATGGGGCCTGAGAGACTCAAGAGCTGACCTCTGCCCTCCTTGGGCCTAGACCCTGCCCACCCCCACCCCTCGCAAGGTCAGCATCCCAGCTCAGATCCCTAGAAATTTTTTCTTTTAGATCTTAACCTTTTAGGAGATTACACACCCTTGGAGCCCATGGTGAAAGCTAAGAGCTGTCTCCCCAGAAAATTACATACCTTGCCCAGCTTGCAGCTGATGCACATGAAGCACTTTAAAAAGGGACCCAGCATTGGCAGGAAAATATTCATTATTCCTGCTTCAATGTTGCAGATTCCCAGACCTTCCAAATGGACCCTTTTCCGTGGGTCCCGGATTGTGAACTCCTACTTTAAAACAGTGATTCTCCAAAAATTATGTTCACTGTCCATTCTTTTTGAGGCACAAGACCCACAGGTATCTATTTGACCCACTCCCTTGGACCAAAAGGAAACAAATTTGAAAAGTTGATGGAATTAATGATTTTTTTTTCACGAGTCACCTGTGAGAATTAGGAGTCAATTCCTTACTCCTAGAGCCTAAAATTAACTCTATCTGCTAGAAGAGGTGAACTCACAGACCCCACAGAGGGAGCCTAAGGACCTGTAAGTGGAATGCCTTTTCCTTATCCTCCCACTACAAATGCAGAATATCACTGGCTCTCTGTCCCCAGGTTCACAAAAAGATCTGCTTAGCCAGGGCAGCACCATGGATAGCGCCATAGACCACTGGACTGAACCTTCCCAACCATCCTTCTCTGTGGATCCCATCTCGGGCGTTGTGCCGGCGGGGAAGACTCAGAAGATCAAAGTGAAATTCTCCCCATTGGAGGTTGGAGACTTCCAGAGCACAATTTTCTGCCAGTAAGGAGATGTGCTCCCCAGACAAAGCTCTGCCACTCCTGTCCCACTTCTCTGTCACCACTACCACCATTCTTCCCAACCCGGGACACTTCACAGCCCCAACTTGCCACATTTCACCATGGAAAGATTCAAAGGTGCCAGTTTTGGGGGAACAAGGAGAATGGAGTCTTTTGTGTTGCTCAGCAACCCTCTCTAGACCCTTCCTCTGCCCCACTTCTCTCTTCCTGGCCCAGACAAAAGTCCCCTGGGCAACAAAATAGTTGACAGCCAGATGGGTTCCAGTCTTGGGACAAGCAGGAACCTAGGAAGGCTTTCTTGTACCTTTACTGATACCAGGTTTCCCTAACTATAAAATGCAAATAACAATAACACCTTGCAGAGTTCGAGTTGAGACTGAATGAGGTAACTCACTGAAGCTTAGAATAGTGCCTGGCACACAATATATACAACAAGAATTAGGTGGTGGGGATGGTGGATGTTGCAGACCTGGTGCATGGAATCCAATAATTCCTGGCCATGAAAGTCCCTGATGTGGTACCCACTCCCAGGGAAGCTCCATGGAGAACTACTACAGAAGGATCCCATGAACCATGACTGAGTGTGGCAGGGACCTATGTGAGCCATAGGAGTCTCCTGTAATCACACTGCAGGGACCCTCCTGCACCTGGGCCACCTCAACTTGGATCTGAGGCTGGAAGTCTGCTCACATCCAGTTCACTTCCTCCGAGGAGCTCGGGATACTTTTTTAGGATCTTGGCATCACTTTCTGTATCCCACAAATGCCTCTGAGAGGGCCAGAGGATAAGCCTCTGTGCTCATTTTACAGCAGGGAGATTTTCTCAAGCCTGGTGTGGGAAGTATCTAAGTAACACACTTAAGTACACAGAAGAGACCAGAATTCATGCTCCTCGTGTTCAGTCTATTCATGCATTCGTCCACTCAACTACTAATTAATGAAGACCTACTATGTAGTGTTTACTGGTCAAGAGACTGAGGTTATGTTGTTGATCAAGATAGATCCAGCCTCTGTGCTCATGAAGCTCATATTTTAGTAGATGTAACATTTGTTTCCAACTAACTAAGAAAGCAACAATTGGATAACACTAAAAAATAAATAAAAATAACCATATCCTCTCAGGATTCCCAACCTAACATCTGGAGAGCAAGGCCCAATCCTCTCAGCAAAAGGCCGGAGCTTCTTGCCTATCTGCCACTTTGAACTACAAGATTCGGACTATATCACTGGTCATCGGCGCAACCCGGATCTCCGAGGGCCTGGTGGTGGGCCTCTAGACCCGAAAACCCGGGTGATTGAGTTCACCAGTGTGGGCATAGGAGGGAAGAATCTCCGGTGAGTTGCCTCGGTTTACATCAGTTGAGTTCATATCAGTTAATCCTTCTAAAGAACTCAGAGATAGAATTCAGAGAATTGAGCTGGATGAGTTCCTAGAAGCAGTTTGATATGCTGGGGTTTGACTTGAGAGAGCTGCTACACTAAGAAGGCTGGATTCAGTTTCCTTAGTTTTGACACCAGGGAGGGTTTAGAAGGCATAAAATCCCTAACCACTACCTTGACCACAGAAGATCACTGGGACAGAAGGGCCCTCGGCACCATGATTACTACAAACTCTGGAGCTCCAACCATACGTTGGACCATCACATGAGATGTGGTTTTCATTTCTATAGTAGAAAAGTATCTACAACAGTTCTGGCTCTTACATAGGGGGATCCAGCCAAGGCAGTGAGGTCCTGAGAAAATTTCTTTTAATCCTCAACCCTCCCTCTCACTCTCTTCTGTCAATTCTTCCCCCTCGGCCAGGACGTTTACAATTCTGAACCCGACCACTAGCATCTACTGCTTCCGCTGGGTCTGTGAAGAAATGGAAAGTCTCCAGAACCCTTCAGCCTTCACCTGCCTTACAGAGAAGGGCTGCATCCACCCTGATAAGAAAGCCGAGGTGAGTGAGTGAGTAAGGACCACTTGACCCAGGGTTTAGTCATTCTCTCCTTGCATAACAAGCGTGCTGCAGACCAGAGATAGAGTTAAGGGGGAGAGCCTAGGGGTGCATCCATCCACAGTGCTAAGCTACTATATAGGTTAGGCAGTCCTCATGGACAAGACAGACTGAGCTCATATGGTTGACCATGGAGAAGCAGATCTCTAGTATTTAGTGTTTTAAGAATTGAGATTATCAAAGTGGGACAGGGAAGCTAGACACACACGAAAGCCTGGACTCTATAGGACAATGTTATTTTTGTCCAAGGGACTGACAGCGGTGAAAGGACACAGGTGTGTTTTCACTTTGGACAAAAGTCAAAACAGAACACTGGAGTCATGTCCCATGTCTCAGTCCTACTGTCTCTGCAGTGACACAGGTTAGGGGGTCCAGCTTAAAGAAACATGATCTTGCTGGTCAAAATAGATCTGCAGGTCCCATGTCCTGTAAGTCCTGCAGGGAATCTTAGAGGTAGAAACAAATCCTTGAAACAGAAATTATGGATTCGGATGCCTCCAGGAAGGTCGTACAAATGAATGATTCAAGACAAGGGGACTCTGACAGGGAGTGGTGGACGGAGCTGGCTGGCTGGCCACAGTGCTTCCCACAGATCACCACCACACAGACAAGTGGGCCCAGAGTTGCCAACTCTCCCAGACTTCTCAGGAAAAGTCAAAATTCCAAATTCCTATCTGAATCTCTCCATTTATACATGTCATCCAATATGACAGCCTAGCCAACAGAAGCTGCGGGTGGTGTAGACCCGCTTAGAAAGACCTAAGGGCAAGCAGGGCAAGCAGACAGTACAGTCAGACTTGCATGCCCTTCAGAGAGAGTAGAAAGGTAGTGGTGACCTGGTAACACCAGCCATCAGAACCCCAGGGCCCACAAGCCTCTTAAGGGCACGTGGGGTAAATAAACAGAAGTGCCTCTTACCACTGTGTTCCAAACTGTCTTCTCAGATTATCTTCCAGTTCACGCCTTTGCATCTGAAAATCACAGAAGCATTCTGGACTTTCTCAGTCCCCGAACACAACATCACAGTCCCTTTCCTGCTGGTAGGCAAAGCCTCTGACCCTCTGGTCAATCTGGACAAGTCCCACATCAACTTCAACTGTCTTCTCGTTGGTAAGGCTGCCCTAGTGGTTTACATTTCGAGTTGGCATGACCGATAGGGGAGGGAAGTGGGACCAACCCAGCAGTGTGCTCCAGGAGTCGCCTAGGGTGGGGGACTCTTCCTGGCGCCTTCCAGAAGCATGCCTGAGGGCCTTTCCCACTGTTCACAAAGCCACAAAATATTTACCTCTCAATCCAATTTCCACCAAGGATATTCTAAATCCGTGCACTCGTAACCAACAGAAATTTAGGAACCTGGCTGCAGATTTTCCTCTGAAGATTCCTTTAGGGCCTGGACTATCTTCATTTCCAGAGCCTCATGTCAGCCCTAGCTTATGGGCTAGATTTGTTTGATTCTTGGTGTGTGCCACAGTGGTCAGACTTATCTGCCATCCTTTCGTGCATGTATTTGGTCCAACAAATATTATCGAGCCCCTAGTATGACCTAGGCACTCTTCTGTGAACTGAGGATACAGCCACAGTTCCTACCCTCCCGGTGATTACATTCTACGAACAAGAAGCAAACTACCAAAAATAAAAAAGCAAGATATATAGCATTTCAGATGCTGATAAAGGAGAATAAAGCAGGCTAGAGAGAATGAAGAATGCTACTTGACAGTGGGAAGGTGATATTGGAGCAAATAAAGGAAGTGATAAACAGTTCCCTTGTAACCCTATGAATCTATCACATGGATGTGTGTGTGTGTGTGTGTGTGTGTGTGTGTGTGTAAAATACAACTAAAGCCAGAGGACTTTTTAGTAATTTGAATTTTTATTATAAAAGTAAGCTAATCAATGTAGTGTAGTATAAGGAAAAGCTTAATAATCTCTCCTTATCCATCCTATCACATCCTTCCCTTTCCATCAAAAAAAATGCTAATAGTTTGATATGTAATATTTCCATGCATTTTTCATACTGATACATATAAGTTGACAGGAGGAAATTGTGGTGTTTAGTAAAATTTTCAAAAATAAGTGAGCAGTGTATCATAAGAATAATAACGGCAAGACAAACAGAAATTAATCTAGGAATGCAAGGCTGGTACATTTCAATATAATCATTACATTAACCATTTAAAGAACAACCATGTGATCATATTAATACATACTGAGAAGTCATTGCTAACATTCAGCAGACGTTCTCAACAAAAACTCTAATAGGAAAAGAGGAATGGAGGAAAATACTTGAATAAAGAAGGTTAACTAAAATCAAGAGGCAAATGTTATCTACATATATAAAAGGCTGTGTCCATCCAACTGGTAGCTATGCCATGCACTGACCACCAAGGGGCAGACACTCAACACAGGAGTTGCTGTGACATGCACTGGCCATTTAAAAATAAATGGCACTGTGGACCTGGCACCCACAAACCAATACTCATCTTCCCCAAGTGGGACACAGGCCCCACCACCATCCTGGAGCAACAGCCTACCAAATCGCAGCCAACACTGCCAAGACCCACAAAATGCAGCCCACAGCCCAGCCCAACCCTGAAACAGTCATTGTGGGCGCTGGGTAATGACATCACATAGCAACGCCCAGCTTCCTCTTTCTAGCAACTAGCATCCTTGGAGTTTCTTCAGTCCAAGTACCTGACTTACAGCCAGGTACAAACATTTCACAGTTTAACCAAATGTTTGTGAAGCATTTTCCCCATGCCTCATCTCATTTGATCCTCACAAAAGTCCTGGAATAGCCGAGACTGGTTTGGCTCAGTGGATAGAGCGTCGGCTTGCAGACTGAAAGGTCCCAGGTTCGATTCCGGTTGGGGGCATGTACCTTGCTTGCGGGCACATCTCCACTGTGGGGCGTGCAGGAGGCGGCTGATAGATGTCTCTCTCTCATCGATGTTTCTGGCTTTTTATCGCTGCTCCCTTCCTCTCTGTAACAAATCAATAAAATATATTTTTTAAAAAAAGTCCTGGAATAAGTAGATAGGAGACTCAGTAGAATCCTATTTTCTTTTCATTAGCAAAACAAGAATATCAATATTAAAATATTTCTTCTAATTAATTTACTTTTAATGTGCATGAATCTGTGCACTGGGTCACGAGTCAGATAATAAACCACTAAAAGCGTTTAGGCAAGGGTGCTCATTTTTGTTGAACATTTCTTTAAATATATGTTTTTGATTGCAGAGAAGTGAGAGGAAGTGAGAGATAGAAACGTCAATGCTGAGGGAGACTCATAGATCACCTGCCTCTTGTACACTGCCTACTGAGGATCGAGCCCACAACCTGGGCATGTGCCCTTGGCCAGAATCAAACCTGGAACTCTTCTGTCCACAGGCCAACGCTCTATCCACTGAGCCAAACTGGGTAGGGCTTGTTGAACACTTTTTAGTGACTTTAGCAAATACAATAAAACAAGAAAATGAAATAATTGGCATAAACATTGAGGGGAAATGAAACAACACTATCTCATATTGCTGTGGCTGATTACTTCAGACATAGAGAACTTCAAGAGGCTCTGGAGAAAAGCAACAAAAATATTAAATGAACAAGATAATTTTTAGTAAGTGGCTGGATGCAGGACAAGTATCCCAAAATCAATAGTGTCTCTTTCTTTTAGTAGTAAGCACTTAGAAGCAAACAAAAAAATTCTATTTAGTGTTGTCAAAACCTATATAACATCTAAGGATCAACATAAGAGAAAAGCACTGGACCTATATGAAGAAAACTAGAAATCTTATTAAAATGCCCCCCCAACCAAGATCTGAATATTTGTCAGTTCTCCCAAAAGTAAATGCAAATTTAATCAAGTTCCAATTAGAATCTCAGCCAGGTAAAATACAGACACAAGGTTACATTTGAATTTCAGGTAACAGTGAATAAGTTTTAGAATATGTCAGCCTAAGTATGTCCCATGCAACATTTGAGACATATACTAAAAAAAAATTTGTTTCATCTGGTAACCTTAATCCCAAAGGATTACAGCCAGGCTGGGGTGGGAGGCAGGGTGGAGAGAAGTGAATAAAATGATTCTAAAGTTTATGTGGAAAAACAAATTCTCTACAATAGTCAAGGAAAGTAAGAAAAAGCAAAATAGTGATAGCAACGCATTAGTCGGGGCCCTGTCAAGACTCATGACGAGATCTAATTTAAAGTGTTCAACGCAGGGGGCCTTCCTGCTTTACAAAGGTATGGGCAGAGTTAAGGGCCTACCAGGGAAGGTGAAGCTCCATTAGTAAAAGAAGGAAGGCATTGGGTCTGAAGGAACAAAGAAGGAAAGAGTGTCACCAAGATCTCCAGAGAGCTGAGACTGAGCAGAGGAGCCATCTAGCAGGAACAGGCAACTGATGGGGTCAAGTTCTAGAGTAAGAGCTGGACTCCTTCCAGGGGAGGAAGGTCACTTGTAGAGCAAAAGGAAAAAAGAGGTAGTCAAAGGCTGAGGAGCTTAGAAGAGGAAAGAAAAGAAGTTGGGGAATCTCTTGGAAGAAGACTTCCTCTTGCCTGTCGAGCAGTATCTGCTGAGATACTGCAGGAGCAGGCAGGTGGCTGCTCCCACCAATGTCCAGGCTGCTCCTGAGGGCTGATGTTTTCTCCTCAGGCCGAGAAGCCCGGGAGGCAGTGCAGATCATCAACAGGGAGGAGCAGGGATTCAATTTTGCCTTCCAGGACAACTCCCGTTATTCCGAAGGTTTCAGCGAAAGCCTGACCGTATGTCCCATGGAAGGCTGGCTCGCACCGATGTCCAGGTAAAGAAATAGGAAGACCCTCAAGACTTCAATCTCCTAAAATGGCCAGAGTCCCAGACCTGGCAGTCAAGAGAATCCCTTAGCTATTAACAATTCCATCTCTGTCCTAGTTATTCCCTGTTATTCCTTTTCCTGATGAATTGTATAGTATTGAGAATTTTAAGCCCTTGTTTTCAGTGTTTTCTCTTATATATACGTATTCTTTTCCTTGCTACCTACTATATTTGTAAATCCATAAAGCAATGCCCTGCCTTGCCTGGGAAACCTTAAAAATTCATAATTTGCCCTGGCTGGTGTTGATCAGTGGTTGAGCATTGACCTATGAACCAAGAGGTTATGATTCTAATCCTGGTCAGGGCACATGCCCAGGTGGTGGGGCATGCAGGAAGTAGCTGATCAATGATTCTCTCTCATCACTAATGTTTCTCTCTCTTTCCCTCTGCCTTCTTCTCTGAAATCAATAAAAATATGTTTTTTTAAATCATCATAATTGGGAGTTATAATACCTTTTCCTCACAGTGTATCTGCTAACCTATTGGGCTCATGTTCTTTAGCAGGTTGTGGCAGGTGGCCTAGTCAGCTAATCTGCTGTCATCTTTCCCAATCAGGTTACAAATTGATATTTTCTTCACACCAAAGAAAGAAGGAGATGTGAACTTTAATTTGATCTGCAATGTGAAAAGGAAAGCCCACCCTTTGACCTTAAATGTCAAGGCTGAGGGCTACACTATGAATGCGGAGATCAAGTGCAAAGACAGGACTGGCTTAATCACCTTCTTGACTCCCACTCAGACTGCCGTTGTCAACTTCTATGAGGTAAAGGTGTGAGAGGGCCTTGCTCCCTCTTGGTTTCCACGCTGGCTGGGAAAGGCAGTACCAGTGACTATTATTAACTCTTTGTTTCAAATGCCAGGGAGACCAAGAGAACAGAACGGTACCAGGAGCTGCTCCATTCCCAGAATGTGTATAATTTTGATGTGAATGTTTTCTTATTTTTCGAGGGATGGAGAGACTGTAGGGAAGGGGAAGAATGCTTGTGTAAAGCACATAGGCAGGTTGTTTGACTACGAAGGGAGGCCCAAGAACTAAATTGCCCTCTTACTCTTCAGATATGAGGGGCCTCCAACACTTGATAGCTCTTGCTGGGATATCTGGCCACATTAATCTAATGATGCTCAACTCACTAACATCATTGTCCATTTCTATTTTCCAAGGGATATTTTCCCCCAACGTGTTGCATATCCTGATCCCATTCACTCAACATACTGCTGTGTGCTCTGTCTCTCAGGTGGAGCTGAATGAATGTGTCCAGTGTGAGTTCACCTTTATCAACACTGGGAAGTTTAACTTCAGTTTCCAGGCAGAGCTCTCTGGCCCCAAGGCCCTGGTGCAATATTTCGAGTTCTCACCCACAGAGGGTAGCGTGGATGTGGGGCAGAGTACATCCGCCAGCCTGTCTTTCCAACCACTTAAGAAATGTGTCTTGAAGGGCCTGGAACTCAGAATCAAGGTGAGACCATTGAACACTGTCCAACACTGAAAGCATTCACAGCATCCTGTCTTGGAAGAATAATTGTCCTGAGTGTTTCTGGTCTTCTCTACCCTGCCAGAAGCTCCTGGAGAGTGGCTGTGTTGGAGATAGTCCCATACTCTCTATTCCTGGCCTCCACCCAGGTGCCTGTGAGTGTCATCTAAAAAGCAGTTAAGCACCCATGCACTGGTATATCTAATGCAGCCATTAAAATAAATAAGGGAGCCCAGGAACCAAGAGGTCACCAGTCTGATTCCTGATCAGGACACATGCCTTGGTTGTAAGCTTGATCCCTAATAGGGACCATGCAAGAGGCAGCCGATCAATGATGTTCCTCTCAGCCATGTTTCTATCTCTCTATTCCTCTCCCTCCCTCTCTCTCAAAATCAATAAAAAGCATATTTTTACAAAATAAAATAAAATAAACAATGAAGATTGATGAGAGGTGGAGAGAGAGAGAGAGAGAGAGAGAGAGACAGAGAGGCAGAGAGAGAGAGAGAGAGAGAGAGAGAGAGAGAGAGAGAGAGAGAAGAAGAGAGAGAGGGAGAGAGAACGAGAGGGAGAACATGTACAACATTTTCCAAGACAAGTTATCAAATGAAAAACCAATGAGTTGTGATGTCAGCAGGGATGGCAGAGAAGGATCTTGGAAAAGCTGCTCTTCTGTAGCAATGAGAACACTGGCAAAAACTATCAAAATCAACTTTTTCAGGAATTAACTCTTTCACCCTCAGCATATTGGCCTTTGACCTCATTCCTGTCATCCCATGGTCACAAGCCAACCATCCCTCCTGCCGCCCTATGTCTACATTTCAGAGTGGAAATAAGGGGAACAGCCTGGGGGCAAAATACTTTCCCAACAAGACTTTGATTCTTTATTCAAAATAGGACACCTTTTGTTTACATCCCAATGACCAAACTATGTCTGATGGTCACTTTTAGCTGCAAGGAAGAATGGGAAACCATATGGTTCTTGTCCTTTTACACCTGACTTATTCCACTCAACATAATGTGCTCAAGACCCATTCATGTTGTTGCAGATGGCAATATTTCATCTTTTTATGGTTGAGTAGTATTTTATTGTGTATATGTCCCACATCTTCTTTATCCAGTCATCCACTGAAGGTCATTTAGGTACCATATGATTTCACTCATATGTAGGATATAAAACAAAAAGCAACAAGTGAACATAAAACACACACATATAAACAAAAAATAGTGATAGATACAGACAAAGAATGGTGGTTATGAGAGGGGAAGAGGGTTGGGGACAATAAATAGGTAAAGGGGTCAATGCAATGTGATGGAAGGAGTCTAAACTTCAAGTGGGGAACACACAATAGAGTACACAGATGTCATAAAGTTGTACACCTGAAATTTATATAATGTTATTAACTCATGTTACTGCAATAAATTTAATGTTTTAAAGATGGAAAATCAAGTTTATTTTCACCTGGGCACATTGACAACAGTTAGAGTCCTGTTAATAAGGAAGCCCTGGGAATCAGATATTGGAGAGTTATAGTTTTTGCCACACCCCTCTGCCTTCAAGATGAATCCTTGCTTCAGGAACAAAGCAAGAACCAATGTAGAGACTGATTGCAGAGTAGCCCATCTTGCTCTTCTTAAATAAACAAACTTCTGCCCAGCCAGTGTGCCTCAGAGGTTGAGTATCGACCTCTGAACCAGTAGGTCAAGGTTCAATTCCTGGTCAGGGTACATGCCTGGGTTGTGGGCTCTATCCCCAGGAGGCGGCATGAAGGAGGCAGTCAATCAATGATTCTCTCTCATCATTGATGTTTCCATCCCTCTCTCCCTCTCCCTTCCTCTCTGAAATTGATAAAAAATATTTTTTAAAAAAATAAAAAATAAACTTCTAACCTCTGAGTTAGAATCTGCAGATGGAACCATGGGACCTGTGTTTTTTTTTAAAACACTTGACTGCCTCCCTCCTTCACCGGAGGGCTTAAGAGCCCTTCACTCTCACTTCTAATCACACTCCACCTGCCATTTCCTCCCCACAGATAAGCCACGGTCCAACATATATGTGCAGCATCTCAGGCAATGGCGTGAGCCCTGCTGTCCATTTCTCATTCACCAGCCACAACTTTGGGACCTGCTTCATCTACCAAGCTGGGATGCCCGCATACAAACAGACCCTGGTTATCACCAATAAGGAGGAAACAGCGATGAGGTGAGCAGACTTCCCAGAGCCCCCAGATGAGTCTGCAGCTCCTGGTGGGTCTTACAGCCTTTAGGCAGGTGGCATGTAGCCACAACAGAAGGAGAAGGGTTATGGGGTTAAGTCAGACACAGGTGGGCATGAATCCCCAGTCTCCTTTCCCACCACTGACATTGATTCTTAGAACCGTGGGCTTCTCCTCTGAAAATCCCCTTCCTGAGGTGAGGAGGCAATGCCAGATGATCTGATGAGAGGATTGAGGGCTTTCACTGATTATCCTCATGTAACAGATGTGGAAACGGAAATTTGGAGAGTTAAAAAGTGAATTTCTCAGGCCAGTGACCTCACAGAAAATAATAGATCTATACTGAGCCTAAGCCTTCTGACTCAAATTCAGCCTCTCCACACCATCCAGTATAGAATGTCCCAGTCCAGGTTTCTGGACCCTATTACGGACCTAACAAAACAGAATCTCCAGAAATTGGCCGAGGGACCTGCTAGATTAGTGCTATGCAATAGAGCTTTCCTTGACAATGAAAATATTATATATCTGCACTATCCAGTATGGCAGCCTATAGCTATGATTAGTGAAATTGAGGAACTGAGTGTTTTATTTTATTTAAAACTGGAGGCCCGGTACATGAAATTTGTGCACTCAGCGGGGGGATGGGAGGGGCAGTCCCTCAGCCCGGCCTGCACCCTCTTGTAGTCCAGGAGCCCTTGAGAGATGTCTGCTGAGGAGGTGGGAGAGGCTCCCACCATCTCCACTGTGCTCTCCAGCCATGAGCCCAGCTTCTGGCTGAGCAGTGCTCTCTCTGTGAGAGTGCACTGACCACCAGGGGGCAGCTCCTGCATTGAGCATCTGCCCCTGGGTGGTCAGTGCGCATCATAACGACCGGTTGTTCTGCCATTAGGTCAATTTGCATGCTAGCCTTTTATTATATAGGATTTAAATAGTCACATGTACCTAGTGGCTACCATATTGGGTAACACAAGTCTAGGATCCTCCCTAGCTATGTTACCTTGGGCAAATTTTTTAAACTCTCTGTACCTCTGTCTCCTTACCCAAAGTAGGTGATAATAATGGTACCAAAAGGTGTGGGTTGGTGGTTGTGCATCGATCTATGAACCAGGAAGTCATGGTTCAATTTTCAGTCAGGGCACATGCCCTAGTTGGGGGCCCAGTCCCCAGTGTGGGGTGTGCAGGAGGTGGTGGATCAATGATACTCTCTCAACACTGATGTTTCCATCCCTCTCTCCCTCTTCCTTCCTCTCTCTGAAATCAATAAAAAAAAAAAAATACTTTAAAAAAAAAAAAAAGAACACTGGCAAAGGGTCATGGGACTTTGAGTTTGAGGCCTGATTTTGCCAGGATCTCATGGTGTTATTTGAGGTAAGTAGCTTGACTTTGCCCAAGAGAACGTGGACTGGATCATTGCAGGGTTCTTTTCAGCCCTTAAATGCTATGACTGTAGGACAGCAGGGCAAGAAATCCAACAGGACCAAGCTCGGGCGGGAAGGGTGGGGAAGGGAGGGGTGGGGACCAAATCAGTCCCCCTAGGTCAGCCTTCTCAGAACTTATGCACCTTCCTCCTGCTTTTCTCCAGCATAGATTGTTTGTACACCAATACCACCTACCTCGAGGTGAACTTCCGCGTGGATGTGATAAAGCCAGGAAAGTCCATGGAGATTCCGATCACCTTTTATCCTCGAGAAAGCATCAGTTATCGAGAACTCATCCCCTTTGAAATCAATGGGCTCTCCCAACAAGTGGTTGAAATCAAAGGGAAAGGCGCGGAAATGAAGGTGAGAGAAGATCCTCAGACTGCCAGCTTCCCTGCCCTTCCCAGCTCCCTTAGCCCACCTGAGCCCCTTCCCTCCCTCCCCTCGCCCCATCTCCTGTCCCTAAGCTGCTCCACTGCAGGTCAGCAGTCCCACTGAGGGGTGAATTAGCCAATCAGACTCAAGTGAGTCATGGATCTTACTCAATTTCAAACTTGACTGTATCCAAGGATAAACAGTCTTTCTCTTGGGGAAGTTTGGGACTGTCAGATTAGGGTCCCAAGCTGGCTTTTTCTCCCACTTTAGGGCCTGGTTTGTCTTTGGTGTAATAGGCAAGTCTTGTTTGAAGCAATGTACGCAGGCACATGTCTCAGTTTGAACACCCTCCCTTAACAGCACAGGGATGCGCATTCTCCGGGGAGCCCCCGGCCCCAGGATTAGGTGCTCTGAGGGTGTTCCTTCTTGCCAGGTGCTCCTGATAGGAAGATAATGCTCGAGTCCCGCTACTCTGCTCATCCCTTTCTTTCCAGTGTCTGTCTGGTGGGAGTGTTTGCATTTAACCAGGTAGCTGCCACGATATTTTGAATTGAATTTAAAAAGGTCCTTTTTATGCTTAGTGAAATAAGCCAGTCAATGAAGGGGAAGTATCACATAATCTCACTCATTTGTGGATAATAAAGAACATTATAAACTGATAAACAAAAGGATAGATACAGAGACAGTAAAGCTTCAAACAGACTGTCAAATTACAGCAGGAAGATTAAAGTTAAGTGAACTAGATAAAAGATCAATCGAAGGTCTTGTATGCATGCATATAAGCATAACCAATGAACATAGACACTGAGGGGTTGGGGTATGCCTGGGAGGAGGGGGGGCAATGGGGAGATATGTATTAAAAAATTAATAAAAATTTTAAAAAAAACTTAAAAAAAAAGATAGACAAAATTAGAATGAGTTATTGATTGCTGATTTGACTTGAATGGAGTAAATTTTGGTGATCACCATCGATGGTGGCTTCCCTTACTAATTATATCAAAAAATAAAAATAAAAATAAATAAAAATAAAAAGGTCTGCCGCTTGCGTCTATAGATGCTTGTGGCGTGCAAATGGTTCACGGAAGGTTTTAGAAGTCTGAAGATCCTCCAAGAGTCTCAGGAATGTGTGGGACATGTCAGCAATCAAGAGAAAATGGGAGGGGTGTGTTCCCATGAAGTCAAAGGCGCACCAGGGCGATGCCATCTGGCGTGCCTGTGCCCAAGCCAGTGACAGGGTCCCATCTGATGTCATTGCTTCATTCATTTGCTCATGCTTTCATGCACTCACTCAGCACCCATCCTGTAGCAGGTACAGGGTTGATTTAAATATGTTCTCTGACTTCCAAGAGCTCACAGGCTGGTGCTGAAGATTCACTTTTTTTAGACAAAATGGAAACATGTGGGTCAGATATAAAGACGGTTGGAGGGAGAGAGTTCAAGTTCGTGACGGATGGAATAGCCGTGACCAGTGGGTGCTGCTCACGGTGGGTCAGTGCCCTCCTGGAGGGCAAGTCCAGCCTGGCCATCAGTGGATCCAGACCAACACTGTGTTCCATGCTTCAGATGAGGATTGGAAACGTCCGCCTCTGCTGAGGCCACTGTAGTGCAAATCACCATCATCCTCCCACCGGAGGCTTTCTCTCAGGCCCTCCTCCGGTCCACCTCCGCAGAGAAGCGAGCTGCATGGTCACACACATTCGGTCGGGTCACTCCATGCTCCACTGGCTTCCTTCCAGAATAAAACCTGACCACCCCCCAGACTTCATCTTCTCAAGTCTCCCCCTCGCTCCCAGCCACTGAGCTCAGGGCCTCATTCCTCTCCCGGAGGTGCTCACCAACCCCACCCCACCCTGACTCAGAGGGACTAGACCCCACCCTTCCTTTAGCTCTCAGTGTGAACATGCCTAGGGAGGAGGGGGCGGTGCCCAGGCCCCCATCTGTCTCAGTCTCCTGTAATGGGCTCTCCAAATACCCGAGTTTTCCCCTCACATCTCTTAACCCAGCTGTAATTATGTCATTGTTGTTTAGGGGGCATTTTATGCACATAAATGTTATTGAGCGAGTGCAGGCTCATCCAATGTGAAGAGTGGGGGACACTGAAAGCAAGGGACCAGCCTGGGCTCCCCCGGGTAGACGTGGGATATTCATTTTTCTCATTAACTGACAAACCCTCCCTCCCTGCTCTCTCTCTCGCCCCACAGATTTTAGTCTTAGACCCAGCCAATAGGATCTTGAAGTTGGGAGCTGTCCTGCCAGGGCAGGTGGTGAAAAAAACGGTTTCGATCATGAACAACAGCCAAGCCCCGGTCACATTCAGCCAGTCAGTCCTGTTCTCGATTCCAGAACTCCGGGAGCCTAAGGTGGGTGCTCGGGGCTCCCAGCGGCCTCTCCATGCTGCCCTGTGACATGAACGACCAGGCTAACATCACGAACAGTTCACAGTTCTCCTGCCACTTCACTGTGCCGGGACATGCTAATAGCTTTCCGTGTGCCATCTCTGACCATCTTCCCAGAACCAGCCCGCGGTCCGTGCTTTTATTATGCTCAGTTCACATCCAAGGAAGCCGAGGCTTAAAGAGGCAACATCCCTCTATAGGGCAACAGAGTGAAACAGAAGGAGTGGACTTGATGGGAGGCAGTAAACTCTAATGCATAAACACAGATCTTCATTGCAGACCATTTGAAAAATATAGAAAATCATAATCTCATACCCAAAAATAATCTCATACCCAGAAATAATCACTTAACATCTTGATGTCTATCTTGCCCAGCATTTTCCTACACATTTTTAAAAAATGTATTTTATTGATTTTTTACAGAGAGGAAGGGAGAGGGAGAGAGAGTTAGAAACATCAATGAGAGAAACATCTATCAGCTGCCTCCTGCACACCCCCTACTGGGGATGTGCCTGCAACCAAGGTACATGCCCTTAACCAGAATTGAACCTGGAACCTTTCCGTCTGCAGGTTGACGCTCTATCCATTGAGCCAAACCGATTAGGCCCTACACATTTTTTTACAAAAATAAAATCACAATGTTCGTATTATTTTGAACCCATCTCGTAACACATCGTAAATATTGTCCATGTCCTCCAAAGCCACGTGTTCACTGCTCCCTCCATCATGTAGACAGACTAATTGTCTATTTCTGCTCAACTCGGGTGTTTCTGATGCTTTATGTTATAAGCAGCGTGTGTCTATGCAACCAAAGCTTTGTGTGCATCCATGGCTCCTTGCTCAAGGCAGACTCCTAGAAGTGGGCTTGTGGGTTCAAGAAGAAGAGGATCACCACCTGCCCCTGAAAGAGTGTCCCCCTCTGCACTCATCATCTGTGTACATCCATGTCCCATGCTCCATGGAGAGAGGAGCTACCCATCCCAGCTGCCTGCTCCTCATCTTACAGTCATCAGTATTCGGAGGCCCCTTGACAATGGACTAGATGTGCCTCATTGATTCCAAGAGAAAATGTATCCATCCCCTTACATTTACTCAGTAAATATGTGCTAGGTGCTAAAAATATACAGGTGGTCCACAACTTAACTTAACTTAGGCTGCCCTCACAAAGTAGTCTGGGTGGCTTACACAGAAGACATTTATTTTCTCACTGGAGGCCTGGTGCACCGATCCGTGCACTGGTGGGGCTCTTCAGCCTGGCCTGCTGAGATCAGTCCAAAACTGGCTCTCTGACATCCCCTGAGGGGTCCCGGATTGCAAAAATGCACAGAGCAGGCCAAGGGACCCCACTGGTGCACGATGGAGGCCAGGGAGTGACTGCAGGAGGGCTCCAGGGCATGTCCGGCCTGTCTTGCCCAGTCCCGATCAGCCGGAACCCAGCAGCAATCTAACCTGCCAGTCAGAGCGTCTACCCATGGTGGTCAGTGCAAATCATAGTGACTGGTTAAACATTGAATGGTCAGACACTTAGCCTATAAGGCTTTTATTATATAGGATAGTTCTGGAAGCTGGGAGTGTGAGGTCAAAGTGCCAGCATGGTCTGCTTCTGATGAGGGCTCTCCTGCTGGCTCATAAGCCACCTTCTGGCTGTGTGCACATACAGCAGAGAGCAAGCAAGACTGGGCTTTCCCGTGTATCTGATCCCATCAGCAGGGTCCCTCTCTCATGGCCTCATCTAAACCTAATTACTTCCCAGAGGATCGGAAAAATTGGGGGGCTGGTCAGAGGACGGCTGAGTTTTATAGGATGGAGAGGTATCTCCCAGGCAGACAGGTGGGGGAGGGTATTTCCAGCAGGCAAAGGTACACCAACCAGAAAGAGTCGGTGCCTTAGGAAACCCAGATGTGATTCAGTGTGACAGGCACACTGTGGACCACCTGGGGGATGCAGGACACAGAAACACTGGCTGTGAGAGGCCAGCCACAGCCAGAGACACAGTGGGTATCTCCACCCAGAACCCCATGTGGCCCACTTTGCCATCCAGAGAAAGAGAGCAATAATCACTTAACATTTCGGAGTCTGTCTTTCCACTAATGAGGCGTCGCATGCCTCATTAATCCAAGTTAAAGTCCTGGTTTCCAGTAGGTGAGGGCCCTCACAGTTTGCCTACCAATCTGCTGCTTTGGTTGATCAGACACAAGCTGCCAGTGACCTGTGCTGACACCACCACCTGGGGTTGGCTTCCAACATCACTGTGTTTGGAGAAGTCGCTAGGATCACTTTGCTATTGCGGCCTCTCAGCCCTGCTGCCTGCTTCCACTTGCTGGGACTGCCCAGCACTGGACCAAAGGGAACTCAAGGTGGAAAAGGGTTTGGCTTCCTTAGAGCTGATTTTGATTTGCCTTTGCCAGGACCCGGGCGGGAGAGGGGACCACACACATTCAGACTGTGGTTCTCCAACTTTAAAACCCGTGAGTCTCCCAGGGCACTTTTGAAAATGCAGGTCCCAGGCTCCTCCAAGGACATGGATCAGCTGGCCTGGGGCAGGGCCTCAGAATCTGCACTGTAACCAGCGCAGGGAGTTGGGGAACACTCCTCAAAAACCACAGAGCGCTGAGTGTTTGTATTTCCTCTTCTGTCTCCTCCGGCAGGGAGTTGTGGTTCTTTGCAAGGGGTTAGAACGAGAATCAACATTGATTGAGTGCCTATTTTATTTTATTTTTTAATGTATTTTTATCGATTTCAGAGAGGAAAGGGAGAGAGAAATAGAAACGTCAGTGATGAGAGGGAATCATTGATCCTTTGGTTCCTGCACATCCCACATTGGGGATCAAGCCTGTAACCCAGGCAGGTGCCCTGACAGGGAATCAAATCGTGACCTCCTGCTTCATAGGTCAGCGCCCAACCACTGAGCGACACCAGCCAGGCTGTGCCAAATATTTTTTTTTAATATATTTTATTGATTTTTTACAGAGAGGAAGGGAGAGGGATAGAAAGTCAGAAACATCAATGAGAGAGAGACATCGATCAGCCGCCTCCTGCACACCCACTACTGGAGTTGTGCCCGCAAGCAAGGTACATGCTCTTGACCGGAATCGAACCTGGGGCCCTTCAGTCCGCAGGCCGACGCTCTATCCAACTGAGCTAAACCGGTCTCGGCCAAACATTTTTATAGATGATCCAGCTGAATGCATCATAGGAAGTTTAAGTAACTTGCCAAAGATGGCACAGCTGGTAAGAGAGAGCAGCAGTGAGATTTGCCCCCTGGGCTGTTACAGCAGCAAGACCTCTAGGAATGGGGGGCTCACCAGCCGCCTGCCCTCAGCTGCTGAGGCTCACTGTCCTCTCGCCCAGGTCATCACCCTGATACCCTTCAACAACATCACGCTGAAGCCCAAAGAAGTCCGTAAGCTGGAGGTCATCTTTGCCCCGAAGAAGCGTGTCCCCCTCTTCTCCGAGGAAGTGTTCATGGAGAGCATGGGGCTCCTGCGCCCCCTCTTCCTGCTCAGCGGCTGCTGCCACGCCCTGGAGGTCTCCCTGGACCAGCAGCACATTCCCTTTGGGCCAGTCGTGTATCAGACAAAAGCCACGCGTCGCATCCTCATGCTGAACACGGGCGACGTGGGTGCAAGGTAGGAGCTGGAGCAGAGCGCTCAGACCCTGGATCGGGGATTAGACATTTGTTTTACAAGTGTGGCCACTTTTTATTTCTTCACTTTGCCTTTTACATCTGTTTCCTTCCTTCAAAATGTGACTGTGATGGCCTGAATACTAAAATTAATATGCTAGAATGTTTACTCCATGCCTGTCATATGCCCTTTGCTCGTCTCATTTAATCCCAACAATTCGATGAGACCAGTGCTATGACTGATCCATTTTACAGATGAGAAAACTGCAGTAAAAAGAGATTCAGTACCTTTTCCAAAATCCCACATCTAGCAAGAACTTACCCGGCGCAGGTGCAATGCTGAGTATTCTTACATAGAAGATCCCATTTGACTGTCCCAGGTGCTGTGTCGTCCCCATGGCACAGTTGAATTTGCAGCTCAAAGAGGTCAGACAGCTGGCCTGGGGGTCACACAGCCAGGAAGTTGGAAAGACAGCTTTCCCACTATGGCAGCTCTCCTTCCCACGCTCTTCCCACTTCCTAGCAGGTGCCCACCCCAGCCACTACTCAGGCATGCCACCGAAGCTGTGCAGGCTGCACACCGCACACCTGCGGGGGCACCCCTCACACAAGCTCAGTGTGGACGGGGCCCTGAGGGTGCAGTGTGGCAGCCCTCGCACTGGAAGCACGTCGGTCGGCACTGTCCACCCTCTGTCTCCTGCCTGGACCAAAGGCCAGACCACAGAGTGATGACCACTCAGAGCCATCATATCCCAGTGCCACCAAGAGCTGCAACTCTCACAGGAAGGGATCATCTCCACCCTCCTGGATCTGGCCAGGGAGGCCATGCAGGGAGTGGTTAAGGCCACAGCCTGAGGAAGGTTCCAGTCCTAGCTCAGCCACTTCCTAGCTATGCGACCTTGAGTGCACACGTGGAAACACGTTCATAGGTATGTCCCCGATGCAGCCACTTCCCACCCCGCTCAACTCCGAGAGGCAGCCGGGTTATCTTACCCTGTCCTCACAGCCTCCGCTTTCCCGAGCAATCTTTCTCCTCCCAGTCCCGTGGAGTCCACAAGGGGGTGAACCTCCGTTCGTGTTCTCAGCAGCACTGAGGACTTCCCCAGGACACCAGTAACCTGTCTTCCTTGTCTCCTTTTGTCTTGGAAAAGGTTTAAATGGGATGCCAGAAAATTTGAGCCTAATTTCTCCATAAGCCCGGAAGAAGGCTATATCACCACAGGCATGGAGGTTTCTTTAGAAGTGACCTACCAGCCCACGGAGCTGGGCAAGGAGAGCCTCCTCAAAAACCTGCACTGCTTCATCCAGGGAGGCCCTCCTCTGACCCTCACCCTGTCCGGAATCTGCGTGGGGCCTCCTGCGGTGAAAGAGGTCAGTAAATGCCGCCTGCAGAAAGGCCGTTGGCCAGGGTGGGCCTAGCAAGCCCCACAAGCGAACTCAGTCAGGCCTTCCAGAGGCAGATGCTCTCTGTTCAAATAGTCCTCGGTGCCCACCTCAAATATTCAGACCTGCTCCCGCCCCCACAAGGCCTTTGCACATGCTTTTTCCACTGCTGGAATGTTCTTTTTCCCTCTTCACTTAGTTAATTCCTATTCATTCTTCAGATCTCTGGCTAGATCAAGTTCTGTCCTAAGCCATGAATGAAGGGGGAATGCCTTTACTATGTGTTGCTGTTTTTTAATAGCCTTGGGTTAATCCTCTGCTGGCTCTGTTCCTAGAAGCCTAACAGTGCTGTGTCCCTGGCAACACTGCTTATGGGAAAAATGACACGTGATCCCCATCTCTCTAATTTTCTTATTTCAAGAATTGTATGTAGACAAAACTGGTTTGGCTCAGTGGATAGAACGTCGGCTTGGGGACTGAAAGGTCCTGGGTTCGGTTCCAATCAAGGGCATGTACATTGGTTGCGGGCACATCCCCAGTAGGGGGCATGCAGGAGGCAGCTGATCGATGTTTCTCTCTCATTGATGTTTCTAACTTTCTATCCCTCTCCCTTCCTCTCTGTGAAAAATCAATAAAAAAATTACATATATATATTAAAGAATGGTATGTAAAGGGAAACATACAGAATGCTACAAACATGCATGAACAAATCTTGGCAAGAACACATGCTTTCATTTTCTTGGGTACTTAGGAGTGAATGGCTGGGTCATAGGGTAGATACATGTTCACTTTCTTAAGAATCAACCAAGCTGTGTTCCAAATGTTTGTGTCTTTTCACATCCCCACTAGTAATGTCTCACATTTCTTATTTGTATCACATCTTCATCAATGCTTGATATGGTCTTTCTTTTTTATTTTAGTCATTCTAATAGATATGTAGTGGTATTTCATTGTAGTTTTTCATTTGCATTTCCCTAAT
Organism: Lasiurus cinereus; assembly: GCA_011751065.1. Taxonomy (NCBI): domain Eukaryota; kingdom Metazoa; phylum Chordata; class Mammalia; order Chiroptera; family Vespertilionidae; genus Lasiurus; species Lasiurus cinereus. The sequence continues at coordinate 15,782,075 of JAAGEH010000452.1, forward strand.
GGCTAATGATGTTGAGAATCTTTTCAGGTACTTATTTGCCATCCATATGTATTCTTTTGTGAAGTATTTGTTCATATCTTTTATCTGTAATTGGGTTGTTTGTTTTCTTAATACTGAGTTTTCAGAGCTCTTTGTATATTCAGGACACAAGTTTTACATTTAGGTCTTCAATCTGTTTCAAGTTCATTTTTGTATGAAGTACAAGATATGAATCAAATTTCTTTTTACTTACATGGATATCTAATTATTGCAGCACCATTTTTCGAAAAGATTATTCTTTCTCTATTGAATTGCCTTTGCACTTTGGTGAAAAATTAATGGATTGTATATGTGTGTGTCTATTACTGAACTGTATTCTTGTCCATTGATCTATTTGACTCTCTTAACACCAGTACCACATTGGTCCATGTTGTTACATTCAATGGCTAGTTCTCACCTTCATCTTACTCGACCTCCTGATAGCATTTGACACCTTGAACAAGTACCTCCTTCTTCAAACAGTTCCTTCAGATGGCTTCCAGGATACCACTCTCTTCTGGTTCTCTTCCTATCTGATTAGCTGCTCCTTCCCATCTCTTTGGATTCTTCTGAACAATGGAGTGTGCCAGTCAGGAATTCCTCCTTACGGTCCTTCCTTTTTCTAAATGCACTTACTTCCTGGTAATCTCATCCAGTATTTTCACCTTAAAAAAAAAAAAATTGCTTAACTGACAGTTCCCGAATATGCACCTCCAATCTGGACTTTGCTGTGAACTCCAAACCGGTAAATCCCACTGCCTGTGTAAAGTGCCTGTTTTCTTCCAGACGGTAAATTTCACCTGCCAGGTGCGCTCCAAGCACACACAGACCATCCTGCTTTCAAATCGCACCAACCAGACCTGGAATCTGCACCCCATCTTTGAGGGCGAGCACTGGGAGGGGCCTGAGTTCATCACTCTGGAGCCCCATCAGCAAAACAAGACCTATGAGATTACCTACAAGCCCCGCACCATGAATGTGGAGAACCGCAAGCATCAGGTAGGCCGAGCACCCCATCAGTTCATTTCCTGGTGGGATTAGAGGGAGAAGTTGTGTGACAGAGGTTAGGAGACAGAGCTTGGCAGCCCAGAGAACGTTAGAACAAGAGGGGACCCTATCTTCTGGTATCTTCAGTCTCAGTACTTTGCAGGTACAGCCTTGGCTGCCATCAGTTTTTCATTCTGTTTATTTTCACTGTACATTCTAGTATAAGCATTTTTCTATTTAATTAGGTAGTCTTCATGATAATCATTTTTCTTTTTTTAATATATTTTTAATTTATTTTATAGAGGAAAGGAGACGGAGAGAGAGAGAAACATTAATGATGAGCGAGAACCATTGATCAGCTGCCTCCTGCACAGCCCCTACTAGGGATCGAGCCCACAACCCATGCATATACCCTTGACTGGAATCAAACCTGGGACCCTTCAGATCTCAGGCTGATGTTCTATCCCTTGACCCAAACCAGCTAGGGCAATTATCATTTTTAATGATTTCCTGAAATTTTGAATGAGGGTTTCATGATTTATTTAACATTCCCCAGTTGTTGAATATTTAAGTTAGCTCCGAATTGTCATATTCCTATAAATGACTCTAATATATATGCTTATATATGCCTGTAACTTTTTCCCCGGAGGGATTTTTCTAAAGTAAGATCCCTTGTCTGTGATTCCTGATTCAAACACCTGGGAATATTTTTATGACTCTTGAAGCAGCTGCTTCCTCAAGTGTTAGGCTCATTTGCAGGGCCTCCATTAATCCCGTGTGACTACCATGCCTGGGAGTGCCTAATAAAGGCCCCTCGGTATCATTCTGATTGCATTTCTTCCTCTCCTTAGGGCACCCTCTTCTTCCCCCTGCCAGATGGAACCGGCTGGCTATATGCGCTGCATGGGACTGCCGAGCCCCCCAAAGCCGTGGCCAGTATCTATCGTGAAGTGCCATGTAAGACGCCCTACACTGAGCTCCTGCCAATCACCAATTGGCTGAACAAGCCCCAGAGGTAAGAGAGTGGGGTATGGGGTTATGTTGGGGGAGTCAGAAAGAACACTTCTACTGTCTAGCCTGGCCCTTCCCCTGGTCAGAGCCTCTGGAGGACATTGGCTTAAAAGGGTCAGAGATCAAGTTCCCTGATGTGGCCAGGCATTGCCTGAACTCTAAGCCTCCAGAGACATTCTCCTGTTCAGTGCTCTATATGAGTGACTGCTTACCTACATACCTCCTAGAACAGTGCCTGGCATGAAATAAGTGCTCAATAAATATTAGTTATTACTATTGTCATAACAATAATCATGGTTGTTATTATCGAGTGTTCAGTCTTATTACCTAAGCCACTGGCCAGAGAAGGACATCCCTTGGACCTTGTACTTGCAGCGGAAGTAGAGAAGAATACAAGGACTAGAGGAGCTTGAGGCCAAAGAGCCTAATCTCCTTCTTTTATAGCTCAGGAGCCAAAGTTTTGGAGAAGAGACCACTTGCTGAGCATTGTGGGTAAAGGCCCACACCTAAATTCTGCCAAGAACTAGTCATGTTACCTGAGCATGTTATCTCCCTTCTCTTGGCCTCATTTCCTCACTAGTAAATGGAGATGGTGATGACATGCACCTCCTGCAGACATCACAGGGATTACAGGCCTATAACATATACAGAGCACTGACTCAATAGATGGCACATAACAGTAAATGGCAGTTACTGTTATTGTTAGAGACAGAGTGAAGGCAAGAACCCTGGACCCGTGTGTTTTACATAGAATCAAGAGTAGAGATAACACCTTTCCTTCCTCTCTTTGGGCAAATATCTCATTTTCTCTATCCTCGCTTCTTGTGCCCCTGTGGCTCCCTCAGGTTCCGGGTCATTGTGGAAATGCTGAAACCAGAGAAGCCAGACCTAAGTGCCACCTTAAAGGGCCTTGATTACATTGATGTACTGTCTGGATCCAAGAAAGACTACAAGCTGAACTTCTTTTCCCACAAGGAGGGACTATACAGCGCAAAGGTATCCACACGTCAAAGGCATTGCCCTGGAACCCTGGAGGTCTGACGCTGAGGTTGACAATCCTGGTGTTAGGGAGTGAAGAGGTCCTCTATAGCCAGCCTACCCTTATCTTGTCGGCTGACCATTTAAAGTGATCTTTAAGATGAGACCAGATTGCAAGGCTGGCCAGCCATTATGTAGGCCCATGAAAACTCTTACGCAGTTTGTAACACTGGACTGGCAAATACCAGACCAGGGTAATAAAATATCCCATTTTCTGAGTGCTTATAGAGTGTCCAGCATTGTGCTGAGCACTCAACACACATAGCTAGGAATGCCAGAGCCAGGATTCAACTCAGAGTCGTCTATTCCAAGACACCATGGCATCTTTCATATAGGAGCTGTTGTTCCTAATTCATTCATTAGTTCAATAAATATCTATTGAGCATATATGCCATATACTAGGTGCTGCTAACACAGCAATCATCAAAAATAGACACATCCCTATTCTCATGGAATACACAGTCCAGTGAAGGGAGATGGACATTAATCAAATAATTGCACTATGAGGGCATTATTACAAAATGAGATATGTGCTTTGAAGAAAGGGAGCATATGTGAACTCACAAGAGAGGTCAGGGCTGAAGATAATATATGGGAATTACCTATTTGTTGATTGTATTTAAAACTATGTGGAGAGAGAAGCCAAGATGGTGGCATAGGTAAACACCTGACCTTACCGCCTCATACAACCACTTCAAAACTACAACTGAAAGACAAAATGGACATCATTCAGAACCACAGGAAGGCTGGCTAAGTGGAAATTCACAACTAGAAGGGAAGAGAAAAGCACACTGAGACTCAGAGGAGCTGCGGAAGTAAAGTGCAAAGGTAGGTGTGCATGCGGATTGGGCTGGCAACCAAGTACACAGCTGGCTTTTTCAACCCACAGAGAGACACAAACTCCCAACTGCTCTGAACTCCAGTTCCAGGCGAGACTCTGGGGAGAAACTCGACTGTTTGGCAGTAGGCAGAACTCGAGGGCGGCTTTCTCTCAGATGTGCTTACAACAATTACCAACGGACACTGAAACCCAGGGGCCTCTTAGGGCAGGCCTGATGGGAAGCCATTGCTGTTTGCTCTGCTCTGAGACTCTGCCCCATCCAAGCTGGGCACAGAGGTTTTTGCATATGAATGGCCTGGTCCTTTGAAATCTAAACTTACCTAACAAACTGCAGCTGAGTCAGAGAGACCCAGAACATCCAAAAGAAGGCCCAAGGCCCCACATCAGCATGCATTGCTTCACAGCTGGGCCTCATCTGGGCACCTCCAAAACCCAAAAAGAGAAGAGGAATCTGCAGATCTCTCTGTAGCTCTTACTGGGTGGCTTCAGGCAGTGACTAAATTACCACCCCCTTGTGGATATCCAAGAGTCAGTGTACCCAGGAGTCAGAGTAGGACCATCCAGATTACAACTCCTCAGATCCATAAGGGACACACTCAGGGAGCAGATTCAGTGAACACCAAAGCTCCACTGAAGCAAGTCTTGCCTCATAAGGGTGTCTCCAGTACAGAAGTTCTCCCATCATAGACATAGCTGATCTTCACAGCCAATTGGCCTGGAGGACAATTCCTCCCAGTGATACTAGCAACAATCAAGGCTTAACTACAACAGGACTGTGCACACAGCCCACAAAGGGGTGCACCAAGAATGTCCACTGCAGGTAATGGGAGGCTGAGCCACTGGGCCCTATAGGACACCTAGCACACAAAGCCACTCTATCAACTCAGGGAAGCAGCCAAAATGTGGAGACAAAGAAAGATCACAAACAAAAGAAAGGGAGGAAAGCAAATTATTGGATATAGAGTTCAAAACCACGATTATAAAATTTTTCAAGAATTTTCTAGAAAAGGCCAATAAATTTAGCTAGACCCTCGAGGATATGAAAAAGGACCAACTAGAAATTAAGCATACACTGACTGAAATAAAAATAATATACAGAGACCTAACAGCAGACTAGAGGATCATAAGAATCAAGTCAAAGATTTGAAATACAAAGAAGCAAAAAACACCCAACGGGAAAAGAAAAAGAAAAAAGAATCCAAAAATATGAAGATAGTGTAAAGATCCTCTGGGATAACTTCAAGCATACCAACATCAAAAATTATGGAGGTGCCAAAACCGGTTTGGCTCAGTGGATAGAGCATCAGCCTGTGGACTGAAGGGTCCCAGGTTCGATTCCGGTCAAGGGCATGTACCTTGGTTGCAGGCATATCCCCAGTGGTGGATGTGCAGGAGGCTGCTGATCGATCTCTCTCTCTCTCATCGATGTTTCTAAGTCTCTATCCCTCTTCCTTCCTCTCTGTAAAAAAACAATAAAATATATTTTTTTTAAAAATTATGGAGGTGCCAGAAGAAGAGAGAGAGAGCAAGATACTGAAAGCCTATTTAAAGAAATAATGAGAGAAAACATCCCCCACCTGGTGAAAGAAATAGACTTACAAATCCAGGAAGCACACAGAACCCCAAACAAAAGGAATCCAAAGAGGACCACACCAAGACACAATATAATTAAAATGCCAAGAGCAAAAGGCAAAGAGAGAATATTAAAAGCAGCAATAGAAAAACAGTTCCTACAAAGAAGCACCCATACAACTGTCAGTTGATTTCTCAACAGAAACTATGTAGGCCAGATAGGAGTGGCAAGAAATATTCAAAGTGATGAATAGCAAGAACCTACAACCAAGATTACTCTACCCAGTAAAGCTACCATTCAGAATTGAAGGTCAGATAAAGAGCTTCACAGATAAGAAAAAGCTAAAGGAGCTCATCAATACCAAACCAGTATTATATGAAATGCTGAAAGGTATTCTTTAAGAAGAGGAAGAAGAAAAAAAAGTAAAATTAAAAATTATGAGCAACAAATACCCATCAACAGGTGAATCTAAAAATCAAGTGAATAAAAAATCTGATGAACAGAATAAACTGGTGAATATAATAGAATCAGGTGCATAGAAAGGGAGTGGACAACTCTCAGGGCGGGATGGATGTGGAGGGTGAAGGAAGAGACTGGACAAAAATCATACACCTATGGATGAGGACAGTGTGTGGGGGGGGCATGAAGTGGGGTGAGAACCAAGTGGAGGGGATGTATGGGGGGGTGGGAAAGAGAAACAACTGTAATAATCTGAATAATAAAGTTTTTTTTTTAATGTGGAGAATGGAATTACCTAGAAAAAGATCTTAATGTGAAAAAATCAGAAAGCAGGAATACATCTCCCCCAGCAGAAGAGATACTGGCAAAACCCATCCAATAGCATGTCATCTCCTCTCCTACAATCACTGAGTTAGGCTGCTCCACTCGGGTCACATTCACAAACAAGTAAACAGAGAACCTTAAAATCAAGGAATCATAAAACATCTGAAGCAAAGGAAAACCACCATGAAATAGAAATACCAGCTCAACAACAAAGAACTCCTGAGATAAGTGGTATTAAAGCAAACAGAAGAAGACTTTCAGTGAATATTATCAACTAGAGTCCCAATGCATGAATTCATGCACAGGTGAGATCCCTCAGCCTGGTCGGCAATCAAGATATATAGGGAGGCCAGCCATGTAGGGGGAGCAGCTACGAGAGGTTGGCTGTGGGAGCATACTGACTACCAGGAGGCAGCTCATGCATTGAGCATCTGCCCCCTGGTGATCAGTGTGTGTCATAGCCACTGGTTGACCAGTTGTTCTGGTCATTCAGGTCTTTCAGTCATAACGGTCACTTAGACTTCTATATATATAAATATCCTCAAGGGAATGAAGGAAGATAATCATACCCATGAAATAAGAATAGGCTGTTGTAGAAGAGAATTAATTGGAAACCCTGTAAATGAAAAATAGGATATTTGGAATAGAAAACCATAAAGGTCCTGGCCAGTGTGGCTCAGTTAGTTGAGTGTTGTCCCATACACCAAAAGGGCACCAGTTCAATTCCAGTTGGTCTAACACATGCTTGAGTTGTGGGATCGATCCCCAGTGGGGGCATGCGGAAGGCAGCTGATTTATATTTTTGTCTCACATTGATGTTTCTCCCTCCCCCTCTCTCTTCCTTTCTCTCTAAGAATCAATAAAGCATTTTTTAAAATAAAATCATAGAGGACAGCTGAATAGTGTAATGAACTCTGGGGAAGAATTATTTGTAAGTTAGAAGACAGAACTGAGTAATATCACCAGGCTTTAGCACATGAGTACAAAGAAATTGAAAAATAAAGAATAACAGGTGTTGGTGAAAGTATGGAGAAATTGAATCCTTAGCTATCGTAATATAAATAGTACAGTAACTTTGGAAAACAGTCTGGCATTTCTTTATATGCTTAAACATAAGAGTTACCATATGACTCAGCAATTTCACTCCTAGGTATATACCCAAAATATAAACTACTTAGAATGATTTTCAACCTAGAATTCAAAACTATTATGAGAGCAAATAAAGATATTTTTTAACATGCAAGGACTCAAAGTAACCCATCCATATATACAATCTTTGAAAGAAGGACTACAAATTAAAACTTTTTAAATTAACAAAATTTTAAAAACAAGTAAATGAACCCAAGAGGAAAGTACAAAGATATAATGAACAAAGAACCTAAATTGATAGGTAATTTCAAATAATTGTTGAAAAGCACTCTGAAATACTTCAGATTGCCTCAAGTTAGGAAGGGAAAGAATAAAATTAGGCAATGGAAATAATGTTCTGATTCTGTTGGAAGTAAATGGGGAAATAAGAGATATTTTCTCTTTTATAGAGAAGCGTAGGGAGAAAAGAGAGTTTCATAAACTGTAGGTGTGAACAGAAATATATCAATAAATATATGTATTAAAATGTAAGTGTAAAGACTTTTGAGTAAAAATGACAATGAAGCCAGATCACAGAATTTCTTTACAGTAATAAGTATTTAAAGTGACAATACTAGCCAAAACCGGTTTGGCTCAGTGGATAGAGCGTCGGCCTGTGGACTGAGGGGTCCTGGGTTCGATTCCAGTCAAGCGCATGTATCTTGGTTGCGGGCATATTCCCCAGTAGGGGGTGTGCAGGAGGCAGCAGATCGATGTCTCTCTCATCGATGTTTCTGGCTCTCTGTCCCTCTCCCTTCTTCTCTGTGAAAAATCAATAAAATATATTTTTTTAAAAAATAAAATAAAAATAAAGTGACAATAACAATAACAAACGGGTTTTTTTTAATCAACAATAACAACAGAATTTTTAAAAATCAAAAGCACTTTTGGTTATGATGCAGTAACTAGTCCTCCCACCATATAAACCATAAAAAAAATTGGACAAAATGTCTGAGGCAAGTCTTCTCAGTCCTTGGAAAACAAGCAGCACAATACTGCAATTCATCAGAGAGAAGGAAATTGATGAGTCCCATGACTGTCCTAGCTCTCCGCCCCCGGGACAATTTCCTGACTGCAGTGCAGTGAGCTAGAGTCTCAGTAACGTGCAGCAGCTCCAGTGAACTGCGGTGACAGAAATCAGAGTTTGGTGCAGCCGAAATCGCTGGGTAAGGCACCAGAAAGGGAGCAGGATATGGAGGGAGTACAAAAGTCTATCCAGGAGTTCCCTTCGAAATCCTTGGCTGAAGATGGAATGCACATGCACAGGAAGAGACTACATGAGAGAGCAGCTGCTACAGGGGTGATGAGGAATAAAGGCACACTACATTAATCAGCGCTGGGAACATGGGAGGTTTGGCCCAGCCAGCGTGGAGAGGCTGCATTAACCACACCTCCTTAGCCTGGTAATCCAGTGGAAATACCTGAAAGGCCAGAAGAAAGCACCATGTCCATTCGGTAAGATCTTCTGTGGGCCAGCCTGGAAAAGCCTTACACTAAAAAAAAAAATGTGGGTATCGAATCCCACCAAGTTGGAAGGTCTTGAGGAACACCTTGAGTTTTCCACATCTCTGCTCTAACAAAGCATAAAACCAAACCTACACAAGTTTAAAGTGTCAGTGATTGAACTGCCTCCTAGAATAAAATCAATACTCTTATATGGAAGTTAACAGAATCCAGAATCTCTACAATGATCATCAACAGTTACCAGAACACAAAAAAAAATTACTAGACTTGTGGAGAAGCAGGAAAATATGACCCAGAGTCAAGAAAAGAACAGTCAATGGAAACTGACTCCACGATGGGACCGATACTGGATTTGGCAGGCAAAGACCTCAAAGAAGCTATTATAAATGTGTTCAAGAACTAAAAGGAACTATTTTAAGTAATTAAATAAAATATTATCTTAATGCATGTACTAATAAAGCATCTTGGCAGAGAAATAGAAACTATGAAAAAGAGCCAAATGGGTACTCTAGAACTGAAAAGTACACATTGGATGTGCTCAATAGCTGGTTAGAGATGTGAGAAGATACATTGAACTTGAAACAAATCAATAGAAAGTTTCTAATCTGAAGAACACAGAGAAAAAGATTGAGGGAAAACAACAAGCCTCAGGAACCTGTGACAAAAATATAAGATGGTCTAATACATGAGTATTATGAGTCAGAAGAAAAAAAAGTGAGAATGGGACAGAAAATTATTTGAAAAAATAATGGCTGAAATTTTCCTCCTTTGATTTTTTTTTTAATAACTTATAGATCCAAGAAACTTGGCAAATCTCAAGCAGGAAAAATATAAAGGAAAAAATGCCTATGCACATCACATTAAAACTGCTGAAAACCAATCATAAAAAGAAAAGCTTAGTTGAAGCCTGTTTGGCTCAGTGGATAGAGCATTAGCCTACAGACTGAAGGGTCCCAGGTTCAATTCCAGTCAAGGGTACATACTTTGGTTGCAGGCACATCCCCAGTGGGGGATGTGTAGGAGGCAGCTGATTGATGTTTCTAACTCTATCTCTCTCCCTTCCTCTTTGTAAAAAAAAAAAACACAATAAAATATGTTTTTTAAAATAAAAGAAAAAATAGAAAGAAAAGCTTTAAGCAACCAGATTTAAAATCTATTATATACAAGGGACAAATAAAAGTGCCCTCTGCCTTCTTCTCTTCAAAAGTAATGGAAGCCATCTACAACATGCTGAAAGAAAAAGAAATTATCAACCTAGAATTTTTTATTCACTGAAAATATCCTTTAAATGTGAAAGTGAAATAGACATTTTCAGATAAAAGAACATGAAGAGAATTCATTGCCAGGAGACTTGCATCACTGAATGCATTAGCATTATTGGAATGCAAATAGGTATTCTTCATTCTGAAGGGAGATGATACCAGATGGAAACTTGGATCTGCTGGAAGGGAAGAACACTAAAAAATGGTAAATAAATAGGCAAATAATAAAACATGTTTTTCTTCTCATAACTTTGTTTAAAAGACAACTGACAGTTTACAGCAAATATAACATTGTAAAGTGGGTGTTCTTATATATATATAGAAGTAAAAGGTAAGATGACAAAAGCACAAAAATGGGACGGACAGGTCAAGGAAATTAGAGGTCAGTGCGGTCACGACATCTGTGCTGTCGGAAATGGGAGGTAGAAAGCGAAAGTGGTCGGTCAGTTGTGAAGTGGAAAGTGGTGAAATGCTGACTCCAAATGTTGACAAGTTAAAACTTCACATGGTCAGCCCTATAGCAACCATGAAAAATCTTTCCTTTAAAAAGAGCTAAGAAGACATTAGAGGAAATGAAATATATTCTGAAAGAATACATACTGATCCAACAGAAGACAGGAAGGTAGCAACAGAGGAATGGAAAATGAGACCCATGGAAAAGAAAGAGCAGGAAGGCAGACTTCAACCCTAACATATAAATAATTATTTTAAATGTGAAAGACTGAATGCGCCAATGAAAAGACAGAGGATATCAGAGGCCCTCTAAATCTAAACACAGAGGTTGGAAATAAAAAGCCAGACACATTAAGAACTATGACCACCTACTAATAAGATAAGCAACGGAAAGTGTTAAAAAGGGCAAAGCAATCAAATAGATTCTACTTGACAAAGTAGACATGTGAATGAGCAATAAGCACCTGAGAAGATGCTCACCATCCTCAGTCATCTGGGAAAGGAACTTTAAAAAAGGTGAGCAGTCTGTCCATAACAAGTCAGTTGCAGGGGTGAGGGGGCACTATACAACAGTTACAAGTGTGAGCTCCAGAATCAGTCCAACCAAATCCTGGTTCTGACACCTCTCTGCATGTGACGCTGGTCAAGATACTTCACGTTGTTAAGCCTCATTTCCATCATCTTAAAAAAACAACACAACAGTGAGGGGAATCTTCATGTCACTGACAAACCGTGTGAATTAAACAATTAAGTACTTCTAGTGCCTGACACACAGACATCATTAAGTGTTAGATGCCGTCATCATCGTCCTCCTCGTCATCGTCATCGTCGTCATCATTGACATCATCGTCATCATCTATTCCGGCAACAACAGGATTAGGAGTGAAACCCACTGCAACATGCACCTCTCCAGGACTTGCTCATTCTCAGGGCCAGTCAGCTGTCCCCACTGAGGAGACCTTCACCTACAGCACGAGACAGGGCTGCTGTGGCCCCAAAGCAGACGCAGGCTGTGCAATACCCTCTCACCTGGGAAAAGCCAGAGCAGAGTATCTGCAGAGAGCCGTCAGCTGGCAGGGATGCAGGCAGGCTGGGAGGGCCCACGTCAGCCTGGCATGCACGCTTCCTGCACCCAGGCCTGACTCACAGAGAGAACGGCCCCCACTAACCCCTCTCCTCTGCCCTGCTTCCTCCCACTCTCCTGTGACCTCAGGTGATCTTCCGGAACGAGGTGACCAACGAGTTCTTATACTACGTGGTGAGTTTCAGGGTCATCCCCTCCGGCATCATCAAGACCATCGAGATGATCAGCCCCGTCCGGCAGAGCACATCAGCCTCCGTCAAGGTGGAGAACCCCCTGCCCTACTCGGTGACCTTCGCCACGGAGTGCAGGGTGCCTGACATCAACCTGCCCTCCCAGTTCGTGGTGCCCCCTAACTCCGAGGTAAGAGCCGGCTGCCCGGGGCCCCTGATAGCTGCGATGGAGGGTCTGCCCCCGGGGCCTCGGCATCCACGTTCCGCACCCCTGAGGTCGGGCCAGCCCTGGCAGTGGTCTAGAGTGTGCTTGACCCATTACCTACTTTCAGATTGAAACAGATTCCAGATCTAGAAATACCTGGAACAGGAGTTAGGAAGAGGACAGGGGAGGTTCCCGGGGCTCAAGATCAGTGCGAGCACTGCAGTGTGAAGTGCCACCAACCTGCTCGGAGGTCCCTGGGTGGCAGGGGATAAGCGGGACCTTCCGCATGACCGAGGCCTCTGTCTTCCCTCGCAGGGCACATTCTCGTTCGAATTCCAGCCCCTGCGAGCCGGGGAAACCTTTGGGAGGCTAGTTATGCACAACAACGACTTGGGTTACTACCAATATGAGCTCAACCTGAAGGCTATGCCCGCACTGCCTGAAAAGCCCATCCACTTCCAGACTGTCCTGGGCAGTGGCCAGAGCATCTTTGCCAAGTTCATCAATTACACCCGGCAGAAGACAGAATACTACTGCAGGGTGAGCAGCGCCTGCCCCACCCTCTGGCCCTTCCCTTGCCAGAAGGCTGACCTCAGGAATAAGGGGAGGAGGACATAGGGGTGCAGAACCGTGAAACTCAGGAGAGTCCGGTGCATCATCTAGTCTGGGAACTCCCAGCCTGAAGGAGATAGTACAAGGCCTGGGTTCTCTTCCTTAAAGACTTTCTATCTTAACAAACTGGGAGGGTGTGGGGAGTTTTGCTTCCCAGTGCATGCTCAGTAGTCAATAAAGGGAGACTTTATGGTCATGAGTATAGGCTGTGAAAGCCAACAGACCTGGATTTGAATTCTTTTTTTCTTAATATATATATAGTTTTATTAATTTCAGAGAGGAAGGGAGAGAGAGAGAGATAGAAATATCCACGATGAGACAGAATTTTAAAATCTGCATGCTCCACACTGGGGATCGAGCCTGCAACAGGGGCACTTGCCCTGACCAGGAATCGAACCGTGATCTCCTGGTTCAGAGATTAACGCTCAACCACTGAGGCACGCCAGCTGGGTTTTACTATATTCTTTATATGAATAATTTACTAAATCTCTCTAAGTTTATCTCTAAAGGGTGATAACACTCGTACCTTACAGAATTTCTAAGAGGATTTTAAAATACATATATAAAACCACTTTCAGAGAGCCTGGCCCACAGTAAATGTCCCCTATACAGCATGTTACCTAATATATCAGTCGGAATGTAGGCTTAACTCCTGAAACAGAAACCCAAAATAACAACAAAATAGACGTTTATTCCTCTCTCAGATAATGGGGGGCATAAGCAGTCTGAGCTGGAATGGGAGCTCGATGACATCAGCCACCCAGGCTCCTGTCCCAAAGCTCTTCCCTCTGTAGAGAGGTGCTTTAGTCCACATGGACCAAGACATCCACATTTTAGCCAGGTACAAGGGAAAAGGGCGGGGGGAGGAGGGCTGCATATATCATTTCCACTCACATTCCATTGAACAAGACTGCATAGGACCTCACCTGGCAACAAGGGGAGCTAGGAGATGCAGCCTTTACACTGGATGGACATGTGCCCAGTTAACATAAGCGATACAGCAAGGGACACAGGCACTGGATCAGTTCTCTCCGTCAGGAGAAGCCGGAGTATGCTGTAAAATACATAATGAGCCTCGATATCTCAGGGGCTTAAGAACACAGAGGTTTGCCTCTCATTTGCACTGTCTATGCAGTGGGGCTCAGCAGGGGACTCTGCTCCTCACAGCCACTCAGGGATCCAGGCTGACGCGCAGCCACCACCTCACATGTTTGCAGGCCCAGCACTGGAGGGGTGAAAGTTCCCTGCAGGGACTTGCATGGGCCGCTGAATCCTCTGGTGTGGAAGTGGCACCTTTCACTTCCTTCAACTGATTGTCCAGAACTAGTCTCACCTGTCCATGAAGATCTAGATTGTTTGGTCTCTCCCATGTGTATGGAAGGAAAGAAGAGCTGGTTATGGGGAGCAACACCAATGACTGCCATACTCACATAATCCACCCACGTGTCTTCGGGCCTCCGTTTCTTTATAGTAAAACTAGAGGCCCGGCGCATAAAATGCATGCACCAGTAGAGTCCCTAGGCCGGGCTGGCCAGCAGGGCCCATCAGGCTCTGCACCTCCCTACCTCCTCTCCTCCCCCTTTTCTCACTCCCTCAGCGTCCAGCTATCACCGCCACTGGTCACCCGCCATGTTCTGCATTGCCTCCTCGTGGTCAGTGCACGTCATAGTGAGCCATCGAACTCCTGTTCTCCTGGTCAAATTCCCAAGGGGACACTTTGCATATTAGCCTTTTACATATATATAGATAGGAATAACAATTAAAAATACTACCTTGCCAAAACCGGTTTGGCTCAGTGGATAGGGCGTCAGTCTGCAGACTGAAGGGTCCCAGGTTCGATTCCAGTCAAGGGCATGTACCTTGGTTGTGGGCACATTCTCAGTAGGGGGCGTGCAAGAGGCAGCTGATTGATGTCTCTCTCTCATTGATGTTTCTAACTCACTATTCCTCTCCCTTCATCTCTATAAAAATCAATAAAATATATATTTTTTAAAAATACTACCTATCTTCAAGGGAGTTATATAAGGACACACAGCTTTCTGATACCCTGCCCAGCGGAGAGTGGAGGGACTGGGGATGGACCTGGGCTGCTGCGATACCCACCAGGACCCCGTGTGAACCAGGTGTACTTGTTTCCCTTTCAGACCGACTGTATAGACTTCCACACGGAAAAGGTCATCAGCGCGGCCGCGGGGGCTCAGGGTGGCACGGAAGTCAGCGTGGAAATCTATTTCGAGCCCAGCCACCTGGGGGAGACCAAGGGCACCCTGAGCCTGTCATCCATTGCCGGCGGCGAGTATATCATCCCCCTCTTCGGAGTGGCTGTGCCCCCAAAGCCACAAGGTCCCTTCCAGATCCGAGCTGGGTACAACATAGTCATCCCCTTCAAGAACGTCTTCTACCACACAGTCACCTACTCCTTCATCGTGGAGCACCCAGCCTTCTCGGTGCGGGCCGTGGACTCCGTGCGGCCCAAGAAGATCAACAACATCACAGTCTTCTTTGAAGGAAACCCATCCGGCAGCAAAACACCCATTACCAGCAAGCTGATCGTGTCGTGCCCTCCCGGCGATGGCAGAGAAACAGGGATTAAATGGGTTTATTATCTGAAGGGGATCACCCCTTAGTTATAACCAGGATCAGTGGCATCAAGAAAAAGCCGTATCCTCCACTTTTAATATCTATATATTGTTCTAGCCCAGTGAATAGAGAAAATAATCAGAATTCTAAAGGTAGTATGTTATCCTCCTCATTCACTTTTGTCCATATTATATGTTTTTCAAATACATGAGTGAAATATTTACATATATATATATATTCCATATTAAAGGTGGTAACTATACAAAACAGAGCTATATTTTACTTTGCAAGGGCAAGTCTCTAAATTTGGTTTCTTAACATACCCACAAGCCCAAGTACTCTGTCAGTAATGCCCATTTTTAATAAGACCACACAGGTGTCACACTCATGGTCTTCTGTTGTACAGAACTTAGCAGTGCATGATGCTGAGGCTCTGTAGCTTCTTTTTAAAAATCCTTGATGGCGTGGAGAGCCCTTAGACATGACTATGTTTTGATGGGGTGTTTTATTTTGCTTTCGCTATTTTCAATGCTACTAACAGATAAGTGTAAAAACAAGGCATCATACAGATGTAGATGAGTTACAACTGTGAAGTGATGGCCATTGTGGAACCAGGAATATCAATTATCCACTGCTCTATAAGCATCTAAGCGTGGCAGGCCTGGGCAGGCTGGCCCACACGGAGGAGAGGTGAGCACAGAGAAGGCCACGGTGGCTGCTGGGCTTAATTCTCAGCACCACTGCCAGTTTAGTTATGAATAAATAACCTCATTTAGTTGGCATTTTCAAGATAGAGAAAATAAGCCACTTCCTTCTTGGAACCGCTGAACTAAAGGTAGAACAAAGATTGGGGCCTTGAGTAAGAAGCTGGTTTCTTAGCAACCTAGTCCAAAATGTGATCTCAGGAGAAAAGAGTTCCTCTGGTAAAAAAAATAAAAATAAAAATTCTTACTGTTTCAGTTATTAAAAAGTGTATTTCATAGAGCCCTTGGGAATTTGGTTCACCTTTAAGAAAATGTCAAACCAAGCAGCAAAAGAAACAGATGAGATATTATATTAGACTAGAGGCCCAGTGCACAAATTCATGCACAGGTGAGGTCCCTCGGCCTGGCTGGTGATCAGAGCTGACGGGGGCCATCTCACCCAGTCTGAGGGGAAGGGACCACGGGAGGTTGACTGTGGGAGCTCAATAACCACCAGGGGCCAGCTTCTGCATTGAGCATCTACCTTCTGGTGGTCAGTGTGTGTCATAGCAACTGGTCATTCAGTTGACCATTTATAAGGGTCACTTAGGCTTTTATATATATAGATATGGGTCCAGTGGAAATGAAGATGCACTGGAGAAATAAATCCAAACCATTCCCACTGATTTGACTTTTTTTTCATTGATTTGTATCAACCATCATCAGAATCCTAAAGACATCAACCTTGCAAGACATTTGGAAATGTCCTGTATCAGTGTTGCTTGATATCAAGGTAGGAGATGGAAAACGTTAAGTGATACATTTTCTGTGGAGGTGAATCTTCATTCATTGGATTTTGTTGGCAAAGGTTTTAAAAGCTGTGAAAATCCCAATAGTAAAGAAAAACACATTTTTCACAGATTTTTCTAGACAGGGTTTTTTCATGACTTACAGAGTTTGGATTAGTTCCCATATTTGTTTTATATAGCTGCATAACAGATTGCCACAAACCTAGCAGCTTAAGGCAACACAATTTCTTACCTCAGGTTCCATGGGTCAGGAATGGACTGAACTGAATTCTTGGCTCAGGATCCCCCAGACTAAAATCAAGATGCTAGCAAGTGGCATCCTCATCTGGAGGTTCAACTAGGGAAAGACCCACTTCCAAGCTCCCTCAATGTGTTGACAAAATGTATTTCTTTGCAGCCTTATGACTGAAGTCCTCCTTTTCTTGACTATTGACAACAGGGAACCACTCTTAGCAACTAGAGACCACTCTAAGGTCCTTACCACAAGGCCCATCATAGGCAGTTCACTTTTGTTACTGTTTATTCTTCAAGACCACAAAGAATCTCCCTCTCATTTTAAATCTCTTCTAACTTCTTTTAAGACCTCACCTGATTAGGTAAGACTCACCCAGGATAATCCCCCTTTTAATCAAAGCCAACTGATTAAAGACCTAAATTACATTTGCAAAATCCCTTCTGCTATATAACAAAATAATTGCTAGAGTGATAGCCCATTATATTGACAAGTCTTGGCCACACTCAAGGGGAAGGGATTATACAGGGCATGTACCCAAAGCGAGGGAATCTTGAGAGCCATCTTAGAATTCTGCCTACCATAGCCCCTTACTTGTGTTCCATGAATTCTAATCTATAGACTGAGGATAATACTCTATTTCCAAGATTGTTCTAAGCTTTAGAAGCTTACCTTGCACTCAAAAGAAAGTACCACTGTGTGTTATGTTCATATTTAATACTCATTGGGCTCTACTGTGGTCTAGCCCTTGTCCTAAGTCCCTGTCCACTGTAGAAGGTAACAATACGAAACACTGATGCATCTCACTATTACTGCATCTTTAGCCACACGACATCCAGAAAGTGCTTTTTAAAAACTTACCACATAGCTTTAATTTATGCTCCACCATTTAGTGTGACATTGCACTTGGAGGGGCTGCTTTATAGTGGCTCCATCTGAAGACCTACACCCAGATTTGGGGCTTCTGCTACCTTTCAGGTATCAGGGCATGGTAAACACATTTCCAGTCCCAAATGGTGGGGTGACAGCTACTGTTGGTACCTGAGATTTTAGGTGGTAGACAGGTAGTTCTGTTTTTTTTTATTGAGAATTTAATGTTTTAGAAAAATATACAGCTATTCAAACGCATGATTTTAGGTCATAAGCAAGGATAAAGTAGGAATTTAAGATTTTAAATGAGTTGATTTGAGAAAAATATTTTTAAAATAAGTGGCTCGCCGAAACCGGTTTGGCTCAGTGGATAGAGCGTCGGCCTGGAGACTGAAAGGTCCCAGGTTCGATTCCGGTCAAGGGCATGTACCTTGGTTGCGGGCACATCCCCAGTAGGGGGCGTGCAGGAGGCGGCTGATCGATGTCTCTCTCTCATGGATGTTTCTGGCTTTTTCTCCCTTTCCCTTCCTCTCTGTGAAAAATCAATAAAATACATTTTTAAAAAAAAAATAAATAAATAATAAAATAAAATAAGTGGCTAGAATATGGCAAAAATCATCATGATGGTGTCACTCCAATTTGGGAAACATTGGCACATGCGAAATCAATGACTTTAAGTAGTGAATGAACTGGAGGATTCAGTGAGTATTGAATAAATTATGCTAAGTCGTGCTCCCAGAGCCCCTTCCTTCTTACGAGAGTCTGCAGAAGCCCACTATGCCCCAAGCCTATACCACCTGCGGGAAGTGAAGGGCAAAGGATACCCAGCCCACCCATCGTGTCTCAAACCCGACACAGGCAAGGGGAGGGAGCGGGGAACGGAAGGCCGGAGTGTGAGGGGAGGAGGTGGGGCCTCGGGGGCGTGGCCAACTACGGTGGGCGGAGTACGGGGGCGTGGCCAACTACGGCGGGCGGAGTACGGGGGCGTGGCTGGGAAGGGGCGGGCCTTTGAGGCGGAAGGCGGAAGCGGCTGCGGAGTCACGTGAGCGGTGTAACATGGCCGCTGCCCCTTGAGCGCGGCGGCAGGTGCCGGACGGGAGCTGGTCGTGTGAGTCGCCGGGGACAGGTGTTACGGGGGCGGGGTCCAGGCCCAGGTTCCGAATCGGCGCGCGCGGCGGAGCGAGGCAGGCGGGCCGGGGCGGCGTGGCCCATGAGCCAGCGCCGGAGGCAGCGCGGAGCCGCAGACTCGCCTGGTCCCCGGCGCAGCCCGGGCAGTCGCGCGGGCTGAGGAGTCGCGGGGCTCCGGGGGGCACCCCGAGTTGCCACCATGAACCCCGAGAAGGACTTCGCGCCGCTCACGCCCAACATCGTGCGCGCCCTCAATGACAAGCTGTACGAAAAGCGGAAGGTGGCAGCGCTGGAGATCGAGAAGTGAGTTCCGCGGGCGGGCAGGCAGGGCTGGGCGCGGGCGCGGAGGCGGGACCCGCCCTGGCTGCGCGGGCGCCGGCTCCCTGCGGGGACAGCTCACGCCTCGCTGCCAGCGCTGCTGCCCGTGCTGCTGCCCCAGGTCCCGTCTCCCGCGCTGCGTTAAAGAGCTGGAGATTGGGAGTCCCGGCTCTGCTTCTGACTGGCTGTGGTGTGACTTGGGCCAAGTTATTTAACCCCCTGGTGCCCAAAAGGCTGCCGTGGGAATGAAGGGACATACTGTAATGTGTGGTGCTGACGGCTGCAGGGAGAATGAAGTGACGTGGGTATGCTTCGTGCTGAGCACAGTGCCTGGCACAGGCGTCCTCCGTGTGATGGGAGGGAGGTGGGAAGCATGAGAATTTTGCTAACGAGCTGACCTGCCTTATTTCTTACCCATTCTGAGAAGTGGGAAGGGACAGTTAGGTGACCAAGTGGAGAAAATCAGGTTCGAAACCTCAAGATCTCGAGGTTCCAAGGGCCGTTTATTTTATCTCTGTCATGTCACCCTTCCTTGCAAAGTGGAAGTGGGAATAATTTTTGATCTTTCTTGCTTCTGCAGGCTTATTATATGTGTGTGTAACCATGATAGGACAGTATGCTTTATTTCCCAATGTACAAAACAAAATCTTTCACTGGCACTGTTTTATTAAGATTTTTTCTTCTACTGTTTTACATTTTTGTTTTCTCCCACAGTCAGATCTTTGTGATAAAGTCAGGTGGTTGAGTGGGGGGGTTTCAAATGAGTGGAAAGAAGCAGGCTGTGAAACTGCAAGAACACCAGCCTGGGAGTTACGGAATGTGGATTGTATTTCTGCCTTGTCCAGTAGGGTAGCCACTGGCCATGTGTGGCTATTTACATTTAAATTATGGAAGGTAAAATAAAAAAATGTAATGCGGTTCCTCAATCACACTGCCCATGTTTCAAATGCTCAGTAGCCACATGCTCTTTGGCTACCATAATGGACGGTGCATATTTTAAAACATTTTCATCACTGTAGAATGCTATTTGATAGCTCTAATCTAGTCCATAATGTGACACTCGTTCTTTTTTATCCTCACTCAAGGATATGTTTTTTATCAATTTGAGAGAGAGAGAGAAACATCAATGTAAGAAAGAATGATCAATATGAAAGTGAAACATTGATCAACTGCCTCCTACATGCCCTCAACTGGGAAACAAATCCAAAACCTAGGTATATGCCCTGACCGGGAACCGAACCAGTAACCTTTTGCCATAGGAGACAATGCTCCAACCAACTGAATCACCTGGCCAGGGCATGACATTCATTCTTTGACCTTGGGCAAATTCCTTAAGTCACAGTTTCTTAACCTTAGCGCTCTTGACATTTTGAAACAGAGCATTCTTGGTAGTGGTGGGCTACCCTGTGTATTATAGGAATTTTAGCATCATCCCTGGTCTCTACCCACTAGATACCAATAGCACTCCATCAGTTGTGACAATCAAAGATGTCTTCAGGCCTTGCCAAATGTCTCCTGGGGGTACAAAATTGCTC
Organism: Lasiurus cinereus; assembly: GCA_011751065.1. Classification (NCBI taxonomy): domain Eukaryota; kingdom Metazoa; phylum Chordata; class Mammalia; order Chiroptera; family Vespertilionidae; genus Lasiurus; species Lasiurus cinereus. The sequence goes on from JAAGEH010000452.1 coordinate 15,802,859, forward strand.
AGATTGAGAACCACAGCCTTAACTGCTTTGCATTTTAGTTTTCTCTCCAACTAAAAAGCTAGTACTTTGCTAAGAGGACCCTCCCATTCAGCTCTAGTATTCAATATGTCCAGAACCACCTAGCTTCTTCTCTCATCAAGGAATAATTCCTTGATTGCTTCTTGATTATATTCTGACTGTCACTAATGCTGGCAACTCTCAGTGTTGAGTATTGTATACTGATTATGAGAGCAGAGGTGAATATATGGATATGCCTCCATGTCCATGGGTTTTATTGGCTTTGGAGATGCATTGACATTTGGTTCTGTCCATCACTCTGCTTCTCAGGGATATCTGGTTTTATCATTGCTTGAATCATCTGTTGAGCCCTTGAATAGAGGCATTTCTCTCAGCACTATTGTTACCTGCAGCACAACTTGTATAAGTGCTTTCATCTGCAAGCTGTCCTGTAAGGGTTTTGTTTTTAATTGGGTTCAATTTGTATTTGACATTACCCTTGTTTTGTGGAATTTGGGGAAACCCTCAATGGCCTTACCTGACTAGGAACTCCTTAAGAGCAGAAACCCTGTTATATTTATCCTCAGCACTTAGTACAGGGTCTGGTGGTATTTGACAGTTGGCGTCTAAATGAATGGATGGCCATAGTACATTTTCAGTGGGGAAATAACGTTGCAGTCTAAGGGCTTTGCTAGTCAAAAGCCCACAGACGAGCAGTATTGGGCTCACCTCGGAGCTTGTTAGAGATTCTCCAGCCTTCTCCCAGACCTGTCAATCAGAAGATGCATTTTCACAAGATCCCTGGATGATTCATGTGCATATGGAAGTTTGAGAAGCACTGGCCTAGAAGACCCTGCAGTCAGTTTCTAGCCTTCTTCAGACATATTTGGGATGAGGAGTGTCCTGTTTGGTAAGTTCCTTAGAGTATAGTAGCCCCCCTAACCCACATGGATTATGTTCCAAGATCTCCAGTGGATGCCTAGAACCGCAGGTAGTACTGAACTCTATATATACTAAGTTTTTCCTGTACATACATATGTGTGATAAAGTTTAATTTATAAATGAGGCACAGTAAGAAATTACCAATAACTAATAATAAAATAGAGCAATTAAAATACCCTGTAGTATAAGGTTATGTGAATTTGGTCCCTCTCAAAATTTCTTATTGTACTGAACTTATCGCTTGTATACACTGGACAAAGGGATGATTCACATCGCAGGCGGGACAGCACAGGATTTCACACTACTCAGAACGGCAAACAATTTAAAGCTAATGGGAGCTTATTTCTGGGATTTACCATTTAGTATTTTCAGACCACAGTTGACCACGTGTTACTGAAACTGTTGGATGTGAAATTGTGGATAAGGAGAACCACTGTACAGTCACATGTTAGAACTTTAACATATGAATTGGAGGGGGCCACAAAATTCAGTCCATAACAGTGATTTTTTTTTTTAGTGATCACGTGTAGCCCTAGCTGGTTTGGCTCAGTGGATAGAGCATTCTCCTATGGACTGAAGGGCCCAGGTTTGATTTCAGTCAAGGGCACATGCCTAGGTTGTAGGTTCGACCTCCCAGTATGGGACATGCAGGAAGCAGCTGATCAATGATTCTCTTCATTGATATTTCTATCTCTCTCTTCGTCTCCCTTCCTGCCTGAAATCAATAAAAATATATTTTTAAAAATAAATAAATAAATAATAAAATCATCACATGTAAAGGGCTGTTTGCCTGATTTGTAGGGAGAAGGAGAGAGAAGCTTCCTTTTGTTTGACCATTGTACACCCCTCATCTCATTTATTTTGCATGACCTATGAGCTAGAAAGTGTTATCCCATTTCACAAATTTGGAAACAGACTCCTTGAGGTCAAGTGATCTTGAAGGTTTCACAACTAGAACCTACTTTAAAAACCCAGGTTCATCTGTCTCAAAAGTTTTCCCAACCATAATGAGTAGTTTTCCCCAAAAGGGGAAGCCAGTTCCCCACAGAGCTTAAGGACATCAGAAAAAAGCTGAGAGACCATGTGACAGGAGCCAGTGGGTGAGAGCGAGGGTGGAGTGAAATGCAGATACAGAGGCTGGCAGGGCCTGGAGGCAGGTGGAGCCCCGGCCTTTATTCTCACTGCAAGTGGAAGCCAACAGAGTATGTTAGGAAGGAGAATGACTTACATTTTCACGACCTTTCTGGACCAGCGATCGCCAGCCATTGATCCGCAGACTACTGGCGGTCTGTGAGATCCGAAAGGTTGGCAACTGCTGCTCTGGACAGTTGTGGGAATGTGAAGAGGGAACCCAGTTAGGAAGCCTGTACTGAAGGCCAGGTGCCACACTGCAGGTGGCTTGGACAAGGGTGGTCGTGGCAGTGTAGACAGAGAAGTGGATGCACAGAAGACACACTGGAACACGGAGTTGACAAGACTTGTTGGAGGACTAGGTTGAAAGGGAAGCCATCAGGAAAAGGGGAAACCAAGGGTGATTCCTAGGTATCTGAGAGCAACTGGGTGGAGGGTGACATTTCCTAAGATAGGAATCTGAGGGTTGACTGGATTTGGGGTGTGAAATCAGGAACCTAAGGCTCACCTAGGGATAGTAACATCATTCATTCATTTACTCTGCATTGATTGACTGCTCTGTTCTTAGCATTGGGACATTAGCTCCAAACAAGACTACCTTAAGGAGCTTACAGTGTGTGCAGTGGGTTGGGGGCTCAATAGGGATTAGATGGAGAAGATGTGTATGTGAGTATGTGTTGATAGTGTGTGTGTGAGAGATCCCAATGTGTACTCATTTTGAGACCAAGTCTGAAGATGGGTGAAGTCTCACCTCCAACCAAATAGCCTTCTTGATGCTGATGGGTTTGGAGGGTTGGAAGTGCACTTGCAGGCTATAGTCAGCCTTGCAGGGGATGGTGCCCTGCAGCAGGGACACGGAGAAGTCCTCTCAGGTGCTCCAGGCCAGGCCACAGGCAGGGCTGTGACTGTGGAGAGCTACTTTGGATTTTTTTCTGCAGCGACCAAAAGATATTTTGTCGGTTTCTAACAATTTGTTATCCTATCTAATAAAGAGGGAATATGCTACTTGACCATCCCTCTGCACAAAGATGGCTGCACCCACAGCTGAGGCCAAGTGCGCATAAGGAGTCTTAACGAGCAGTCAGCAGTGACCTGAGGCCACGCCCTCCCCCACACCTGTGGGACTTGACAGGGAACCTCAGGCCGCATCCCCCACCTGGCAGGGCTTGATGGGGGACCTCAAGGTACGCTTCCCCGTCTGGTGCTGGGCTAGGGGACCTCAGGCTGCTCCCACTGCCCCAGCACCAGGCCAGGGGACTTCAGGCCACGCCCCCACCCAGCAGGGCTTGACAGGGGACCTCAGGCCATGCCCCCTACCCAGCAGGGCTTGACGGGGGATCTCAAAGTGCACCCCCAGTGCTGGGTTGGGGAACTCAGGCTATGCTCCTGCCCAGCGGGGCTTGACAGGGAACTCCAGATCACACCCCCCACCTGGTGGGACTTGACAGAGGATCTCAGGCTGTGTCCCCATCTGGCAGGGCTTGACGGAGGACCTCAAGACATGCCCCCTGGTCCGGTCTGGGCTGGTGGACCTCAGGCCATGCCCCCCATCCTGGTGCCGGGTTAGGGGACCTGAGGCTATGCCCCCTGCCCGGCAGGGCTTGATAAGGATAGGACTGGCCTGGTCTGGATCTAGCCCCATAGTGAGAAGGGGGCGACTGGGTCTGAGTCTCATACGATTATATGTGATGGGTGGAGACTTGACTCTGGGTCCTATGATGAGCCCCAGACTCTGAAAGGAGGAAGGTTTTCATATACATTTTACTAATTTTCTTTCATCTCTGACACTTGTATTATAGAGAAAGGGCAAATAGCAATATTAAATTATTTCCTCTAATTAATCCCTCTTTAATAGGCACTGATTTCATACACCTTAGTATTATAATAGGTCAGAGGAAGCACTTCTGGTTCTTTCGATTATAGCTTGGTTCACTAATTAGTATTTATCAGGGAATGGGGCCTGCAGGGATTGTTCAAAAAGGAGACATATTTCATATTAAAATTTTCACACTTGAGCCCTGGCTGAGTGGGTTCAGTTGGTTGGAGCATCATCCCATACCAAAGGTTTCAGGTTTAATCTCAGGTCAGGGTGATATGGGAGGCAACTGATCCATGTTTCTCTCTCATGTTGATGTTTGTTTTTCTCTCTCTCCCTATCTCTCTCCTCCTCCCCCTTTCCTCTCTAAAATAGATTTTTAAAAGTCATATGTTTGGGTGAGTATTTTTAAAAATTGTTTTCATACTTGAATATCTCCATGGTTATTTTAACTGCCACTTTCAGTTTTTCAAAGTCCATCTGCTCAGGTGACAGAGCCAATACTGCATATAGTATTTCAACGAGGGATTGAAATTCTGAATAAGAGAGGGTGATGGCAAACCTCTCAGACACTAAAAATGCAGAGATGAGTGCTTGGCTCAACTGAAGGAGCCCTGGACTCTAAAATCTCAAGATCAGGCTGTGTTCCGTGACCAGGATCAGATTGCTAAATGTGTGAGCTTGTTGTGCACAATCTGGAGAGCTTTTACCACCATAGGCTCACTCTAACATGCTCGACACAGTTTTCTAAAGGATACGGCACTTAGGCTAAGATTTTAGAGTGGTCGTTTCAGGTTTTATGGGCTCTCAGTTTCAGGGGACATAGTCTAATCAGTCCTGACAAAAAGTTGGTCAGAACAGGCTGTGCTCTCCAGGAGAGTTGAGTGTGGGGAGAAATACCAGCAGGCACTCAGACAAATGGGGTGATGCTTGCTCTGTTGAGGGTGCTTCTTGCTCCACCTGGAGTACTGTGTGGCACAGGTTGGTGGCTGGGCCCCCTCACTGCAGGCTGGGGGAGATGATGCCCTTCTTGGTAACCAGGAATGCCAAGTCCATAGTGTTCCTGAACGTTGAGTTCCAAAAGCCCACAGATGGAGATGCCCAGACCACACCCTTTGAGAACACTGAAGCCCAGGTGTTGGCTTGTAGGCTTAGAGCTTCTGAATCATGGGTTCTTGCCTGCTGGTGATGAGAGTGGGGAACAGGGATCCCTGGCACTCTGATCAGATAAAGATTGAAATGTTGAGTTTGACTTGGCTCTTTGGAGTGTACCCCCTCTGTGAGGAGACATACTTATTACCAAGTGGCTTAAGGCAGTTTTTGGAGTGTGGGTCAGAACTCCACCCAGCTAAGCTCTGTATTAGCAGTGGGATTCTCAGCAAGCCTGTTTGATGTGGCCTGGATCACAGGGTATTTTAAATTGAGAAGTTTCAGGTGCCTCGTTGGCGCAGTAGGTAGCGCATCAGTCTCATAAATTGAGAAGTTTCACCCAGCAAGTGGTTGGGCATCGACCTATCAACCAAGAGGTCAAAGTCTGATTCCCGTTCAGGGCATATGCCTGGGTTGAAGGCTCCATCCCCGATGGGGGGCATGCAGAAGGCAGCCAAGATTCTCTCTCATCATTGATGTTTCTCTCTCTCTCTCCCTCTCCCTTACTCTCTGAAATCAATTTTTCTTCAAAGTAAATCGAGAAATTTCTCCATTGTGGCTCCGTGGGACCCACATTCCCACATCTGGGAACCGAAGGGCCTCCCCTTTCCCAGTTTGCTTCCTGTGTGGGCAAATTCACCACACCCTGTCTTACATCCCTTGGTCTTTTCACTTGTACCTCCTGCCTGACCCCTGTAAGCATTTGAGTTGGTGAGCTCTGGTTTAACCTCCCTGTTCCTCAGTTTCCTCCTCTTAAATAAATGCACCTGGAAAACACTATGCTAAATGAAAGAAGCCGTCGCAAAAAGCCATGTATTTTATGGTTTTGTTTATTTGAAGTATCTAGAACAGGCCAATCCATAGACAGAGTAGATGAGTGGTTGGTTGCCTAGGGCTTAGGGGAAGGGAGTTACAGGAAAATGAGGAGTGATTTGTAATGAGTACAGGGTTTATTTTTAGGATGATAAAAATGTTCTAAAATTGTGGTAATGGTTGTACAACTTTATGAACATACTAAGAACCACTGAATTGTGCATGTTAAAAGGATGGACTTATGGGATGTCAATTATATATTAGTTTTAAAAAATAAGAATGCCCATAGTATTTTGTTACAGTGTGAGGGAAGCATTCATTAAGTGGTCCCAATTGTCATGTGAAATCCAACAGGTCTCCTGCTGTCTCTGCCTTGGCTCTCCTTTATAGTTTCCCCACTAATTATATCCAATAAATGCCTAGTATATGTTGTCAGTTAACTTATAGGCCTTTCCAGAAGGCCTTTGGCCCTTCCTCAGAGGCAGGTGTTCTGCTTTTCCCATTCAATTATTGGAGACTAGTGAGCAAATGGAAGCCAAATTACTTAAATGATTAGTAGATGGAGGAGATATTTTACATAGATTCTCTTTGGGAAATTGCTGCCTGGATATGTCGTCTGAGTACAACATAGAGAACTGGGATGGATAATTGGACCCTGCCGGCAGGGGGCGGAGGGGGGGAAGGGGAGGCAGCAGCCCCAAATCCATGCAGTAAGTTTTATAAAACAGGAATCAACACAACTCTGAATTTGTCTTTTTCTATTATTTTTGGAACCAGGAGCATAGTAAGTTCTCAGTCAAATTGAGTGAATGAGCCTGATCTTGTGTGTATATGATCACAGTTTGTTTCTTTAATTCTTATTTTGCACTAATACTGTTATATGAACACTAGAGGCCTGGTGCATGGATTTGTGCACTGGTGGGATCCCTCAGCCTGGCCTGTGTCCTCTCAGCAATCCAGGACCACTCAGGGGATGTCAGATAGCTAGTTTTGGCCCAATCTCTGCCAACCCAATCTAGACAGGAGGGAGCTTGACCCTGTGCGTTGAGCATCTGTTCCCTGGTGGTCAGTGTGCATCATAGTGACCAGTTGACTGGTTGTTCAGTTGCTTAGGCTTTTATATATATATATAGACTAGAGGCCCGGGTAGGGTCCCTCTGAGTGGCCTGCAGGGATCGTGCCAAAACCCACAGTCCAATACCACCTGCAGCTCCTTCCTGCCATCCCTGCTCATCCCGGCCCCACTGTGACTGCCATGGGCTCATGCCCAATCAGTTCCAATTGGAAGAGTCTCGTGCTGCTGCAGCAGTGCTCATCAGCCATGAGCCCTGCATCTGGTGTCCTCCCAAGGGGAGTGGCCTGTGGGATCGGGCTGAAACCAGCTCTCTGACAATCCCCCAAAGGGTCCCGGATTGTGAGAGGATGCAGGCCAGGCTGAGGGACCCCACCAGTGCACCATCAGGTAGGGGAGGGATCATGGGAGGGCTCCAGGGCATATCCAACCTATCTCACACAGTCCCAATCAGCCAGACCCCAGCAGCAAGCTAACCTACAGATCAGAGCATCTGCCCACTGGTGGTCAATGCATGTCATAGCAAGCAGTTGAGCATCCTTAGCATATCATTAGCATATTATGCTTTGATTGGTTGTTCAGTTCTGCCATTTGGTCTATTTGCATATTACCCCTTTATTATATAGGATTATTATATAGGATGTGCAATGCACAGCTCATTACATGCACTGTCTTCTTTAATTCTCCCAAAACAGGCAAAATCATGGAAATTATTAGCCCCATCTTTCGACCAAGGATGTCTCCTCTGAAGGCATAGGAACATGAATGCAGAGGCAAAAACCTCTGCCACATACTGGCTGGGACATTTGGACTTCACCTAATAAAAAGGGGTTGGGATGAGATGACAAATCAACATAAAGTGCCTGGCACCCAGTAGGCATCCAGCAGATCGGAGCTCTGATATGTGAGGAAGGGATAATATAGCATAGTGGGTAAGATTTTAGACTTTGGAGTCCAGAAAACCTAGGTTTCATGTCTGCACCTACCATCTTTTAAGTGGTGTAATCCCAAGTGTTTCTGGATGTCTCTGAGCCTCAGTTTCCCCATCTGTGAAGTGGGTATTAGAGTACCACCTAATTCAGTGATTGGTGGAAGGTTTAAATTAGGAAATGCATGTGAAGCATCTAGCACATTACTTGGATATAGTAAGTGCTCAGCAAATGATTACCTGTTTTCTACCTTCACAGTAGAAACCCAGCACTAAGGCTTCATGTCAAAAGACCTCATCTGTACTCCCTGATCAGTGTGGCGAAATGTGTGGGGAAAGCTGCATCTCACACAGGGCCACTGTGCAGCTGAACTGGTTTAGGACAGTGGTTGGCAAACTGGCTCACGAGCCACATGCGGCTCTTTGGCCCCTTGAATGTGGCTCTTCCACAAAATACCACGTGCAGGCGCGCACATACGGTGCGATTGAAACTTCATGGCCCATGCGCAGAAGTCAGTTTTCACCTCTCAAAAGAAATTTCAATCGTTGTACTGTTGATTTTTGGCTCTGTTGACTAATGAGTTTGCTGACCACTGGTTTAGGAGATGGGAGAGAGGAGCTGGGCTACAGCTGAAAGGGCATGGGCTTTGTGGGTGCATCAAGGGTTCTGATCCTCCATGACCTGAGCAAAAGGACTCGCTTTCCCTGAGGCAGGGTTTCAGGGGTCCAGGGAGGGACTGTGGTTGTGTTGCTGAGATGGTGACCCCAGGCTCTCATTGGCTGATGATGATTCTGAATGTCTTACCCTGCCTGTGGCTCCTCCTCCTATCTAGGAGCTGATGGGTGATGTGGCACTTTGCACTGTGGGATTGGGGCATGTCACAGGGTTGGGGAAAGGTGGCTTCTACCATCCTGGGACACCCCTGGCCAGTGGAGAATGGAGGCGCTCTACCACCTCCATGGGCACTTCGTCAGCCAGCGTTCTCAACATGAGAGGAAGCAGTCTCTCTCTGACAGATGAAACAGGGATGACTGTGACCTTTACGTCAGTGAAGGTCCCAGGCATTTGTGAGCGTGAGAGTCTCTGAGCCAAGTATTCACTTCAAAACTAGTTCGGCTTCAGACCCCCCACCTGTAGCTCGCCACCAGGAGATGAAAGAGGAGACGGTGTGGTCTTTTGAAGAGAGACTAAGCTGGCCCTTGTTCTGCCGCCCTTTGTAGTTGCGCTCTTCCCTCTCCGTGTGCCTAGGAAGCAGAGGCCAGGAACTGCTGACGGGCAGCTTTGGAGCCCCTGGAGAAGGCTTAGAGCACTTAAAAGATAACTTGAATTAGTCGATAGAGCCAACAGACTGAAGGGTCCCGGTCAGGGGCACATGCCCAGTTTGCAGGCTCGATTCCAGTAGGGGGCGTGCAGGAGGCAGCCAATCAATGATTCTCCTCATTGTTGTTTCTCTCTCTCCCTCTTTCTTCCTCTTTGAAATCAATATATATATATATATATATTGTTAAAAAGATAACTTGAATTATAACACTAAGCATTTAGGACCATCTGAAAACAATACTGATTAACCCAACAGGTTAGATTTACCTTAGCAGATCCCCCCTCCAGTGTCACCAGTGCGGCAGCAGAGTTTTGCCTGTGTTTGCCCTGCAAGTCTTGTCGTTCTGCAGCCTGCTGGCTGTCACCGATCCATCCCCGTTTAGTGCTTACTGATTCTTCACTCACTGTGTTCAGAGATGCAGGAATCCTGGCGCTGGTCTGTCCTCAAGGACTTTCTCAAGAAGCTGTGGAGACAGAAATGTACGCAGGAGAAGGAATCAGTGGCTTCACCAGTGTCTCATTGGGCCCAGCATGAGGGTTCCTGAGTCCTTCAGTGTTCCGAGGAGTGAGCTCTTCCTGGGATGGGCAGGAAAAGCAGGGGGGTGAATTTGAGCTGGGCTCTGAAGGCTGGATAGGATGTGGGCAGAAGGAGCGTCTAAGGAGTAGAATGAGCTGGGCCCAGAGAGTAGGCAGGTCTGGCTGGAGTGGAAAGTTACGCTGGATATCTGGGCATTGAGACTAGAGAGGGAAACTGGTCCTGTTTGAGTCGCCCTGAGTGCCAGGCAAGGAGTGTGGGCTTGACTCATGGCACAGCCCTTCCTGCTGTGGCCCAGAGGTTGACCCAGAGCTCTCTGAGCGGATGGTCTTGGTGAGAACGTGTTCTCACGGTTTCCCCTGCAGAGGGAACCATTGTCAGTGTTTGTCTTGTCTTCCTGGACATGAGACTTTTCTGTCCCTCAGTTCAAGGTGCAGACATCAGAGACTTGGGGTTCTGGGACCGCAGTGTTTCCGTACTGGCCTGCGGTGTGCTGAGTTAAGCCCTGGATTCAGGGTGGACGAATTCAGCTGGTGTAGAACAAATGAGAAATGCTGGGCCTGCACAGTTTGGGGAGTGGTAAGCACAAAAGTCCCCTTTCCCCATCGCCTCCCAGAGACCCCATTGCTCTTACAAGCTATCACCCCAACATTACAGCTCTGTTCCTCATACACTTTCACTATTCAGTCCTGTAAGACTTTGTGGTCTTCAAAGCTCCCTAAACACCATTCAAATCCGTACCGCTCACCATTGCAGGTTACTCTTACCTTCCGGGGCTCCTACTGCCACCAGAATTCAATTCCAGTTCCTTGGCCCAGCAGCAGTCCCCAGCCCTGTCCCCACCTCTCCTCCACCTGTGCCCTTTACTCTGCCAAACCAGATGCCTCTCCTGTCCTCTGAGCCTTTGTTCATGCTGTTCCTCTGTCTGGGCTGCTTGGTCCTGAACAGCTCCGGAATGAACACCTACTCATCCCTCAGAACCCTTCTCAAATGCTAGCCCTCACGAAGCCACACCTAGTTCCCTGCCCTCCAGAGATCTAGCCATTCTCTTTCCTGCCTGTTCCCTCCTCACCTTGCACTCTCCTCACCAATGGTGTTTCCTTTCTCTGCTTTGCACGAAACTTCTTGTGAACTCTTGTGTTCTCTCCCACACTCCACCTGAGCCCCTCGGGGGCAGGAAAGTATCCCGGGGCCTGACTCCAGAACAGGGAAGAGTGCCCTTTCCAGTCGCTCAGGGACCATTTGTGACCTGAAACACATAGACAGGCGAGGAGGTGTTCCAGCATGGCCTGTGCTGCCGCCAGGGCTGGGTGTTTGAATCACATCCTCGCTCCCGCTCCCCCCCAACACCCCCCATTTCCCCCGGGTGCTGCACCGCCAAGCCCGGGCCGGGTGCTGCTCTGACCTGTGTGAGCAGAAACATGGCCCAGCCTCCTTGGGTGTGCTGTTGGCAGGCAGAGTTCCCAGCAGACTGTCAGGGCAGGAGGGGAGGCCTGCTGTCTCAGGGGCCTTAATGATTTCCCCCTGGACTCCTCAAGAACAGGGAAACACGGGCTCTAGATTTTTGTAGAATACAAGTCATTCGCAGCTCTCAGACTATTCACTAATTCTATAGGCAGTATGAGACCTCAAATTCAACCTCCTAGGATTTAAAAAGTTTGCTACTGCATTGGCCGGGAATCGAACCCGGGCCTCCCGCGTGGCAGGCGAGAATTCTACCACTGAACCACCAATGCTCCAGCTGTCAGCAGCTGTGTGAGCACCTCCCTTTAATTCCAGTCCTGACTGGATATATATTGACTCAAAACATAAGGCCAGGCTCTAAATCTGCCACATCAGCACAGCTGGAAGAACAGGAAGCTTATGCGGAGACAGAGAGAGAGAGAGAGAGAGAGAGAGAGAGAGAGAGAGAGAGAGAGAAATGTGCCTTCAGACCTCAGGACAGAAACTAGCAAAAAACACATTGCAACTTTGGGTGACTTTCTCCCCTCTGATGTCTCTAATGGGTGGGTCCTCCCATTCCGGGTTCACATGTCTATTGAGCTGTTTTAAGGTTCTCAGGTTTCACCACAGTTTCCTGCTGGAAACTGGCCAAGGTTGAGGGGGCGCAGCAGGAGTCCCCTCACTGGTGAAGGGCATGAAGGTCTCGGTCCACAGCCAGCAGTGCCTCTCTGGAGAACTCTAATGCTGTTCACGCACAGGCTGAACAGGGAAGTGTGGTTAGATTCACAGGCCTGGGGCTGCTGCTGGCCCCGCAAGGTTGAGGAGACTGGCTCCTCCAGCTGGATCTCTCTGTGAGGAGGAAACCTGCCAGGGAAAGACAAAAAGAACAGCTCTGCATTGGCCGGGAATCGAACCCGGGCCTCCCGCGTGGCAGGCGAGAATTCTACCACTGAACCACCAATGCTCCAGCTATTTGCTGATGCATCTTCAGGGCTTTTCTCAAGGGACTGCATTTTATGGGACACAGAAGAGGCCTAGCAGATGTCAACCTCCCCGTGCTGGTTTGTCCTGTTTGGAAAGCCAAACTGGTTTATATAGAACCACCCTTGCTGGGCCTTATACTGCTTTGGGAGGGGGAGGGGAAACTATGAAACTGACATTGAGTTTACACCCGGAGGCCCTTGATTTATCCAAAACCTCAGTGCAGTAGGTCCTTAGGTTTCGTTAAGAGATCCGTTCCTATGGCACAACGTAACACGATTTTCTCCCTAAGTCGGAACCCACCTACATAAGCGCCAACGTCACTCACATGGAGCACAGACAGCAGTAACGAAGTGAAACAGTAAAAAAAAAAATTTTAAGAAAGAGAACAATTCCTTACCTTTATATGTGGTAAATAAATAATAAAAAACATAAAGCACATATGTACATACGTCAAAATGACCGAGCCTTTTTTATAAATAAATGGGAGAGAGTGAAGTAACCTCAAAACATCGTGAGTCTGATGTAATCTGAGGACTGTCTGTACCTGGATGGGCTTGGTGGAATCTCATTCTCGAAAGATCAAAGGAAGAGGCAGCTCACAGGCCATTGCATAGCCCCTTCCTGGCATGCCCAGCTCTGCTCTCACATCCACCGGCTCAGGAACCAGCCAGTTTGTTCACCTGTTCGCACAGTACCCGGCACAGAATAGGTGTCCCATACAGCTTGCTGCATTAAATCTTTATCAGACTCTGCCCAATCCCTCATTGAACAACATTTTTGCAGGCAAGGTCACTGCCTCATAGGATGGCACACTTATCTTTGTAAAGCCCTAATTACTAGCAGGTTCCTGACACTGAGCAGGAACCACATAGATTAATTGATACCGTTCGGACTTGATGTTCTTTAAAATTCTTCAAGCAAGCTTGCCATTTATGCAACAGGCAAGCAGTGTACCTGCCATGATGGGCACAAAGTGATCAGACAGAGTCTAGGCATCTGATTTGAAAAGTCCCTAATCCTTAGACTGCCCTCATCCCACCTTCATCTGCTACCCTGGTCCCTCCCCATCCATCTCGGGCTTAATACTCTTTCTGAAGGACATAGTGTCTTGGCCTTTGTGTCCACTGTGGTCTGAAAATAGAGACTGGTCCCCGATGGACCTGAGCCTCCTCACTCCTCACTCAGGGCAGGGCTGCCTTGGGAGCATCTCCTACGTCAGTGGTTGGCAAACTGCGGCTCTCGAGCCACATGCAGCTCCTGAGCCGCTCTGTTGTCTAATGATTTTGCCAACTACTGCTGTAAGGCATTACCCTTACCCAGAAGTTTTGACTTCAGGTTAAAGATATTAGTACATTATTAAAAATGTTTTTCCGTAAGGCAGTGGAAACTCAGTCAACAGAGTGGCAAACCATGGTTCGCGAGCTGCAGTTTGCCGACCACTGCTCTAGCTGACTACAGGCGCCATGAGCTCAGACCTCCCTGCCCCCTATTGGCGTCCCGCACCAGGCAGACACCTCAGAGCGTGTTACATGGGCTTCTCGTGCTTTTCTGTAGAAAGTACAACAGTCCCTCCCTGTTCTTTCCCAGGCCTCGCCATACTGCAGCCTCTCCTTCCTGACCCTGATGGCTGTGGGGCTCTCCTGTGGGGATTTTCAGTTTCCTTCTGTCAAACCAGCCTTTCCCAGCTGCTCCGAGAAACACTGCATTTCAGCACAGATCTGAGCGAGTCACCCCATTGCTGGCAAACTGGCACCAGACTGTTGTTTCCTTTAACTGTCTCTGGTCACTCCTTCTACACATCAGACTCCTCATCCTTCCCTAAGCATGCATGTCTTTTCAGAACTCCTTGCCTTTGCTTCCCTGTCCCAGAGATATGACCTATCTCTTTACCCTAAAAATGCCCATTGATCTACCTAAGATCTGACTCAAATGGCACCTGCCAGTCAGCCTAAGAAAGTTAGCCCATGGCATTTGTCTTGCTTCTGTAGCATCAATTTGGCTTCTGTAGCCACATTGCTACAATTTCGTGCTTGTTTGTGTGTGGATCTTGCCCGTGGGACGGGACGGGTTCAGCACCATCCCTGGAAATAATGACTCAGCCCCAGGAACCTCTGGCCCTCTGGCAAGCCCAAAAGGAGGGTTGAGCAAGTGTTGAATAAAGATGGTTGCTCAACTGATAACGCATTGTGGTTTTGTTCCCCAACAAGATGTTCACTTGCATTCTGTCCAATTCCCAGAAGGGAGATAGCGCCACTGTTCCTCATTTCGTTGTACACGAAGGGAAACTGAGACCTAGAATAGGGAACAACCGTGACCCAGCCAGCGCCTCCCAGTCAGCAGCAGCCCTGGGAAAGGCCTACCCTGACGTGCCTGCTCCCAACTCCTCTTTCTAAACCGGTCATCTCTCCCCCTGCTGCCAGCCCAGGCCTTGGAGCAGCAGCGGGGACAGGCTGATTGCACTGGTCCTACAGCCCCTCTCCCTCTCTCTCCAGGCTGGTCCGGGAGTTCGTGGCCCAGAACAACACCGTGCAAATCAAGCATGTGATCCAGACCCTGTCTCAGGAGTTTGCCTTGTCTCAGCACCCCCACAGTCGGAAAGGGGGCCTCATCGGCCTGGCTGCCTGCTCCATCGCGCTGGGCAAGGTGGGCCTTTCTCCTGGGGGGACAGACACACCAGCCATAGCCTTGACTCTGACCCGAGACCCTACAGGGCTTTGCAGACCTGTGTTTTACTGCCATTCTCTCCACATCTAAAGCACAAGGTCTGCAGCCTTATTCCCTGGCCTGGCCCCTATCCTGGGAGGCCAACCTGCAGAGTCTTTAAGCCTACCCCCACACAAGACCTGGGATGTCAGATGGCACCGGGGGCTGGGGGACAGAGGCTAGGGGCTGGCCTTTTTTACCTGATTATCCTCCTCCCCGCCCCAGGACTCAGGGCTCTACCTGAAGGAGTTGATCGAGCCGGTGCTGACCTGCTTCAATGACGCAGACAGCAGGCTGCGCTACTACGCCTGCGAGGCCCTCTACAACATCGTCAAGGTGGCCCGGGGCGCCGTGCTGCCCCACTTCAACGTGCTCTTTGATGGGCTGAGTAAGGTGACCGCTCCTCACTCTGCCTGGGCTCAGCTCGCTCCACCCCCCTAACTGACCTAAAGGACTTGAGTGCTTGGGGCCCCTTTTCTCGGATGCAGGCCGAGCAGATAAACACAGAGTTCGACCTAGTGATGTTTGTGTGTGGATCTTGTATTTACATATTTTCCCATTTCCCTATTAACTTACCCTTACTGCGTTTTCTGAAAGTACTGGTCCACCGCAGATTGGAGGGGGAACTGATACTTTGGAAAGCCTAAGCTTCCCTGTAGAAGGTGAAGATGGTGCATCTGTATACAGAGTGTATTTCCCCTGTGAGGAGGGCACTAGCCTGCAAGCGCTCTGTAGGAAGGCTTTGGAGTCCCGAAGGCCCTCCTCAGCTCCGCTCTCAGTTCGTGGAGCTCCTTCCCAGGCATCAAGATCTGCTGCCTGCTGATGCCATAGTCACTGCTGGAGTATCAGCCTCATGGCTGCCTTGGTCCCCTCCTCCAAGAGTGGAGAGAGGACCAGCAAGTTAAGATCCAAAACCCTGAGAAAGGCCAACAGAAAGCAGCCTCCTAACCAGGGGCAGCAGGTGACGGGACTTCCAGCAGGTCCCGGAAGTCCCTGACAGATCGGGATGTCCACCCAATCTCAGTTCCTTAGCCAGATCCCATTTTGCCCTACCTTCCTTCGATTTATTCACCGAAAGAGGAACCCGTTCAGCGTTCCAAGCTACGCCAGGGCCTTGGCCATGGGTTTTCCAGAGATGTCATGACCTCTGCCATCTCTCTCCTCTGTGTCTCATAGTTGGCTGCTGACCCAGACCCCAATGTGAAAAGCGGATCTGAGCTGCTAGACCGCCTTTTAAAGGTATTTATACTCGATTCCCACTTTCCTTTCTAGAATCTGTTTCCCACATCTATCTGTACAACTTACAAATTCTGTCACTGGGACACTCTTCTTCATTTGTTTAAATTTGTTCATTTGCATGCAGTAAAAGTCACTCTTTGATGTACAGTTCATTGATGTTTATCCTTACCTTGGCCAGACTTGATGAGTGTATGGACTTAAGTCACCAGCGCAAGCAAACTACAGAACCGTTCTGTCACCCATTTTCCTCTGTGCCTGCCTGACCCCTAGAGCCAGCCCTGGGCAGGACCTGGGCCAGGTCAGGCAGCCCCTGCCTCTGGCTCACTCAGCAGCTCCCGCGCCTTTGACCCACAGGACATCGTGACGGAGAGCAACAAGTTTGACCTGGTGGGCTTCATCCCCTTGCTGCGGGAGAGGATTTACTCCAACAACCAGTACGCCCGGCAGTTCATCATCTCCTGGGTAAGGCCGGGCCCAGCACTTTCTCCAGCGTGACAAGCGTCTGGACACCTGGCCAGGTTCTGTGGCTGCAGAGGAGCCTCATTATTAATCTCATAGCCAGTGACAACAGATAATCTGAACATACATTTATTCAGCTTGTCCCTGGTGAGGATACAATTTCCCCCTTTTTCTGAGAAGCTCCAATTTCCCTTTAAAGCCAATAGGCTACTTCTGGCAGTCACACCTCTTGTAGCTTGTCTGTCCCTTCCCATATACTCCCTGCTCCCCATGGCATCTGAATTTCCTGGTGATTACATTACTATTCCCCTGAACTTCTAACCAGAGCCATAGCTGCTAGCACCTCTCCGCCCGCATGTGCAGGGGGTCACCTGCAGTGCCAGGAAATGCTGTCTCAGCAAGGCCCCTTCTCACTGCCCAGGCCAGCAGGTTGGGAAGGAGGAGGCGATGGCTCTGGGTTGGTGTAACATTCCCTCCTGGTTTCTTCCTTGGGACAGATCCTGGTTCTGGAGTCCGTGCCAGACATTAACCTGCTGGATTATTTGCCAGAGATCCTGGATGGACTCTTCCAGATCCTGGGTGACAACGGCAAAGAGATTCGGAAAATGTGAGTGGAGCAAGGAGACAGGCAGCTGCCACCATCCGGGGCTCCTCAACGCGCACACATATCCCACACTAACAGACAGCGGGCAGCAGAACAAGAAGTTCCTGCTTTTCTTCCTGGTTGATGTGCTTCCCACCATGCGGAGCTAAGGGCTCAGCCCCCTGCCTCTGACAAGTTCATCTGACACGTTCAAAGTGTCGTTCCATCTGGGTGGCCAACCCAGAGCAGAAATGGGCCCTGGCTGCCATATGCTACGTCCCTTCTCTCTCATTGGCAGGTGTGAAGTAGTCCTTGGAGAATTCTTGAAAGAAATTAAGAAGAACCCCTCTAGTGTTAAGTTTGCTGAGATGGCCAACATCCTGGTGATCCACTGCCAGACCACGGGTAAGTGTGTGAAGGCCCAGGCACCATCACCCCCTGGGAAGCTCCTTTCTCTCTCACCGTCTGGGAAAGAGTCCGGGTAGGAGTGGGAACCAGTGCAACACGATCCGCGCTGGGTCCTTGTGAGAGAGATTCGGGTTCTCTGTCAGCATGGAGGCCCTTTTCCTTGGCCAGACCCTATAGGGGTACAAAATCTGGAGGCCCTGTTGGTGGGAAGCCAGGCCTTAGCACCATGAATTGAAATGCTTGGGGTTAGAATTATGTTTCCATTAGCTTCTGTTGAGGATCAAGCCACTGCAAAATGTAACTGCTTGACACAGCAGACTTACAAAAGTTTTCGGTCCGCTGGGAGATTCTGCCCACCTGGGCGAGGTGTGGCTGGGCTTGGCCATGCACCTTCAGTCAGCTGGAGGGTTAGCTGCAGCTCTGTGGTCTAGGGTGGCCTCACTCATGTCTGGTAGTTGGCTGGCTGTCACCTGGGTCCATGTGTCCTTACAGCAGGCCAGCCCAGTGCACTCATATAGAAGTGAGCAAGGCCTTTTGAAGCTTAGGCAAAAACCAGGCACATCATCACATTACCACCTTCTGTTGGCCAAAGTGGCAAGGCCAGCCAGAGTGAAGAAATGGACTCACCCCTTGATGAGAGAAGCTGGGCAACCCCATTGTGGTGGGCACGGACGCAGAGAGGGGTAGAGAATCGTGGCTGCTCTTACAGTCTGCCACAGGTTGTTGCTCCATTCCAACTTGAAACTGTATGTACCCAGGGGAGGCAGAAAGCAAGGATCAGAGAGTACAGCAGCAGCATAAGCCCTCAGGACCTGCCAGTCTCATTTGTGGGCATGGTCAGTGGGAGGGAGCATTTCGCTGCTCGTGCTGAACATCCTGGAACCCACCCCTCCCTCTGCTAGACGACCTGATCCAGCTGACAGCCATGTGCTGGATGAGGGAGTTCATCCAGCTGGCCGGCCGGGCGATGCTGCCCTACTCCTCGGGGATCCTGACCGCCGTCTTGCCCTGCCTGGCCTACGATGACCGCAAGAAAAGTATCCTTTGCTCTGGAGGAAGGAAACGAGAGCAGCTCCACAGGGCGCTGTAAAGTTGCAGGACCCTAGAGTGGAATGGGTCTCCCTTGGGATGGGGCACCTCCAAATAGTCCCTGGGATGAAGGGAACAGGAGGTGTGGCTGAACACAGACTGTGGGCGCCAGGACAGCACCAAAGCTGCCCTGCTCACTTACAGATCTGGAGCGGCTTTCCTGGGCCCACACTTCCAACCCTGAGCTCACACTGCCCAGCCAGGGTGGGCAAATCCTGTTGGTGGGACGTCCACCAGGGAGGGGCCCTATAAGTCACACAAGCATCTTGATGGGACACCAGTGTGGCAGAAGGATATGCCCTCTGTTCTGACTGCCGTCTGCCGTCTGCCCACTAACATTCCTCTGAAGAGGACCGAGCCCTGACCGATGCCAGTGCACTCGGGCTTAGGGAAGCCCCCAGATGGGGATGCTCCTTACATCAGCGGACCCAGGCATCAAGGAGGTAGCCAACGTGTGCAACCAGAGCCTGATGAAGCTGGTCACCCCTGAGGACGATGAGCCTGAGGAGCCAAAGCCAGTGGTGCAGAGGCAGGCAGACCCCAACCCCGAGGACTCTTTGGCGAAGCAGGAGGGGACAGGCAGTGGTGAGTAGGCTTTGCCTCCTGCTCCTCACCTTCCAGGCCGGGCACCAGGGACCCAGAGGTCGTAGTTGATTTGGGGCCTCACTACTTTCCATATGTTAACTCATGACAACCCAATAAGGCAGGAAGTGCTATTATCCCCATTCTACAGATGGACATGGGGAAGATAGATAACACAACCAGGACCTGGCAGTTGCTAAATAGCAGAGTTGGGATTTGAACCCTGGCAGTCTGTCTGCAGAACCTGTGCTCTTAACCCTTTTGCTTTAAAAGCCATTACTCCTCTCCTGAATCCTTCCCTGGGCTCAGCCACAGAAATCGTTTTCCGGGTGGGAAGGGTGGAGCATGCCAGTACAGGTCTCTTGAATCTTGGCTGTAGACATGCAGCCGCCCGGAAGCTGGCTGTTCTTACTGCGCCCGTCATCCTCACAGAGGAGCTTATTCAGTCCGTGGAATTCTGTCAAAATCAGTGTCTTTAGAAAAGGAAATGACTCTGCTCTCCTTTCAGACTCCTTTAGCATCACCGTCTTGTTTCTCTGTAACATGAAGAAAACCATGTTTCTGCCGATTGGAGTCCGAGTTTGACCCTCTGAATGTCGTCTAGAATCTCTCTCTCTCTCTCTCTCTCTCTCTCTCTCTCTCTCTCTCTCTCTCTGATGTCTTTCCTCACTGAGAGGTCACTGATCAGCTTCGGGTTGATGTGTTCCTTTACAGAATCAGCCACAGAGTAAATTGATGCAGAACTTACTCAGATCTGTACATCTGGGACTTTCTCCCAGGAGCGAAAGAATCACAAAAGCTTTTTCTCCCGAGGCCATTCTATCTGAGCATTTCAGGCACACGCGCCCCTGGGCCTCCTCCCTTGGGTGTGGCATGCTGGATTCTTTCAGGTGTCACGTTACAGCAGCCTGGCCTCTGTAGGCCATAGTAGCAAAACAGCTGGAGGCAGAGTGGCACACAGCTGGAGCATTGGTGGTTCAGTGGTAGAATTCTCGCCTGCCACGCGGGAGGCCCGGGTTCGATTCCCGGCCAATGCAGCAGCTGGAACTTTTTTGGCAGCTTCTTGAAAAAGAAGACTTGGGGAGATATGTTAGTAGGAGCCTCCCAAGGCAGGACCTTTCTTTCTGAGAGATATTAGAAGAATCTCAGGCATAGACATATTTGAAGTTTCACTGATATATGAGTATTTTTTAATCTTTTTTTTTCTTGTTTAGAAAATTTGGAAAGTGGGGGGAAATATAAAGAAGCAGGACTGTTCCCACCAAGAGGCAATCAGTATTATGATTTTGGTGTATATTTTTAGTTGTATGGATTTGAGGTCACACAGCTTATACAGGGTGGGGCAAAAGTAGGTTTGCTTATGTGGCAACCAGTCAGGCCTCTGGAAAGAACCACCATGCTGTCATCGTGGTAGCGGCTGGGAAACCAGCTAGAATGCTGGTGGCTCAGTGGTAGAATGCCTGCCTGCCACCCAGGAGGCCCAGGTTCTATTCCTGTCCAAGGCGGCATAATTATTTCAGGTTTTAGATAGCTTTCCTTAACTTTCTGGAAACAGCTCCCTGCTCAGGAGAATCTTATCTTAACCAAGATGCATGCAGGCAACTTGGCTTCAGATTTTACTGCCTCATAAACAGCCTTTCGGCAGACACAAAACTCACTTTACGGTAGTTCCCAGAGATGGCAACAGCTAATTGGGGGCTCCGCATCCACTCCAGCCCTGCTTGTAACTAACCAGCACTTTACCAAGGTGCCAGGAGAAGGTGCCAGCAAGCCAGAAGAGTGATGATTTAACTAGTTGACGGTTTCCTCCTAACCTCCCCACTTCCTCCAGTTATTCTGTCCTCTCCTCCAACCGGGTCCTCCTGGGAAAGGCCAGAGCCTCCTGCCTGCTCTCCCTCGCCTCGTGTCTCTCTCTCAGGCTCAGTCTGTGTTGCTGCGTCCCAAGGCACACCTCATTCTTCACCGCACGCCTCTGGCCACGCCCAGGGGAAGCTTGTGGGCCAGGCCTTCTGTGCATGGGCATGCACTCACGCACACAAACTCTCACACTGCTTCTCCCTCGCCTCTCACCACAGGGCTCTGGTCAGGACAGACTCACGTGGGTGCCACGCTGCTCCCAGCCCTCTCTGCTTTCTCTGGCTCTCCCTCAGCCCTGCTGCCGGTGGATGTCCAGTGCGGGGTCCCTCTCTGACTCTGAGTTTCCTGTGGCACGTGATATGTCTTCCCTGTCCCTCTCCGTGACATCTCTAATGATCTCAGGTGTCCTGACTCTGTTAACTTCCTATCTGTTGTCCTTGGGCAAGTGGCTTGGTCTCTCTGTGCCTCAGATTCCTTGTTTGTTAACTAGGGCAACAGTGATGACACAGCCCACAGTGTGAGGGCGAGTTTCTAACAAGAGTTTTGCACCTAAAGCTCTTAACACATGAGAGAGGCACTCAGTTATAGGTGCTATAAGGTCTGGTTGCTTCCATTCCAGTTATAATAGATCCATCTCCTTAGCAGTGTTGTCCCTTGTTTTTATCACTAGCCTTGCCCAGATGGGAATGGGCCCCTTCTGGGTCCTAAAGAAGGGAAGGAGAGAGGTTGAGGTTCAGGTGGCAAGTGAGGACAGAGCAATAATAGGGCTTCCATGGAGGGCTGGTGACTGTGGGCAGCATATGATGGGTCCATGAACTGCGGAGTTCTGATGCAGTGGGTATACCAGCACCTCCTGTGGGCTCTGCAGATGCGGGCAATGAGGTCTGGAACCTGCCTGCAGGAGCTGAGGGCAGGGCTGCAGGTGAGTCACCAGTAACTCTGGGCATGGTCACAGGGCCCTGCCCGGCTCCAGGGAGGTTATCTGAACTGGATCTTTTCTTTCTCTTCAGCTTCCACTCTCCCCCCCTTTAATTCCCATTTTATACCCTAATTATAAAGGAAACACATGTTCCCTATAGAGATTTTGGGGAAGAAACAGACATTCCTACTGGACGAAAGCAAAAAGTAAACAAGTTAAATATATTGTCTGGCAAATATATTTAGCAGTGTGCATCAAACGCCTTAAATTTAAGATTTTATTTTTTAAGAAAATGAATAGATAAGGTTTTTCCTTTTAAACACCTAACAGATGGTAGCCCATTGATTGTCATAGCAAGCCTGTGGTGTCAACACTGTCATTACCCCACTATACAGGCGAGGAACAAGTCAAGGAGCCTGCCCAAGGGTTGCACAGCCAGAAGGAGGGGAGTCGATGCTCACACCCAGTCCCAGGGGCTGCAGAGTCTCTGCTTACAGCGATGTTTACACTGCGGTTCTCTGACGAGGAATTAATACAAAAGGGCAGCCGGAGGTGCTTGGCCTGACTGGGGAATCTCAGAATTGCAAAGGAAAACAATGTATGATTTTTATTCGGCTTGGCAAACATTTAAAAGATTACTGATATCCCTGCGGGGGCTTTGTGGGAATGACTATTCCTCCGTTCTTGAATATACAGCAGTAGAACCTTCCTAAAGGACCAGTTGGCAGTATTTGTTGGGATGTCAGATGCCTGACCATTCTGCCAGCAGCCCCCCGGGTTCGTGAGATCTGGAGAAATGCTTAGCCTCGTGCATAAGGAAGCATGGGAGGATGTAAACGAAATTAGGAAACAATCAAAATTAATTGGAAGCCAGTTTGCGACATCACATCATATCATCTATAAATATGTGTGTTTCTGAAAGACGAGAGGGGAGAGGCCACCAGAGGCATGGAGCTCCAGCTGCTGGTCCAGGCTGCTGGTTCAGGCTGGCCTCTCCCCCTTCACCCCGATCCCTGGGGCTGCTCAGCAGGTCCAGCTCATGCCCAGTCCTTCCTGCCCCACCACGCTGGGCCACGTCCTCCAAAGGTTCTCTCAGCTCACATTTTCTGTTGAACATGGAAATAAAGATCCCTTTACTGGGGGGTAGCTTCACATTCATACCTAGAATAGCACCGCTCTAAGACATAGTACACAGTGGGAAAAGCAAGAAACAAAAGACAGTCTCTGATTCCATTTATGTTTCCAAAACAAAAAGGAGGATTAGCAACAGATGAGAGGGTACCTGCCTAACTGGTTCAGTAGTTTCTTGCCCACAGAGTGAAGATCAAAGGCTAAGGAGCGATGGGCTTGGTTTTGTTTTTGACATTTTTAGAGTCAGAACATGTTTTACTTGCATAATTTAAAACTGTTCAGAGGCCAAGGCTGGTGCTATTTGAACAATATACATAAATAATAGTTTTAATTTTAACCCACAGAATAAAATATCTGTGGGTTCATAATGATACAGATGGATGGACAGATTGCTAGATAAATGGAGAAGAGACAGCTCTGTCTTATAGCTGGCAGCTGTTTAGCCTTTTCAGGAATTGCCAGCCTGGTTTCCATTCCCACCAGCAGTGTCTAAGGCTTCCAGTTTCCCCACATCCTCACCACCAAGTGTTACTATTGCCTCTCGTGCATGTTAGCCATCCGAGTGGGTGTGAAATGGCATCTCATTGCGTTTTTGTGTTGCATGAACCTAGTGGCTAATGATGTTGAGTGTCCCAGAAGTCGCCTTTAACTTCCATTGCCCGCGGGCCAGAAGTCTCTTCTGACCTTCCCCAGCTGTGTCCGGGGCTGGTGTCCCTCTCCCTGTGAGGGCACGTGCCTCAACTCGTCCAGGCCTGGGTCCTATCCCCACGCTTTGGGGAACGAGCAGCCTTCGGTCCTCAGGGTTCCAGAAACATGTTCCTTTTCAAGGGCCGGAACCCAGGTGTGAGGGACCGAGAGTCTGTGTGTTTATAACCGGGATCTTGTTCATTCAAAAGACCCCAGCAGCCTTTAGCATGACGCATTATTCCTCTTACTCTCCCAGGAGGCCCCGACGTTTCTTGTGACTCCAGCTTCAGTAGTGGCATCAGTGTCTTCTCTTCAGCCAGGTGAGTGGGTTGTTCAGCCAGAGGTGTTTGTAGAAAGCGAGCAGCCGAGACCTGTCTGGGTGCAGACTGCGTGGGGCCACCGCTTCTGGGCACAGGAGGTGCCTGATGAGGGGATCTGAGACACGGAGCGAGCCCACCCCACCCAGCTCTGATGGACAGATGGCTGTCTGAGGGGAGTGGGGACTAGAAGCTCCTGGAGGTCAGAAGCATAACTAATACGTGGTGACTACAATAGGACACATACAGACACCAGCACCTTTTGCTTGTCCAGGAGGATATGGGGCTGACAAGACTGACGATGGGAAGGCTGTGTGAGGACAGTCTGGGTGACAGGCGGCAATTGGTGGAGTCTAAGAGTGCATGGACATGGACTGTGTGGGCAGCAGGGGTGTCCTCATCTAGGCTCCTGGGTCGGCTGTAATTGCACAGCCTTCCACATGGGGGCAGTGCAGGCCAAGTATGGAGATCATTCCCTTCCCTGCCAGCCCCCTCCTAGTCTGCGGGGTGATGGCATCTCCTGAGGAAGGAACTATCCCGTGCTGTCCTTGTCTGAGTGACTCTAAGGTCATGCCCCATCTCGCTTTTTCCTTGGGTGGAATTGGCACTGGTGGGCAGGAGTGGATGGCGATTCTCCTGCAAAGGGTTTCTTCCCTTTGAACTCACTCAGGCCTAGAAAACAGTCACTCAGGAAGGACAAATGGGCACTCAGTCCCAAGAGACTCTATTCTCCCCAGACCCTTGGATCTTCCCTCCTTTTACATCATTTCCCACTTCTTATCTTTAAGGACCTGTGCATGTTTTCTAAGCATGCGGGTGCTGATTCTAAACATGCACTACTCCTAGGATCATTCAAGAAAACCAGTAAGCATCCTTCATTCACTCGTTTCAGTTAGTTGTCGTGCGCTCCTGCCTGTGTTCAGCCCTGCGGGTTCCCAGGGGGGAGATACCGCCCGCTCCTGCCTGTGTTCAGCCCTGCAGGTTCCCAGGGGGGAGATACCGCCCCTGAACGTGGTCCTTAACCTTGAGGTTCTCTGTGGGGAGGCAGAGAAATAATCCGGAAGTTACCAGAAAGGGTAGTGATTGCTATGATAGGGGACTCCGGTGTTGGGGGCAAGCGATAGCGCCTGAGCTGCAGCTGGAATGGTGGCTGACGGGGATGAACACTCGGTGGCTGCGTGCTTCCTAAGCCCTTCTTGCCGTGCCGGCTACTTTGTGTCACATTAGATTTTGCCAGTGTTTCAATCCCATGTCTCTCCATGTTCGGGCTGAGGAAGGACAGGAGATCCCGGAGCTGCTGTGCAGAGAACCCACTTAGGAAGGACTCAGGAGGGTGCAGACTGGTCAGGAGGCTCCGCCTGAAGAGGTGGCAGCGTAGGGAGGAAGTTGGATAGATTTGGGATCTGTTTTGAAGGTAGAACTGACAAAATCTGCTAAATGGGATGGAGTGAAAGAGAAGTGACAGAAAGAAAAACTTCTGGTCTGGGGCTTGAGCCAAATCAGGATACTTTCCCTGGTGTCATTTCCCAAGCCGGAAGGAGGGGCAGGTGAGTGAGAGGGCCAGTCAGGAGCTCTGAACACCCCCTAGAGCGGATAAGGGGACAGGAGGTGTGGCTGGTGAATTCTCGGGGGGGGGGGGGTGTCTGAGTGGAGAAGCAGGGAGACAGTGTCCCACAGAAGACATAGACTTGAGTTCTGAAGGCTGTGGGAGCCCGCAGTACAGGTGTGAGTGAAGGGCAGACCTGTGGTTTAGAAGACCCTCTGGCAGCTGGGGGAGGATAGATGAGGGAGAGGGCAAACTGACAGCGGAGAGGCCTGTTGCAGATGTGTCACTGTAATCCAGGCTACAGGGATTGTCCTAGTCCATGGCAGTCTGTGCCTCCACCCCCCTTTCTCTCTCGCACTGCACCAGGCAGGTCCTCCTCTCTTGAAGTTGAATCCCACTTTTAGGCGTACATCCTGCTCCACCTTGCCTGGAGTGCGGCCCTGGCCTCGGCTTCCTCGTCTGGAGACTGGGTGTGATGATGGTGCGACTTCAGAAAGGCCTGAGCTTATGTGAGCTGAGCCGTGTCTAGAGCATAGGAGGGACCTGGCCCACAGAAAGCACTTTACACACACTCCGGCTGTAATTGTTCTTATGGGAACCCTGTTATCAGCCCCACTTCACCAACGAGGAAACAGGCCCAGAGAGGTTGACTTTGCCCGAAGACATTCAGCTAATTAGTGGCCTGAGTGGAACGCCAGAGCCCACGCAGTAACCTCTGCTGCTCGTGGCTGGCGAGCTGCAGGAGCTCTGCGGATTGGCCCGTTAACTCCCTGACCGGCTTTCCGTGTGAGCAGCTTCCGCTCTGCTGCTGAGGCCGTGGTGTTGTCCGACGCTCAGTGCAGGTCCCTGGAAAGCCGGGGGCCCTGTCCATAAACTAGGCAAGCACATAGATCTAGAAATCGTGCTTCCCAACTTCTAGCATCTGCTGATTGGAAAAAAGATAGAAACAATTCTCTCTTTCTCTCTTTATTTTTAGCTTCCTTTTGATTTGATTAGAGAGGTGACATATGAGCACTATAAAGAGTTAGACATTACAGAAATAAAGTGCTGCCTCCCAGAGAGAACCACTGGAATCTGTCGTTATTTATAGGTGGTGTCGGAAGCATTATTCAGTAAAGAAGTATTTTAATAGCCACTGTAGCGCCGTGCATTTGGAAATTGCAGCACACATACAAGTAAGACACTCGTTATGAGATGCTTTATGAAAAAACGCTCAGCGAAAATGGGGTTTTGCAGACACCTTGAAATAACTCAGAAGCCCCAAGAGTGACTAGTCTAGACTTTTTGGAACCCACGCAGATACGTGTTTTAAACTGAGTAAGCCAGGGCGGAGGGTGCCCCCTCTCAGGCTCCAGCCCAGCAGCTCAGGGGCTGAGCACGCCATGCAGCTTGTGCTCTCCAAGAAGGGCCCACATTTCCAGAGTCCTCGCCCCCCTCTGGGCACGCTCAGAGCCCGGCACACAGCAGCCCGCCCCACCTGGTGAGCAGCCCAGAGCCGCCTCAGAGGCGGGTGGATCATCAGCTCTCCCTCTGCCAGCACTGAGATCAGTCTCCTGGGGTGCGCCTGCTTCCCTTGACCTTCATCTCCAGCCAGTCAGGGAAGTGACACCCAGGGAGAGAGTCTCCAGCTGAGAAATTAGTTCTCCGTACGTCTCTCAGCCTCACTTGCCTCATCTGTGCATTGAGGGATCAGGGAGCATGAACTGTGAGGTCCTTTCAGGTATATAGCTGTGGTTGACACCTACCCCTCCAGCAGTCTGAAGGTGCCCAGGTCTGGGAGGTGTGTGTGGCTGGCGGTTGCTGTGAGAAAATTCAGAGGCCCTTATGCCAGTTCGCATACAGACTTCTTAAAATCCTCCCTTTGTTATTTGGTCCTGACAGTGCCACCTGAGGGAGATGCCACCATGGGCTGGTGCTTGCTTTCTGCCCTCAGAGACACTGAGCTGGCCAGAAGCATCTCAGGACCACTGTGAAGGAAGGAACCGGGCTGGCCAAGGGATCGTCCAGCCTGGGGCCCCCTTCAGATCACTAGATTTGGGGTGTCCCCCATAGACATTAGCTTCCCCAGTGTCCTTTCTCCCTAATGGAGACTTCCTCTGCCCTCCTGATGAGAAGATACACCAAAAAGTGTGTGTGACACCCCCTTTCTCCCTCCACCATGTGGGGCTGCCATCCTGCTGCCCCTGCCAGGGGACAGTTGGAAATGATGCTACTGTGGGCTCTTCTGAGGCTGGCCCTTTCGGGCAGTGGGTGCCGTGTGGTCGGGGAGGCCAGCTTGGACTCAGATTGCCCAAATTCAGATGGCCAGCTCCACCACTTCCTGGCTGTGTAGCCTTGGACAGGTTACTGATGTCTCTGTGCTTCCGTTTCCCTGTCTGCAGAATGGGAATAACCTTGTATGGGCCTCTGAGGGCAGTAAGTGAGGCTCTGCAGGTACAGAGCTCAGCACAGTGCCTGACACAGAGTATGTACCCAAGAAACGTGCGTTATCATTTCCAATACCATGTCCTCCTCGTTATCAGAGCCCTGCATCTCCTCCCCCCCAACCCCCGGCCCAAGGTTCATACACACCACGGGGGGCGGGCGGAAGGGGAGAAGCTGGGCTTGGCGCTGCCTCCCTCCCCACCAGCAGCTCAGGACAGTGCTACATCCGTGCAGCTCTGAGTCCCCAGACAAGTAGAAACAAGGCCCCTCCTCCAGGGGGGTCGTTCTAACTAAGAACGGGCAGGCACAGGGTACTCCTTCGCAGGCAGCTGGCAGCCAGAATGTCCCGCTCCTGCTGGGGACAGGGCCTCACCCAGGCCTGACCTGGGGCTCGGGGAGTGAGGGAAGCCGGGCGGAAGGCTGGTTTCTGTTCAGTCCCGCTGCCTCCGAGCTCCTGCCTTGGTGAGGCCTTCAGGGGTGTAGGCCCCTGGAGCTCCTGCAGCCCCGGGGTGCCTCCGGCAGGGAGAAGAGCAGGGAGGGAACTCACCACACAGAGCCGGAAGGGGGCCAGGAGGGGTCAGTAGGACTTGGAGATAAGACAGTAAGTAGATGCGGCAGGGAGAGGGAATGTCTGGGAAATTGTTAGACAAAGAGAAGATGCTTAGGAAGCCCTGAGTGGGCTGCCAGCCTGCTGCTGTGGAGTGCGCTGTCCACGCAGAAGCCACTGTCCCGCGTGGCTCCCGAGCTGTGCAGTCACCATGAAACGCACTGGGTTTCAAAGCCTGGGGCACACGAAAAATATAAGGCACCTTGTTAGTGACCTCTATGTTTCTGTCAGTTACATGTTGAAAGGGTAATAGTTGGGGTGTATTGGGTTAATTAAAATGTATTCATTTCCCCTGTTTCTTTTTACTTTTTAATACAAAACCAGAAAACGTTAAATTCCATATGTGGCTCCCTTATGTTTCTCTTGGACAGTGAGCATGAGAGAGGTTGAGAGGGTGACGGGAGCCCGCAGGTGCCACCCCAGGTGGTCTGTGCGGGAGTTCCCTGTCTGTTTAAGGCCACCAAGATCCTAGATGCTGGGTTTCCTCAGGAGACCCCAGGAACTTCCCACCTCGGGGCTCCCGGGGAAATCTCAGTGGCAGCCCTGGCCAGAGGCTCAGGCCTTGCGCTGCCAGAGGATGGAAGTGCCCAGTGTAGCCCCGAAACGAGCGCTGTGGGGAATCATCAAACCATATTAAGTAGCAGTTCCGTTTAGCACTTACAAAGCTCAGAGCCGTGCCCTTTAGGAATTCACATCAAATGAGCTTCAGAGACGCTGCAGGCGAATTGGGGGAGCGCAGGCATTGAGTTCCTGGTGCAAAGGAATAATTGAGCGGCTGAAAATGCCACGGAAGACCATTCTGTACTGGCGGAACTAAGGCCCGGCCTGGTTCTTGAGACAGACGGCCCTGTCACTCCTGTCGTGGCCCCATGGGCGAATGCAGTGTGCCGCATAGCCCCTCCCTAGCATCCTCGGGGTTTCTGCCCACGCCGTCCCATCCCCGAAAACTCCAGCCTCTGGGCCCCTGCTGCGGGCAGAGGCCTGCTGTCCTGTCCCAGCAGCACCCTCTCGGCTGCCCAGCAGGACGCCCTGCCTGGGGACCAGCAGGGCTTTGGCCAGGAAGGCCAGCGTCTGTCCCGCTGAAGCAAAGCACGGCTGAACAGCTGCGTTTCAGGCCCAGGTCGACTTCCCGCCAATGGGAATGTCACAGTTTCAGAGGCAGCTCAAGGCTTCTCACTTAGGCTGCCCCTTGCTGAGTGCCCTGGGGACGACAGACCAACAGCCACAGTCCCTGTCCTCCTTGAGAAATGTTCTTCAGGTGCCTTGGGAAGGGCTCGGGGCTAAGGGGTACTATCAGGGCCTTTTCCTGCACTTTATGGACGAGTGGCTTTATTTATCACAGAGGGCTGGACTGAGGGTGCCGAGGGTGCTTCCTGGCCTTCAGCCCTGAGGCCTGCGGGTGCCCAGCTCAGTGACACTCGAGAGGCTTTCTACCGTGGCAGCCAGGCTAGTGCTGGTCAAGAAAAGGGGGAGTGAGTGGGCACCTGGCAGCCTGCCCTCTTCCTCCCGGTGTGGTCTCCAGGAGGGAGAGAAAAGGCCTGTGACTGTGTGTGCCGTCTGCGCTCTGCGCCAGGAGAGCAGGCTGGACGTGGTTCTGAGTGTGCGGGGCGGGGTGGTGCGGGGCTCGCTGGGGAGGGCTGAGGTGGCCCCAACTCCTCGGTCTCGCCCCCAGCGCTGAGAGGGTCCCGGTCACCCTCCACCTCGACGGGATTGTGCAGGTGCTGAACTGCCACCTCAGCGACATGGCCATCGGCATGATGACCCGGATTGCCGTCCTGAAGTGGCTTTACCACCTCTACATCAAGACGCCCCGCAAGGTGAGCCCCAGCCTCGTGGGCCCAGAGGTTCCTCCCAGCCGGGGTGCTTTCCGGGTCCACCTTGGTTCCGAGGTCCTGCCCCTGCAGGGTAGGGTCTGGGTCATTGCAGCTCTGGAGAGACCCTGACAGGCAGGTGCTTGAGGAACCTTCAGTGTCGGGGTTGGGGAAGGTGGTCCGTGTAGGGGACCCTGTCCGAGCTGAGCCCAGGCCTGGAGCAAGGGCGAGCTCACAGTGCCTGCTCTCGCTCCACAGATGTTCCGGCACACGGACAGCCTCTTCCCCATCCTCCTGCAGACACTGTCGGATGAATCCGATGAGGTAAGTGCACAACACCCCTCCCCTGTGACATGGCTTCCTGGCCGTCCCTTTGAATGACATGGACCCTTGTAGCTGAGAGGTGCTTGTTTTGTTCTCTTAAAGCATCGCCCAGAAAGGGCCCTGTTCCTCATACCTGGTAAGATGCACCAGGTAGAGGGAAAGCTGTGTTTGCTGCCCTTGGCTTTGAGAATAAGGATTCCTCTGTTGGCACCCTGGGTCATGGCGTCTGCGAGGAAACCAGTCTGCACAGGGAGCTCGCTGGCCCAGAATGACAGTGGAAAGTGACAATGGGGAGCATGACTGGGGGTCAGGTGCCAGGTGCTAGGTCTGGCCTTGCTTCCTTGCCTGAACTTGAGCAAGTCACGTCTCCTCCCTGTGTCTCCTTTCCCCCATGTTCAGCAGGGTAGTAGAGCACGTGGGTGGTGAGAATGAGACACTTCTCGGGACATGCCTCAGTGCCAGGCTGGGCGCACCCTGAGCATGTGAGTGCTGGTCATGGTATTCATTGCAGCTGCGCTCCGTTTTGACCTCAAGTTTGAAGTTGAAACCTTCTGCTTTGCTTTGTTGGGGTCACCAAGAGCGGCTGGTGCAAAGGCCCAGAGTCTGGCCCAGATTCCAGGCAGCAGAGTAACCCCAAGTGGGAAGCTGGCCAATGGGAGTAAGCTGGGCTCTGGGTCCTTCTGCCATCTGGGGGCTCCTCCAGCCATACACCGTCCTTGGCAGCGTTCTGTTCCGGGGAGTTAGGGTAGGTGAGTCCTTTCTCAGGGGCAGGATTTGCAGCTGAGCATTGCCACCTGCCAGAGTGGCATCCCATCTCTACCCCCGCCAGCTCCAGGCTGCAGGTCAGATGCTGGCTGCTGTGCCTTCGCACCCCTCCTTCCTTCCTCCAGGCCCTGGGCAGCCGTGGGCTCCAGCAGAGCTGCTGTCCTCCATGAGGCCGTGGGTCCCTGACTACAGACTCCCACAGTGCCCACTGGGAACGTGGGAGTGGACAAGGGCTGGAGGGTGGGGGAGAGACGTGGCTCACAGCTTCCTATGGAGTAAGCCCCCTCGGTCCTCCCTGGGCTGGTACCAGGCTTGTGTGGGACCCTTTACCACGGCAGCTGTCCTCAGCCTACGCCTAAGCTGAAAGGAGATGCAGACAAGCAGATGTCTGCCCCTAGGTCCTCTAAGGAAGCAATCGTGGTCCGTGGACCACTGGTGGTCCGTGAGGTTGGCAACCGCTGCTCTAAGGTAATTGGTGTTTCCAGAAAAATATGAGACGGATGGTCTGGGAATCTGCCTTTGACCCCTCCTGCTTTCCCACCACACACACACACACACATTCAAGCAGTCACACATGTGTATACACACACCCTCTCTCCCTTTCCCCCACCACCACTGCAGTGCGAGCCCAGGTGGACTTGGCCCCATTCTGCCTGAATTGAGAGTGACTCACTGCACAATCACAGTCCTCATTTCAGTACAAAAAGGAAGAGAAGAACTTGGCTGATTGGCTCCTTCCCTAGGATCTCACTGGAAGCAGCTGAGTTTTCCGTCTTTTAAATGGAGTTGTTTAATCCAATGGTCAGCAAACTCATTAGTCAACAGAGCAGCAAACCGAGGCATGTGGCTCGCGAGCCACAGTCTGCCAACCACTGGTTTAATCCCATCCAGCTCTCTGCCAGCAGTTGGTTTGTGTGCGTGAGCCTTAGGGAGTAGGAGGAGATGCAGTCCATTAAACAGCTCTGTTCAGGTCTCGGCTGTGGAAACTCCATTTGCTGAAGCTCCAAATGTTGTCAGAGCTTTGGGGCACATCTTATAGGTCTCGGGTGTGGCTAGGATTGCACCTGCTCTTGGGGACAGTTGCAGGGGTAGGGTGGGGTAGGGTGGGCTGGGGAAGAAAGAGTCACTGCTTTCCCTCTAGGGAATGGTTGGGACCTCGGTAAACAGTGGTGAGTCCTGATTTTGCCACATCTGCTTCTTCACCAGAATCACATTCCTAAGCGCTCCCTGCCCAGTCTCTTTGGTGACTTTGAGGGCTTACTGGGTACTTGGCAATGGACAGCCAGCCATGCACAAGACAATGTCCCCTTCTCCTGGGATATCTAGAATAGCCCTGCTATCAACTCAGATCTCCCTGGGGTTCAAGACCCTGAGGGCCATTCAGTCGAATCAAACTACAGCCAAACGGGGGTGGGGGGGTGGGTAGAAGTGGAGGTGGGATAGGGGGTGGGGAGACCTTCCTATGAAAGGCTCCTGAAGTCCAACAGTCCCTGCGAGGTCCTTCGCCCAGCCCAGGTCTTCAAGGCACAGCTTTTCCCACATCTTGAAGCCATTACTCTGCCAGGGACTGCTATACCCTTCACTCGGAGTATTGAGAGAGGCCTCAGCAATTCTGTGGGAGAGTCCTTTTTGCAGATCAGAAAACAAAGGCCTTGGGAGGCTAAGTAGCTTGCATACAACTGGGACGTGGTGGAGCACTCTCCGAACCAGGTCTTTGGGACTCTAAAGCCCATTCCTTTAGTCACAGAGCTGCCATGCCTGTGTTTCACCACATGCGGCCTGGCTACCCCCTTCAGAACCAGCTGGAAAGAGGGGGAGCTCATGTCTAATTGTATCATCCTCCTCATTTCTGGCCACTTTCTTATTCTACAAGTTCTTGAGAAGAGTTCTTTTTGGGAGTGTTAAAGAGTGTGTATTTTGAGAAAGGTCACCCTTTGTCCACTTTTCCTATTGATTTCTAGAAGCTCTTTCTATATTGGAGACAGTAGATTCATCATCTTGTTGCAAATGTTTTTCTCTCCCCGTGTGATTGTGAATAGCGCATGTGCTTCTCGCCCTTGGTGAGAGCCATTGGCCTCAGGAGACAGAGCGGACGCAGGTGTTAATGATGCAAGAGCTGGGCTCAGGGAGGGGCGGGCTGCAAAGACCTAGCCCTGCCCTCCGCCAAGTTCCGTAGTCCCACCGGCACCGGCCCCACGGGTATGTCTTGTCTCCTAGTAGTCCTCCATTCTGCCTTGTGCCAGCTCAGTGGTACACAGCCTGCTGACATCGTAGTTGTCTCTGTTTTCCCGTTCAGGATAAGTAGCTATTTGCTCAGTACCGCCTGCTCCTTGCAGACTTTGTCTGAAATTCCCTTTCATCAGAAAGAATTTGAAGGTGTCAAATGGATATTCTTAGCACCAGAATAGAAATACTCCCATTAGCTAAAGATCCATTTACTTGTTTTTACGTGACAGTGCGCCCTGATTCAATAGCATGGAATGCAGGGCACATGCTCAGAGCTTCCTAATGGACGCTGATGGGAAGCTGGGGCCCCTTCTTCCCCTGCCGGGAAGATGCAGTTGTTGGCTGCCTCCCACACCTGAGCTACCTGAATGAGCTCTACCCGTGAGCCCCAGAGGATAGGTCCTCTCCATGTTCCTGATGGTGTGGCTGGCCCGGTCACTCCTCATCCCCACCCCACTCCCAAGCACAGCCATCTCCCACCCCGAATTTAAAATCCTCACGGTGTAACGGTGGGTACTTGTCATTATACATTTGTCCAAACCCACAGAAGGTACACCAGGAGGAATCCTAATGTAAACCAGGGATTTGGGGGGATAATGATGGCATCAGTGTAGGTTAATCAATTATATCCAATATGGTGGGGGATGGTGTTAATGGGAGAGGCTATGCAGGGGCAGGTGTATGTGGGAAATCTCTGTGCCTCCCGTTCCATATTGCTGTACACCTAAAACTGCTCTAAAAAATAAAGACTATTTCAAACAAATGCAGCACTTTTTTGTCCTTTTAATATCAGTCTTAGGAGAGACCTGGAGGGAATCTGGTTGCCTCTGACTGAACGTAGCGTCCAGGCAGTTGGCCTCCAGACCTGAGCTTGAATCCCAGCTTCCGCCCCTTCTTCCCAGGGACCTTGGGCAGGGAGTTCAACCTCCCTGATTTGATAGCTGGGACTAATGATGTCTACACTTGCCTCATAGGCCATCGTTTAAAGGGATGGTCAGCCCTAGCTGCTTTGGCTCAGTGGATAGAGCATTGGCCTGTGGACTGAAAGGTCCTGGGTCAAGGGCACGCATCTCGGTGGCAGGCATTTCTATCCCCATCCAAAGTCACGGCTCATGTAAGCAGCAACTAATCGATGTGTCTGACATCAATGTTTCTCTCCTCTCTGTCTCTCCCCCTCTCTTCCACTCTCTCTAAAAAAATTGAATGGAAAAATATCCTCGGATGGGAATTAACAAAAAATAAGCAAATAAAGGGATAGTGAAAGCTCCTTCCCAGATCCTGGCCATCGGAACAGCCTGTCTGTCATTACAAGTTCTTAAGGTAGAAGTTGGGGAATGGGCTTTTTACTGTGATGAACTCTGGAGCAGGAGTCATCCCGTTTACATAAGTTGTCTAGTAAAGTTTCAGGGTCTTTTTTGTTGTGAAGCTTACTCATTATGAAGCTTACTATTGGTATTTCATATTTTTGTTGTGATTTTGAGTGGCATCCCTTTCTGGTAGTATTTTCTCTGCAGCAACAGTGCAGCCTGGTGATGAAGAGCAGGGCTGGGGGGTCTGGAGGCCTCAGAGTCCTGTCCCTGGCTCTGCCACATGTTGGTTGGCCTTGAGCAGGTGACCTAGCCTCTCCAAGCCCAGTTTCCTTACTCGAAAACCAAGAGTAGCAGTGGAACCACCCTCCCAAATGAGATCATGAATGTAAAATGCTCGGCGCAGGCCCAGCACCTACAAACAAGCGATAAATGTTGGCCCCTCTGGTGCTGGGAATGATTTCTGTGAAAGGGCCCAATGGCAGGGACACTGAACTCAGGAAGGTGGGCTCTGTGTTGCCCCACATCCTTCCTGCCTTGGCTTGAGCAGCCAAAGCCGGGACAGAAGCTGATCTCTTGTCTTCAGGACCACACAGGCCCCGGGCAGATGGCCAGGGTGGGCAGGGTGTTTGGGGGCTCATCATCCATCTCCAAATCTTATAAAAAACAAAGGCAAAACAATGGGCAGCAGAACTGGTGCCCTTTTCCCCTTTTCCACCTTCTCTGCCAATCCCTCTTCTCCCCCCACCCCCCCTTTCCGCACCCTGTGGTGAAGCTGCCCGGCAGGAGCAAGGCCCCGTTGTCAGCAGGTTGTGTTTGCAGCATCGCAGGTGGGAAGCTCCCAGCCGCTGCTCGCCTAGGGAAAGGGGAGGAATGACGTCATCGGAGCACCGCATCAGGGCCTCTTGCTGCTGCACCCTTGCTCAGAGGCAAAGCCTTCCGATCCCATTGAGATCCAGAGGGCACACCTCCCCAGACTTTGCTCAACACCTCACAACTGGGGTGTCCTTAACATTCACAGCAGGTGTTTCCAGGCTAGAAGAAGTGCCCTTTCTCTCCCTGGTTTCAGAGCAACCATAAAGAGAATTGCTGATGGGAGTTTATAGCTCATGTGACTAGCAGGGGGAAAGAGAATGAGAACCCTGGAAATTTGGAAGGTGGGGTTGGGAGGGCATTTTGTGGCAGTGCTAGAGTTTTCAGCTCAGCAATGTGCTAACTGCAGGAGAGCAAGGCTGGGTGCGGCCATGACTTAGGAGGCTGGGTTAGGGGGTAGGTCTGAGGAGTGATTTGAGGCACCTCACAAAAGTATTATGAACACCCCAGCAGGAGTAAGGTGGCCTGTCCAGGGCAGGACCAGCACTGCTCCAGCCCTGGCTGAATCCTGAGAGAAGAGGGGCCATCAGCTCTGCTCTTTGGTGTAAAACTCAGCCCATTAACCCACTGTGCTCAGGGCACTCAACCCCTCACCTGCAGGGGGGGGCTGCAGGAATAGGCAGGGCTGGATTTGAGGGATGGTTTGGGGAGCGGGAAAGGGCTTCATCTGTTTTCATAGTCCAGGTCCCGGGAGAAATGGAGCAGAACTGAAGGGCTTCTCAAACCTCTCACAGGAGAGCTCATCAGGGCTCGACAGAGAAACAGGTGGAGACTCCAGTTAGGGGCCAGCAGGGTGGCTGGGGCTGTGCGGTGACAACACTGCTCACTCTGCCACCCTGACTGGCAGCCTGGGCCCTGCCCCGGGGCAGACTGGGGCGCTGCCTTTGGCTCCATGTCTCGGGGAACAGAGCCCTGTGGTCCCATCATGTCCCTTGACTTCCTTCTCCTAAGGAACCCTGTCACTTCGGTCGGGTGTGTTGGTCAGTTGGGCCCAGGGACTCGTCTCTCTGTTCAAGGGGAGTTAGTGAGTGACAGCAGGGACTCCTGCCTGGGCTCCCAAAGCTGAGAGCTGCGCTGTGAGGAGGGGCTGGGAAGGCTCTGAGTCCCCTCGCCTTTCTCTCCTGACTCAGGTTCCAAGGTGACTGGGCTGCGCTCTCCTGTCCCAGAGGGAGGACCGCTATTGCAAACGGGCCATCCCTCCATGTCTGCCCAGAGATGAGGGCTCCTACTTCATTAGAGGCCCCCTCGTTGGAGGGCAGCTTTGAGAGCTGATGACAGCCCGCCCAGCACCCCCACCGCTGGCTCCGTTCGGAAACCACGGTGGGTGCTGTGTCCGTGGGCGGAGACTGGGCCAAGGAGAGGGCGAAAACCCAAGTTTATGAGGTGGCTGTACTGTTTGGGGGCATCGCATCTAGTGTCTTAATGAGCCTGCGGCGGCCCTTGAGTGCGTTTAATTTTCCCCAGTGTGACATAAAAGGAAATGCAGGCGTGAGGAGGAAACTTGCCAAGGTCACACCGCCAGGAGCCAGAATTGGCAGTCGCGTCTGTCTGATTCCAGAACATCTAAAACCCCACACAGGGTGAGCCCTCACTGCAGAGCCACGGCCCAGCAGGTGGGGGCCCCGCTTTATCCAGGCTGCCCTGCCACGGTGCCGGTCAGCGTTTTGTCCTTGACAGTCTGGTCGCACCTTCTCCCTGAGCAGCTGAGTGTGACCTGCCGGGAGGCTGCCCTGGCTGTGTGCGGACCCAGGGCCCCCAGCTCCCACCAGTCCCCTCCAGGAGTGGGCCGATGGCCGGGACGCAGAGGGGCGGTGTGGGAAGCGGCCGGTGGGGAGCAGGAGGGCGGGCCTCTGGTCCACGCTCTGTGGGACCAGCGAGTCCACGGCGTGTCCTCACCTCAGTTTCCTTCCCTAAAATTCGGTTGGACTGGATTGTGTCAGTCCCATCCAGCTCCAACTCTGTGTGGTCCTGACCCCGCTCCCTGGAATACTAATGCGGCCTGCTCAAAAGTGGACAGTCTTCCGGAAGAATGGGGCTTGTTTTTCCCCCTCAGATCCTTGCCTTGGTTTTTATTCCACTCCCATTTCCATTCCATCCACTCTCCAGAACAAACCAAAACAACCCCTCCGTTCCGAAGGTTTCTTTCCCGTTAGATGACATGACCGAGGGATAGATGTCAGAGCCCCGAACTTGGTTCCTCTTGCCAGCGGCACCCCAAGGTGGGAACAATCTGGGCCCCACAGGTTCATCCCAAACAAGAGAGGCATGGCCCCGTTCCTGCTGCACCCACTCCCCACCCCCACCCCCGTGGTCCTGCCAGAGACACGGAGCTCTTGTCGCTCAGTTCTCCCTGTGGCTGACCTGTGGCAAGGAAGAGAATGGGACCCAGTCACAGGCCCCAGAGACACCAGGCCCCCACAAGCCGGCAGAGAGGCACCGGCAGTCGCCGCTAGGGGTCCTAGGAGGACTAAGAGCCTTCGGCAGGGAGGAGAGACCAGCGGGGTAACTGTCCCAGAACAGGCCTGGCAAGAGGGACTCTGCTCCGTGGGTCTGCACTTTGTGTTTTCGGTGCCCCCACCTCAGCCACCCTTGAGGAAAGGGAGGACCCACAGTCATTGCGGCTGGCCTGGCAGCATTCACTCCGGGATGGCAGGTTTGTGTGCCGGGTGTGTTTTAGTGTTTTTTCTGTCTGGCTCCCTTCCAGTGATGAGCAAGTAAGGACCCAGAGCCAGCACAGCAACTGGCTGAGTGGGTTGTGCTGGGGGAGCCTGCTGCCTGGCCCCCTGGCTCCTGATGCCAGAGGTGGGACTGAGTTCTTTCCCAGAGCGAGTCCACGAAGGGGAGCTGGGCAGAAGCCCCACAGCAGAGCCACACAGCCAGGGCTGCCAGCAGAATCCCTGGAGCTTTTGAAAATCCAGCTGCTCGGGCCTCAGCCCAGGTGGGCCTGCTGCCTGGGCGCTGGCCCTGTCCACAGCCCCCGGTGGTTCTCATGCACGTCTCCCGGGCGGGGGGGGGGTACCGCTGGGGGACTGCGGGCCCTGCCCCTGCTCTCAGCCCTGATGCCCTCCCTCCACGGGCCTCAGAGAAGCCAGGCCAGGACCCGTTTTCACCCTGTGCCCTACTCCGTGTTTGTGGCATCTTCAGAAACCAAGATTTCTCCCAAGATGTAGTCAGTGTTTTCCCCTCTGGAGATGGCCACAGCTGAGTCAGCTGAATTCCCTGACAGCGTCCTGCTGGCGGCTCACAGAGCGCAGAGAGGCTGAGATGAGGTCGTCTCCCCACTGCTCACAGGAAGAGCCGCCCCCCCCCCCCCCCCCGCTCGCTTCCTCCACACCAGCCCCTGCGCTGGGCTTCACTGAATGTGCGTGGTCCTGATTCATCTCTGTTGTGTTCCCCGCTTTACCCAAGAGGAAACCGGGGCTCAGAGAAATGAAGTAACTTGGCCAAGAGCTCGGCTCAGATGCTCCATGAAACCATGTTTGTCATGCACACACCCCCACTCTTCCTGCGCATGTGTCGGAAGTCTCCTGTGCATTCTCTTAGCCCTGATCTCACTCTGGGGACAGGCTGTGTCCAGCACCTGGCAGGCACTCGGGGACATTTATGAGAAAGTGAACAACTAGGAGGTGGGGAGGGTAGAGAGCTGATCCCCCTCGGCCTGCCCCACTCCCCTGGGCCCTCCTGCTGGGACCTGGCCCTGCCGAGCAGACCAGAAACGGGGCCAGAGAAGAGCCTGCCTCCTTGACCGCCCAGGGCTCAGTGTAGCAAGTGCACGGGGTTAAGCAGAGACCTGGAGACGGGCAGGACACTGGGGAGCTTTGCTGTTCTCCTGGTTGCCATGGACCGGTGCCCTGGAAACAGCTGGCCCCTCGGCTCATCGCCTGGTAACCGAGCCGTAACGGTGCCTGCGCTGCTCCAGTGCTGCCCTCGGCACAGCAGGCCCTTCCCCACCCCTGCCTGGCTCCTAGGGGGAACCATAACCCTGGGAGCAATGATTGGCATCAGCAGGAAGGAGACCACGGGGGTGGGAGGGAAAGGGAGCTGGGGAGGGGGGTTAGGAAACCAGCTCCAAGTTGTCTTGCCCCAGGCCAGCCTTTCTCTTCTCTACCCTCAGGGGTGGCGGCTGGAATGTTTTAAGCTGCCAGAACCCACACTGTTACCTACTGTTGGTAGAACTTAGCAGTAAGATTTAGGTGCAGGCCTTTTGCATATTTTTGCATATATGGCAAAGAACTAGGGGAGGATTTCAGTTTATTAAAAAGGAAAAAAGAGAG
The DNA here is from genome assembly GCA_011751065.1 of Lasiurus cinereus. Lineage (NCBI taxonomy): Eukaryota > Metazoa > Chordata > Mammalia > Chiroptera > Vespertilionidae > Lasiurus > Lasiurus cinereus. Next base: position 15,843,121 of record JAAGEH010000452.1, read on the forward strand.
AGGGAGGAAGGAGTTAGAGGCCCCACAGCTTCCGTGCCTCTGCCCTTACTCTCTGCTCGGTTTCCAAGATTCAGGAGCGGCCCGGCCTGACCCAGCTCTCAGGCTCTGCGCCCACTGCTCTGGGAAGAGGTATCAGTTCAGCCTGAATTCACTCTCCTGCCAGCACCTAGCGTGTCCCTGGGAAGAGCTGTTGCAGCATCCTCCTGGCCGGGACTGGAGAGGGCCCAGCTTGGGGATTTCCTTCGCTCCTCACGGCTGGGAGGCTGAGCCAGGGGACATCCGGGGCACAAGCAGCTGACCAATGGCCCAGCCACACTTTAGCCAAAGTTTCTTAGAGATAGTGAGTAGCGTGAAGTGGGCGGCCTCTCCGACCATCCCCGTGGAAGACATCTTCCCTCTCCTGCCTGGCACTGCAGGTCAGCAAGTACTTATCCAGCAGCTTCGATGCCTCCACCTGGGAGCTCCTGGTCGGGAGACCGAGTGGGAGGCGAGGATGGGCCTCCCAGCCTAAGGGCCTGGCTGTGCACAGCTCTGGGGTCTCCAGCCGTTTCTACATGGTGCAGGGGCAGGCAGCACCTAGAGGGCAGAGAAGGGACCTCTTACCACGAGGGCTTTTTCAGGGCTGGTCTGTGGACGAAGTGCTGAGACAGGGAGTGCCTGGGTGGACCACTAAGAGAAGGGAAGGAAACAGCCACCATCCCAGAGAGACTATGCTTGGCGTGCTGGACGCAGCAGGTGGTGGCCTGCAGTGGCCCCATCCGGATGACCCTTCTCTCACTGAAAGGTGCCCTTTGCTGGAGTCAGGTCACCTCCTACAAGGTTTTCTCAGGAATGCCCTGGCTCCCTCATTTTTGCTCCCCAAGCCCTAGAGGGTATGAACCCCTCACTACCTCCTCTACGGCCTTCCCTTCAGAGTTGCTTTGTCAGATGTTTTGCACACCCAGTTGCCACTGACCCTTTCACTCCACTCCAGGATGAGGGACCAGCTGATGTGCCTTCCCCAGCCCCCAGCCCCCGCCTGTTGCCATGGTAATGGCAGGCACTCCTGTTCCTGCAGAATATTGCTTTCTTGTAACCTCCCTCTCTCCCCCCTCTTCCCCCTCCCCCCCCCACACACTTCTTTCTCTCACACAAAAAGAAAGCACAAGTGTTTTATATTCATTTTGCAAAAAGCTGTGTAGCGCATACTAATTGGCATGGCTTCCTCCTGCTTGAGCCTTTCCCGTTCTCGGAGCCAGGATTACAGGCCAGGCAAGCATGGGCCCAGCCACTGCTCGGGAAGGAGGGCCAGCTTGGTTGCTAGAGGCCAAACAGCCGTCTGTAGTCCAGGGTCTTTCGCCCAGGTCTTAAGAAGGTGCTTCGTGAGCATGGCTACTGAGGTCACCCTGTCCTTGTCCTACAGTTTCCTATGGGGTCCGCAGGGGTTGGAGTGCCAAATCCCTGGCTGGACACAGACTCAAAGGCACGTCCAGCTGGAGAGTTGTCCCTCTGTTGCCCAGTCCGAGGGCCCCTGTTGGCATCGCCTCCCAAGGCCTTCCCAGTCCCCAGGGCCTCCTGGTTGCTGAGGCAGAGCCTTGGCCTAGGCCTCAGAAGTGTGGATCTGAGGCATCAAGTTCAGCCCCTGGGCTGAGTGTGGTTTGCTGGTCAGCTGGGAGAGGGCAGTGATCCTGGCTGTCAGAGAGCCACCATGCAGCCCCAGAGTGGTACCCCAGTTCCCCTCCTCAAGGCATTCCTTGCCCTCCATTTTGACAGCTCTTTCCCCTCCTTGCCTGTAGGAGGCTGGGGGACTGAAAGGGCAGTGTGTGTGTGTATGAGTGAGACACACCACTACATGTGGTATGACCCCAAGCTGGGCTGTCTGGGGACCAGAGATACATTTTTTGATATGTAAGCACAACGGAGTGGCTGGGATTGCTGTAGGAACCTGCAGGAACCTGCAGGTAACATTTCCGGCTTTAATTGTGCAATTGAAGTGTAATTTGCATTCATTTGCCATTTGGTGTTAAACTTCCTAAAATAAGAGAATTCACAGTGTGAAATATGCAGCGTTGCTGGCTGCACTCCCCAGTGGGGCCGGAGGAGGTAGTGCAGAGACACGCAATGCAGATCCTCTGCTGGGGGGGGGGGGGGGGGGGGGGTGAGGTCTGCAGTCCTGATGTGTGCTCCACTGTGCCAGCCCCAGGGGATCCACATTGCGTGTCTCTGGACTTGTTCACTTGCTGCATTTGACGGCCTGCCCGGGTTTGCTGCCTGGAGGCTGAGTGCCCCTGTGCACCTACTCCGCTGCCCTGAGAGGCAGGGCCTGTGGCTCAGAGGAGTGAGCGGCAGGAGGAGTGCAGTGGGGCCGGCAGGTGCCAAGAGATGTAAAGACACAGAGGTTGCCCCTCGACCCCTTTGGCCCTCCTGTGAGTCTGAACCAGGTGTGAGATCATGGGGATCAGTGAGCGTTACCCCTCAGACCATGGGTTCAGCAAGATCAGTTGCTCAACAAGTACCACTGGATTGGGAATCAGGGTGTCTATTTGGGATTTTGACGTGGGGTGTTTTTTGAGATAGAATCCACATACCATAAAATCACCCTTTTAAAGTATGCAACCCAGCGTTGTATACTGCTTGAGTATACTTTGCCAACGAGGTTGTGCAACCATCACCACTGTCTTAATTCTAGAACATGTTCATCACCCCAAAAAGGAACTCATTAGCAGTCACTCCCTGTGTCTCCCTCCCCCTGCCTCTGGCAACCTCTAATCTCCTTTCTGTCTCTGGATTCGCCTGTTCTGGACATTTCGCATAAATGGAATCATCGTACAGGATGTGACTTGCACATCTGGCTTCTCTCACTCAGCAAAGTTTTTGAGGTTCATCCGTGCTGGAGGAGTGTCAGAACTTCATTCCTTAATATCGCCAGATAGCATTCCCTGGCGTGGATATCGGGGTATCAGTCAATGGACGTTTGGGTTGTTGCCGCTTTCCAGCTGTGATGTGTGCTGCTCCATGAGCGTTCCTATGGAAGCTTGTGTGTAGACATGTTTTCGGCCCTGTTGGGAGAAACCGTGTTTCACTCTTTGAGGCACAGTTGACCTGCATCTTGCCTCACTGTTTGATTTTGGACAAGTCACTCCCCCACCTGGACTCCCTGGTCTCCTTCGCCTCCCTGACATTTACACAGCGACTTGCTTGGATAGTCGAGCATCCGGGTGCACATCCTACGAGGTAGGTAGGGCTCAGGCTGCTCCATCGCTCAGCACTGCACTCACTATGCTTCTGTTCCCACATCTCGCCCTCTGTGTCCTTCCTGCCACTGTTGGCGCAGAAAGCCCTCTGGCGGCCTCCCTCGATGGCAGCAGCGGCCCGGGCCTTGCTGCTTCTGGACCTAATCCTACCCGGGCTCTTGGCCTGAGCACCAGGCAGGCAGCCCTTGCTCCTGCCATCTGTCCGGACTGCTTAGCAGCCACACTTCTCAGCCAGCATGGATGCGTTCTCTGCAGGCCCAACAGTCACACTTGCAAATGTGCAGAAGGCCAGGGGTAAGGCTGCCTGCAGACCCTGGGTGGGGCAGGTCGGACTCAACCTGCAGCCCCAACACCCAGCACAGTGGGTCCAACGGGAGGGACAGCTGGGATGCCATGGCCCACCTGTGAGGCTGATGTACAGCAGTGGGGGGAGTGAAGTTACTGTCTCTCGGAGATTTTGTGCTGAACACACCAGCTGCTGGGAGAACACTGGGGGCCAGAATGGACCAGCAGGTACGGGACTCAGCTGCATGGCCAGGCTGCAGATGGGACCCCAGGAGAGTGACAGCAGGGGCAGGGAAGGATGGGGTGCTGGCACATTGAAACTGCTTTCAAACTTTGGAGAGGTTAATGGCTTTTTTTTTTCTTTTGAGATAAAATTCTCCCTTTTAAAATACACGTTTCAGTGGTTTTATTTAGTATATTGATAAGGTTGTATAACGAGCACCACAGTCTAACTCGTGAACATTTTCGTCATCCCACAGAGAGCCCTGGAGCAGCTTGACCTTGACTGTAGTCACCACATTCCACTGGTGGCCTGGCCCTCCATGGTACCTGGGCCCACCCAGAGCTTTCTGTCATTTCCACTGGTCCAGAGACCTCTGGATTGTAGGGCAGCCCTGGGGGACCATGTGACACAGCCCTGACTTGAGCGCACACTGGGGACTGTTCTCTGTGCTCACCTCTGCAGCTTTCTTGGAAGAGCTTGGCAGGCAGGGGTCAAGTTCGGGGCCTTGCTCCACTAGCTTCTGTGTATGAGCGCTGCAGAGGCAGCGAGAACTGAACAAGTTAGAAAGTCTTCCATCCCTGGAGCCCAGAGTCACACCCACACGTGGTGGGTCCTCTGGGATCTGCCATGGCCTAATGTCTGCTCTGCAGAAGGATTTGTCCTGTGACCTGATGCTGGCTGAGCCATGGCTGCCACACCCAAGAAGGTGGTCGTGAGGGCACTGCTGGGTCATCGTTGGGTACAGGCAGCCCAGGAGCCCTGAGATGTGTACTGCACAGGCTGCCCTGGTGCCTGAGTCCCGCATCCCCTGGGGTCTCCTCTTGTCCCCACGCCAGGGACCAGAGAGGAGCGGTCAGGGCAAAGCTGGCTTCCAGGCCTCAGATTCCAGCTTCCTTCCTGCAGTCTCTCCTGTCCACTGCCTGTGTTCTCTTCAGTTCAGTCCTTCGGTGAAGGTTTTGGGCACCGTTACAGCCATAGTGTTGGCCACTCTCACCAGCCTGTTGCCCTCAGCAGACCCCTCCCTACCTCCTGGACGAGGCGCTGTCTCCAGCCACAGATGCCTGTGGAGGTCCTTGTCCCTCATCCTCTGCTTTTCTCCCCAGGTTATCCTGAAGGATCTGGAGGTGTTGGCAGAAATCGCTTCCTCCCCTGCAGGCCAGACAGAGGACCCAGGCCCCCTCGATGGCCCTGACCTCCGGGTCAGCCACCCCGAGCTTCAGGTGCCCACCCCTGGCAGGGCCGGCCTGCTGACCACTCCCAGTAAGTATTCCCCTGATGCTCCCGGCCTCAGGGACCCTGGGAACACTGGTGCTCAGTCTGATCCTGGACTGGGCCATCCTCGGGGCTGTCCCTCTCCAGCCTTGGAGTTCTGCCAGGGTGTGAGGGTCAGTAACGGCCATTGTCCAGGAGGCAGGTGGACCTTGCCGTGCTGCCACCTCCTGGCTCACACTCCAGCCCCTGTAAGAGACGCTCAGTCCCTTTTCCTCACCTTCCTGCACCTTTCATCCGTTGAGCCCCTGGCTTAATGTAAAACCATCTGAGTCAGCCAATCGCCTCTTCCTGGGGCGGCGTCTCCCTGGTCAGGAATCAAGGGGTTTTGGAGTCAGGGCTCACAGGTGGGAGACTAGGCAGCCATTTCCTTCCTCACCGAGAGGCTAAAAATAGCTCTCAACATGGCAGGCAGCCCAGGCAAGAGACAGTATAATTCAAACAGCATGTTTCCGGGAGTGCTTGGCCATGAAGGCGGCGTGGCGTTCCTGGTGCTCCCCCGTGGAGCTCCTTCCAGACATCAGGTAGCCCTTCTCCCAGGCCAGGGCCACTCCCAGCACCTCCCTCCAGGCTGACACCAGTTCCCTCCAACGACCCCGTCCTGGAACATGCCCGGGGTGCGAGTCCGTGGGAAAGCACCCAGCAGGCCTTGGGTGTTTGCCTGGGGTGTCTCTGTCCCCTGAGCGGCTCTTGACACCAGGCACCAGGTCCTAGACCGCCCCTCCTCTGGTGCAGAAGCCAAGTGTCAAATACATTTGGGGCCCATCAGCAGCAGCTCCCCTCCTGCAGCCCCACCAGGCCGGGCCCAAGGACACCTGGAGCACCTGCAGGCCTGCCTGCGCCGGGCTGCGAGGTCGTCACAGAGACCACGCATGAAAGGCGTCTCCCAGTGACACTTGGCGTCAAGCCCCACCCTGTCCTTGCAGCAGGGTATCCCACAGGACCCAAACTTTAGGCTGCCACCGCTGCACACGCTCTGCCTGCAGCTGCTCCCAAGTCCCAGCTGTTCCTGCGAAAGTGAGGAAGGAGTGAGGGGCTAGCAGTAGGCCGGCTTCCTTGTTTCCCCAGGATGCAGGAGTTTCCTTGCCAACGAGCCGGTTTCCTCTGGGCAATCAGAGGCCATAGTCAGGGAGGCGCCCACATCCTGACTTGGGACCCATGCTGAGGTTCCCACTCTCTATCCCACAGCCTAGGACTCCACTCTTCATCCTGTGTCCCCAAGTCAGCACCTGAGGGTCAACCTGAAGTCCCCAGGACCGCTGGCAGGAAAGCCACAGGTTGAATGTGGAGGTAGGGCCTTCATGAGACGGGAGGAGCAGCAGGCTCCTCCTTGGAGAGGGCGCGCCTGGAGGGTGGCGATGGTGGCAGTGATGCCTGACTACCAGGAGAAAGCGCCACAGGGCCCAGGCCAGCCTCATCCCCTTGTCAGAGCATCCGCTCACCCTGGTGGGAGAAGCGAAGAGCTGAGGCAGCACAGCCCCGGGCAGGGAGTGGCCTTCCACGACTGTGCTCCATCTGCAGGTGGCCTTCCTCTTGCTCCCTGGCACAGAGAGGTGCCGCCGGAGCCCTGCAGGCCAGCGTGCACCCAGGGTCTGCCGGCCGGGCTCATCAGGACTGAAATGCTTCCTTGCTGGAGGAGGGATGGGCCAGAAAAATAGCTGTCAGTGGCCCAGGTCACTCTGGAGCCCTAGGGCCTGACCCAGGGAACCCCAGGAGAGGCCCTGTGGGAGCAAGCCCTTTCAGCTGCTAGGGAACAAGGGCTGGGGCTACTTACATGGCAAAGCACTCAACCCCAGCTCCTGTCCCCACCAAGATGGGTGGGCCACTGACAAGTGTCAGGCGGTAGTCTCATCTAGGCTGTAGGACCGCTCACATCAGCCAGGGGCTCACCCGGATGCATGGACAAACCAAGAGTGCCAGATGGGAAGAAATTCCATCCTGGGAGGAACACCAAGGAAGTGCTGCAGCCAACAGTGCTTCTTGCCGCTTGGAGTCACAGCACCGAGGGCCACACGCTCTCAGCCTGTGATTTTAAAAGGTCAAGTTCATAGCAGTCATAGAAGAGCATGGGAAGCCAGAGCTGGGCCGCAGCCGCCGTAGGGAGGGCACGCAGCAGGCCCTCATTGTTGAGGGCAGCTGTTAGGTCCAAAAGCACTCGTCCCTCCGCAGGCTGCTCTTTGTCGAGTTGCTTTTAAGGCACGCAGCAAGGGTGGCATTCTGGTTCCATCTGGCTGTGCGCATGGACAGTGGCCACGAGGCCAGGCCCTCTCCTGTTTGGATTCTGCTTTCCTCTGGCTCTCCAGGGCACAGCTCTGAGAACTCGCAGACTGCAGTGCTCCGTCCCTCTAGGGTAGATACTCCCACCCCATGAAGGAACTTTCTGGAAAGCCAAGGAGGCAGGAAACCTAGCAAAGATGAAATCAGTGGTGTTCCTGGGGAATCAAATGGCTTCTGTGTGTTGGGTGCAGAAACTCAAGTGGTGCAGACGGAGTGCAGTGGTGGGGGAGGGGGCCCATCCCACGCCCGGATGGTGCTGTGTTGGCCTAACTGTGCAGGAGCGGTCCCCGGGGCCGCAAGGCAGAGCTGCCCACACGGGACTTTCCTCTCGCCCCTCCCAGTGTAAACATCTCCCTCCCGTGCAGAGCTGTGTGGGCTGAGGCCATGGTGTCGCTTCTCGCACGCCCTCTTCATTCCTGACCTTTGCAGAGGCCCCGGCTGGGAAGAGGGCCGCCTCCCGTGCAGCCGGGAGGGAGCCAGTTGGAGGGACACTGTTTCCCTGTCTCCCTAAGACTGATTTGAAACAAACAATCTCCGTTTCCTGTGACTTGGCAACTTCTGTGCCTTCTCTGCTTATCTCTACTCGGGGGGGACGACAGCCGAGGCTGTGCCAGGCTCTGGGAAGAGGAGATGCTCAGCCCACCTCAAGCCGACGCAGGGCCTGACCCTGAGCCCGCGCAGAAGGCGCAGCAGGAGCCGGCGTCTCGGGGACCGTTCTGTGGGAGACGTGCTTGGCCTGTTAGAGACATGCCTGGCCGGCTCGGGGTTTGGACGTCCCAGCTGCGGAGCGGGAGCCGCCTGCCAAGCACAGCAGCGGTGTGGCAATCCGGGGCCAGAGGTCACCTCAGGACTGCTGTTTACCCTCAACTCCGTTTTCCCTGTCCTTCCCTCTGGCCACGGGCCCATTCTTGGTGGAATAAAACCGCTTACATCAGGGCTCTCTGGTCCAAGGTGGAGCATGACCCCAGCTCGAAGAACATGGACAAAAATGGAATGTTCTGATTCAGTTTTGTTCCTTATAAGCCCAGGCTGGTGTGGCCAGAAGCAGAAAGAAGTTCTGGAAAAAACCTAGAAAGCAATCCCTGGGCGTTTTTCCCAGTAACAACTGTGACTGTGATGTGTGGAGCTCTCGTGAGGACCAGGCTGCTCTGAGCGCTCCCCACGTGCTCAGGGCCTCACCGGGAGCTAGCTCAGCCCTGGCTGAGAGACCACCGCTGCCGTCACTGCAGTAGGCCGGGGTGCCGACCCAGGGCCTCACCTGAGCCCGCTCTCTTCCCCCCACACTCAGGAGCCCCCGAGCACTCCAACCTTGCCCAGGACTGGGCCTTCCTCAGCCCGAGAGAGGAGCAGAGCGATGGTAGCCAGGCTGGCAGTCTCCTGCGGGTCCGGGGATCTGGCCCCGATCTGACAATTGTTGGGGGTGGCCCACTTCGCAGTGGCTTCAGGGATTCCATTCCAGGCTCAGGTGACCTCTTGCACTCCTTCCTGCATCTCCTGCAGCCACACCAGACGGGGTCCCAGCTCCCAAGAGCCCTGCTCTTTGAACCTTACCAGCCCTTCTTCCACACGCTGTGCGCAGGCGCTGGGCTTGGTAAGACCTAGGTTCACAGGCCGTCTGTGCCCCACCTGCCCTGCGACTTGGGCAAGTGTCCTGCCTCGGTGCCCCCCCCTCCTCTGTTAATTGGGCGATGGGTGCTTGGGTAGAAGTCGCTAAGACACATGTGAGTGCTGCCTCTGCTTCGGTCCTTACTGTGGGAGCTCAGGTGCTCTCCTCTGTGGGGCTCTCAGGAGAACCGGGCCAGACTCCTCCCACCTCTGCCCTCCCACCCGTCACGTCACTGTGTGCATGGGTGCTGGGGTCACATCTGTTTCCTTCCTGGCCATGACCTCTTAGACCCTGGTTTCTCAAGGTGCAGGCGATGCAGCCTCAGTGTCGCCTGGAAGGTCATCAGAAATGGTACTTGGGCCTCCCCTAGGCTCAGAACCGCATTTTATCAGGATCGCAGGTGCCTTGTGTGCCCCTCACACTGAGAGAAGCGCCAGCTCAGCCCGCGGGGCCTGTGGTTCTCGCCTCTGAACCCCGCGTTAGTCAGTGTCATCTTTCAGAGCCATTATAATGGGGGCACCAGAGCTGGGTCTGAGGCTCACCTAGCACCGCTGCCCAGGCCTTTATGGCCACCAGATGGAGAGCCCAGCCCCCTCCTACCCAGGCCCATTGCTGTTGACAGTCTGAGGACCCTTTCCTCTTCCCTGTCTCCAGCACTGCCGTGGCCCCAGCTGCTTGCTCAACAGCCCTCAGCTCTCCCCTGGTGCAGCCCTCTCCACTGCCATATCAGCTTCTGGTTCCTCTCGGACCCCGCTGGGGCCCATTAGCTTATCTCTCTCTCTGAACCAGCAGCTGGAAACCTCCTGGGTTTGGGTGGCTGCCCAGGGCAGAAGGCTCCCTGACCTCAGCCGGGCTCGCCCCCAGATTCCACAGGCTCCACAACCCCCGAGACCCTGTTTCACAAGAGCCCTTGGCCTCCCTCTCTCCCAGGGAAGCTAGCCCCTCCCCACTTGACCCCCTTAGTTCCAAACCAGCTTCCCAGTCCCACCGCCCCCTCCTCTGAGCACTTCCTGTGCCAGGAACCGTTAACTCCTTCTCCCTGTGAGGCTCCCAGACAGGAACCGCCACCCTGGAGAAGGTGTCACTTCCTGAGACTGCCCTGCCAGTTAGCGACAGGACCTGGGTCTCCTCTGGGTCCCCTGGCCCTTCCCCGCGTTCTCAGGGCAGGGGATCCATTCCCACTGGCGGGGCCAGGGCGGGGGAGACAGGAGGGTGGGAGTGAAGCAGGACCCTGCTGGGCCTGGCCGGGCCGCTAATGTTTTCCCATCTGGTTTTGTTGAACTGTAACTCACGTTGTGTATTGAGGCCAGAGCTATTTTTATCCTGACATGTGAGGCTCCTTCACGTCATAGCCACAAAACTCAATCCAAAACATCCCAGGGAAGGTTGTTTGTGAGCCGTTCCGCAGATTCTCATGTCGCCACATCAGGTTTCACTTAGCAACATCTGCGGGGCTGGCTCCCTGGCCGCCCACCCCACCGGCCGGGTTTTGTGTACTGAGTGCTCCCGACAGCATCTGTCTGCCCCTGGGCCAGCGGCCGTCACGTGCGCTTCCTGCCAGAGCCTGCCTCTCCAAACCAGAAAGGCGAGGCGAGTGACATTTGGCTGCAGGACTGGTCCCCAGCAGGACTAGGGATGAAACTCCTCAGCCCCCCCCCCCCCAACGGCCCCCTCACTCCTAAGACCCAGGGGCAGGTTGTTCTCTTTCCCCTCTTCCTGTGCCCCAGCCAGACAGCTGCTCCTCAGCTCTGGGCCTGGAAGGCCGTGCCGTCCACGTCACCTGAGAAAAAGCTCTTCGTCCTCCGCAGAGCCTCCGCAGGAAGCGTGTGCGGAGAGCAAGAGCCAGGCGTGTGCGAAGTGGCCGTGGAGGGGGTGCTGTGAGCTCCCACGGGCTGCAGCAGGCAGGCCTGAGTTCAGTGGAGAGAGGCCTGCCATGCCCTGTGGGAGCCTAGAGTGGGTCTGCTTCTTCTACCCCCCTCCTCCTCCTGTGCCCGCAGCCCTGCCTCAGAAGCTCTTAGTTCCACCTCCAGCCAGCAGGGCCTGAGGGCCAGGGAGGTCCGAAAAGTGGCCAGTGGGCCGGTGGGAGGCCGAGGCTGGGAGATGAGGCTCACACCCCGCTCATGGTGAGCACCGAGCGGGCCCAGCCTTGACCAGCCCACCCAGAAAGTGTTCCCCAACCCCGCCCCAGGACTGCGTGCCCAGACGTGTCTGCAGTTGGGACGGGATCTCGCTGAGCTTTACAGGCTCCTACTCTCTCCTGTAAAGGCTTCTGCCCTCGAGGGCAGTGGCCCTGACCAGAGTCCCTCTGGCATGTGGGAGCCTGAAGGGCAAAAGACTCCACCCCGAAGCTGGAGGCCCAAGCAGGCCAGGCCCAGACAGCTCCCCCAAAACTCCCCCACATCTGGCCTCCCGCCAGCCCAGTCTCAGGGAAGGTGGCAGCCCTGCGCTTTGTAGTCTTAAGTGGTGGGAGGCTGAGCCCCACCGGCTGTCCCAGCAACCGCTGCGCTGTGAGAAGGCGAGTCCCTGCCGGCTTCTTGGTGATAGGGCTCTGCCCTCCACCGCCCACTAAGGGCCGCAGCCCCAGGGTCATCTCGCAGCCTGGACTTGGGGAGTTGCTGATTTGGTCCTTGGGGAGCTGTGGCTAGGCGGACTGGGAATGTCTCCAGAGCAGCCCAGGCTTTCTCTTCTGCCACCTGTTGTCAGCCTGTCCGCCTCGAGGTAGCAAGTCTTCCTCCCTGCGTGTGGGGTTAGTTAGGGTTACAGGTGTGCCCCTCTTCTCTATGCAGCCTCCCTACTTCCCAGTTCTGAAGTCACCCCACTCAGAGACAGTCTGGACTCTCCTCCAGTCCTCAGCCATTCGCTCTGAGACCCAGCGGGAAGAATGTGCAGTATCTGGGTTATGGCAGGTTTGCTAATAGCTGCCCCTATTTATTGGACCGTGTGACAGGCTCCAGGCCCAGTACATGACATGTTTTGTCTCATTTAATAGGGATTCTTGTTGCCCCCACTCTACAGATGAGGAAACTGAGGCTTAGATTTGGCCATGGCCATGGTTAGTGGAAGAGTGAACATCTCACCTGGACTCAGGTCTGATGGACTCTCAAGCTGAGCACTTAAATGCTATGCTCAATGCTTCCCACTGCCCCGTGGAGGCCAGAACAGCTGGCACCTCTCCCCGGTGCTGCCCAAGACACCCTGCCCCCGGGGAATGGAGACTGTGGCCCCAGTTGGGGAGGATTTCTTTATGGTTTTTGTCTGTGTTGGTCCCTTTGTCCTTTGGAATGCTTGGGAGCCTAAGTGGCACTAGGCCTAGAAATGGGGTGGGATGGGAGTGCACATACAGAAGCAAGAAGAGGACAGGGACATCACAAACAAGCACCCAGTGAGCTTGTTCACACCCACCTCCAGGGAGCGAGGGGGTGGCCTAGCCTCCAAGCCAGGCCACCACAGCCCATTCATAGCTCAGTGTGGGGACAGGAGGAGGGGCTGAGAGGCAGCTGGGCTGCCTCAACAGCTGTACCTGCTGCAGCCACCTCCTCAGAGATCAACTCCAGCTGGGCCTGGGGTAACACGATCTGTAAGAATGTGACACTTGATTCTGCAAACAGCCCTGCTGGGCCAGGGAGCAGAGACTGTTTGCCATTCCAGAGTCACCCAGGATCTCCCGGGCCAGGCTGTTCCGGGCAGGAACCCAGAACAACACACTGCAAACAAGTCCAGTGAGCCCCACGCTTGAACTGGGCTTCTCACGCAGCCCTACCCGGACATCAGAGCTGTCTAGGTGGTTCTGAGGAGAGAGGACAGTAGTTTGAAGGTGTGGCTCCTGATAAGAAATCCTTCCACCGTAATTCACAGGCTGCATTTCCAGTTCCCAGCACTTGCCCCGAAGCACTGGGGGAAGATGTAAGGGAAGTCTGAGCTCAGCAGAAAGATAGCTACAGGGAGAAGGCTGCGGCCTGGCCATGGCACCTAATAAAGTCACCCCTGGAGCCCCTCTGTGGGCTCGCTTCCGGGGCTCTGGGTGGTTCCTGCTTGTGCTTTGGGCTGATCCTCCTGGGAGCTGTATCCCCTCGCACAGTCAGGCTCGCTTCCCAGTCCCCGATCGTGCTGTTTCACGCCGGAGTGTGGCCATCCTCTCCCTGGTCTGGGGAGGAAGTCATGACGGCCAGAGAGAGGCCAGCCTGGAGAGTGATGGCCCAGATCCCCCGTCAGCCCTCAGCCTCCTCCCGCCATCTCCCTAAGTGCCAGACTCCAGTTGAAGCTGAACAAGTTCTGAGTACCTAACGTAGTGTGGTGATTATAGTTAATAATACTGTTATATACTTGAAAGTTGCTAAGAGTAGATCTTAAATGTTCTCACCACAAAAAAGAATGGTAATTATATGAAGTGGTGGGAGTGTTAGCTAATGCTACGGTTGTAAGCATTTTGCAATATATAAGTGTATCAAATCAACAGCTACACAGTAAACTTATACAGTGTTATATGTCAACTCCATCTCGATAAAGCGGAAAAAATTAAAATACAAAAAATAAAGCATCTACAAAAACTTTTTAAATATGGGATAACTGGATATCCACCCACATGCAAAAAGATATTAACTTGGCTTTCTTCACACAATATAAAAAAATTTTAAATGGACCAGAGATCTAAATATAAAAGCTTAAAATAATTTTTTTTACAAGAAACTGTATCATAAATCTCTCTGACCTTGGATTAGATAGCAGTTTCTTAGCTACAACACCAAAAGCACAAACAACCGAAAAAAGAAATAGATAAGTTAGAATTCATCAAAGTTTCAAAAATTGTGCTTGAAAGAACATTATCAAGAAAGTGAAAAGACAGCCCACAGAATTGGAGAAAGCATTTGCAAATCATAAATTTGATAAGAGACTCGTATCTGATAGATAACTCTTAAAACAACAATGAAAGATAACCCAATTTTAAAATAGGCCAGTTGCTCAGTGGCTAAAGCATGGACCCTCAGATTGTAGGGTCTTGGGTTTGATTCCTGGTCAAGGGCACATCAGCTGCAGGCTCAATCTCTGGCCCCCAGTCAGGGCAGGTGTGGGAGATAACCAATCAATGTCTCTCTCTCTCTGTCTCTCCCTTTCCCCCTCTCCCCCCACTTTCTCTAAAAAAAAAAATTTAATGGAAAAAAATCTCAGGTGAGGATAAAAAAAAAAAGGCACAGGGTTTGAATAGACATTTCTCCAAAGAAGACATACAAATAGCCAATAAGTACAAGAAAAGATGGTCAATATCATTAATCATTAGAGAAATGCACATTAAACCCACAAGGAGATGCCACTTCCTATCCACTAGGAGGGCTATAATCAAATATAGATAAGAAGTTTTGGCGAGAATGTGGAGAAGTTGGAACTCTCAGACATGGCTGATGGAAATGTAAAATGGTGCAGCCACTATGGAAAAGTCTAGCAGTTCCTCAAAAGTTTACACATAGAGTGTGACTATTTGATCCAGAGATTCCTCTCCTGGGCATATACTAGTAATCAAGAAAAAGGAAAACATGTTGACATAAAACCTTATATATGCATATTGATAGCAGCATCATTCTTAATAGCCCTAAAGTAGAAACAACCAAATGGTCTACCAACTGATGAATGGATAAAGTATGGTTTATCCATACAGTGGGGTATTATTCAGACATAAAAACGAGGTGGGAATGGAGAATGGCAGCTCATGGGTACAGAGTTTTTTGGGGGATGACAAAAATGTTCTGGAATTAGTGCTGATATTCATCTTTGTGAATATACTGCATACCACTGAGTTGTGCACTTTAGGACTTGATGGTATGTGAATTATATCTCACTTGAACTGTTCTCTTTGTAATGCCCTGTTCATGTCTTGGGCAGACAGAGTGAAGATTCCTACCATTGCTAACACCTCTTTCCAGCTGTGCTTGTTGGAGTCAATGTGTGTTAGAAAGGAAAGAGGGGGAACCCAAGGAATGTATTGGGGTGTGTGAATACACTGTGTGGGGATCATCGATGCATTCCATCAGCCCTGCCCTTGTCCCCTCCTCTCCCTTCCTTGGTGTCGGATACTGGATGACTTGTAGAAGGCAGTGTGGGGAAGGGTGGCCCTCAGTGTGTTCTCAGGACACATCAGAGGAAGACCTCCAGTGTGCTTCTGGTTGGTTCTAAGGCCAACCTGGGGCTTTGAAAGTCTTCAGAGCACGATTCTAAAAGAGCATCTTTGTCTGAAGATGAGGAAGAATGTCTGATTTCAAAACATTGGATGCATCCCTGGCCCATGTGGCTCAGTTGGTTGGGCATTGTCCTGTGCACCGAAAGGTTGCCGGTTTGATCCCTGGTCGGAGCACATGCCTGGGTTGTAGGCTTGATCCCCAATAAGGGACCTGCAAGAGGCAGCCAGTCGACGTTTCTCTCTCACATCAGTGTTCTTATCTCTCCCTCTCCCTTCCTCTCTCTCTAAAACCAAAAAATATATACGAAAAAAAAACACAAAACACATTGGGTGCAGAGTGAAACATCGGTCACATTTCATAGCATGTGCCATCTCTAGTGGCATGGGCACAATTACTTTTTGTTCAGTCATGCTGGGAAAGGAGTGTGGCTTTGCCTCTCCAGGTGTGTCAGTTTTGTTACCATTGAGATTGTGGGCCTGTCTTTCCCCCTTTTTTCTCTTTGACTTGTCATTTGTCAGTTGGCCAAAATAAAGGCCAAGGCGTGTTTTATTAATTGAGATAATGAGTAGCAGTTTATTTTTTTAAATTATGTAGCACCTAGCAGAGGGTCTTACAAATAGGCAGTGTTCACTAAGTGCTCGGGGTTGTCTGGGCGGATGGACAAGTCGGTAGGTATGTGAGAGGTAAGGAGAGTTGCTTGGACATACCCGTGTAGTCCTTGTTTTATTGCTGTCAAATGTGGCTCTTGATGGAAGATTTCCCCTCACGTTGTTCCATATAGACCACCACCACCACCTTTTTGGCATTTACAACTGTTTATATTCTGGGGGTTGGGCTGTCCATCATCCTGTGGATACAGAATAAATCCCGGCTCCATCCTTTTCTCTACAGGTACCAAAGGCTTAGAATGTTCTCCTTCCTCTCCCACCATGAACTCCTATTTCTACAAGTTCATGATCAACCTTCTCAAGAGATTCAGCAGTGAACGGAAGCTCCTGGAGGTCCGAGGCGCCTTCATCATCAGGTTAGCGTCACATACGCTCCTCCTCACCCTGTGAGGTGTCCCATCCACCACTTTCTCTCTCTCGTGTCACTTGTCTCCTTTTCCTGACCTTTGTGTTTGTTCTTCAGAGAAACAGAGAAGGTCCCCCTCTTCACACTGTGGTACTGACTTGAGGCAGGTCAGTGTCCCCATTTTCAAACAAATGAATTCAGTTTTTCGCTTGTGAGACAATGTTTCCCTTTGAGGTTAAATATCATCTCATTAAATGCCCTAGTGCCACGGTCGGCAAACTGTGGCTCTTTGGCCCCTTGAGTGCGGCTCTTCCACAAAATACCACGGCCTGGGCGAGTCTATTTTGAAGAAGTGGCTTTAGAAGAAGTTTAAGTTTAAAAATTTGGCTCTGAAAAGAAATTTTGATCGTTGTCTTGTTGATATTTGGCTCTGTTGACTAATGAGTTTGCCGACCACTGCTCCTAGTGGGAGTCTTTGAGGAGTGAGGGAGTTGGTAAGCCAGATGGGCATGAACCAGGCTGTGCCAGGTGACCCACTGCCAACACAGGGGCCCAGGGTTGCTGGCAGTGGTGGAGCCAGATATTGAGTCATGTGAGCCTAGACCTGGATGGTGCCTGGGCCCCAGCCCCAGTCGCTCAATGCCCCTCGAACTGTCATCACCAGTAGCATGGCCTGGTCTGGCCATTTGCCACCTGCTCAGCTCCAAGGAGCAAGGTTACCAGAGCGTGACTTTCAGACCAACAAAATCTAGATCTTCCAGGGAGAAGCCTTCTCCAGAATAGTCTGAGCGGCAGTAGCTCTGAGCTCTCGCTGTGTTAGGTCCCCCAGGAGGCTTAAAACAGCTGATCAGTGAAATCAGAACCTCTGGGTGATGAGGGTGTTAAAGCCATCCAGGGTGCTTGGGGGACAGATAGACTAATGTGGCCCCAGGAGTCAGGGAGGCTGCTAAGGCCTTTGGGAGGACTGGGAGTTGAAGGAGTGCCTGGCCTGAAAGAGCCTTCAAGACAGGGAGAACCAGGGAGCGTTCATTTTGCCGTAAACCAGAGGCAAGGGCCAGAGGAGCTCAGGCTTGGGGGCCAGACTAAGGATTGGGGGCCTTACCCAGGTCACAGGGAGCCGCTGAAAGGGCGTGAGCAGGGAAATGTGTGACCAGATTTCTGGTTTAAAAGGTGACTGTGCTGCTGGGGGAGGGTGGGGGAGGGACAGGATGGGTGTGTGGGAGGCTGCTGTCCAGGTGAGAGGTGGTGGCAGTTGGTGGAGGGGAAGAAGCAACGGGATTCAGAAGTGCACGATTTGGTGATTGACTGCAGGAGGGAATGAGGGAAGGGGAGAGGGGAGGAGGGACACCCAGGACACTGAGGTGATGGCCAGTGGATGGGATGGCAGTCCCTGGGATGGGAGCCCTGGAGGAGGAGCAGGGAGGGAGGAGGGGCCTGTATTTGAATGTAAATTGCTTTGAGAACATCAAAGGAAAGGTTGAAGAAGCAGTTTCTGAACCTGTCTCCCAAAACAGGGGCCTAGCCCTGACTGGTGTGCCTCAGTGGATAGAGTGTCAGCCTGCGGACTCAAGGGTCCCAGATTCGATTCCAGTCAAAGGCATGTACCTTAGTTTCGGGCACATCCCAGTAGAGAGTGTGCAGGAGGCAGCTGATCAATGTTTCGCTCTCATCGATGTTTCTATTTCTCTATCCCTCTCCTTTCCTCTCTGTAAAACATCAATAAAATATAGTATTTAAATAAAACAGAGGCCTAGGCCTTAGATACAAATCTGGGTATTGAGGGCATAGGCATTCATTCATTCACTCATTCATTTCTTCAACAGATCTGACTGAATACTGGTTCTGTGTGAGGTACCATTCTGGCCTCATGTGCTTGTGGGGTTTTCAGTCTTAGGAAGTGAGAACAGTCGCTGTAAGAGGCAGAGAGGGGAGGGCAGAGGCTGAGCTAAGCCTGTGGAGCTCCGCTGTTCCAGTTGGGACGGGAGAAGCCAGGAAGGAGGCTGAGAAGAAGGGCCTGGGAGATAGGAAGAAGCAGAGGAAAGGGGGGTGGCAGGAGGCAGTTGGGGGGAGATGAGGCCCCAAGAGAGTCTCCTGGGAGGCAAGGGGAGGGAGCATTAGGCCCTCGCTCGAGGTGGCTGTGGGGTGGGAGGGTGTCACCGCACTATTGGCATTTGAGGTCGGTCCTTTGTGGCAGGGACTGTCCTGTGTAGTGTAGGATGTTGAGCAGCATCTCTGGTCTCCACCCACCAGCTGCCAGCAGCACCGCGGCCCACCCAGTTGGGACAAATCAGAAATGGCTTCAAACATTTCCAGTGTCTCCTGGGAGCAAAATTGCCCTGAATGAGAACCAAGGTTAAAGAGGGACAGAAATGGATCCTTGTCCTCATTGGCCAAGGGAGGAAGATTTACACGGTTTTTCAGCACCTCAAGCTGGGCGGGCAGTTGGAGATTGAAGTAGAGGTTAGATGTGGTACAGGAGACCCCCCACCAGGAAAATGACAGCCTGTCCCCACATGAGTGACAGTTCGCTGTGTGTGGTTTTCCAAATTGCAGAGGTGCCAGCCCTCTGACGAGCGCTCCTTGCCTGGAAGACTTTCAGGAACCAGTGGAGACAGGCCTTTGGAAAGGCATTCATAGCTACTCTCCTCCCTGGAGAACGGGCTATAATGGGTTCTCACAGCCTCACAGGCCCCACCAGGGGCTGGGCAGCGGGAACTCGGGGGAGCGAGCAGCACCCCCAGACTGCACCAAGCTGCAGTGCGGCTGGGGCCTGCCACCGCCCACCTTCCCGCTTATGACAGACAGTGAGGCTTCGCTCGCTTTGCAGTGTCTCCCAGGCATCCGGGGCTGGTGAGAATCCTCATTTTGCAGGAGGGAAATGAAAGGAAGCCATGTACCTTTCCGGCTTGGTCGGAGCTGGGCTGCAGACCCCTGCACTCTGCTAACTCCGCAGCTGCCACTTTGTCCCTGCTGTGAGAGGGCCAAGTCCTGTACCCTGAGGGGCTTCTCCCTCCTGGTCCAGGACACTCAGTATAGCCAGCATGGTGATCGTTTGCCGTTCTGGGGTTCCTGCCCTTCAGGGACCATGCTGGAGCCTCCTGGGCAAGAGCCTGGTCTTCCTCCCCCCAAACCCCTCCCCAACCCTTCACAGAGCCCCAGAGGCCTCCTAGCCCTTGGCACTCGCACTGAGAACCAGGGCTGGGCTCCTCACACGTGTTGTCTCTCTCAGTCCTTTGCTTCAGTTGTCCAGGCTGCTATTACTCCAAGCAGCACCAGCACCTGTCAGTCCGTGTTAAGGCCGACAGCCACCTGGCCCTTCTGGGCCACGCCAGTTCTGTGAACCTGCTGCCTGTTAAGCCAGCATGCCAGGTCGCAGTCGGCCAGCCCAGGTCACAAGTCCAGGCCACCCAGGCTGGCTGTCGGGCACACACCGCACAGCATCAGATTTGGAGGCAGCCTGGAAAGTATGCTTTCCTCTTGGGCAGAGATTGCTGGGATGAGCCCTCGAGAGTGGCAGCCTGCCTGCAGGCTTCTCGTCTCATGTCCTTATGTTCTGCTGAGGGCTCTAAGGAGGAGTGTAATCGTTATACATGCAGGCTGCTGAGATGAAGCCGTGGGCCTGGTAAGAAACAGTAAATGATCAAACCCGCCGGGTGTTACAGAAACTATAAGTTGCTCCTCTCAACCCCCAAGACCACTGGTTGGGAAAAAGGAAAGGTTCTTCTGGCAAACCATCTCTGTGGTCGTGTTAGCTCCAGGCCAGGAGCGGCTGCATGTCTAGGACAAAG
This sequence comes from Lasiurus cinereus, assembly GCA_011751065.1. Taxonomy (NCBI): domain Eukaryota; kingdom Metazoa; phylum Chordata; class Mammalia; order Chiroptera; family Vespertilionidae; genus Lasiurus; species Lasiurus cinereus. The sequence goes on from JAAGEH010000452.1 coordinate 15,862,986, forward strand.
GCATCTGGAGGCAGACATCTGGTGGGGGTCCTGGTGTTGAGGAAGAGGCCTGACTTCCCTGGGGACCCAGAGCGTTTCCTCTCCCCGACAGCTTTCCCAGGCTGCACCTCTGAGGGGGCTGGGAATGGGGCCCCGAACTTCAGCCAAGCCCCGGGGTGGGTAGGACATCCCCTCTAGCTCCAAATGGCTTTGTTTCTGGTGGACATAACAGTGTATGCGCCTGTTGAGTTTGGGGAAGCCAGTGGCTCCAAAACCTCATCTCAGCCCAACTTTGAGGGAACAGCTCGCAGGATAGGGTTAGGGGGTGCTGAGAGGGGGCTGGTACTAGGCACCCCCAGCCCTGCCCACACTCACACCCACACCCTCCATAGGCGTGCAGCCCAAGATTAGGAGGGAGCTTCTGGAGTGAAACTGACTTGGGTTCGAATCCCGGGTCCTCCAGTTTTTAATGGCGTGACCTGTTTCCAGGGCTGGTTTGCTTTGCCTGTAAGACGAAGACAATGGTGCTGCCTGTGGTTTGCGGAGAGGGTTACATAAGACCGTGCGTGTTACAGCTCTCAGCACAGCTCCACTTAAAGGGGAGCTGTTGTTCCGCCTGGCGATGTGGCTCTGGCCTCCCACGGTGGGCTGTGGGGAGGGGAAACCGGACTTGAGAGGGTGAAAGAATTGAACCTTCTGTGCCAACAGCTGGCTCCGGCGCACCGGGCCTGCTGCCCCAGCACCCAGGGCACCCATCCTCGGCCCAGCCCCGTTAAAACAACTCTGCCCGGGGTGGGTGTTCGTGTACATTTATTTCCCTCTTCCAGCCTCTTCCCACCCTCCATGCCAGTGCAGGCAGGACAAGCGCAGGCCTTGTTTCCCCATGAACTGGTCACTTATACTGAGTAGAAAAGGCGAGGAGGGAGAGAACGCAGCCTCTTTGATAAACTGTGATATGAACTCCAGCGTAATCCAACAGCTGGGGTCCTTACAAGGCTTGCTGTGTGCTGGGAAGGGAGCGGGGTGAGGACGCCCCACTCTGCCAGCCAACACGGCCCTCTGGCCAGCTGTCCCCTGCCTTAATCAGCTGAGCCTCTTCCCCTCCTCTTCCTCCCTGCCGCCTGGCCAGGGTTCTGGCCGGAGAATGCTTTCTTTTTAACCAGCGACTGTGCTGTGAGCACGAAGGCTCCAACCCCAACCAGCCCAGTTGATGGTGGGTGAGGTCCCAAGCACCCTCCCCAGGGAAAGCGGGGCCTCTAAGGGGGGGCGGGTGTTTAGAGAGCACGGGCTGAGGGCCCAAGTGAGGTGGGGGGCGTCACGAGGCTTCTTCCGTGAGACCCAGGCCCCCCACTCCCTCCCCAGGGTTTACATAAGAGCCCTGTTTAGGGCCGGCCGTGGAGTAGGGAATTGATTGGCCGCTGAGGTGGGTGGTGGGGCAGGGGAGCCAAGGCCTAGGAAGCCACTGGAAACTGGACTTGTTTTTAATTGCAGGGACTGGGGGGAGGGCCTCGAGAGAAGAAGCTCTTTCATGCTGTGATTGGGAAATTCCACTTTGCTATCCTTGTGCATTCCGCCCGGGAGACAAGCCCTTGGCTGGGGCCAAAGGGCCACTGTGGCTGGGGCTGCCCACTCCCGCTGATCTGCCTGACTCTCCTCGCTCTCTGTAGCCTCCCTCTGCCTTCATAGGTGCCACCTTAGTTGCCCCGGGGCATTGGCCAGGCCCCCCGAAAGCCCATGTGCCGATGCTAACAGAGGATGAGTCAGAGTAAAGCGGCATCAGAAAGGCATGCTCTGCCTCGGGCCTGGCCTGCAGCAGAGGGCTCCTAAGAGGTCCACTTGGACCTCTTCCCCTTAGATCTCAGAACTGAAATTAGCTGCTGCGACCGATAAGCTGCAGCCTGGGTCTGTCTGCTGGCAGCGGCCGTGGCCCACCTGCCCAGCAAGAGGTGGACTGATCTGTGATCAGTTCGTGGCTGTGTTGTTGGCCCCAGCTGCGGGGAGGAGGCGGGCATTGCACAGTCTGGAGTTCCTCCAAGTGTGGCCTGCGTCCCTCTCAGGAGCTCCTCACAGGTCTGGCCTGTGGGAAGCCAATAGGCCCCGCTCCTCGTGTGACTCTTCGGGAGCTTTCCACAGTCATCCCTGGCCCCGGGGCCAGGGCTGGGGTGCTTTCGTTGAGATGCAGGACATCCAAGGGAGTGTGTGGCAAAGCTATTCTGTTCGGTATGTGTGTTTTTAATCCCTACCCAAGGCTATTTTCCATGAATTTTTAGAGAGGGTGGAAGAGAGAGGGAAAGACAGAGAGAAATAATGATTTGAAGCACATGGATTGGTTGCCTCGTGCACGAGCCCTGACCAGATACGTGCCCTACGTGCCCTTGATCTGAATCGAACCCGGGACCCTTCAGTCCACAGGCTGATACTCTATTCTCCTTGTACAACCAGCTCTTGGCTCTGACCGAACTGGGAACAGCGCTGAGGGAATGAAAGGCAGGCACGATCTGACACGCCAGAGAAAGACTTGTCTCGAAGACAGAAAGGTGTCCTTTGAAGGGCAGAATTCAGGGAGCCCTCCTCACTCTGTTTCCCCTATCCCCAATCTGTGGCAAAGTGCCCGCTTCCAGCACCTCACACCTATGACCCAGGGGTGACAGGGAGGGCTAGGGACAAGGCAGTGACTTTGCTCTGCCTCCTCCAAGCAGCCCCCACTGTTCCTCTAGACTCTAGAGCCACTGTCCTGCACACTGGCCCTCCTATGGAAGCGATGTTTCCTTCTGCAATGGAAGCATGTGTTGAGCCTTGCGAGGCCAGGGTGGGGGGAGTGCTAGCCAGAGGGAACCCTGCACACTGTGCTCTGGGAGTCTGGGAGCTTTAGAGGGAAGTGCCCCCACGTTCCAAGGGTCCTCCTGGATCCCTGTGATGGGAGAGGTGGAAGGAGACAAAGAGCCCACTCGCTCTGAGCTGGGCTTGTGGGAGGTGAGAGGTCACAGGTGAACTTGGCTGGGGAGGCATGTGACCCAAGCAGCCCTCCTCCCACGGAGCCAGCCATTCGCCCCAGCATCCTGAAACCCCTGGTGGGGTGAGGACTCAGGAGCCATTCTATGCCCACCTCCTGGCATGCCTTTTGGACTCCTCATCACATAGGTGCCGGGACCTGTTGGGCCCTTGGATTAAAAGGTATCAGCTTGCTCTAGGCCTAGCTGGTTTGGTTCAGAGGTTGAACATTGGCCTGCGGACTGAAAGGCCATGGGTTCAATTCCAGTCAAGGACATGTTCCTTGGTTTCAGACTCCACTCCAGCCCTGATCGGGGTGTGTGCAGGAGGCAACCAATCAATGTGTCTCTCTCACATTGATGTTTCTCTCTTCTCTGTCTCTCCCCCTCCCTTCCACTCTCTCCAGAATTCAGTGGGAAAATATCTCAGGTGAAGATTAACAACAACAAAAGCATCAGCTCCCCAGCCCATGGCTCAGGCAGCCAGCAGGACCTGGGGAGTGGTTGTCAGGAACTGTTGCCAGGGGCTAAGAACTTGATAATTAATTTCTTTCTGAAGTTTGAGGGGGCACGTTTCTGGGTAGACTCTACAGTCCTCTGGATTTGTCTGGATTTTATCTAAGGATGCCAGGGATCGAGCCATTTTGATCTTGGTAAGTTAGCTTGGTTACTTAGCAGTAGCTGATGGGTGTTGTATTGTCGCATCGTTACAGCTGGTAGGTTTGGAATCAGCCCCTAGATATCATTTCCATCCTCCTGCCTCTTTGGGGTAGGGTGGATCTGAGCCAGGACAGGCACAGGGGTGTCCTTAGTTTTCACCGTGCTTTAAACTCCTCTGCAGCAGCCATTACAGAGTCTCCTGTTCATTCACTGTAGATGCTCTCATCCTGGACCACCTCAGCTTCGGTGTCCTCAGGTGGCCTGAGGGCCCCTGTGTTCTCCCATAAGTGGTTTCTTTTAGCAGGTGGCGCGTGCGCGCGCGCGCACACACACACACACACACACACACACACTCTGCCTTCAGGAAAACTAACACAGGTTCTGTCACATGAAGTTTATGAAGGGCGTCTCGCCCAGCTGCCCCTTCCACACAGGAGAGTTGCCAGCTCAGCACAAATGGTTGTGCCTGGGGGGACCCTGGCCTGGGCACCCTGCACCACTGGAAGTCTCTCGGGGTCTGAAGTGGGTGATGGGACTTTCTTTAAAGTCCCTTTAAAGGTTTGCAACTTCAGCTCCAGGACAGCTTGGTTTAATTCCCCTGCGGTGCCAGAGCATCTGCGCCCACTCCCTCACGCCAAGGGGGAGCTGCGTCACCATCCGGAGACCCAGATCAGGATCCTGCTTGTCTTCCAGACTGTGGTGGTGGAAACCATTTGGGAAAACTGCCCAGTCTCCAGTCTGGACTTCGCTTTCCTCCGCCCTCGTTGGGAAGAAGCTGGGCTCTCTCCTGGAATCTCCATTTCACCCAGCATCGTTCACTGCAGGAAATCCCCACACACCGTGCTGGTGTGACCTCCTCTCCCTCCTCCTTCTTCCTCCTCCTCCCCTGTCTTCCTCCCCCTCTCCTTCTCTCCCTCTCCTCCTCCTTCCCCTCTCTTTTCTTCCCCCTCCTCCTCCTTTACTTCCCTCCTCCTCCTCCTCTTCATCCACCTCCTCCTGCTGCTCTACCTCTTCCTCCTCTATCTCATCCTGCTAGCTGCCACCTCTCAGGCAGAAGGGAAAGGCTGAGTAAATCTGTGTCCTTCCCCATCTTCCTTCTAGGCCCCCGGCCCTGCAGGCTCCTGTGGTCCATTAGCCCAGCCTACTTCCGGTCTGAAATTAAATGACTCAATCTCGTTGGAACTGCCTGGCACTTGGACAGTGAATGCCTTTCTTGGTCTAAATCTCCTGTTTGACTCTTGCTCAAGAGGACATGTCTCACCCCCTCCTTCCTCCCAGATTATTTGTTTCTCCCTCTGGTTTTATCAGTCGCTCACAGCAACCCATGTTGGCCCGTTTCTGAAGCTGAGCTGAGATAGACTTCAAGTGCACTCCAGTCTCTCGTTTCCCCTAGTCCTCCACTGGGCGTCCTGTGCCGCTGGAGCCTCCCCTCCCATTCTTTCCTTCTGGAAGCTGCTTTCCTATGCCCTAAGTTTTGTATCTCTTTCTCCACTCCTTCAGAAAGGGCGCCCGTGCCCCGCCCCCAGCACGTGCTGCAGTCTGTGTCCCAGCTGCAGCCATCACACATGACCAGTTTCCCCGAGCTTGAGCCTCCTTGTTGCTCCCCTAGAGAATGTCTTCTTCAGCCTGATCGCATCTCCATTACACCCTCAGCCTCGTCAGCATTAAAACTGTGGCCCTGGGTGGGCCCGCTCTGCCCCTCCCTGCCGCCTGCACATCCGGCCCTTCCCCGTGCAGGGAGAACTGTCGGCAGACAGGACACCTAGCCCTCTGTGTGCTTCAGAAAACAGTCTCAGAAGCTCTACTGTGTCCTCAGACGTTCCGGCTTGTTCTCTGCTCAGCTTTGCCATCTCTCTGGTAAAGCCCTCTCTTTCTTAACCACAGAACACTTTTTGCTTCAGTGCCCCAGATCTGTCTTCTTCCCTTTTCCTGATCAGGGCCAGGCGGCAGCCTTGCTTCCCTCCCTGCCTCAATGACGGTGATGCTTTGTTAATGTAAATTTTCACTAAAGAGCGTACTATTTGAAAGTGTACAAACCAGTCAGTACATGCACTGCAGCTCAGTAGCCATTCAGGGGCTACTTAGTTTTTGCCAATTAGTTACATCCATGTAAGGAGCACTCAGGTCAAGAAGATGCTCAGTGGTTAAAACATGGGCCCAAGCACCAAACGGTCGCTGGTTCTATTCCCAGTCAAGGGCATGTACCTGGGCTGCAGATTCCTCTCCACCCCGATTAGGGCGTGTGCAGGAAGCAACCAATCATTGTGTCTCTCTCACACTGATGTTTCTCTCCCTTCCCCTCCTCCTCACTCTCTCCCTCTCCCTTTCTGCCTTCCTACCTCCCTTCCACTCTCTCTAAAAATCAATGGGAAAAATATCCCTGGGTGAGGATTAACAACAACAACAACAAAAGAAGTGGAGCACCCAGAGGGTCCCCTCCATGTCTCCTCCCAGTTACTGCCCTGCCCTCGTCCCCAAAGGAACCACTGTCCTGACTACTAGGTTCATTTTACCTGGTTTTGAACTTTATATAAACAGAATCATCCAGGTTCCACCCTCTTACAAAGTCTGGCTTCTCCCCCCACCCTCCTTATGTTTGTGAGACTCATTTGTGTTACATGTGACAGTGGTTCACATTTCTGTAGAGTGTTCCTCTTATGAAAACACCATGACTCATTTACCCATCCGCTATCAATGGGCATTTGGGTGGCTTCAGTTCGGCACTGTTATGAATGTCTTCTGGTGAACATATACATACACTTCCCTTAGATGTAGACTAGGAATTGCTGAGTCAGAGCCCATCCTTACGCTTAACTTTAGTTGCTGCACCCATTTCCACTCCCATTGGAGTGTGAGTCCCGTGGCTCACATCCTCACCAGCCCTCGGTGTCCTCGGGCCTGGACTTTGGCCGTTCTGTTGAGGGCTGGTATCACCTGGTGGTTCATATTTGTGTTTCCCCGAAGACCAAGGGTGCTGCAGAATTCCTCGTAGCTGGCTGGCCTTTGGGATATGCTCTTGTGATAAGCCTGTGCAGGGCATTTCCCGCTGGGCTTTCATTGTTTTTCTCTCCGGTTTGTGGAGGCTCTGTATTCTGGATTGGAGTCTCTCTCAGATGCATATACTGTAATTATCTCCTCCTCCTCTTGAGTGCTCCCTACATGGTGCATTTTGATGACTAGGAGTTCTTTATTTTTAACGGAGCCCAGGTGACCAGTTTTTCCGTACAGCTAGCGTTTTTTGTTTTGTGGTGCTTTTCCAGGGATTAGAAGGAGCTCATGAGAGCTAACCATAAACCTGCCTGATTCTGGTTGGTATTTGTGAAGCATCTCCTGAGCTGACACTGAGTATAATCCACCTAAACCCAGCGTCATTACTCTCAACTCTGGATAGTCTCTTGGAGGTCACCTAGTTCAGGCTACTTATGCTTTGTCAAAACAAAGGCTCCTAGCTACCCTCCCCACCAGCGACTGAATCCCGGGGCGCTGGAGCCGGGAACCAGTAATCTAACTGTGTTGGTCAGCACTCTTGTGTGGCAGGAGGCAGGAACCCAAGTCAAAGTCACCAAAATCAACAAGGGCCTTCACTGGCCTGTGCAGCCAAACCAAGGCCAAGGGCAGCAAGGCCCAGGAACTCGGGGTTTCTCTGTGGCGCCGTCGCTCTTCTTGACCCTTGTTTGAGGTCAGCTCTGTTGTTTTGGTTTCTTCAAGTGGCAGAGACATGGCCCCCGCCTCACGTGGCCATCACGTCTCTGCAGGTGATGCCCTGATTGGCTCACACAGAGTCGCAGCAGTGAAGCCCACGTGGAGTGAGGAGCATCGGCTCTCTGAGCACGGGGCGCTGTCTCAGGAGAAGGGGGAAGAGATGCTGAGCCATGGGCCGCAGGGGCCCACCACGAGGCTGCCTTCCTGAGCAGTTCTCTTGTGTGGTCGTCACGATCCTCGTATCCTCGGGAGGTTGAGTGACTAGCAGACGTGTGCTTGGAAGGGCCTGGGCCTGATAACTCCGTGAGTACCAGTAGCGGCTGTGATGCCATTGTGATGAGTAGCATCCACCCTCTCCCCAGTGTCAAGAGAGGGGAGGCCCTGGGGGCCGGTGGGTCGGTGGTCTCAGCTGGGCCTGCCCTCCTTCTCTCCTTCCCAGCCTCCTCCCTCTGAGGCAGCCTCAGGCTGGGCTCCTGAGAAGCGGATGTTCGGGCTTGACTGCACTTTCTCTTGTTCTCTAGAGATTGGTAAGAAAAAGAGCCGCAGAGCAAGCTGAGACTTGACCCCAGGTGTCTTCCCTTCCTCTACCCCTCCCCCCAGCCCTGCTCAGAGCTGCCCAGTCAGGACTCTTGATGGCATGTGACCAAAAAACACTTCTCACCCACCCTCACGTTGAAAAAAATAAAGGTAGTGTTCAATCAGGGGCAAGGATGGCTCTTTAAAAACTAAAAGTATATAAGAGAGCCCTCTGGACCCGGTCTTCCCCCCCACCCCCACCTCCACAGCTAGCTCTTCCTCCTGTGCAGCCCATCCTGGGCAGGCCGTCCACCCACCCAGTGACAGACACCAGCAGCTCGCACCCACTCCTGTCATGCAGCACCCCAGCCTCAGCAGCAGGCCCGGCTGGGGTCCAGTGGACCCATCACTGTGGCCAGAGAGCACCGTGCCCTGATGGTCCAGGACAGGTCGTGTGCCCACTCTCGGATACAGCAGGAGGAGCAGCTGTTCATGGGAAAACACGGTCCTGGAGCCAGAACCCCCGGCCATGAACATGGGGAGGAAGACCGAGCCAGTGTCCACTTAATGGTCTCTGTTCAAGGGCCACTGTGGCGGTGGCCACACCCCCCTCCAGCAGCCAAATCCTCCATCCCTCCATGAAGGTGGGGCGGTGTGTGTGAGCCTAGTCCTTCCCAGAGACCACCATGAGGGTGGGACATGGGGGCCATTCCTTCCTTATGGGAACATGGCTACATAGCACCTTGCCGGATGCCAGAGACTAGAGTTGCCTGCTGTGTGGTCAGCTGTGGAGCTGGGAGTTAGACACGGCTGCTCAGAGCCCGGGCAGTGATTGGAGGCTAGGAGAGTCTCGGTCTGGAATTTAGGCTCAGTTCCGAGGGGGCAGAGGGACCCTAAGAGTCAGCCGAGTTCTGTCCCACAAGGAGGGCACCAAGGCTCTGCTCTCTCAGGAACCGTTTACCACGCGCCGCCTGTGTGCGAGGCAGTCCCAGGCATGCCGCCGTGCGCAGACAGCCCTCGGTGAGACAGGAGCGTTCCAGAGGAAAGAGTCGGTCCCCCCGCAGGGTCCTACTGTGCCTCTTCCTGGAGCAGGCAGCGAGCCAGGCCCCACGCCAGCCCTGGGCACGCACAGGACCGAAAGCCAGTTCCTGCCTTTACCAAGGTGGCAATCGAGTGACACAGCAGGCAGATGACCAGTGAGTAAGACATGTGCATCCCTGTGCTGTGATTTGTGCTCTGGAGGAAATGGGGGGAGGGGGGTCAGGCTCAGCCTAGAGAAGGTGGGGGCCCACGGCCTCAGCGGTGACCCAGATCCCGTGTTTCTCGGAGCAGAGACGTGCCCTAGTTTCCCTCTCCTCAGGCTCAGCAGAAGCCACGCCAAGAATGGGCTTTTACAGGCTGCCCGAAATGTGGTTCGGAGCCAGAAAAATCTATAGAGCCAGTGCATTTGTGACCTTGTTGAAAATGCTTACTGAGGCAAATCAGGGGGGTGGGGTTGTGATTTTTCTTCCTTTTTAAATTAGTATTTTTACTAATGTGGCCCTCCTCGCCCCATCCCCTCCCTCTTGCACATTCCCTTCCCGCCACCTAACTCCTCCAGCCCCATAGTGCTGCTCTTCTCCACTTGCCCACCCCCCTCCCCCACCCCTCTGCACCCGCCAGGCATCGGGATGAAAAATACCAGTGGGTAAAAATAAGGAGCCTGGGTACAGCCCTGGAAATGAGGCCACAGCTGTCGGGCCAGGGAGTCAGGGTCTCCCAGGAGGAACCGCTGGGAGCAAGGGCTCGGCCCTCCCCGGTGAGGGCGGCTAAGAGTCAGGAAGGGGCGGCTGCTGTCTGGCCTGGGCAGGGCCAGGAAGTGCCATTTGTCCTTGAGCAGACCCGTCCTGTGCCCACCGGCAGGGACACGGCAGTGGGCAGAGCTGGCCCCTGCCCTCCCAGGGAGAGTCACAAGGCAGGGATATGGAAGCGTGATGCTGCTCGGGGAGCAGATGGGATGGGGGAGGGGCCCGGCCCGATGAAGAGGTCCAGCACAGCTCTGGAAAGAGCCTGTTTAAGCCGAGCCTGAAAGATGAGTAGGAACAAGCTGGGGTGGGGTGGGGTGGGGTGGGGTGGCGTGGGGTGGGGAGAACAGGTGTTTCTGACTCATGAACAGTCTGCTCAGAAGCCCATAGGCCAGCCCCAGGGCACTGGGGCCAGGTCCCTGGCCGCCTCGCAAGCAGCCCTGAGGAACCCAGTGACCCACTGACGGGCCTGAACAGGTTCAAAAACCACCTCCACCTGCTGCGGCCGCGCCGTCGGGCAGAACTGCTGGCATGGGCCACCTTGCACTGAACTCCCACCTCCCGGCCAAGAGGGACCTGGGCGTCTGTGCAATCCTCACCTGGCGGGGGGGTGCAGTCAGTGCTGCCGTCCTCCCAGCACTTCTAAGGACAGAGGGAAGGGGGCCCAGGGCTCCCAGGGTGGGGGCTGGGGGTCTCACTTATTTGCTGTGCCGGCTGCGCCTTTAGCTGCGCCTTTGGCTGCTCCCTGCTCTTAGCCTAAAACACCAAAGGTGGTGAAGGAGTGGCTTGGGAAGCTTGCTGGACAGCAGTCTGGCTGCTGCGTTGTTCCAGAAGTTTCGGTGCTGCTGGAACCGTCAGTGTGAGCAGATAAGCTGGACTACATTTAAAACCGCCTCAACCCCAGACACCCCTGTCCTGAGTGTGTGGCTTTCTAGGGGCACTGTGTTTAGCCAGCTCATCCCCGGTGCCGGTGCCGTGAACCCAGCTGCTGCCTTATCAGTTCATTGCTCCAGGGAAGTCAGCCTCTGCCTCCTCCTGTGTGCTGAGCCCTGGCTCCTTACAGACCTCAGCCCCTTTCCTGGAGGAGACCCGCCCCCCTTCCCCCTCCCCCAACCCCGGCGCCCACCTCTGTCCGCCCCTGGCCCGACAGTTGGCAGTTCCTCGAGTTACCTCACTTCCTTCTTGCACTTGAAGCCTGAGCGGCCGCCCCCAGTCCAATTCCTCCAGCGTCTCCTGGCCCCCCAGTATCAGGATAATTGGTTTCTCAGATCTTCAGCTGTGCACCCCATCTGCGAGGATTTCCCGGTCCCCTGACCCTCCGCAGGAAGACGTGATCTTACTGCCTGAGGTACCCTGAGGGGGGGGCCAGGAGCCGAGGCTGCTGCTTCGTTTCCCCGCCCCTCCAGTCCCTCTGCTCCTGCCCGCCGCGCCTGAAATAGCAGCCCCGCCGCTTTCTCTCCCAGCCCACCCCCTCAGCCAAGGTCACGCTCCCCCGAGGCTGGGGCTGGGGCTGGGGCCTGGTGTGATAGAGCAACTGCCCACTGAGATCTGCCTCCAGCCCAGCTCCCCGAGATGAGTGTCTGCAATTACAGCTCTTGGAAGGCTGCCGCTTTCATTTCATTTCTGTGGTGTTCGGAGAAGAGTTCAAGCCTCTCTTCACATGTTTGGCCTTCCCGGGCCAGCCAGGGGGTTTCCAGGAGAGAACAGCCTGCATCAAAGACATATGCCCACAGGCCACGCACAGTGGCGGGGAGAGTGGGGGAGCCGGGCCCTGAGAGGAGAGGCCTGAAAGGAAGGCAGGAAGGACCCACCCTGACCCGGACAGAGGGGAGGACAGAGGGTGGCACCAGCACAGTGTCCTCTCACCAAACCGTGCCGCCTCCTCCAGCCTCACCTGGCAGCGGTGCCTCCCGGAGACTTCATCATCCGGGTCCTGCTGTGCCCGTCCCTGTCTCCCAAGCCCACCCTCTTCCTCGGCCTGGCCTTGGCTCGGCCCGCCCCTCAGCAGGGCAGCCCCAGGACCCTCTGTATTTAACGTTGGGAGAAGGTGGTTGCAGGAGACAGAGTGACTTAAACAGCAGCTTAGAGAGTGGCAGCCCGTGCCCTGCTTTGATGGTCTGTAGCCGCAGCTGTCACCCCGTGTGGCCCCAGCGCCCAGGCCCTTCATGGAGAAGACTCTTCTCTCTCCATGCCGCCTCTGGAGAAAGCCCCCTGGAGCAGGGAGTGCAGCCAGGCCGCTCCTCTTGCTGCTGTTATGCTAATCGCTCCTTGCGAACGGCAGACTTTGTAGGAGGTTTGCCTGGTTTCAGAGGAAACCCACGCCTTTGAAGCAAAGAGCCACAGTAGCTAAAAATACAATTTCCTGGCTGTTGATCCTCTCATTTGTAAAATGCAAGTTTCCATTGTTAAATCTGCAAATCGGCAGCAGCCCCCACCCCCAGGCGGAGGGAGGGAGGGAGGGAGGCTCTGCCATCCTCTGGGGAGGCGCTACCTCTGAGCCTGCTCCCGGCTCTGCCTCTGAGCTCCAGAGGGAGTCCAAAATCACCCCACAATGTAGAGGGTTCCGTTTTTCTTTTAAAAAACACACCATGTTTATTGTTTTGAAAAAACTTAAACCATATAAGATTTTTTTTTTTAAATGATGCAGGAGAATATTGCATAAGATGTAAAAGACCCTGAACCACCACTTCCTCCCAAAAAGTAACCTCTGTTTTCACTTTCATGTATTTCCTTTCTTCCAAAACTTTGCGTTTATAAATATACAACTCCATTTGGCTTTAGTTGTAGTGGTGTGTTTTCCAGGATGCTAGACCCAGAATTATTCTGGTCTTGTTTTCACTCCCTCGCATCTTTCCACAGAACACCCCTTCCTTGGGATCCTGACACGTTTCTGTCCAAGCAGAGTGGCTCAGGGTCGCTGTCCCTTGTCAAGGCCGCCGCATCCATCGCCTGCCTCTCTCTGTAGTGGCCTAGTCTCTGCTGGGTGGGCAGTGACCACGTGATGCTGGGGGACGGGCAGGGTGGCTGGTCCCCAGCCGGCCCCTCTCCTGGGACAGCTCTGCGGAGGGCGGTGGCAGGGGAGGGCTCATCTAAAACTGGGACTGGGACTCCTCAGACACCTCCTGGACCCTTTCCCCAGAGGGACTTCCACGGGCCCTTCCTCATTCTGGTGCATTTATTCCAGTGAAGATTGCCTGGGCTGAAAGGAACATTCGGTTGAAAGCCCATTTCACGCATCTTAAAATTCCCTGAGAATGACTGATGGAGAGGGGGCTTTTCCAGCCTCCTGGCAGGGGGCGGGGAGAGAAACCCCTTCCATGTGGCCTGGGAGAACGGAAGGGGTCCCCTCCATGCTGTCTGTGTCCCTCTCCTGCTGTGGCCCCTCCACCGCCCAGCCCTTTCTCCCTGATCTTGATCTTTCCACCGCTTTCCCAGAGACCCAGCAGGGAGGCTGCCCGGGTACTAGCTCTTTGTTACCAGCAGCGGTACTATTGTTTCTCTTCCGTTGTTTGCAGATGCTTTATCTCAGTGCCCTTCAAGTGGGCACTTGTAAAGAGCTACAGAAAGTCTCAGTTCACAGGGTTTCGTAAAACCCCCACACTAAACATTCAGAGGCCAGAAAAGCACGATCTAGCTCCCTAATCAGAGACTGTTCTCTTCTGTGGAAGCCAACAATGTAGCCAGAATTGCAGGAGAGGCATAAGCCACGGGCTGGGCCTCCTCCCCCAGGGCCAGGGAGACAAGCCCAGGCCCGGCTCCTGCTGGAGATGAGGGGAGAGTGGCGATAAGGGGTCCTGGGCAAGCACGGGTCTGGCCTGAGACTTTCTCCCTTTGAACAGAGCTACTCGGGGCCTATGACCCTGCTGTGTGGCCTTGGACCAGTCCGTGACTTCAGTGCCATGAGCACGCCACCTCTGAGGCCTCTGTGAGCCTCGTAAGCCTGGCTGGAGTTGGCAGGGCAGGGGCGTGGCTGGGCAGGCAGGTGTGGGGCCAGGAAACAGTCTGCCACGTTGTTTGTGTGTTTGCGGCCTCTTCCCAGCCAGGGCCACCAGTGGGGAGACGATACCTGCTTGGAAGGCGGAAGCACAGAGGATTCTAAAGGGACAGAGGTTCCATTCGTGCTTCTCTCTTTAACAGTCAGCCTAGAGGACAGCAGACATCGGGGCCCAGAGATGCTGTGTCCCTGGCAGTGCTGGCCTGGATTCAGAGCATCAGCCGTAGAATTGAAATCACCCCTCCTCCTACCCTGCCCCAGGACCCAAACTTCAGAGCGGCGTCTCCTAGCAGAGGTTTCTGGGAACCTGCTGTTAGTCACCCCCATAGATGTCCCTGTTCCCAGCCCTGAGTCTGAGTTTGGGTTCTGGCTGCAGAGCTGTGGACGCAGTTCCCAGATTCTGCCGCCCACCCGACCCCTTGGCAACAGAACAGCACCCCGGCAGGGCAGAGCAGGTGTGGTCAGGGCCTGCCACCCACAGAGGTAGCTTCAGGGAGAAGATGAGGGAGAAGGAGCTGGTTTGCAGATAAGCTGCCTTGGAGCCATAAGAAGGTTCTGGAAGAACTCTGTTTCCAGTCCATCAGAAGGCCCAGTGATATCTAGCCATAGTGCCCCCAAATCATCTGCCTTCCAGAAAAAGCACATCCAAGCCCTCTGGCGCCTATGAGCTGGTGCATGGTGAAGAAGCAGCTGAGAGCTGGGTGCCAGGACGGGGCCAGCTGGGACCTGGGCCAGGCCGTGATCTGCTTCACTCTCATTCTCCGTTAAAAGGGGACCTGGCCCGTGTTAAGTGGATTTGAGGGGTGCAACGTGCCTCGTGTAGAAGTGCTCATGAGTGTCCATCTATGTGCCATTGTTGAGCAAGAGGCCGTGACACAGCTGGAAGGAAATCCCTGTGACCGGGGAAGGCAGGAGCCGGCCGCTCTCGGCTTGGCACGTGTTGGTCTTTCTTAGAGTTGATTGTCATGAAGACAATAGGATTTCCTGTGGTGGCCCGTCCTTCTGTCTTCATTTGCTCTGGGTGTTCAACAGATGACACACTCAGAAGCTGTGGGCTTTCCTACAAGGGTTTGAGACCCCGCTCACACCGCCTCCCCCGCTGTCTTCACCCCCGCCTGTTCCTCCCAACACTGCCTTTTCCTCCAGCGCCCAGCGCCCCTCAGCCGAGTCCCTGGGTCTTCCCTGCTTGTATCCTGGTGTCCACAGCCTCCTGCTATCTGAGCTCCATCCAGCCATACTCGGGGTACCTCTGGGTGGGCTAGAAGGTGCAACCTCCCGTGGGACACACACCTGGACCACATCTGTAAATCAGAACCCTGCTGAGGCCCCTCTTTGTAAATTTTGCACGTGCTTCAACCAGAGCCAGACACTGGGCAGAAACCCCAGTGTGTGAAGCCGCCCGCTCCCTAGACCCCTGAATCCCACCGCTAAAGTCATCCAGGCCACCTTGCCTTTCCTGGTGAGATTAACTTTCTATTCTACAAGCATCTGCCGCCCTGCTGCCCACAGGGGCCAGCCCTGGGCCAGGCCCGATGGGGTTTCCCATACCTCCTGCCTTGGGGAGCCTGGGTCAGGCCAGGAGACTTTGCCTGGGGGTGTCAGGAGATGGAGCTCAGGAGGGTGGAGGGCCATGAGGAGCTGGAGGAGTGCCTATGAATGGACAGGGGACAGCCTCCGCCAGGCTGATAGTAGCACGTGGAAATGAGCCCAACTAGGTGAGCCGGCTGTGCGCAGGAGATGGCTGCTGTCCTGGGAGCAGGTGGGTCCCCTCCTGTGGCAGGAAGGCCACCTGATGCCCCTGGTGGTGGAGGAACTAGTCACCTCTCCCGGCTCTGCCCACTCTGACCTTGGTCCCTCTAGCACCCCCAAACCTGGAGAGAAGGGCCAGCCTGGCCTAGGGCCTCAGCCCGCTGCCTCCAGGAGACCCTTTGGTTTTCTTGGCCTCTCCCGCCAAGGGAGGCCTTCCTCGGAGGTCTTCGGGCGAGCCCAGCCCAGGTGCCTGGCTGGCGCCTTCAACAGAGGGGTAAAGAGCTAGGAGGCCAAAGACCCCTTCTTCCTCTTCTCTTCCTCCGCCTCCTCCCCATCCGCGGTGCCCCGCCCTTTATCGCCTTTCCCCAGCTCCCAGCAAGACCCAGAAAAACAAGTCCTCATGCCTCCTCCGCCCACTCCCACCACCCTACCCCAAAACTTTTAAGTGCATCAGACACATCGACTGCATTAAACACGATGAATTTTTAAGGCATGAGTTGGCAGGATTACCATGGCTGCCTCTGCCCTGAAGGGCGCACTGCCAAGGATTGATTGAAATAAATAAAACAGATTTACAGTTTTCATACTTAGGAAGCAGAGCTGGAGGGGAAGAGGAGCGAGGGAGGGCGGGGGAGGGCCCATGAAACCCAGAGCTTCGGAACGTCAGATGGGAGACCACGCCCTCCTCCACCCTAACATTACACTGACTGAGAGCTGCTTGCTCTGGACATTCCTACAGAAGCCCAGCTGTCAGGCAGGGCAAGGCCAGAAGGGTCCTTTTCCCGTGGGAATGGCTCTGGGTCCCTGTGTTTTCTATACTTGACATTGGGCCGCACTTCGGAGTTACAGCTGTGAGATTCCAGGCATCTCCCAGGAAAGCCGTGTCCCATTGGCCTTGACCACTGAGAGGACATGGACACCAGCTAGAGGCCAAAGGAGAGAGGAAGTGAGGGCCTGTCGCTCTGTGCGCAGGATTGGCCTGGTCGGGACACAGCAGCAGGCAGCTGGGGGTGGGTGCAGGAAGGAGGCCAAGCTCGAGGGAGACGGGAGGACCTCGATCAGCAACACTCAGGGGCGATGGCAATGATTTGGCCCTGCCCTCCATAGTGCCTGGACCAGAGGGCCTAAAGCGCGTTGCCTCCCCGGCGGGTTGGCACAGCCTGAAGGCCAGCTTGTACAGGGCCATGGAGTCTGCCCCACCCTGAGCTCTCCTCAAAGGCAGCGTCCGTCCAGTTGCAGCCTCTGAGAAGCAGCGTGAACCAGGGCTGCCCTGCCCAGTCACCTCCAGAGCTGGCAGCGGCCAGGAGGAGAGCAGACCTCCCCCCTCCCCTTCCCCCAGTCCAGCCAGCACCACCGACCAAAGCTTGCAGGCCCAGGGCTGGGGAGCTGGACCTGCCTGGGTGGGAGAGGGGAGGGGCAGGTGGCCAGGTGGGGGCCGGATAGGGCCGAGGGCCCCTGTGAGTGCAGGGACTGGCAGGCAGTCCTTCCTGTGTCAGGGAGGCCTTTTGTTGGGCCCAGCCCCGCAGGAGGCACCGAATGAAATCATCCACATGCTCGCCTCTCATGGCACTGACCCAGCACGATTCCTGGGGGTCTGGACGGGCCCGGGAAGAACTCGCCCCCTTGATCACATGGAACTGGGGGCATTGAAGAGCTGGACACACCGCCCACCCTGGAGGTTGGCATCTGAAGCTAATTCTGAATTCCCTGTTTGTCCGGGGCAGTGAGCGCCGAGAGGAAGGCAAAGGTTCAAGCAGGACGGTATTAATAGCAACCGGGAAAGATCAGAGGTGGGAGGCGGGTGTCCCCTGCCTTCCCACCCATCTCTCAACATTGACATCTCTGTCCACTCAATGGGCTGGAGTCCAGTGTCCCCACCAGGCCAGCTGCCCTGTGCACTGTGCCGGCCGCCCATCCCTGTGGTCAGAGGACTGCTTGGAACAGGCCTGGGAGGAAGTGGTTGCCCAGCCTCTGTTTCCCCTCCTCTGTAGTCATCGGTGCCCTTCCCCCGCCCCTGTCCAGGGTCCCTGCCTTGGGTCAGGGGACGCCTTTTGTCTCTTAAAAAGGCCAGGCCCAAGGAAGGACGGGGTTGGGGAGAGGGCAGCAGCTCACTCCCCCAGCCCGCCCCCAGCGCTGGCTCAGCGTCAGGACAGGCGGCGTCCGCATGCCCTTACTTGGTGAGGGAGCGGAGGAGAGCCCAGAGGCCAGCTGAGCATCTCAAAAGGGGCCAGGGACCTCGGGAGGGCTGCGGCATGGGGGTGAGGGGCTGTTTCTGGCCGTGGTGACCTTGCTGGTCCTGTTTCCGAGGGGTGGGGGGAAGCGGGGTCATGGAAAGAAGTCTTACATCGTCTCCGAAGCACGTGGCAGAGTCCAGGTTCCCCAGAGCCCACCCGGCAGGGAGCCAGAAAGCTTCCTCCCACGGAGGCACCGTGCTCAGGCTCCCGGCCCACCACTCCCTGTGGGGCCCCTGCTCTTGCAGCGGGCCTGGTCCTGCCGGGGCCCCAGCTGACCCCACCTTATACCACCCACCCACCCCACCCCCTGCCTATGTCTGTCCTGAAAGGAACCACTCATACTCCCCCTTCCGCCACCTGCTACCTAGACAGGCCTCCAGGGCTCAACTGCCCCTCGTGCCCCGCCTGGGCCCACAGGCTGAGCCTGGACAGCAGGGGCTGACCAGGGCGGGAGAGGCATCTGGCAACAGAAGCAGCTCCCCACCTTATACCCCCAGAGAACCGCACCTCCTCCTGTCCACACTCAGCCGGGGTGGGACTCAGAGCCACTGGGAGGTCTTGTCCTCCACATCAAGGGCAGCCTTGCCCACGCTGGGGCCTGCCCAGTCCCTGGAGGCGAAGCCATGTGTGGCCCCTTCTACACGCCCAGGACAGGGCAGAGAAGAACACCGGGCTCCCCAGTGGCCTGGCGGGGACCAGCCGTGCCCAGGCCTTTCTCCCAGGAGCTGGGCACCAGCTATTGCCTCATGGCAGGCCGCCTCCTGCCCAGTCTAGGCCACCTGGCCTCAAGGCCTGGCCTCAGTCTGGAGCCAGTTGTCACCCTCCTCCTTCCCCCGAGTCTGGCACATGTGTCACCTAAAGCCGCAGCTGTGGGTGGGTGCCAGGGGGGCTTGGCAAGCACCTTCCACCGTGGCTAGCACTGAGGCTGGTGGCCTT
This sequence comes from Lasiurus cinereus, assembly GCA_011751065.1. NCBI lineage: Eukaryota > Metazoa > Chordata > Mammalia > Chiroptera > Vespertilionidae > Lasiurus > Lasiurus cinereus. The sequence goes on from JAAGEH010000452.1 coordinate 15,881,530, forward strand.
TCGTGGCCGGCGTCTGTGGCACAGTGGCTGCTTGCCCAGTGTTAGTGTTTTTTAAAAAACATTTTATTGATATTTTACAGAGAGGAAGGGAGAGGGATAGAGAGAGTTAGACATCCATGAGAGAGAAACATCGATAAGCTGCCTCCTTTTTCCTACTGGGGATGTGCCTGCAACCAAGGTACATGCTCTTGACTGGAATCGAACCCGGGACCCTTCACTCTGCAGGCCAACTCTCTATCTACTGAGCCAAACCAGTCAGGGCGAGGCCAATGTTAGTGTTGAAGCTCACACCAGCGTGGTAGGTGCGGTCACGTACAGCAGGCATGGCTGCAGAGGGCCTTCCCCTTTGAGGCCGCCCCACAGAACGCAGCAGTCCACTGGGGAAAGTGGGCCTCCCTCTCTTGTGTCCTGGGGCTCCAAAGCAGGCTGAAGACAGGTTGCTCCCCTGAGAGCCCCGGGCATATGACAGAGGGACCAAAGAGAACGCAGACCTGGAAGTAGGGGGTGGCTGCCCAGGCAGGTAGCAGGAGGCTTGAGGAGAGGAAGGCAGGACCCCGACCCCGGGGACTTCGTCTGAGTATGAGGGCTCACATGTGGACCCCTGCCCAGTCCAGCACTAAGGATATGAGACCCCGTCCAGGTTCCCTCCCACCCCACCTATGCCTGGTCCCCAAGCATTTTCTAAACCAACCGGTGGTCCATGAGGTCTGAAAGATCAGTGACTGCTGTTCTAAACCATTGTCTCATGAGTAGCACTTTAATATGGGTATTAAAAGTCCAGGCAAAGATAGAGAAACCAAGATGGCGGCATAGGTGAACACCTAAACTGCTGCTTCACACAACAATTTCAAAACTACAACTAAAAGACAAAACGGACATCATCCAGAATCACAGGAAAGCTGGCTGAGTGGAAATTCTAGAATTAGAAGGAAAGAGAAAAGCACACAGAGACTCAGAGGAGCTACAAAAGGCTGAGGTATGGAGATGTGCACGTGGAGAGGACTGGCAGCTGAGTGCCTGGCTGGCTTTCTCTAGTGGGAGAGAGACAGAAGCTCCTGACTTCACTGAACCCCAGTTCCGGGCGAGACTCTGGGGACCCAGACTCATACAGGGGGAATCTGAACTGTCAGGAAAAGAGAAAAGCACACGGAAACTCAGGGAGCCATGAAAGGCAGAGGTCTGGAGGTGTGTGCGCAAGTGCGTGGAGAGGATTGACTGCTGAGTGCTTTGCTGGCTTTCTCTAGCAGGAGGGAGACAGAAGTTCCCAACTGCGCTGAACTCCAATTCTGGGCGAGAATCTGGGAACCCAAACTCATTTGGGGAGAAACTGGACTGTCAGGCAGCGGGCGAAACTCGAGGGCAGCTTTCTAACAGAGGTTCTTGCAGTGATTACTGAGGGACACTGAGACCCAGGGACCTCATAGAGCAGGGCTGATGGGAAGCCAAGGGTGTCTGCTCCACCCTGAGACTCCGCTCCATCCAAGCTGAGCACAGAGGCTTTTGCAATTTTCCAATTCTTGTCTCATAAGGGTATCTCCAGCACAGAAGTTCTCCCATTGTAGACAACTGATCCTCACAGCCAATTGGCATGGAGGTCAATTCCTCCCAGTGATACCAACAATAATCAAGACTTAACTACAACAAGGCTGTGCACACAGTCCACAAAACGGTGCACCAAGAGTGTCTGCCTCAGGTAACTGGAGAGGCTGAGCCACTGGGCCATATAGGACACCTAGCACACAAAGCTACTCTACAACTCAGGGAAGCAGCAAAAATGCAGAGACAAAGAAACATATCACAAATTAAAGACATGGAGGAAAGCAAACGACTGGATATAGAGTTCAAAACCATGGTTATAAGGTTTTTCAAGAATTTCCTAGAAAAACCGAAACCAGTTTGGCTCAGTGGATAGAGCATCAGCCTGCGGACTGAAAGATCCCAGGTTCGATTCCAGTCAAGGGCATGTACCTTGGATGTGGGCACATCCCCAGTGGAGGGTGTGCAGGAGGCAGCTGATCGATGTTTCTAACTCTCTCTCTCTCTCCCTTCCTCTCTAAAAAATCCATAAAATATATATATTTTTTAAAAAAAGGATTTCCTAGAAAAGGCTGATAAATTTAGCAAGACTCTCTAGAATATGAAAAAGGACCAACTGGAAATTAAACATACACTGACTGAAATAAAAAATATTATACAGAGACCTAACAGCAGATTGGAGGAATGCAAGAATCAAGTCAAAGATTTAAAATACCAAGAAGCAAAAACACTCAACCGGAAAAGCAAAAAGAATCCAAAAATTTTGAAGATAGTATAAAGAGCCTCTGGGACAACTTCAAGCATGCCAACATCAGAATTATGGGGATGCCAGAAGAAGAGAGAGAGCAAGATACTGAAAACATATTTGAAAAAATAGTGACAGAAACAACCTGCCCTCCTCCCCCCCCCACTTCCCGGCCCAATGAAAGAAATAGACTTACAAATCCAAGAAGCACACAGAACCACAAACAAAAGGAATCCAAAGAGGACCACACCAAAACACATCATAATTAAAATGGCAAGAGCAAAAGACAAAGAGAGAATATTAAAAGTAGCAAGAGAAAAACAGTTTATTACCTACAAGGAAGCAGCTGATTTCTCAACAGAAACTATGCAGGCCAGATGAGAGTGGCAAGAAATATTCAAAGTGATGAATAGCAAGAACCTACAACCAAGAATACTCTACCCAGCAAAGCTATCATTTAGAAGTGAAGGTCAGATAAAGAGCTTCACAGATAAGAAAAAGCTAAATGAGCTCATCACCACCACACCAGTATTATGTAATGCTAAAAGGTATTTTTTATGAAGAGAAAGAAGAAAAAGGTAAAGATAAAAATTATGAACAACAAATACACAGCTCTCAACAAGTGAATCTAAAAATCAAGTGAATAAAAATCTGATGAACAGAATAAGCTGGTGAATATAATAGAATCAGGGGCATAGAAAGAGAGTGGACTGACTATTCTCAGGGGGAAAGGGATGTGGGGGTGCAGGGAGTGACTGGATAAGAATCATACACCTATGGATGAGGACAATGGGGGGTAGGTAA